>CM075273.1:1210000-2410000 GCA_037678475.1 x Bolboschoenoplectus mariqueter
TGCTTTAATATAATAATAATATAAGTAAAATAATCATAACATAGTCACAAATATACGTAATTATTGATATTCGTGCACACAATTTATGCGCTAAATAAGTTCAAGTCGGCGCGCGCGCGCGCACACACACATATATAGTACTTTAGTATCTACATAATTTGCATAAAAGTTGGTTGTTCTCCACATGCATAAAAGTTTTATTTTCTTTTCATTTATATGCATATAAAAAAAAGGATCTATTTATGTTAGATTATTACAACACAACATATTATCTATTCGATTGTATTAAGATTTATAAAAAATAAATCTCAAAAAAACTCTTATAATTCATCCGTCAATATATTATATAATACAATACTATACAGTAGAAAATGAGAATCCATATTTTGCTAATGAATCCACTTCATACTTTTTGAGATATCTAGAAGCCGATTTTTTTTATTTAAAAAAATTAATATTTAAAATTAAATAAATAAGGAAATCAGATGAGAAATCATAAATATAGAAGGGACGGATTTTCAAAATCCATCCCCAAATATACTTTTAATCTTTTTTTATAAGAAATAATATTTTAATATGGGACGGACTCTTAAAATTCGTTCTCCAATAAAAAAATATTTTTTATAGATGGACGGATTTTGAAACCCCGTCCGATAGGAAAAAGATTTTGAAAATCTCGGGTTGAGGGACAAAATTTTAAAATCCGTCCCTCAATAAAAAAATATATTTTATTAAGAGACGGGGTTTTAAAATCCTTCCCCCAATAAAATATTAATTTTATAAAAAAATACTGAAATCATGTATCAAGTTTCAAACATACATAACTTTTGATAGAAAATTCCGTAGAAAAAGTTTAATATCAATTCGGATAGATTATTTTATGAGAATAAACGTTTTTTACGGATTTTCTTATAAAAAATTATGTTTGTCTGAAGCTCGATACGTTATTTTAACATTTTTTTTATAAAAATTAATATTTTATTTTTTAAAAATCTGTTCCTAAATAAAAAAAATATATTTTCTTGAGAGACGAATTTGGAAGAAAGATTAAAGGTACATTTAGGGACGGTTTTTGAAATTTGTCTCTTCTATATTTGTGATTTCTTACCCGATTTTCTTATTTATTTAATTTTAAATATTACTTTTTTTAAATAAAAAAAATCGGTCTGGAAGCAACCCCCCCAACAGAGTCTGTGTCATGTAGTTGTGTGCTTGTAAAATATGGTCCTGAAATATCCACCAATCCCCTCTATAAAGAAACAATTACCTGATTAGCAACACACCTTCCCATTAACATGATAACTGACTATAACCAACCATTGTTCCTTCCAAAAAAGAAGGAACGAAAAACCAATATCAAAACACAAAAAAGAAGGAAGGAAAAAGAAAGGAAACTTTTACTACATCTCATCATCTGTTCTCATGCTGTACTCCAACCAAGCAACAAAACCATGGCCAAGCCTCCCCACACCCTCTCTCCATCCCTCCAAACCACAACACCTCTTAAAACTCCCGGCCTCCGCCTCCTCGTCTCAGCCGGACACCTCGGCAGGGACCATAAAGCGCCTAGTTCTGAACCCGGAGGGCCGGGTTAAACTCAACCCTTCACCCGACCGAGACTTCTACTCCTTCCCCAGGTTTGTGACCCATGTCGATGACAGCTTCATATCGACTCTCACCGATGTCTACAGAGAACGGTTGAAGCCTGACTATGAAGTTCTTGACTTGATGAGCTCCTGGGTTAGTCACTTGCCGCCTGAAACGAAGTATAAGAGAGTCATCGGTCATGGGCTCAATGCGCAAGAGCTGGCGAGAAACTCCAGACTTGATTATTTCTTTGTCAAGGACTTGAATCAAGACCAGAAGCTGGAATTTGATGATGAGAGCTTCGATGCTGTGCTTTGTACTGTCAGTGTGCAATATCTTCAGTGGCCTGAGAAGGTATTCGATGATTTTCTATGGATATGGTTTTTTTTGTGTAGAAACAAAGAATTACTTGTTGGTCCCCGGTATACTAAGGCTGTGCTTCAGAGTTTGTGGGGGAGGGGAGGGGAAGGGATGGGGATGGAGGTGGAGGTTAAATTTTTTATTCTCAAAATTAGAGGTTAACAAATCTCCAATAAATGCATAAGCTTCACCCTCTTTCACCCCAATTCACCTCCCTTCGCCTCTTTTAATTGAAACTTAAGAGCAAAATTAAACTCTCATCTTCCTTTTCCTCCTCCTCACTCACCTCCTCTAACCCTCCTTTGAGCACACCTAAGGAAACTGTCTTGGGCTGATACAAGAACAGATCGTGCTCTACATTAGAGCTTGCACTGTCATACCTCTGACATAGCTACAAATGGATTATCCTTCATGTCTGATGATGAAAAATTCAATGTTCTTGTGGTTTGCCAAATTAACAGCCTCAAGCCAGAAACCCTATCCTGTTTGAAACAGAAATTTCACAGTAAAACATATTCATTGTTACTGTTTTGCCATTGTAACAACTTCTCTTTACCACTTCTGACAGGTTTTCGCGGAGGTTCTTCGGATACTAAAACCAGGAGGTGTTTTCATTGTAAGCTTTAGCAACAGGATGTTCTATGAGAAGGCCATCAGTGCATGGAGAGACGGAACAGCATACAGCCGGGTACAGTTGGTTGTGCAGTATTTTCTCTCAGTTGAAGGATTCACACAACCAGAGGTGGTAAAGAAGTTGCCAGTGAAGTCTGATAATGATTCACCTCTTGATGGCATCATGAGATTGTTTGGATTGTCACAATCAGATCCATTCTATGCAGTTATTTCATACAGAAACTTCAAGCCTTCAGATTGAAAAAGTGTACCGGAGCATAAATACTACCGATCCACTTCATAAAAATTGTATAGTATTATATCATGTACTACTTTAAGTAATTAATAATGCTTAATTAAGGAAAAGTGTAAGAGAATTGCTTTCAATTTTTGCCATATTTCAACTAGCCATATCAGAAAGTTGGACCTTAAAATATCATATATTGCTCTAAGAGTTGGGATCTTTTACTAAAGCAAACTGACTGGATACTGGTAAATTCAAACTCTAATATAGAGAATGCGGCTTCGCCAACAATCGTGGATATATGTTCTCAATGTTCAGTTATCAGCAGCTATTTCTCCTTTTTGAGCGGACTCGCGACTCATGCTTCATGTACAAAATGGCAGTTCTATCGGCCTAGTGGTTTCAACCTCTACATGGTACCTAAGCAACACTGACACAGCTACCATCTCAGGCAGCAGTATACCAGTCTAGTACCATGTCAGAATCCAGCAAAGAGATAAACTGATACAAATCACACTTTCTGAACCACAACAACACCTTTCTCTAGCACGACAAGACATCTACAATAGGGAACTCGGAGAACGAAACTCTGTCAAGCTGCTAGGTTCTCTGGTTGACACAACGGAGGAATCATATCAAAGAAATTTTCACAGAAATTTGTCAAGGTAAGATTACTATTAAGTCTGTCTCTGAAGAAAATAAAATTCGGTCAAGGAGACGCAACTACATACATATATACAAAAAAGACAAAAACTTCATACAAACTATAGAGAGCAAGAACAAGAGTGCCACACCAGACACTCGAAGGTACACTTTGTACAAAAATTTACCACTAACAAAATTAGGTACTTATACAGTACATAGGCTCAGTAGCTCTGCAGCTGGGACGAACGGCTGGTTAACGGCACATACCGAACACCAGTCTCATTTCGGGATATAATTGAGCCATCCAGTTTCTTGTCAACAACTTGCAAGTCCTGGAATAAGTGCCCGACCGGAATGACCATTCTACCCCCAGGCTTTAACTGTTCAAGTAGAGCTTTGGGTATCTCAGGTGCAGCAGCCCCCACATGGATAGCATCATATGGAGCTGCTTCAGGCCATCCATATCTCCCATCTGCAATGAAGTTAGAAGAGTAGTTGGTTTAGAAAGAGGCGGAATAAATCAGAAATTTGGTACCCAACAAACCCTTAAAATACCATTGTATTCTCTTGCACAATAAAAATCCCGTTCACTCTATATCCAGAAATGAAAACAAGATGCCACAATGCTCAAAGAAACATAAGAATAAATCCTATGAGGCTCTCTCCAATTTAGACAGATATGAACTACCTTATTAAGTGCAAAACCCGGGGCAGTTTTACAACTATTAGTGGAATGTAATTTACAGCTCTTGTCATGTTATAGAGGGAAATAAGATCTTGCTCTGCAATATAAACAACCACACCATACCATATGCAACATGGATTCAAAGAAATTATTTTCTTTTATCATTTCTAACACCATAATGCAAAAACTGCCAAAAGAAGGAAAAAGGAAAAAGGCTGCTAGCTTAAAGAACATAAAAATCTCAGCATGTCAGAAGAAACATCTAGGCCAAAAAGATAAACATAAAGTTGAGCGGGGAAGAGGAGTGGTAAAAGACACTTAAGGACAACAACTCAGTGTTATTACAAAATCACGGTGATAAAAAAAAATTCTAAATGGTTCTGAAATTTGCATACCAGCAACATGTAGAGAGAGGGATCCTTTCTCCAGAAAAGGTGCAGCAGCGCTTCTTTTGACATTCTTAATGGAAGCAGCAACAAGCTCAGGAATGTGTTCAATTCCCACAGCCCGACCTTCTGGATCCACCATCATTGCAAAGCATGCTGTCAGATACCCACTCCCTAGTCAAATTTTCAAAAGACAATTGTAAGACTGCACAAATTAATGTCAAGCACCAATGCTGCAACCACCGAGCGATTTTATAAAAAAAAAAGAGGCCATCTTATCAGAAATCGTGTCAAGAAACTAAAAACTCAATAATGGCGGTTTTACCCCTGATGGCTCCATCTTTACAAGACCGACCTCATGGGGAAAAAAAGAAGTCATTTTAACTTATTTTATTGAGCGTTAACCAAAAGTAGAGGTTGTCAATCAACCTTGAAATTTCTGTCATAACGCTACACCAAATCATGTTGCTACAGCAGGCTTTCTTAGAAACAAAACAACAGTGCTATATTCCGAACAGTATTAAAAACAAAACATTTAAAATAAGGGTATTTTTTTTTCTGCAAGATTCTTTTTTTCTAAAATATTTTACCTGAACCAACATCCAAAGCATGCATGCCGGGTTGGAGATGGTCCTTGAGCAACTCCAGACACATAGCGTGCATGTGAGGTGCTGATATAGTTGCATTATATCCTATAGGCATTGGGCTGTCCATGTAAGGCGGGTTACCTTTTGGTACGAAAAGTGCTCTGTCTATTGTCTCCATTACTTCGGCTACATTACCAGATCTTAGTACTCCGAACTGTTGCAAGTGCTCAACCAGGGCTTTGTTTTTGCCCATTGAACCACTTGTCCAAAATTGCTTCTGTGAATAACAACAAAACAGATATACAAAGTTATTTAAGTTGGTAGAATAATTTGCTACAGAGAGAAAGAGATCTTGGCAGCCACTGTCAAGTTTTTAAGAGAGAGAGAGAGAGAGATTTTCCTTGAAGGGATGTAGTTAATTAAGTCAAATTACAAGCTTTCTAAAAACTGACTTTACAATGCATTTTTTTTAATTTAATTCCCTAACTGAGAGTAAGAAAAGGTGTACCAGGCAAAGAAAGAAACCTAGGAACCAGATCACCTATACAGTGGAAAAGAAGGAAAACTTAGTATTGCCATATAACGAATTTTGGTTGTTCAATCAGAAAATTTTCGCAAACCGTAACTGCAGGATATACACACACACACTGGATTTGACCTGAATCCATTGAATTGACTTAAATAAGGTGCCGGTGACGGTGACGGTGCCGGTGAATTTTCACTTTTCTTTCCTAAAGTTCTGTCTTTTTGTCCCCTTTTCTTTCTGTAAGATCTATGAGAACACTAATCAAGAATTATTGAATTACGGTCAGATCCAGCAAAACCAAAGCTACCAAACAGTATAACTGTAACCAAATTTTACCAAGCCATATATACTGTCTTGACCCAACATGTTTTGCCATATTTAAAATTTATTTAAAAAAACTTTCAACCAACAGAAAAAAATCAACTCTTTCAAATGCACTTACGCCTAAAATAGTCTATCAGGATTACACAACTGACAACCATCACAGAATAAAAGTAAACAAGGAATTATTAATAAAAACCAGTTCCAGTACCAAAACCAGATGACTAAAGTTTCTAATTCTCCTTTATAAAAATCCATATTGCCAACACACCAGAACTTACACGAAAGAAGAGCCTAGGCGTTAGAAAGCGGAGAAATACCTCCATTTTAAGAGAGAATTGGGGTCGTCGATAGCCCCACCGAAGCTTCTCACCTGGGTAGAAAGAAGGGAAGAACCGAGAGAAGGCGCAGGAAGAGAGACGACGCAAGTGACGAAGAGAGATGCGTGGCACGCTCAGAGGAGGCAAACTCAAACGCAGACTAGACATGGCTCTCTCTCTCTCTCTCTCTCTCTCTCGAGGCAGGACAGGTGTGGGACCAAACGATTCCCACGTGTACGCCAAAGGGGCGTGCAGAGAGGTCGAGAAGTTGTATTTCTCTCCAGTGATATAATGTCTGTAGATCTCCTTTTTAGTATGATTTACGTATGACAACACTAAATGAAACAGCTGCTACATTGCTGTCGGTTTCAGAAATGGAGAGGAGGCAAGGGGTTTATCCGAATCGGAGTGCTATCAGTAAGTTTTATTGTTTTTTTTTAAAGATTAGAATTACGTGGATGTGGATAACGCAGTCTGGTTCTTTCTTGTTGCTTCTTTTGTGACTGTGTTGTTATCCAGCGTGTCAGTCTATATTAAACGAGCTGGTTTAATTCCTGTATTAGTTTTGTGCGATCGGAAATTTATCATTTATCGGTAAAATTTTTATAGGAAATAAATTGTTGCGAAACAAAAAGCAATTTTTATGACATGTTTTTGATTAGAAATTATTAGTCCTAATAAGCACTATATGGATTAATAAAATATGAAGGAGAGAGTTGTTTAGTTTTGATGGATAGTGTGATTGATAGATTAGTTACAAAGAAGAAAAAAAATACAAAAGAGGATATAATGAGATCAGATAAGTATTTGTTCATAGAAATCTGTTGCCGATGTTCCATTTTTACAAAACCAAAACTAAATCAGTATCAGATTTTAGGTATTAGAGTATTACTGAACGAAAGTAATAGACAAAAATGCATTTTATATAGTTCCTTCTATGCACAAAATGCAAACAGAAACAGGAGTGACAATATATGCATATTATTCATATTGTAGTTTAACATAACTACTGTATAATTTTTACAATATTTTTGCATAACAAACATTCTGCTAGTCTAGGTTTCTGTGTCCAGTCTCCTCATTAATCCTCTTTTTTCCTATTAGATATTATTGCAGAAAAAGTTTATAAAAGTTTTGTAGCATTAATGAAGGCAATAGGAGAATGTAAAAGTTTATAAAGCAGATTGTATAGTTTAGATACCTTCATCTCATTGCCAACAACAAAATCTTCTGCAGATTGAAAATCAATTTTTCTTTTTTGTCTTGGCGATACTATTGTTGTAACTTTGGTTGAGGGATGATCATGTTCACTGACAGATGAAACAGAAAAAGAAGCAGATTTATTGTCATATAGTAGTCAATAGCTTCTTTCAATGTTTTTTTACAATATATTATTCCAATATATTATTCAAATCTGGTGTATCTGGAGGAAGTACTACAATTCATTTAACAATGAAGTTTGGATGTCTATTAGTTCAATAATTTTTGCAACACACTTGTAATTTGTTGTTTGTAATTTATTCTAATAGGGAGGGTAATGTGATGGCTCATAATCTTGCTAATCTGAACAGATCCCAAGCTTTCTCATATATGGGATTTATTTTTTCTTTTGTTTGCTGATGTGTAAACATTTTGTGTGTTAATGTGCAATGCCTATGGACAGATTTCCAAAAAAAAATTATAAATAAATTAATTAGTTAATTAAAAACAGACAAAAACCTATGTTATGGCATGGGTTACACTATGGTTACCATGAGCTGTTATTATTACTGGTATCATACCAGTTTTGTACAGTACAATATAGACATATTTTTTTATAGTTTTACTGATACTTCAATCAGAATAAATGGTTAATTAAATCAAAGGTCATAGCCAATTAGGTTCATGCTAACCATAGTTATATCAATATGGGACAACACAACATGATTCAATAGATGGTTATTAATTAAACTATGAACCACATACTGCTACTGTTTTTAATAAGATTATTTCTAAAAAAAGGTTTAGTAAATTGAAGAAATATTTTGTAATTGAAAAAAATAGAATAATACTATACTGCTAATGTTATTGCTTTTCTAAAGGATAAGGCCAAAAATTAAGAAAACCAAGGGGTAACTGGTAAATAACCAAGGAGTGTTCAGTAATTGGAGATTCCATTTGTTATTTATCACTCAAATTAGCAGTATTATCAATTTATAAAAAGAAAGATGCAATAAATTGAAGAAATGTTGTTTTTAAAAAAAAAGTTGGTAATAACCAAGCAATGTTCGTAATTGCAAATGCAATTTGACATTTATCACACAAATTTATTGCATTATCTATTTATAAAGACTCAATTGCAATAAATTGAAGAATTTTTTTTTAAATAAACATAATAATAATGGAACTTATCAAGTATAGAAAGATAAACTGGAGCCAAAAAAAATACAACGCCAGCATGGAGAGCTGGACAAGAAAGAAGGACGGTATGGAAAGCTAAAGCCGATCCGAAACTCCTTCCCTTTCGCTATCTTTCGTGCTTCAAACCGGTGTTAGTTTCTACTCCAAAAGCAATGTTCTTAGTACCGTGTGGATGGAGTATGAATGAGAGAAGAAGTGTGCGAAATGCAAAAACAAAGAGGCAAAAGACGGAGGAGAGAGAACAAAGCAAAAATGAAGAGGTAAGAAAGGGAGGAGAGTGAGCACGGCTACGGAGGAGGTAGAGAGAGAGAGAGTAGTACAATGGAAGAATTGTTGAAGAGAAAATTTAGAACCCAAAAATGGATAGAGGAGATGAGATGTTTATCTTAATCAACAGAATGGATGAAAGCACTATTAAGTACTGTTATTTAAACAATGCCGAATAGTGCTGGTTTTCAGTCGAACGTCGTAGATGTAAAGTCAGATGCTTATGGACGGTCCGAATCAAATTCGGAGTTGCTGTTCATTCTTTCGTCCAGGATTTATATATACTAGGTTTGTGATCGCACTCAGCTCCATGAAGGAGATGCATCTATTATTGTCGTCGAAGAACCATGGTTGGTGTTTGTAATTTTTATATTTAGAAAAAACAGGTCCAATTGCATACACAATTTTAATTTTTTTTTTTCTGGACGAAAGCAACCACAAAGGTAGCTGTTGAAATTCCTTTTGGATAAGACAACAGATTATAGCATAATCATAAACTTCAGAAGTCGGGCATGAAAAAAAAAGTCTCATTATAAAGAATTATACAAATTAAATAAAAATATAATGATGCATTGACGGAGAAACAATTATAAAAGATGGCAGGTTTATTTTCTGCATAGGATGCTAAACCCCACAATCCAGAAGATAAAAAAAAAAGAATGCAAGCAACAAATATTAGATGGAAACAATAGCACTTGAGCTGATTACATGAAAGAGTAAGAACTGATTAGATGGCAAAAATAGCACATGCTTTCCATATTTTTTACTTCTCATCCTAATTTGCAACTTTTTTTTAAATATTATATAGGAGGTTAAGTCAATTTACACGAAAAAACTCATCCATAGATAGATGTAAGCCCCTGACATTGAAAGTAAAAAATCTCAGAAGAATGTAAATTAGTGTATAAAAATGATGTGGAGCAGGTTATAGAAAAAATGATGTGGATACCACATCTACACAAGTCAAAACTGAAAGGAGAGAACCATACCGATCGAAGGGATGAGATCAAATATAAAGATTTAAACGGCTGAGATCTAACAGGAGGTGTACTATTTATAAACACTGTGGAATCTACAGTATAAAGTTTGTTCAAAACTTGTATATGTTTAATAACAAAGTGAGCTCCAGTTATGAGTCAAGGGTCTGGGGGGTGTGCAATCGGTGGTTTCGGTTCGAACCGAATTAAATATATATAATTAAAATTTTATTCGGTTTGTCAAATTATTAATTAAATTAAATTTATAAAAATACTAACTAAAGAAATCAGTATTCAAATAAATCGAAATTTTGTTCGGTTTATTCGGTTGAACCGAATTTATATTGGTTAAAGTATGATGAAAAATATCGATAAATTTCAAATTAATGATAAAAGAGATAAATAACTCAAAGAACAAAACAATGAGGAAATAAAATTTATAAAAATTGAAAATATTCGGATTATTCTTGATATGTCCTTATTCGTATTAAGTAAAATAAATTCACATAATAAATGTCGATTTATTTGGTTTATTCGGTTTATCCTATTTAGAAAAACATAAATCAAACTAAAAAAAAAACGAATAAATTAAAATTTAACCGAACCGAATTTTTTGAACTAAAAAACCCAACAAAATAGTCTGAAATTTTATAATTCGGTTGAAATCCAAATAAATCCTGTGGAGAAGCGGAGGGATTTATTTAATGTTTTAGAAGTTAGAACTCAATAAATTTAATCTGCTTGATACAATTTGTAAACTATTTTCTTTGTTAGAAATTAACTATTGCAGTGTTTATTGTGCTTGAAGAAGAGGGCAACTTGGGTCGTATTGTGAGGGTTATTTCCAAAGCGAATAATGTGTGAAGGTAGAGCTGCAGTTAGATTTGTTAATGTGTAAGATGTGTAATTAATGGAGGTTGCTAGGTTATGGAGAAAATGCAAAATGAAAAAACGTTTCAGATAAAGTATGGATATATATATGATATATGTGATATATATCCCTTCCCCCTTCATGTATTGGTTTCCAAAACGAAAATTTCAGATATAAAGATGTAAAGCCTAATGCTCTTCACAATACAATGCTACAAATTATAAATATTTTTAATCAATAATGAATTTTTTTTTTTTGGAAAATGACATATATCAAACACTCTCTTGTCTATTAAATGCACGCGTCAAACAAGCAACGCCAATAATAGAGCCCACAGCGTGTCTCTTCTTCCATGAGAAAAAAATTAGCATTAGCAGGTAGAAAACGTATAACTTGGTGTTGACCCGGGTCAAGTTCTGACCAACAAGAGAAAATTCTCCACAAAACTTAGACAACACTAAGTTTACCTTCACAAACTATGCATAAGAGGATCACTTCATTTCATTCATCCCTCCCATGACCAGGACCAATGGCCAATCTCTCATTCACTCTCTTTCTCTCTTTGCTGTTTCTCCTTGCCCCTTCCATCTGTGCCAGATCAATCCACGTCACCAATTCGGACCCAACTGACAGTCGAATCGCATCGAGGCGCCTTCTCCTAAGTCATGTCACGTCCGCCTCAGCTGCACATTTCATGTCGCATCCACTTTGGGTCGGTGCCACTGTATCCTTTGCTGCTGGCTTTCTTGCTGGGATCATCTGTTACGCCATATATCGACTTTTAGGAAAATACTTCAATCTCACAGCTTTTATCAAAACTCGTCTTCATTCCGAACCAACCAATGCTGCAACAATATTCACCCCTCTCCTTCTTTCCCCCGATAATCTCTCCTTTGTTGAAGACTTGTGCCACGGCCACCTCCCAACATCTCTTCAAGTGATTGGCCATGGTGGCTGTGGTGTAGTGTACCGGGCGGACCTCATATCTGCCGACCGCACTGTCCCAGTTGCAATAAAAAAGGTAGTGTACCCACCATTACTTGGTGCCACCCAGCTCTGTGCGGAAGAAAGCAAATTCTTGGACCACCGAATGCGCCAAATTCGATCTGAGATCAAGACAGTTGGACGCATGCGGCATCCCAACCTAGTTCGGCTGTTGGCACACATGCCACAGCCAGAAAGCCACTGCCTCATCTATGAGTACATGCCACATGGCTCGCTACACGATGTGTTAAAACATGGAAGCCCCGAGTTAGACTGGCCTCGCCGGTACAAGATCGCCCTGGGCATAGCTGCTGGTCTCGAGTACCTTCACATGGCGCACCGGCCTAAGGTAATACACCGTGACTTGAAACCAGGTAATATTCTCCTAGACATAGACCTGAATGCCAGAATTGGAGATTTTGGGCTTGCAAAGATGGTCCTAGTCGATGCTGTCAGTGGGGCAATCAATTCCAATAATGTTGCGGGGACACTCGGATACATTGCACCTGAGTACTACCAGGGACTCTCATGCACAGAGAAGTGTGACATCTATTCATTTGGTGTGATTTTGCTTGTGTTGGTTACTGGGAGGTTTCCCAGCGATGAATTTTTTCAGACAACAGATGAGTTGTGCATCGTTGGATGGGTGAGAGCAGTAATGCAGTCAGACGATCCAACGGTGGTGATTGATCCAAAGTTGTTTGGTAGAGGTTTTGAGGAGCAGATGCTGTTGGTGGCAAAAATAGCTTGTTTTTGCACATATGATGATCCCAATGAGAGGCCTAACGGTAGAGATTTACAGTACATGTTGGCTCAGATAGGGTTGTGACTATTTTTACAAAAGGAAGCACTTCTACCATCTTTTTGAGTTTTCAATTAAGGTGAAATTACAAAGCCTAACTAAAAGCAGTGTTGTTTGTATCTATTACGGATGAATTATCATATTTGCATAGACCCATCTAGCTATCTGACTTGGATTCTTATTAATTTGAATTTGGTCTCTCTTAGTAAGGAACAATGTCCAAGTCCTATCTCTAACATATTTTAATTGAACTACATGCTAGAGTTCTAAACTTTCTCATTTGAACTTTGTTCCAGTACTACATACTACAATTACACATTAACATATCTGTTTGGTCTTTTTCATCTGACTGGTGCATCCAATACAAGTCATCTTTTCATATGAAAAATCAAGCAACCAAATTGGACTTGCAACTACCATACTTTGACCTTTTCAATAGGGATCATTTTCAATTTTGAATTAATATGCCCCTAGAGAAACTAATATGTAACTACACAATACCTTGCACCGATAAAAATCCGGTCATGAGAAAAACTTAAAGGTTTCGATGTGCTCTGAACAGACTATTCACAACTGATATAAGTAATCTTGTAATGCAGAACTGATGAATAGAAGAATGTGAAAAGGAATATTTGACGACATTAACTTCAAAATCTAATAATATGGAATTCTGATCTCAAAGTCAAGATCTTAGTAATATCCTATAAAGTAACAGCCATACTGTTCTATTTGGACCAAAGAGACTCAATTTCTCATCACATAATTTACAAAGAACGGTATTTTAGAACTTTCACAAAACCTACCTACATTTGAAATATTAATTGCCATTGTCTTAGAAGTCCAAAAGAAGTTGAGGAAGCACTCGCTCCAGATGAGTAGGCTCAATGGTGTCAATTCCCTCTGCTTCAGCAATTAACGCAGCACGCTGAATAGCCTCTGTGATGAAATTAATATATTTAAAGTACAGTCAAAGATTCAGGCTACATAAAATTTATGCTTCTTTTATTGAACTAAATAAATGAAAGAATTAACACCTGCAACAAAAATCCTCAGAAGCTCACAACTTACTTTCAGTGCACTGGCATTAGCTGTTATCATGAAAAAGTTGAAGAAGAATTGATCAAAAAGAAAATTATAACTTATATATTAAAAGATGCCATCTAAGTGTCGTGATGTGACGAGACAAAATAAGGCAGTTTCAGATATTCTTTAGTGCTTGCTTATATTTGAGGATGGCTCTTAGTTCTTAGGTTTTATACATTTGTAAGTTTATCGTGAATCACTGCAATAGTTGAATTTAACAGTATATATATATAATAATGAAGTAACTGTCATCGCATAAGTTTTATACATATGTAAATTTATCATGAATCATCGCAATAGTTGAATCTAACAGTATATATATATATAAAATAATGAAGCACCTGTCATTGCTCGACTCTTCTTTGATGTGCTTGGACCAGCCTGTTGTTTACCAAAAGAATATGTATGCTAAATATTTAGAGAAAAGAATCCATAATCTCAGTACAAGTTCCTCTTCTTTCAATGCATACAGGAAAAGTGGAGTTTTCAGATGGCTTTCTAACAAGATTGCTTAACTAATAATACATTATTCACTGTTAATCCAAACAGTGACACCACCTTCAATCCAGTTTTAAATCAGCATGAATTTGAGAAATGATCAATAATTAATCAGTTTGAATTTTGCTCTAATTTACAGAGTACTTAGGTCATCTCAGTCACTAGAAGCAAATCGAAATTAAAACCAAATGCCTAACAAAATTTACATATAGATGTAAACAATCGAAGATTAAACCGTACCTCCAGATCTATGGCTTCGTTCCCTTCGAGTTTCTTGCTTCTCCTGCTCCAAACCAGCTTGAAAATCGCGTGAATGAGATCCTGATCACATCAGCATTGAGCGCACTTAAAAACCAGTTCGCAAAAGGATTTCCACCATTAGAAATCAAGATTTAAAAGGATCAAGACTATTTTCACGACTCACGGGATCGAAATTCTCTTCCATTTCGGAGAAAAATTCGAATCCAGGCAGCTCTGGTCGGAGGCGCGGCTTTGATTTCCCTCTTTTCTCTCTTTTCTCAATTTCTAGCGCCAATATGTACACACAGAAGACACCTCGCGAAGAAATTAAATTGGGCTCTAAATAATTTAGGTTTGTTTTCTCATTGATAAATTCAAGCCCAATTTGTTAACTACATAATATGTAATAATTTTAGGCCAGGAAGATATAAAGACTCGAGTAAAATAAACGAATCAATTTTAATTTGGGTCATGTATTATTTGTACGCACATCTTGGGCCAATTAATTTCTCTTTATTTTCCTTTTTTTTTCTTTTTTGAGATATTATTCTTGTATCTTTTACATCCTTATCTGCATCTAATAAAAAATATAAATATTTTTTATTATTTTAAAATTTTAAGTTATAAAATATATTGAATAGCTTAAAATACTTGAGGTGCGGTTATTATTTGTGTTGTTGAAGGTTTAAGCAAGTAAATGTTAGAGTCTAATCTAAGTAATAATTTTAATTTCCATCACCTTTTTTACAATTGTAATAATAACTGACATATAAATTATCAAAAAGAAAAAATGATTTAATTGTAGATATATACTCAATGATTAAATGGACCATTATCAACAATTTCACACAATTTGAAAATGGTTTGATCGATAATTCATCAAAAAAATTCAAAATATCAAGAACTTAATTGTATCGACACTAATAAGCAATTAAATTGTTTTTTTCTAAATTACATCATACATAGTATATCAAAATGATATATATATATATATATAGAGTTTTGCTAATGTACTATAATTAGCGTTTCGGCCGAAATGCTAACGATTCAAATTTTAAGTTTTCGTGTTCGAAATTTCGATTTAAGTAGCTCAATAAATTTTTCATATCAAAATCTTATAGAATACCAAAATTTACCATTTTTAAAGTTTTTTAACTATTTTTTTATTCATATCAAAATCGATCATTTTTATTTCCAAATTGAATATTTTGAGCTATTATACAGGTCCATCCGTACAACACATTTCTTTAATTGCAATAATTTTACAACAGATTTCAAAAATTCAAACCACAATTCCTTGTCAATATATATATATATTTGAAAGATTTTGCTATGGATCAAAAAAAAATTATAATTATTATACTTAAATGAATAACAATCATTAATTTCAACCTGATTTTTTTTAACTATAATACAAACCCTAATCCATAACAAAATTGACTTATATATTTTTACCTAAAAAAATAAAATAAAATAAAATAAATAGCACAGACCAATTCTTTTTTTTTTAAAAAAAAAAAGGATCATTCTTGGGTCCATTGAACATTAATTCAAGAGCATCAAATCAAACCCAATATAAATTCGCCGTGCTAACTCCAACTTTGATAGATTAGAAGCCTCCAGAAATTTAATGCAATTGTCAATTTCAAGAAAACAAAGAGATTTGGCAGAAATGGCGGCTGTCATCCAATTGGCCAACTTGTATCCACTCCTTAATTGCCATGTACCTTTTTTTTTTCTTTCTTTCTTTCTTTCTTCCTCTTTGACATCTTTGTTTGTTTCTTTGTTTCCAACTTTTGCAATTTGCATATGGCATATGGCACATTTATCATATTTTGGTGTATTTTTCTATTAGTTATATAGTACTATTATATGTTAACTTGTTTTAGTCTTGTTTTTTGATATGTGGTTGAGAGTAGTAGGAGGAGGAAATAAAAATGTATGAAGAGGCAATTGGATGAAAGGTGTGCTGTGCATAAGTAGGAATGAGTGTATGAACACACACACACAAATACAATTATTGGGTTACAATTTTCTTTGTTTGTTTGTTTGTTTGTTATTTTTTAATCTAAGATTGGGTGATGATTGATTTTGTCTTCTTTTTTTTTTCTCTTTTTAGAATTTTGTAGCTTGTTGCATTAAAACAGGACCCATTTTAGGGTTGAAAAATTTCCTTGGCAGGAAATTCTCATAAGCGAAATATATATATATATATATATATATTTTAAGCTGCTTTTAAAAGCAAAGTTTTTCTAAAGTAACTAATTTGTAGAAAACTAATAATATACAATGATAAATTCATATTGACTATAATATATCAAATGATTCCACTGAAATTTATAAAATTATCTTTCAAATATAAAAATTATATTAAAATTAGCATTATTGACACCAATAAAAACAATTTCTCCAGCTACTACTAGTAATACAATAATGACTAATTTCATTATAGATCAAAATTTATATTATAGACGAAAAAATCAGATTAAAATTAACGGTTATATTGAATATATATAGAACCATAGGAGAACTAAAAGCACTAAGAAAAATAGAAAACCACACAGAAGTTCGAATATCTTTGCCGCAGAAGATCCGAGCTAGTTAGGCTGGTCAAATCTAATCTGTAACTGTGAGACGCTGTAGCTGGAGCGCGTTGACTGGGAAATTGTAGAGGTAGCAACTCGCATTCTATTATTCTAGCAATGCAATGCAAATAAATATCTCAATATATGTAAAATTGCAATGCAATTGTATATGGAAATTGATGATGCAATGATGCATGATGCTTGGCAACTGTGAAATTAATGGCTTCATGCCAACTAGACAAACGGACCCAACTTGCATGTATAATTGCATTGCATTCCTCCTCGACCTACGCACCTCTCTTTGACTCTTTGGGTCTCATCTTCTCCTTTATTTTTATATATTTGTTTCAATTTTGCTCGTGTTTCTTCTTACTATTTTTTGGTATTTTCTTCTTTAGTTTATTTAGTTGTTTAATTTTTTTAAATATATGTTTTTTAACGTGAGTTAAAAATATCTCATTTAGTCTCATTTTATCCGAATCTTAATCATCTGTCCGCTTCTTAAAGAACATCTCTCTGAATTAAGTCTCCTTAATTTTCACTCGTAAATTAAAACTTTTAAACATAAATTCTTTAGTGTAGATTAAAAATCAATCCTCAATATATTGCCAAACGGTCCTGTTATTTTCTTTGACAAAAGAAGAACAATACACATATATTTTTAGTTTTTTTTTTAATCAATGATAACTAATTTTGTTATGATACGAAGAAGACAAGATCGAGCGAGATGTCAAGGGAAGGGATAGTGACGAATGAACTAATCGTGTTTTGTTTATACTAAGTATGTTTCGTAATATTATATATTAAGCCATTGGATTATAATTACATGAAAAATTAAAGACCAATGATTCATATACAACTATATATAAATTCGGATGATGCGCATCAAGTAATTAATCAACACTAGATTAAATTTAGCACATATCTTAATTAATTTGTGACCTCAACATGCCAATGGGGGGAGACACATTCTTAGTATAATTTGACGTCATAAGATTTTATAAAAGATCTTTGAAATAATTATATAAAGTTGCAGTTTTATTTTTATTTTTTTAAAATATGAAATTCTCTTAATTGACATAATTTGCCAAACTTGTTTTGCTCCCTTAACTAGTATTAACAAAAACACGTAATATATGTACACAATACAACTTGCACGTGTTCAAATACAGCATAAGCATGTGAGCACCGTGCATGTATTTATACGTGTCATATCGTTAGAAAATTTATATTAAATAATAATCACATTGGGCACAATACAACACATCCAAATACATAGCAATCACGTGAGACATGTAAGCACATTGAAACACGTGTAAATACAAGTAAAAACTTTTAGACACATTTTGTTTCTTTTTTGAAAATATTTTGATAAAAGCTAATAATTTTCTTCAAATATCAAAAATTTTAATCATTCAATATTTTTTTCCCCATTTTATGAAACTTTTGACCCAATTAAATTTGGGTGATCAATATTTTTGAGGAATAGTTAGTATCAATTATTAGCTGCCACTGGGCTAGCTAGGCGGCTAGCATTTTGATATATATATAAACATATATAGCTAGCATTTATATATATATATATACACACATATATAGCTAGCATTTTGTTATATATATACATATATAGCTAGCAATCAAATTTGAGTTGTCTCATGACAAGAATCAATGAAGCATTTGGTTCTTTGAAACTTGCTTTGTTTTGCTAGGTTTGAGAAAGCATGTGAACAGGATTGATGATAGGAATATTTAGGATAGATATTTTTTTTACATTAATTGACATTGAGCATCTTCATTTAAAAAAATACAGATGTGGATGCATGTATCAGTTGCAATCTTTTTTTTATATCATGTCAATATCAACATTTATTTCTTTTTAAATATTTTTTTTACAGAATTTGAATCCACATCTCTCCGTAAGGAGATGAAACCTATCAGTCTATCACCACTGTATTAAGACTATAATTTTACCAATTGCAACTTTAATGACAAATATATATCAGTCGTATGAAGTGATTATTGATTTAACAATGACAATGTTATTAAATGTTAATCTGTCTAAATGTATTGTATAAAACTTTGTTCGTATGCAAATGATCTAATAGCTCAAATAGTAGCTAATTAGAATAAAAAAAGATTTTTTTGGGTATTGTTAGAAGACAAAAAAAATTACAGAATTGAAGATATTTTTGAAATTAATATATATACAAATTATTGAATTATTAATATGATAAATAAATAAATAAATAAGGCGTTCTTAATTCAATATTAATTTAATTCAATATTAAGATTTTATACTCTCATTTTATGCAAATACACGATATAAAAATATATATATTAATATTTAAAGTGATTACACGAACATTATAATTTATTTGTATTATAATTCAAATGTGTTTATACATAAGATAAAAATATTTATATTAATATTGAAATATATTTATATGTAGAATAAACACATCAATTTATAGTGTTACGGACCGTAACAATCTGTTATGAGCTATGACACATATCAGATCATATTATTTTGGACCGAAACACTCATTATTAACTACTATAACATGGGGGTATAGAAAAATAATGGATAATAATAATTTTTCAGTATATAAATCAAACTTGCTATATATCAAGCTCATTTTGATGAGTAAAGTTAGAGTAAACTTAAATTCACTAAAGAGGTTGGTGAATTTAATTCAAAAAACTATCGAAATAACTTCAAATGATAAATTTAAATTACACAATAAATTTTTAATATCAAAATCCTATAAGATACTGAAATTTCCTATTTTAGGATTTTTCTAATTATTTTTTTTATATTTTCTAAGATGACTCTGAAAATAGTACAATAATAAATGTTTGTATATAGAAATAGGCCATTTTAAAAAAAAATATGAAATAAATAGTTAGAAAATTCTAAAACTAAAGAATTTCAGTATCCTATGAGATTTGATACGAAGAATTTTTTCAGCAACTCAAATTTATCATTTGAAATCAATTCGGAGAATTTTGAATTAAATTTACCCTACCTTTACTCCATTTTGATTGATGGACATTAATTAAACTCCAGCTCCAAAATCATGTCACTATATATTAATTAATTTCTCAAGATATTGCACTTAATTTTTGAGAACGACATCTATCTCTATCTTTTTCAATATTCTTTCAAGACCAATTATTGCACTTACATCTAATAATCCTGTGTTTAATTTCTCTTTGTTTGTTGAATTGGATACAAGACTTTAAATTCACTGTTAATTAAACAGTGTTGAACTTTTGGATAAAAAAAAATTTGTCTTTTATTGGAATAATGACAAGGTCAATAATTCAAACAATAACGTAATCAAGATAATATGCTATCCAAAAAGCAATGATTTTAATTTGACCTAGAACTAACCTACATGGCTAAACTTCAATGATTTAAATATAAGAAGTGAGAAAAAAAAAAGGATTTTTTCTTGTTTTTAATAGTAAATAAAAGATATGAAATTACTCAAATAACCACTGAATTTTGGAAATCATGATTTTAGGAAAATATGCTAAATAATATAGCATCTAGCTAGATGACGTCAAATAATCCTCATATAGAGCATGTCAAATTATTTGACATTATTTTGGCGTTCTATGAACTTCAAAATTCTTTGATGTCCTTATAAACTGTATTATTGAGCGAATTTGGAAAATTATTTGGCGTCCCTATAATTAAACTATATCATTGAGTGAATTTGGAAAATTATTTGGCGCATTATATTATTTAGAGAATTTATAAAATTATTTGGTGTCCCTACAAATTTTATTATTTATTGAATTTGTAAAATTGGGATTTTTCAAAATTCGACGACTAATTAATTTAACAATTTTCTATTTTCTATCACTATTAAAAATCGGCGAAAATCTATTTCTATTTCTACAATTTTATATGTTTTACAAGTATACAATTTTATATTTTTTACAAGTATACAGGTCAAATCAAGCATTAAATATATAATAGAAGCACGTTTTAATCAATCACCATCCCACATGGAACACCCACCACACTTATTTATTTATTTACAAAACAAATACATAGTTTTAATAAAAAGATGAGTGATTATTTTATTTATTATTTATATATTTTTATTTATATTTTATATGTAGTTATATATGTTTTTAAAAATATTTATGTTTAATATATAGGGGAAGTGGAGTAAAGCTGGTGTGTCTGTGCTTCTAAGTTAAACAATCTATTAAATAGACTTCGAATGGAAAATTTAAGTTATTTAATAAATTTTTTATATTAAAATTTTATAGGATATTAAAATTTTCTATTTTTAGAATTTTTTAACTAGTTATTTCATATTTTGTTAAAATGATCTATTTTTATATGCAAAAATTTATTATTTTATTATTATTAAAGTTGCCTTAAAAAATTCAAAAAAATTAGTTAGAAAATTTTAGTATTCTATAAGATTTTGAAACGAAAATTTTATAGAGTAACTTGAATTTTTCGTTTGAAGTCGACTTGATAAATTTTTTAATTAGGAACACTAAGAGATTTCGTGCTCCTAGGAACACACTAGTTTTACTTAACAAAAGTGCTTATATTTTATACCGGCCAAATTAAAAAATTTTGAAACATGTATTTTAAACTATTTGATATAATTTCTAACTTTAATTTTTATATGATCATTTAGAAAATAAAAAGTAATAAATACTTGATACATTAGATATAAATACTTTTGATAATAAATATAAATAATAATTATATTAAGTGCGAATATTTTTAAGGTGTAAATAAAGAGTGTGAAATTTGATATGTAAGAATAATTTATCTGATAAATAATGACACAATATGTGTTAAGTATTAACATATGCATATTTTGTTAATTAATTATTACTTATTAGAAACTTCAGGTCTAATATAATAGTGATAGATCTCGTATCTCTATAAAAAATATATATTTAAATCCCCATAAAAAATATTTAAAAATAAATAAATATTGAGAATATCAAAAACCCTCATTTCAAAAAAATATTATTACTAATTAGTATACCACAAAGAAAGAATGTGACGTGCTAAACCGTTGGCGGTACATGAAAACGTAAATGCAATACTGCTGGAGGAATACGTATATATTAAATATTAGATAGGTATATTAATTTAATATCATTTGATAATTAATTAATTAATTAATTAATTGATAGGCTATTAATTGTTAGATTAATTAATTGGTTGCTGATTATTAGTGGACTACGCAGTGCCTACTCTACGACCTAATCCATGCTAACAGTATAATATATTTATATATTTATATATATAGATATATATATATATATATATATATATATATATATATATATATGTAATAGAGACAATTTTATGATTTTGACCCTGATAAATTCATGAATTGTAGTAATTTCACAAAATTGTTTTATGCGGTTGTTGCCTTTGTATATGACGAGAACGATCGAGGTGCTAGGGTCGTATTGGATCAGTTTGACTTTGAAGAACTATCAAATTAAATCAGATTGAATTAGTTTGATTTTGAAAAATTGTCGGGCCAAACAGTTCGAGACGGATTTGAAGTTCACTGTATATGATTGTCTAGTTTTAATGCATTCATTTTATGACGTTTTGATTTAGTATAAAATGATTATAAATATCATAAGTTTTTATATGTATACATTTATCATGAAAATCTAACAAGATAAACAGTTAGATCATGAATTTGAATGTAAAATTTGGAATATAAATTAAAAAATAAGTTTATAACATTTTATAACATAAAAAACTTGTGATATTGAAACCCTCCTCTGTATGAGTGTCAAATATTAAAACAGAATTTTAAAAAGGAAAATTACTTGTTTTGTTATATTTAAGTACGTAATAATATTTATAATTTTAATATTGTTATTAATAAACATATTTGAAGTACCCAAATAAAAAAAATTAGGACATCTAAAAAATAACAAATAAATATTGACCATCAACAAATTGGATGCCTGCACACATATAGTCATATATATATATCTTAATTGCTTCCATGCCACGGTATATACATATAATTGAAAAAATATACATACATACATACATACATATATATATATATATATATACATATACATATACATATACATATATATATACATATATATATATATATATATATATATATATACATATATATATATATATCTGGTCTCACTAACCAACATGAAACCTGTGTGCTACTGTTGTATGTATGTATTAGTAGTATAGAATTGGAATATATGTGTTTGTTATACATATTTACTAATCTCCATATCATTTATATGTGTAATACATATCTATACTAAGTGTTGATTGTGTCAAATTATAGTTATAAAAGAATTGTTTGAATCTCAGCAGCTGCTGATAAAAAAAAGGGGGAAAAAAATCCTACAAGATGACAAACACAGCATCGGAACTAAACTAGGTTAGGTACACATTTATGAAAAATAAATTTCCAATTGTATCATAAGTTCATAACCTATCAATATACACCAAACCAATCTTTGTCGTATCATATCATAACATGACATGCATTAAATTATTTAATATGAACTTTTTGCATACCAATCTTTGCTGTGCTATTTCATTATTCAACCATATATATATATATATATATGCACTTTTTTGCTAGGTTCGAGATGATTCATCGTTAATTAATTAAGCCAAGCAAATTAAATCCAATAAATAATTAGAGATTTAATTAGGAAGATAATTAATTACCTCGGAATTGACGATCACCTCCTCACATGCACTGATATGAGTAGCTTCAATTAAAACAAGAGAAGATCCATAACTAGGTTGCCTTTTTTTTTTTGTAATTTTGTAATTAGTATTTCTTTTTGTGCTTTTTTTTTTTTTGCTCTTCTCACTTTGTTTTCCCACATTTTTCTTTATTTTTAGAAATCTGTTTACATACGCCTTCTGTAATTAAAAAAAATGTTAATTGATTTTGAAGCATTCAATTAACCAAGCGCTACAAGAAAGAAATATATTTAGTTTTAATTTTTTTTTCATAACATATTGATATATTGAATTGTGATGATTGGCAAATTAACCCTAAAGTGCCACGTTCACATTATGAATAAATATTCAAATATATAGTGTATCTAGATATTTTTCCTATATAATAATACTAAATTTCTAATTAAATTGTAAAATGAAGATGAAATAAATACAGACAGACCATTTAATTAAGATTGGCACAAAATATATTAGAAGTAAAATAATTTGTGGTGGGTTGGTTTTGGTGCGGTTGGTGTGCTTGGTCAATAGTCTGCCGTAGAGCTGCATACGAGCCGAGTTCGAGTGAGTTAAGATTAGTTCAAATTCGAATCATGAATATGACGAGCCGAGCGAGCGAGATTCATGAGGCACCGACGAGCTGAAAAACTTAGCTCAAACTCAGCTCGTCACAACTTGAGTTAGTTTATGTCTCGTGAATTTAGCTCGTGGGAGTGATATGGGGTTGGGCAGAGAGAGGAGGAGGCGGGTAGGGGCTTGGCCCGGTGCTCGGGTGAGGGTGATCGGGGGGGGGGGGGGGGAGAGAGGCAGACTGCTAGGAGGCGACGTGCCGACGTCGTGACGAGAGAGAGGAGGCAGGTTGAGGGAGGCGAGTTGTCGGAGTGCGATGCGTCGACGCTGACATCGTGACAGGTTAGACGAACCGATCATGAGCGAGTTAGTCATAACTTGAACTCAACACACGAACTAGTCGAGCTATATTAGCTCGAGCTGATGTCAAGCGAGCTGTTAGCTACGAGTATTTTGTGCAACCCTAGTGTGGCGAAACACCTTGTGCTGGATTTTCTGTGGCCTTCAGAGGGTTCTTCTGTGTCGTGGATCATTTTAAGTGGCGGGTCATGTTTCTTGGTTAATACTTATAGACGTTATATTTTATACATCCGTATTTCTTCATCCTCATCCTTATCTTATTTTGGTTAATTTTTATAACATTGTTTGTAATTAATCCTCCTCTTTTCTGTTTTTTTTTTCATTTCATTTTTCTCATTTTTTTTCTATTTTTTTCTCCTCTATTTATTTATGTCTGTATTTTTTTATTTGGTTTAATAATATTTAGCAAACAAAAATATGTTACTTTAAATTTAAAAAAAATTGTAGATATTTAATGTCGGTAATTAGAATTATTGCCCCTTGATTCTTGTCTCATTCCCCATTCCTCATACGCGCATTTGGCAATTCATTTATGGCTAATTTTGTACCTTTGTTGATTCATTTTAGACATGAATTTCGTCGTATTAGGTGCAAGTAAAAATCATTTAGCAATCAAAACAATGACTTTGCTTTTGTTTCTATTAATTTTAAATGTTGATATCTTCATGTCTTATGCATATTTGTCCTCG
Organism: x Bolboschoenoplectus mariqueter; assembly: GCA_037678475.1. Classification (NCBI taxonomy): domain Eukaryota; kingdom Viridiplantae; phylum Streptophyta; class Magnoliopsida; order Poales; family Cyperaceae; genus x Bolboschoenoplectus; species x Bolboschoenoplectus mariqueter. Next base: position 1,235,348 of record CM075273.1, read on the forward strand.
CTTTTTTGGGATATTTTACGGGCTTAATTAGCCTTAATTATTCCAGAGAAAAAAAAACTTGTAATATGATATGCTGTTATAACTTATTAATTACTCTGTCTTGACCATTTAGTATTTTGCACAAATATATTATCTAAAGAGAGAATTTTTTTTAATTATTATGCAAATTTTAGCCAGTTCATTTCTTGCTCTTATTGTAATCTATAAATTAACTAATACCTATCTAAATATATGTTAGAGGTTTAATTTTTGTACACCTCTAATATAATTAACTTAGCTTAATATTTAATGGAAGTGGATGGCCCTAGAAATCACTTAGACTCAAAAGAAAAAAAAATATATTAATAAGAAACTTATTGAAATTATTAGATGAGAAAAGAAAGCAAAATGATTTGGGTGTAAAAGATCAAATATAATTAAACTTCGTTGTAAAGGTCGACAATATATGCACGTTCCAACTCAAAATCTCAAAGATAGTGGTGCTCATGACACCACCGACATCAAATATATCATCACCAATTTCACCACCTATTCTTTTCCAATTCAACACAATTTAATTAATTGGTGAACATTATTCAAAATTTCCACAACATCACATTAAACCCAACTACTCATTTTTTCTATATATATATATAAAAGCTTCTATCAATCCCAACATTTATTTTTTTTCAAATATTTTTTTACGGGACTTAAATCTACATCTTTTTATAAAAAAATGAAATCTATCACCACTGTACTAGACCTGCGTTTCAACTCAAAAGAAACCTCTAATGTCAACTCTGTACATCTTTTTATAGAAAAATGAAATCTATCACCACTGTACTAGACCTGCGTTTCAACTCAAAAGAAATCTCTAATGTCAACTATGTACATCTTTTTATAGAAAAATGAAATCTATCACCACTGTACTAGACCTGCGTTTCAACTCAAAAGAAACCTTTAATGTCAACTTTGTGCAAACACCAATTAAACTACCAGTGGGGACTATACATCACTGAAGCAGTAGTAGCACTCAACAAAATTCAACAAAACACCTGGCAATATTTTGGGGAAAAAGCAAGAACAGTTAGTTGCAACTCCTCAAAGGACCACCACACCACCACCGCCACTGCCACCACCACCAATTATTTTCTTCTTTCTTCTTCTTCTTCTTCCAACTAGAATCTTTGTTGTCTTCAAGAAAGTGCATCACCACAAATTAAACAATGGTGGTTACAGGTGTCAGTTTCCTTTACTGGTTACAGCTTACCAGACATGCTTAATCAATCACTGTATTCTGTCACGGAAAATGTTTTGGGAAATACTATTGTTGTTGGTATAGTTTTTGATATTGATTTTATTATTTATGTAAAATAAGTTATTATTCGTATTAACGACTTTATGTATTTCTGAGAAATCTAAATAATATTACGGAAAGGAAAAAAAAAAGATAACCATCCAACTTGTTTTTTGACACAACAAAATAATTTGATTTGTAAAATATTATTTTTTTTTTACTATAACATACCTCTTATGACTTAGTACACCAAGTGTTGCTTTAATTTTTTCCAATCAAATAACCCATAGCAGTGCAAAGAAAAATTATGTTCTCCGTGATATCTGATATATTAACTTCGATTTCTTTCAAAATCTCTCTGCTTGATTTTTTTAATGATGTGATATTTTAGATGAATATTATAGTATGTAGAGTTAATTGAAACCATGTTGTTTGAAAGTATTGTTATTATTTCTCAAATAAAACAAACCGTAGTAACGCACGGGCATATTACTAGTAGCTTATTTTATACAGTACTTTATTATTCGATTTAAATACACAAATTTAAATAATAACCCACTTAAATTAAATAATAAAAATACTGTATAAATAAATTATATAATTAAATTATTAATATGAATAATAAATTCACTATTAATAATAATATCTATAATAATATCTGTACATAAACTCCCTTCTGTCACACGCAGATTTGTACAGTGTACATAGGTTTGGAATTCTTGGTATGGGTCTTGAGATTTTTGCTTTTTTCGATGGAGTTTTTTTTTTTTATTCTGATCAAGAAAGGAATATATGTCGATGATGATGGTGATTCTGTTTTAAATTGGTTCTATTAACTGTTCTCGAATTTTCTTGAGGTGTCAAGTTCATAGTACAGCTAGGAATTTCTGTAGGTTTATTTGTTTTCATTCTGAAATTTTGTGGATTGTAATAAAGAATATTGAATGTTTCCGCGTTGAATATAGGCGGTTTTTTGGCTTTATATTTTGAAGAAGAGAAAAGCATGCATGTCAACAATTCCACATTAGTCATTCTTCAATAGGATAACTAGTTAGGATCATCTGTGGCCATCCAACAAAGATTAGAAAAACAAACGAAGTTCCATACTCTCTTTTAGCAAAACAAATGCGTGATAACTGATCCTAGTCCCAAACGTCAGCAACTCGCCACACAATAGCTAGCAGAGTTGGACCTCCTAAAAAATTCTAGCAACTGATTCTATCAACCGGAGCTCTCTATCTTTGTGTGGACTTCCGTGCGGCATTTTGGCATCGTTGACGTAACTTTCAACTTAAAAATTCGGCAGTTGCATAGAAATCCATTCTCTGGTCGTTTTGTCTCTCGGCCTTAATTACTCCTGTATAGAGATAATACTAAAAAAATATCCTTGAGGCACAAAACTACAAAAACGTCTGATGATGCTCAGCTCCGGTGACTGTGAACCTAACACCACCAGTCACCACATTCACTGAACAGCTTCACACTCTCCGTGTGTTGAGATACAAATCACCTCACGATTAACTGTGCCACTTTTCCGTGTGGTCCATAATCAAGTCCAAGCATGTGGAGAAATCAATTAATCAAAACATTGTGGATTCGTGAGATGTGCAGCTGGGTCATGCCAAACCCGAAACCCGGACTTGCCAGACCCGGACCTCCCCGTCGAAGCTCCCGCTGCAGACCCGATACTCCTCTTCACTGTCGGCATTCTCCACCGATTTCTCTTTCGGCATTTGAACCGCAACGATTGACCGAACCACACTCGCATGACCGGCCATTACACCGAGGCAGCTGTACTCCCTTCCTTCCCGCCCTCTCCGCCAAATCCTGACCGTCCGATCGCTGGACCCGCTGAAAAGCATGTCACCTACACATGCTAAACAAAGGATTGCCTTCGTGTGGCCTCTCAATGCGCCGATGACCACCAAGTGGTTCGCGCTCTCTTCCCTCTCCCACACAATGATTGACCGATCATTTGACCCTGAATACAGCACTGATCCGTCATTGCTGATCGCCAGTGCATTTACCGCTGATCGATGCCGTTCCAATGTGGCAACTAGCGCATGTCGCTTTTCACCAGGTGCACGTGCCCAGGCGCGGATTTTCGTATCGGCCGACCCGGTGTAAACCGTCCCGTCCGGTGCTATTGCCAATGCATTGATCGCATCGTCATGCGCTTTGATCGACTGAACACACCGCAAGTCGCTCGATCGCCAAATCTTGAGCGTTTTGTCCCAGGAGACAGAGTAGATGTACTCTCCTGCTGTTGCCAGTGCAGATACAGTGTCGGCGTGTTGGATCCATAACTGTTTGTGATGCCGCCTAATGGGGGTGTAATTCTTTGGGAAAGGGAGGCGAAGGAGCCGGTCTGACAGTGTTGGAAGGGAACCAGCTAGGCGAAGATTGCCAGAGCGAGAGGAATGGCGCCAGAGGCGCAAGAGGCTATCTTGATGTGCCGAGAGGATGACTTGTGATTTTGGCAGAATGACGAGAGATTTCACAGCACCAGCTGAAGGAGCCGAAGGATGTGAACTGATGAGGTTGAGAGATGTGAGATCGTACGTAGAGATATTGGAAGGAGAGGCAGTGTAGAGAAGGAGTGAAGATGGAGCGATTGTTAAGGCGGGGGGTGAAGAGGCTGAGTCAGAGGAGAGGGGTTTGAGAGAGGTAAGATGGAGAAAAGAGGCGGAGATAGGGGAGGTAGAGGAAGGAAAGAGACACTGGAGAGAGGGGAGGGAAGGGAAGGTGAGAACAGAGGCGGAGTCGTCTGACATGGCAATGGTGGCAGGGGAAGAAGAGGAAGAGCAACTGGATGAAGACAAGGAAGGGGAAATTGAAGATGGAGGAGATGTCAAGGCATTCGTGTCCGGATTGAGATTCTGGTTAGGATCCAGGTTGGAGGAGGATTGGGTTTGGAGAGGTGCGGAGGTGTCGCGAGGGAAGAATTTGGGGAGGGAGAAAGGCATTGAAGGAAAAGGGAAGAGGTTTGATTTGAAGGAAGGAGAGGAGAAAGAGAGAGAGAGGTTGAAGCAGAGGAGAGCTCAGAGCAGGTGGTTTTATAAGAGAAGTGAGAGGCTAATAAGTAATAACTAGGGGAGATTATATATGATAGCGAAATTTGGAAGCTAATGAGATGTGTAGTGGTAGTAGAAGCAGATTTACAAATCAGTCCTTGTAAGCAAATTTTAGATAACAGTCCTTTGATTTCTTTTTATTTATTTATTTGTCAGAAGAAGGCAAACTTAGCCTCTCTATAATGCATTCTAGAATTTCAAATTCAATGATTCTTTTAAACTAAAAATGCCAAGGCACCCTTAAGAGTTTACAATATTGGACTGTAACAGATGGAAAGGCAAAGAGAAAAAAGGGGAAAAAATGTCAAAAACTGTCTATGTGATTCTCTAATGGTTAATTAATTCTTGCTTTGGATCTTGTAACTGTAGATTAAATTAATTACAGGTGAATATATTCAGGTTATGTTAATTAGATTAATTGTATTATCAACATGTATGTAGAGTCAAACTAATTTCTGCTGTATCAATGAAAGTTCCATATTTTTTCTGGTAATTTTTGTTTTTCTTTTTAGTAAAGTTCTTTGACAAATATTTATTTAAGTATAAATGAAGTTGAGATCATGTGGTACTGCTCTTGATAAGACATTAGCTGATAAACCTCTGGTGCAATGTATGATAAAGGAAATAACATTTGTTTATAATATAAGAGCTTCCGTTAATCTCAATATTTATTCTTATTTAAATACATTTTACGGGAAATAACATATGTTTTATTAATTAAGTCATATATAGTCTGTTATTAATTTGATGTCTTATAATTTATATAAAAATAGGGCAATTTTACAGATTTTATATTATAATTCCAACTCCAAATTATTATTTTTTATTTCTTAGGAGAATGGAAGCCATGATATTTGAGAATAAAAATCTTAGAATTTTTTTTTAGAATTTTTATTACAAGAATTCCATACATGTATTAATTTCATTTCGGTTGATTCTACACTTATTGTAAGCTAATTGAAAAGAACAAATGAAGATGCATTTTTCTATCTTTCACACACACAACACAGAAAAACTGTATTTAGACAAATTATATTATAAGAAGACATAATATGTCTTAATGAACTATAGTATTAATTTTGTCCATATGATTGCACTTTTTGAAAAGGAATATTTTGATCAGATAGATCACCAACAAAAAACAGAGAAAATAAATGTGTTTGTAGTATCTTTAGGCGTGTAATTAAGGGGTGATTTGATATTTGTTTATATATATATATATATATATATATATAAATATATATGTTGTGGGTATTATTTCATTGTGGACCATGTGAAAGGTTATATATATATCTAAATTTATGTGTTCTTAAGATAATTTATATATATATCTAAATTAATTCAATTTTTTTAATCATACTTACTTTTGATTACATATATCTTATATACTTACTTTTCATTAATCATACATATTAAGTAGTTAAGATAAAGTGCTCCATGTGAAAGGTTACAACAAGCTCAAAATATAGTTGAGACATTTTTTTTTTATAAATATTTAAAATTACGTAATTTTGATTTCATTTTTATAATTTTTATCTAAAAAGTTCTTTGGTAATATGATATGAAATTATGAAATTTATTAGATTGATTGTATTTCATTCTAAAATAATTTGGATGTCTCCAACAAATATAAAGAATGTTGAGAGAAAAACAAATAATGCCTTAATAATATCTTAAGAATTTATTTGAAGAAATATCCTAAAAGAAAATTAATTATATGTAATATGACAAAAGTAATTAAACCAGTAAACTTAGTTTAGGCAATGTTGATTACTTGGTTAATTAAATTAGTAGCTTTGTCAATGACATACTTAATTATATTATATCTCATAATTAATTAGTTGTTGTCCAAACATGATTGGTCCAAGACTCCAAAGGATTTCATTTCTTGTACAATCGAAATATTCCATTTAGTTATTATTCAATCTTTTTAATTAATTCCACTAATTTTTTCATAATGTGTGTCAAGCTTAATTTTTTTTAATTAATGATTATCCATTTGGGGCCAAGTTGAGCACATAGTACGGAAAAAAAAAATTTTTAAAAAAATAATAAATAACAAATACAAGGGGGCCATTCCAAAGCTCAAAGAAGAAATAATGACATATATAATTAATTAGTGACTAATTAATTTATGGTTTAATCAAGTAGTGCACTTTCAACTTCTTACAAGTAGGCATAAAGTACAATTAATTTATAATTTTATATACTTCTCTAGAGAGAGATCATCTTCTACATGCAGTTAAAAACAAACTCCCAAATTATATATACAAGTGTGCTTTGACAAAAAAATTAAAAAATCAAAATATTTTAATTATTGGCACTAATCAATTAATCAGTAACCACCCACTTAACCATGACAAAAATTAGGATTTGTTCCCCAATAAAAAAATTTCATCTCAGAAAAAAAACAAAGTTAGCTTTGTAATTAGTAATGTTTAAAAATTGGTTAGTTGATTCCATAAAGTAATCTCAATCTCATCTTCCAAAGAAAAAGATAAGTTAATCTCACAGTGCCACTTGGTCATATCTCATAATAATAATACTAAAAATAATAATATTTTTTTCAAAGTTCTTTAATTAAGTGGCAGAGCATTTTATTACTTTTGTGTGTTGGTGCCTTGCTTTTATGAAGCCACATATTTAGCTTTATATACCCAACAAAACATACAAAACAGAGAAAGAGACAAACAAAATATATACATGTACACATAATTACTTTTTTTTTTCAATCCATGCTTAACACAATGTTGCAAGAAATTCAGAGAAATGAAAACCTTAATTAAAAAAAAGGAATATTTTTTTATGAACAAAAAAAGATTAGTTTAGGATAAAATATATTTTTTTTTTGCAATCCTCCCCAAAGCAATGCAAACTAAAAAAAAAAAAAGCTGTGAATAAAGTACCTCAATTTTTTTAAATTAAATTTTTTTTTTCTAATTATACATTTTTTTAGTTGATTTGTAGCTATTTTGAAATCTAAACTGAACGGGGCAATTAATTATCCGTTCATAAATTCAGATTCATGAAAAAAAATTAACTATGCAAACAATAGTGAAATTAAAAAAATACATGAAATTAATCTAGTGATTTAATAAATTCTGTGGACACTTAACAATTGACATCATCCATTGTAAATTTTGACATCTCCAGCCTTGCTTAAATTTAAAAAAGGGACATTTTTATGAGAAATAAATCTCAATTTGTTAATCCTTAGCATAAATCTTTTTGCAAAAAAGTTATGCTTTGCTTGCTATGTGATGCTACATATATGATTTTATATGGTTAAGGGGTTGTATGTAGTGCCGTTAAATTGACGATACTTAAACCAACATAATATTGTTGACATGTGATAATTTCTAGCTTAAATAACTAATGGTAATTTATTGGGTATTTCATGTCTGAAGTTAATTAAACCCAAAATAATATCATGTTCATTAGCAAAAAAAAAAAAAGGAAAAAGAGGCGTTGCACAAGCTTAATGTAGCCTTAAATAAAATAGTCATATTTCTCAAAGATTTAGTTAGCATTATGCCTTGAAAAAACCAAATTTAATATTTCATTGATCTCACACCATTAAAATTTAGAAAAATTATTATTACATTTTAAGTTCTACATTTTTTAATTAGCTGCATCTCAATGTAAGGTATAAATATTTTTCGAAAATATATATTTTAAAATCTAAGTTAGAAATTATATTGAATAGTTTAAAATATCTGGGTATAAATAAAGGATACGAATAAAAAATACAGTTATACAAAACCCCTAATATTTCTAAAAACTAAAAACAATTTCTGATGTTGTAATGTGAATATTTGTTTATGCATTTCATGGATTTCCTAGTGTGCTAACTCTTGATAACTATTACCACCCAAATCACACAACATACATAATATGATAATAAAAATGGAACCATACTTATCCGTGCACATCATTTTCAGATAAAAAGGAAAGCATATTGTTGCTAAGCTTTGAGATGCTTTTTCATCTTTCAAATTTAAAGGTAGAATAATGCAATTAGGTGTTCTTGCTTTCTTGTAAATTTCTTTAGATGTTATTTAACCTCTTTTTGTTATGGTGTTATGTTGTAGGATTAAAATGGGGTGTTGGGCCAGATCAGCACAATACTTGTGGGCCCAAATTGATGCTAATTTAGTAATAATATGTGATTTTATTTTAATTTATGAAATCAAATTGCAAGGCATCGGCCTAACTTTTCATCAAAAAAGGCACAAAGGAAAAAAGAAAAAGAAGTTTCAAAGTAGCAATATATAGTAGCAATATTAGCATCAATGGCAAAGTATGGATCCTCCTTGCTTTTAAAAGATAGGTCCCCAATTTGAATAATTAAGTAAAATTAAAGCTTCTATGATTATTATGTGCAAGAAAGCAAGAACTTGACAAGATGCAACATAATTACATAATGTACGTTTGAAGAAATTAAAGGATCCTTTTAGGTAGCCTTAATTTTTATTTTCCACTTAAATTATTATTATATATATTTTTGAAAGAAGTGATGCAATACACCACCAACTTCATTGACAAATTAAAAAAAAACTTTTTTTATATCATTCAATTACCATCACTAAGCACATTGATTTTCCGACTTAATTAATTGTATTTTTCTTTTTTTTTAAACTTGGCAGAGACTACGAAGTCGTAAGGGGTATCAAACTCTCTTCTTTTAGGTAAACAATAGTCTTAAGATTTTTTTTCTAATCAACTGTACTACCACCACTTTCTCTTAATTAATTATCTATCTAGGAGGGATATTCTGATTTCAAATGGATTTTATGTTAGAGTTGGACATGATAATTACAAATTTTTAACCCGAGAAGAGAATTAAATTTAACTGTTGATATCTAGTGCTGTGAATAATTTACAAAAAATATAATCAAGACAAATCCAAACTCAAAAAAATTGCATAGAAAATAAATTGTGGTAAGGTAGAATAATTGTCATAGAAATTAAGGAAAATTCATCTTTTGGTCTGGTAAAATAAATTGTCGTAAGGTAGAATAAATTGTGCTAATGAAGGTTTAGGGATCAAAATTTATATTCTTTCAAAAATTTAAGAATTTATTTGGTGTAATTTAAATTTTAAGGACTGATTTGATTTTTTTTTAAAGTTCAAGAACCGATTTATTTTTATTTTTTGAAGTTCAATGATCAAATTGATGCAAATAAAAATTTAGGGACCAACTTGATTTTTTTAAAAAAGTTTAAGGATCAAAAGGTGAATTCTCCCTAAAAATTAAACCCAGTTTGTCCTTCCAATTTTGGGCCAAATTTGAGAAAAAAACAGGGTCTGATATAAATATGTACCCCAGTCCATTAAGAGGCCCATTTGTACAATCAGCCTCATGGACGAAGATATTGGTAACGAATAAAATGTTTTCAATGGGCATATATGCAAAAGTGGTAGAATTAGAGAAGGGGGAAGGAGGAGAAGTGAAGAAGAGGTGCCATTTTGCAATCGAGAGAGAACAAGAGAGGAGAGGACAGGAGAGAGCAGAGAAGAAACGATGGTGAGAGTTGCCACCTTCTTCGGGATGAGCTTCGGCGCGTTTCTCTTCTGGCAATCCATGGATAAACTCCATGTCTGGATCGCTCTTCACCAAGACGAGAAGGTCTCTCTCTCTCTCTCTCTCTCTCTCTCTCTCTCTCCCCCCGCCCCCACCCTCCTTCGTAAATTGTCGAGGTTTTTGAAAGGAACAAGGGATATTTTGCTCCGATTTGGAATTTCACATTAATTGAGCTTGATTACTGGTGGTTTAGTACTGCTATTTGTCGAATTTTGATCAGCAAGTCCTCCGATTGATCTTGGATTATACAGTGTTTGATCTTAGTCATGTCTTGAGCTGAGCAATGATAAGCTATGTAACTTGTTAGCTTCAGCTGTTAGGTAATATAATGAATTAATGATCCGATGGTTAGTTTGTCCATAGTCTAGTTTAGAGTTGCGGCTTGTCAGATCTGCTTAGTTAAATTAGATTATGTTAACATGCAATCTTGCCTAAAAATTCAAGATAATCCTAAGAAATTGTAGGATGTTATTGGCAGTAAAGTCTAGAGCTTGTTTTCTTAGCTTATTATCATAATGGAAAATTTGTTAGTTACAATCATATACCCTTATTTAACATTGTAAATCTAGTTCTTATAGATCTTGCAATAGAAAAGGCAGTAATTCTCTAGTTTATGATTCTTAAGCTGGAGATCCCAATAAATTAGTAAAAGCAATAAATTCTTTCATCCTTTTTCTTGCTTCTATTTTTCTTTTCTCTGTTTTTGCTTTGTGTTGTCCTTTATTGGGTGTCACAACTGTATTGGCATGCCACAAGAAATGTCAGTTAACATTTTCAAGGAGCATTGAAAGTGATACGTGTAAAAATGTCAAAATATCAAGTATCTCCTCAGAGAACTCCCCAAAATGAGAAGTACAAATCAATATTTTAGCCCTATAAATGTCAATAAACATAAGGAATGAGAGGCATTATGTCTAAGCATAACATAGATAACTATAGACAGACAAAAGGATAATTTGATGTTTAGTATATAAACATATTAAAACATTACGCATGTCCCTAGAAAATAGGAATTATGTAAATCTATACGAGTTTGTACAGGCAATTTCTTGGAAATAGGAAATGTCACAATTATATGAGTTGTTCATTGCCCCGCACCAAAAACCAGGACATTGTCTCTTAATCCTATAAACATTAATAAACATAAAGAATGAGAAGTACTATGTATAAGCATAACATAGATAACTATAGAAAGAAAAAATGATAATTTGATGTTTAGTATATAAACATATTAAAAACATTATGCATGTGCCTAGAAAATAGGAATTATATAAATCTATACAAGTTTGTACAGACAATTTCTTGGAAATAGGAAATGTCACAATTATATGAGTTGTTCATTGTCCCTCCCTCCTACTACTTCATTACACTTATGTTTATACGGAACATAAAGATAGAGACTACGATAGAGATAAGGAATTCCTTCAGCATTTTTCTGAGAGAGTTACTTTTCATTTATGGAACAAGGAAGAAAAGGAGGGGAGTGGGTTTTAGGAATGCAAAAGAGAACCGACAGAGAAGAGATAATAGTTATAGGTTCATGGACAAAGTCATACCATTTTAATTCTTTCTTGGCTTCAACATGCTTAGCTAGCTTACTTTTTTGTGCACATTATTTACCATATATTCCATATTCTGATTAGAGAGATTGTAAATCTTGGTGTACATTCACCAGTAATCTGTTGTCTTTCCACCACTATTTACAGTATGCAATATGGTGTAAACATAAAATTTTAGTGCAAAATACTCGCTGTATCCTGAACATGTCAGGGTATTGTTCCCCAATATACATTCTAGCACAAAGAATTCCTTCAATTTTGCTTAGATACCTAAATACCTACTAATGTAACTCTTACCTCCAAAGAGTAATTTAGAGTTAGCTTTAAATGTGAATTACCATTCTCTGTACTATTTCATGAACCCAAATCTGACAACCCTTTTTTTTCTGTATTTCAGAAAGAAAGATTAGACAGGGAGCTGGAAATCAAGAGGGTCAGAGAGGAACTTCTGGCAGAAGCTAAACAAAATGAATCTCTTGCATGAATTCCTTGATATCATCGCTTTCTGAAATTCTTTTCTGATTTGCTTTCAACTTTTTGTTTCGGAATGATTCTTATGCTAATAAGCTGACAATAGTTGATCTTGACACTATAATGTTGGAAATGCTTGCTCTGCCTTGCATTGACATGGAATTCTTTGCTGTAGTTTCAATGAAGTTTGTCTCAGAAAATGTTTTATAGTTCTCCTAAGCAACACAGAAATTAAATTTGTCTGTAGTTCAAGCATCACCATGTCTTAGTTGGTGATGCAAACTGGTAATTTTGGATTCTAAGAAGCAAATGTGAACTGAAAGGAAAGTTTGTGATATTTTATACGTGGGGAATGTTTGACAATCAATAAATGTTGTTGGTTAAAAACTTAAAATAAATAAATGCTGTTGATCCTCTAAATGGAATCCTGGATCGATCTGGAATTGGTTCCTAGCAGAATGCTTCGTATCCTCCAAAGTTCAGGGTCTCCATCATGTATTAACCAAGGTTATAATGGGACACTGCGTATATAGTAATTTACTTTGTTTTCAACTGACAAATTTTCCAAAGGATGCGAGCCTTACATTAAGCATGCAAATTGTATGACAAATATTTAATGAGGGAAAAATACCAGTGTAAATCATCAATCAATTGCTTGCATTTGAGGCCTATACAAACACAAATTGAACCTCGATTTACAATTATACCAGTACAAAAAAGAAAAATCAAAACGAGCTTTATAGCACCAGGAAATGCTTCCCAACAAATGTTAGGTATGAACACAAAATTGACAAGTCGCCAGTAAAGGTATAAATCAACTCTGGTAAGTAAATGAAAATCTAAAACGATGTATAATTGAGAAAACAGCAAATCTACATCACAATTTCTTAACTATGGAATATATAACAGTAGATTACATGAGAAAACTGAGAAATGAATAGGAGAGATCTGAATTCGTTCATGCATACTTTACAAAAAGTTTCAAGAGAACTTCGAGACAAATCATTCTCATCCTGGTTGTTTGTTTCCCTTCTTCAAGCTGGGAGGGGCTCCTCCAAGACTGTAAATTCATGAACTAAAATTTGGTCAACGATCACATAAAGAAAATTTCTCCTTTTTAACTTTTCATAGTTGATTGGCTATACGTTTAGCATGCAGAACATTTTTAGATAAAGAAAAGGAACTAAATGTTGCACAATGATTCCAGCCGCATGCAGCACAATTTAGTGCTGGGGACTGAAAACTGAATATGGGCATTTGCTCTGATAATCACACATTGCATTTTGTGGAAATTTTCACATTTTTAAGTAATCTCTTTTACTTTACCAGTTGAAGTAATGTTAAGATAGGCCTTTCTTTTCTTCACCCTTTTTCATTGAGGATTCAACTGAATTAGAGTGATTGTGCGCCAGTCTGTACATATCAAAGAGAGAGAGAGAGAGAGAGAGAGAGAGGACCTTTTTCTCTTTCAGAGGTAGAACTCTGACCAGCAATCTGTACAGGGGTTTTAGGTACATCAGGAAGTACAATCTCTTCAACCTTTTTGTCTGGCAATTCTTCTTCAGTTATCTGAAACACAAAGTATTCAGCATTAAAAATATGACTAGCAATATTCTTTTACATTAAAAATGAAGAGATGGATATTGCATCGAACCTCGTCCTTCTTCTCCACTGTAACAGGCTCCACTGGAGCTTCTGGCAAATCTTCAACAAACATCTGGATATAAAAGGAAAAAAACTATTATCAGAATATTTCAAAGGGAAGAAAAATCTATCTAAATAGAGACTAAAAGTGGCCATGCAAACCTCTTCTTCCAATTTCTCAAATTCATCCATGACTTCTTGCTCTTCTTCAGCAGATAGCTGTAATACCGCATTAATTTCCTGCAGAGAAAGAAACAAATTAATACTATGTTATAAAATTTATATAACATGGAAAACAAAAACCAAATAGAGAGAATGAATCTATTTATGTATGTTTTTCAAAGATGCACTTTTTACAAGGGAATAGACTATAAGCATCACCCACAATTTCTTTATATATTTATGTACTTACTATTATATATACTAATGTATCGCATTAAGAACTGAATAAAATTGTACAAATAGGGTGCATGTATGTAGGGAAAGTACACAGAACAGTCAAACAAAATGATAACACAGAAAGGCTACAATCTTGCTACAAAGATGTCCCTAAAAATCCCAGAAGTTCAAAAACTCCCAGAACCAAGCATATGAGAAAAGTAAGAGCCACAAAGTTTCTTATTTTTGCTGGGCAAGAGCATTCTCTATCAAGTAAAGAGCTCTTGGGGATTTTAATGCATGGAAACAAGTAGACCAGTTGAAGGACCGACTTCCTTGTTCCAATAAATAAATAGAAGGTTGAAACTGTCAGAAAATCATAATCATGGGAGCCCAAAATGAAACAAAGATATGAAATAAGTAACTTATTCTAGGGCAAGGTCAAAAAATAGCCCCTAAACTTTTACATTTCTGCTCAGCAAGTATCCTAAATATTTTTTTAGTTCAATTGAATCCAGAACATTCATTCAAGACATGGTTCTCAGGAGCCAATAAGATCATTAACAGGAGCCATATAAGATCATTACTAGAGGAAGTGATTCTGATAAATTCCAAAGAAGTTTAAAAATGAAATAAAGGGACAAGCATACCTCCTGATAGGCCTTGGCCTCAGCTGTATCATCCATCAATTTTTGAACATCATCTATGTTAATCTCACTTTGTATGGCTTTAATTGCATTACTTCCAGCCTTTAAGCTGTCAAATACAGCTTTTTGTTTACTAACCAACTCAATATCTGCCAACTAAATGGAAAAAAGAAATTTAGTGATACAAATGATTACTAAAGTACAAAAATTGGCCACAATTGCATTCTGTAATGAACCAAGTAATGTACAATCTGGTCATGAACAGTACATTCAATTCTTTGCAAGAGGTTACTGCTTCTGTAACACTCAATTGAAGGTGATTATTGCTTATATATAAGTCTGATATAATTAAGTCTTACAACTCCTGACCATTTTCTCATAAAAGGATAACAGAGTCAAGTCTATTGGGCAAACAACCATGGTCCGGAGGTTCATTTTGTCAAGCATGCTCTTTATATGGAAAAACAAAAAAGCTTAGCAACATTTCAACATCACCATTTCTAAATATCAACTAAATGCAAAAAGGTTTTAACCCACACCTGTTGCTCAACATTCATTAGCCATCCATCAACATTTTTAAGTATTTCTTCTTGAGCTTTCTTCTTCTTTAGTGCAATCAAAGCCCTGTCTTTTCTCTTTTGTGCAATTAGGTCCTTTGCAGCTTTTACTTCTGCCTCAATAACTGCTTCAAGCTGAATAAAACAAAGAAATATAAACAATGTCAACAGAATCTACGTGTAGAATTTGATCTGGATCCACCAGAAGGATGCAATATATCCATTGGCAATCACATTTCAGATCCAGAAATATAATTCTATGTGATACACTAAATTGACATCTTTATTATCAAGGACATGTACTAAATTAACATAACATTTAATTTAACATTGAAGTCTTACTGATAAACATTCATTAAAGTACTCAATGCAACTTACAGAACTCAATTGCATTTGATTTTTTACTAAGTGAACATCTACAATTAAAATTATCAACAAAAACTGTTCAAATTAGCACAGTTTCCTTACTTCCAAACAAGGAATCGCCAGAATCGGTAAGAATTCTAGAATATTAAGCTAAATCGGAGCAACAAAACAGGGGATCGATCGAAATCACCTGTTGCTGGTATTGACCTAGCTTTCGTCGCTGCGTCTTGAGCGTGAGAATCGCGCGATCGACCTCCGTGACCTTAGGTTTCTTCACGAAGATATTCCCCATCTCTGCACCTCTCCTCTCTTCCTCTCTTCCTCTCCTAATTTCTCCTCTCTAAAATTATTTGGTTTTTGTAGTTGTTAGTATGATCTAATAGCTGTATAGTAGCAAACCTTTTCAATTAACTGTGAAGTAAATAAAATAAAATAAAATAAAAACCTCTTCTTAACTAATCGTGCGCTTCCCAGAGATCGAAGCAACAAAGGAGCTGGAGATGTGGATTGGTACAATAACCTGGAGCAGCGTAACAGCCCAGCGCCGACTCGGTTTGGGTACAAACGGGTTCGGGTCAATACTAGGTGGCTCCCTTTGCACAAGATCCGAATTTATGACATCCTCCTTTCCACCAGGCTACCAGCCCATTTATTATGACTGGATACTGGATTGTGGACCCGGTAAGCAAACGGGCCCGAACTTGAGACCAGGCTTTGACCCATTAAATGGTGGTGTATTTGTATTGTTTGGGCTGAGACATTAGAGAACCGTTAATCTCTGTGTTGCATTGCACAGTAGAACACTTGACAAGATTCTGACTGATACTGTGATGCATCCATCCCTGCTATACTAACAAGGCATTGAATTCCTTCACATAGAACAAAATTCTGAATTCTAAAGGAAGCACAGCACAGAGGAAGGTTATTTTTCGATAATATCGGCAACTATAGCAGATCGGTTATTGATTTGACTACAGGAAACCAGTTTGAAGTGAGGCTTCCTTCTGACACAGTCTCAGGTGGTTTCTCTTGCCTAGACGAGGGAGCTGGTGTTATGCTTGGAATTCATCGATGCTTTGAATCACGGCGCAATATGATTTTGTACTGCCGAAGGAATGCTGATTCAGGGTGTACTGCCTTGGCATTATTTGTTGTAAAATTATTTATGCAAAAGCTTTCTCCATACCTGCCTCTCGTAGTCTCATATATTTTTCATCTAGTTTCTTGCATTTGTTTGTTTGTATAATTTTGGCGTAATTGAGATGATAATATATTGGCCATAGAGCTAAGAAATTGATTCATTTAGCTGTCTTGTGTGGTGTTATCAGAACCGGACCGGATGGTTCAACCAGAAAAAACTGGACGTGGTCCATTTCAATGCTTTTGTTGCTGAGTATAAACCAGGTAATTAAGTTCTACATGTACAGTCCAGTATAGGTACAATTTAATTTGGCACAGCTAGCAGATTGGTTATGAATTGATGTGATTGTTTCTTCAGTTATTTCTAATTTTTGCATCAAAAAGATAAAATTTTAATCAAGTAATGCCGTCCATAATAAGCATTAATAACGTCAGTACAAGCGAACGGGATAGAATTACTACAAAGCAGATACATCTTAATTACTACCAGTGGTTTATTCCAACAATAATACAACAGAAAACATGTCCAAACTGGACACACAGAGGCATATATGTGTTGGATTAACAATTCCAACTTTGATTCAAATATCGTCTAAAATTTGGAGAGCATGACAAATCATATCAACCGTAGCATCGGATCGGATCAGTGCATCCTTTCTTGGCAGATTGCTTGACGCGCCCGCCACCGCCTTTCTCAAGGTATTGCTGATGGTACTCCTCAGCACAGTAATACTTCTTTGCCGGTAAAATTTCAGTGACTATTTTCGCGGTAATTTCTTTTTGTTTTTCTTCTAACGACTCCCTGGCAAGCTTGGCTTGCTCTTCGTCGTAGTAATAGATTCCGGAGCGGTACTGTGTACCTACATCATTTCCCTATAAAGGAAAAAAAATTACATATATAACCAAAATGAAGATATCAAGTGACATATTTTATTTATATCAAATTGAATACCGTTTACCGTGTAATTAAAAAAAAGGAGGTAAGAATTGACTGAATATAAAATTGTTATTGTAGAAATTAAAGACCCATATAATGTCATTCCAAATTGAATATTTGATTAAAAGTGGGAGAGACACAAATTAAAGAAAAAGAAAAGTCAATGCAGGGTTGAACATGATCACATGAACTTGAAAATTAAAAATGAACAAAAACCAAGTAAATGCAGATCTTATTTTTTTTTTAATTTCCAGCACAACATGGTGGACAAACAAGAGGGAAGTTAGGAAATTTCTTAAATAGTGAAGAGGAAATGTTTGGAAGACACGATAATCGATATCGATTTTGTTATTTAGATTATATAAGTTATTATTTATATCAACTATTTTATTATGCAACTTATTATTTTGATTATTCAACTCAAGTACCACTATATGAATAATAACTCACTTAAATTGAATAACAAAAGCATTATATAAATAAATTATATGATGAAATCGTTAATATGAATAATAACTTATTTAATTTAAACAATAAAGTCGATTATGATATCTCTTTATCAGCTTCCATAGTGAAAATCTTCTCTGAAAGAAGACAAGCCCAGAATAAAATTTCACTACTTCACACAGAAAGAAACGCCACACAAGACCTAGAAACCATTATTATAACAGTTAACAGAAATCTAATCAGCATATCTATATCAGTATCACCAAACCAATCCAGAAAGAAAGATCTCAATTAAAAGTCACAGGATTTGAGTACACCTACCTGGCGATTGACCGTGGTGGGGTCATGCTTGCCCCAGAAAACCCTAAGAAGGTTCGAATAACTACACACTGTCGGGTCAAAATGCACGCGCACCACCTCAGCATGACCCGTTTCATCAGTGCACACATCTTTGTAGGTAGGATCGTGGAGATGCCCCTGCGAGTACCCCACCTCGGTCTTGACCACGCCTTCGACGCGTTGGAACACGAGCTCCACGCTCCAGAAACACCCGGCGGCGAACTGCGCCAGCTGGTTCCCGGCGCCACCCTCCGGCGAGTCGAGATCGGGGCCCAGCGCGGGGTTCGTCTCCGCCATTGTCGGATCCTTTGCTGTGTTGTCGTTCTTCCTGTGCTTTTGGAGGGTTTGACTTGAGGAAGAAGGAATGATGGATGGGTGGATGGATGGATGGTTGATTATTATAAAGGGGGTTTTGTGGAGAGGAGGGATTTCTAAACTTTTAATTGTATCCAATTGTTGGTACAAGAGGTGTTTATTTAAGAAGAGATCATTTAATTTGCTCAAGGGTGTGGTGAATTATTATTTTAGAGTAAAAATATCTAAGTTCGTTTCAAAACTTCGGAAAAGTAAGTGTCTGATAAAATTCAAAGTTCGGATGTGACTTATATATATATATATATATCATTTTCATGTTAATTTTGAAATACATGTATTTTTGAAATTACTTTAGTTGAATGCAGAAGTTAAATGTGATCTGATATTGAATTTGGATTTAGGCATAATTAAAAAACTTTGATATTGCTCATAATATAACCCATTACAATTCGTAAATTTACAATTTACTTTCCTCTCGGATCTGACAATTGCAGATGTAACTTAAGGTAAATATAAAAAAAGAACGGAGAAGAAATAAAATATGCCTAGCAAACTATGCTTATCTTCATTTCTAAATATATTTTTTACAAAAATAATTATCTAAAAAAAATTTACTTCAAAACTATTTAGTCCAAAATCAACCTCAGCTCTTGATATCTGTAAGTCTTGTGACACTATTTGCTTATATCGCTGCTAAGGAATATTAAACCTCTACCAAAAGTATCTCAGAGGTAATTAAACAAACAATACATAATTTGGTAAATTTTCTTTTCTTTAGTTATTCTCCAATATCTTATAGTAGTATTTGGTAGTCATGAATAAGTGATTCTCTTTTTAGTATTCATGTCGTCTTCTCAAAATTGGAATGAAAATGAATCAAAATTTGTATAGTTTACTGTGCATGTATACTCTATTCTGATTAATAAATTTATAGAACAGAAAGAGCATTTATTTCATGATCCAACTAACACTATACATTCATTGTAAGAACTTTTCTTTCTATTTTCAAATCGATCGGATCTATAACTAGTATCTATTATTACAAACTAAGCTAATTTTTCTACCTCCATCAAAACTTTTGAGGTTCCAATTTCTCCATCAAGAAATAAAAAATATTATATCTTTCCGTTAAATATTTCAATGTCCCCATTAAAATATATGTTGTTTCTCCATTAAATCTAAGGATAATTTTTAATATTATTTCGTTCTTTAATTTGTTATATCTCAAATATGCTCAACTAAGTTTTTTCCCCTCAAAATAGAAAAAAAAAAAAGAAAGGATAGTAACCCTCATGATATAACAAAATTAATAGGCTTTTATATGAGGTTATTTTAATTTCTAATAATGTTGCAATGATTAGGAGTATTTCAAATATTTATGCTCTAGTTCGGTGTAGTCATTTTTGTTGGCTTCATTTTAGAGAATGCACCATTAATTTTGAGGAAGATAATAACAATAAATTAAATGAGAGAATTAGATTAACATGTTAATCAAAAGAGGAAGGTGAAAAATTGAAATTTGGAGTAAGCAAATTGTGTTAATGTTGGTAAAAATTGAAAAAAATACAAAAGTATTTATACAACTCTAACAACGGCGATCATACAAAATTCAATTTCTCAGAAACTCTCCATGTGTACATTGTAAAATACTATAACTGATATTGTCTTTATATGTCTCTCTTATTATGAAGTTACATCTACTTTGGCAATACAAAAACTATTACTCAATTGTTTGTTACAAGCAGTCCTCAACAAATTGTGTTATGGGCAATTCAGGTTGATTTCGTGAAACACAACTATGAATATTGAAGTTGACTGCGCCAAAAAGTCCCCTACATCTAGATCTCTGATGCTAATAGTGTGCTTCCACCATATGACAAAGAGGCTTCAGGTAATTGTCTCCGTTGAAGTCAAAAGCGATATCTTTGCATAGTGCACTAACAACTCCAATCAACTCCTTATCACTTTGCAAATGTTTAATGATAATGTCTTTCTCAATGAGCATCGCAGCATCATCTGGTGTGCTTACGAGTTAGGACCAAAATAACACATATAATGTAACGTAACTTTCAAACTGAAGGCATGTCTGCTCAAATATAACCAAGTTGCTAAACAAACAATAGGTTGCTGGATCAACATAGAAATGTGGAATTTCCAGCGTCCCATTACAAAATCTAATTTCAAGAAGAGAATGCGCACTGTCACTACGGAGCTCTCTTTTCTTGAAATCGATCTTTTGTTGACTTCCGGTTAAGCTTTTTGAATTAAGGACATGAGGCAGATTTGGTTGTTCATTCCTTTCGAGAAACTAGGTATCAGAGTGGAGAATATTGTAAAGGAATTCTGGCTTTGAATGATGTTGATGTCATTCCAACTCCTTTTGGCTAGGCTCAAAGAACATGTGGCAAAAATGAAGCAAATGGTAAGATTCTTTTTGTCATAGATCTTCTTAAATTTGTGTTGGAATGTAGCTAATTTTGTTTAGTATAACTGTCCAATATTATTTTTTAGCAATGTCATTACATCAATTTTGTCAGTAAGAACTTCAAATATTTTCTTGACTATACAGAATGGAATTTAGTTCTCTACAAGTAGAATATCACATAAAACCATTTCACAATAAGAGTACTTCCCGTTAGAATTTTCTTTCTTATCAATTTTTATGTGCTGCTTTGAGTCATTCCATTCCTCTGACCAACTTCTTTTACTTTGGAGCAACCATTCAATTCCCCTGTATTTGCATCTAACATATTGCAATCTGATTTTGATAACAATATCTCATCTATCTCATTAAGAGCTACAAGTATAAAACATCCATCAAGTAGTAGTATTTTTAAAAAGTATCTCTATTCATCTTTGTCTCATTTGCATATACATATTTTACTTGCTTCTTTATTACCTTGATGGCACTAAGGTAATCAGCTAGCGTCTTTTTAGGATTTAATCTGAGAATGTAATCTAGATAAGCATATTTGACCTTATGCATATCTTGAACAGCATGACTTCCATGGTGGTAAAGTCCAATCGAGAGGAACTTTGGCTTGGCTTGTACATTTCGTTATCTTTATCACGTACATGTATCTTGACTACATGTATTATAACCAATTCATTATTGTCATCTTGTAATGGATAAGTTTGTTCCCTTCACTGGTTCAGAAATGACAATCAGTATTAGACTTATAAGCCTCTTCCATCATATGACAAAGAGACTTTAGGTAATTATCACCATTCAAGTAAAGGCAACATCTTCACATAGTGTACTAAAGAGCTCAGTCACCTCCTTATCGCTTGGCAAATGATTAATGATAATGTTTTTCTCAATAAGAATCACATAATCATTTGGTATGCTTACAAGTTGGGACCAGAATAATACATATGATATAACGTAACTTCCAAACTGGGGGTATTTCTGCTCAAATACACCAAGTTGCTAAGTAAATAGTAGGTTGTTGGATCAGCACTGAGACATGGAATTTTCAGTGTCCCATTACAAAATCTAATTTCACGAAGAGATTGCGCACTATCACTACGAAGCTCTCTTTTCTTGAAATCAATCTTTGCTACACGATATTATGTTGCTTGTCGCCAGTGCAGTTGTTGACTTTCGGTTAAGCTTTCTAACTCAAGGACATGAAGTAGAATTGGTTATTCATTCCTTTTGAGACACTAGGTGTCGGAGTGGGCAATATGGTGAAGGAATTGTGGCTTTGAATGATGTTGATGTCTTTCCAACTCCTTTTGGCTAGGCTCAAAGAACATGTGGCACAAATAAAGCAAATAGTAAGATTCTCTTTGCCATAGATATTCTCGAATTTGTGTTGGAATATAGATAATTTTATTTAGTATAAACTGTCCAATATTATGTGTGAGTAATGAGATTATATCAATTCTGCCAGTAAAAACTTCAAATATTTTCTTGACTACGCAAAATGGAATTTGGTTATGTTTGATTTTGAAGCATGTTGAAAAGACATAATTTTGAAGCATTATGGAAAAAGAAGGCATGATTGATTATATATAATTAATTAATGCTTAAGTACCAGTTGTTGTGATGTTAATTTTTCTTGACATATGGGTCTCTTGTGGATAAGTACTGATTTGATCAGGCTTTGTTAAAGTATCTTGGGCTCTTGTTGACATGCTACTGACAATGCAGAAAATAGTTAGCATAAGTATTAATTTGGCAGCCATGGTTGATTTGCTGAATCTAATTGAAGGTGCATTGATCATGTATTATTTGATTTGCTCAATCTATATATGTACATTCAATATTTGCACTTTTCATAGTCCAAAAGAAAAACAGATATCCCATAGATTGGCCTATGGAGTCATATATCTTGTAGGACACTGATATTACATGATTAATATATATGAATTATACTTAGTTAATTAATGTATGATATTATAAGTAGCTTAAATACTAATATATATTACTAATTAGTTTTAATTAGTACATATAGTGGCATTTAAATATGCTAATTATTTTAAGACTTGGAACGTTTTTTGGCTTATGAGAGTGATTGATTTCTACCTTCGAGAAGCCAATAAGGCATCATATATATTGGTGCATGTGGAGTCACATGAAAATCATTAGGTTGTAATTTCTGCTGTCTCTTTTCCCATAATTTTTTTGATAAATTAATTAACTGAATTAAAACTTGGGAATTTAATCTTACAAAATTTGTAAACTAGAAAGACCAGAATTTCAAAACTGTTATTACCAATCGAAGTTTAAAACTTAGACTGTAATTTTAAATTCATCTTCGGTCTTTTTAAAAAATACCAACAGTTTAAATTTGAAGCTCCACCATAATTTTAGAATTCTTCAATATGAAGTTTTGAGTGTTAATTCGGTCATATACAAAAATTTTCATATACAAAGTTTTGAGTGTTTTCATATACAAAATTTTTCACTCCAAGAGGTATCAATCAAAGCACATTCACATCAGCACAAAAAAAAAAAAGAACACAATTGCTACGTAATAATTTTTACTTATTAAAAAAAATAATCTTATGTAATTTCAAGATGAAAATGTTCTCACACCATTTACAAAAATGAGCTGTAAATTCTGACATAACATTTTAGAAAAAATTGCTAATTTAACAAGATTACTTAATTAGCAAATATTTTTCATCCCTAACTTCAAATTTAATAAATCATTTGTAAGTGAGAAGAAGATGCTCTTATCTTTATTCTTAGATGTATTTTTGGCAAAAACAATTGTCTAAAAAAAATACTTCAAAACTAATTAACCCAAAATCAACCTCAAAATTCTTGATATCTGAAGCCTTTCAGAAATGGGTGATTACAATTTGCCTTTTGAGTTCATCAATCTGGATATGTTAATTACTATTTGAGACATTAGACTTGTAATAACCTAATTAAAAAAAAAGAACGTCTAAACTGGTATTGAGTATTGACATTATACTATTAGATGACTTGAGATGGAATTCCATCTGGACCTTAAAAAAAAAAATGCATGTAGTCCAAGTCCAATTTAAACATTCATGATATCTGTTCAGTTAATTTTTCATTAAAGGCCAGATTCATCAAACATAAACATTCATCATATCGGTTCAGTTAATTCAACAAGATTAAAATCCAAACCCGGTAAACAACAGTAGAAGGATCCGGACCCTTGAAAATCCAAACCCGGTAATAATCGAGACCCGGAAACCCCTCCCTCCACTCTTCTCTCTCTCTCTCCCTCTCTCTCTCTCTCAATCGCAAATCACGATCCATCTCCTTTTCTCTCCCCTGTGTGTACCTGTTACGAGATTTTCGACCTTTCTTCGTTCAAGGTTTGTATAGTTTCTCTCTCTTTCTTTGATTCTGGTAATTTGGCGAAACCCTAGATCATTCTGGCGCTATATGGAAATAGTAGCTTTTACCACTCCTGTACTCAAAAAATTTCAGAAATGCCTCTGAAATCCAGTTGAGAAAGAGCCCCATTCTGTATAGAAACTTCAGGGACTGTGTTTAAATTTATAAAAGAGAGGTGATCGAGTTGCTATCTTTGCAAAAGAGTGGTGCTGGTATTGTAATTTTGTCAGTAGGGAGAATTTTACGAGTATAACCAAAGTTAGTTAATTGTGGTAATTTGTGGTGCTGATTTTTATTTCTTCTGTTGGAATTTCTGGCCTTAATTGGATTTTAGCTTAGCATATTAATTACTTTTGGTAGTGCTGTCATGTAATGTACCAGTAACAGTCTTGGATATATTACAAGTATTATTCTGTGTGGTATGGTACTATCACCATTAATTAGGCCTATTTCTAAATCATGTCGTGTTGTAGTGACCACTGGTTGAGGCTTGAACACATCCAATTAAGTGCAAATCGTTCTTTTACTGGTTTCAAACTCACTTAATACGATGCCAATCAGGTCCGGTACTATTATTCATTAATAAAATATCAGGTCATGTAAGATCAAAGAGAATTGAATCCACATTCAGATCTTTGCTGGATTTGGTACTTGTATTGGTTGATACCTGCTTGTAAATACTTGAACATTGCTTGGGCCAAAATATAATTAAAAATTGCCAAAAGAGAAAGCTCATTGAGACGGTACTGACAATTTATATTGTACAGTATAGTAACACCAAGACTGGTGCTTGATAATTATTTCAATTTTTTAACAGAAAAAATGCCTGATCATTGTAAATTCTGAATTTATGTTTTTTTTCTTTTGTTTGTGCGAGAGTAGTTTCAATCTGATATGGCAGCTGATCACTCAAAAGATGTGCTTAAAAATGTGGATTGGAAAACAGTTGGAGAAACCGGTACCACAACTGCTACGACAAGTGAGAGCATGCCGATTGTGAAAAAACGGTTGCCCAAAAAAATGAGACAGGTACCAGACTACTACTTCATGCCACGCCTCTCTCGGCCAAAGGCTATTGGTATTTATGGCTCTTGCATTGCAGCTGGTATTGGTGTGGCAATGCTAGGAGAAATCTGGATACAGCAAAAGATCAAAGGTTAGTTAGCATGGTACATACCAGTACTCATTTGTTCCCCTTCTTCTTCTCACTTTTTTTTTTTTTTTTTTTTTGGGGGGGGAGGGGGGGGGGGGGGGGGGGGGAGGCCATCTACAATATGTGAATTGATAAACTCTCCAGTATTGTGAGTGAATTGATAAACTCTCCAGTATTGTGATTAGCCGCTCAAACTATATTCTTAATAGTTCATTTGTGGAGTTGTATAATGTATTCAATTGATGTTTCGAATTTGGTTGCCTTATATAACTCTGTTTAATGGAAAAAGAAAATAAACAGTTGGTTTCCAAAATAGTGAGGAGCAATTCCAAGTATAATCCTGGAATACCCCAATATATCATAAATACCCTTCAAAATGAGAAATACTTTGAATACCATATGCAGCGTAGGTCAACAACATGCCATTTTCCATTGCTCTCATAATTTTTTCTTTTGATTATCGTTCCAACAATCTTTTATGTTTTGGTAAATTGCAGAGGATGGTGGAGTCGTTTGGGAAATGAAATAAATGAATAGAATAGCACCCTCGAGTTTGCCGTAATGGGAGCAAGACCTGTTTATTAGTAATACTCTTCCAGTATTACTTTCTTTTATATGAGGTACTTCAGCTGTGTGCTTGATGCATTGAGTTTAGTTAGGTATTATCAATTAGAGAGGTTTGGATAAATTATTGGCAATACTGTATTGACAGGTATAGTGAATTTTTGTTGTTATGATGGGCAAGTACTTTTGATATGAGAAATTTTGATGCAATGTTTTTTATTTAGTGCTTTGTTTATTTTATTTTTTTACTTCTGAAACTGTAGGTTGCTTGCCTCTCTAGCTTTGTTACAATCTAGTAAGGCGGATTGATTTAACAAGTCGAACTAAAACGTAACTGTAAAACGATGAAATATTGTCTGTTCAGGAAACCCAAAAAAAAAATTTCACTTTGATGATCGATTTGATCCTTGCTTTGTGTAGTGTTGTAGCTTTGCTTGTGTTGTGAAAAGGTAAGGAGAAGGCAGATTAGTCTTCACTAATCTGACAATTTCTTGTTGCTTGCATCATGAATGTTCCTAACACTATTATAAAATCAGACATTAAATTGCTAATTCGGACTTGTCCCTGATTAGTTAGATTGATATTAAAACATTCATCAAAGAAAGTCCAATATTAGCTTTTGACATATCTGGATAATTTTGGGGGGGGAAAAGGAGCTATTAACTATGGCACAGAAGTAAATACTGACAATTTAAAAAAGTGTTGGTAGAAAGAAAGATTATCTGGACCTCAGACACGTTTCAGATCCAAACACGGCCTCTTTAATTCCCTATTCAAACACTGAAGGTTCTTATCATTTTGTTTTTCTATTACAAGCACGGAGCAGAGTTAATTCAGACTGTCTAATCCTTAACGATGCTTAGGCTTCATAGAAATACACGAACTTCATAATGTGCTTTTTGTCTTTTGAAGTTCGGATTTTATCATTAGTAACCCAAAATTCATAAATAAAATACTCATATTTTCAAAAAAGTTTTTAGAATTCCAAACATCGTCAAGGCTGGAATATAATAAATAAACGCAGACAGCTTGCAGGGCATAATGTGTACCCAACGCTAAAACAGAATAAACTCAAAAAAAAAAATGACTTGCTGTCTTTCCTGCTTTCTGAAAATATATTCATGTACCAGTCCCAAATAATTCGCGTGAGCATCCCAGGAATCATGATCTAATACAGCCACTACCTGCATCTTACCATGTATAACCAGTATTTTGACCTTTGAACTATTCAAAATTGTGCTATGAATGAAAGAGCAAAACACAGTATAATTTGAGGCTAATAAATTGGTAACATGCCACCAAGAACTACATAAATGACAATTCATTTGTTTCATCTTTCATGCCTGAGCCAAATTGTCAAGGAAACCTCAACCCCGGTAAACCTTTACTAGTCAACCAAAATGTATCGACCATCCACTAACAAACCGACAATAGATAGTTACATTGCTTAATGCATGGAGACTTCAAAACTTGTCTATAATTCAGCCGAACCCTGAATCCATTGATCTTAGTTACGCCTGAAAGAAAATAAGGTATCCATTTAATCCAGGCAAGCAATACCAACCAAAATACATGACTTTCAATTGCATTTGATGGATAATCCATATAGAAATCTTAAGTACTGTAACTATAGTTCCAATCACGAGGCCTGTTAAAGAATGAGGTTTGTAAAAAATAGAAAAAGCTTAAACACAGATAAAATAAGTAACAACAAGATCATGGATTACTTACAAAGAAATAATTAATAATGAACACAAGGAGTACCTTCTGTAATAGGCTAAGTAACAACAATTAAATATGGGGTCACAGTTGGTACCCCTGCTTGGGTTACTTTTATCAATATATATATATATGGGAGTCGTGGCAATAGTAATAACTATTCGGGGGAAGTTGCTGCCCAAGGGAAGTGAAGAAGGTATATTTGACATGCATGTTAACTGTTTTAATAAATATGTAAAACTTATACGCTGATATATAAAACATCACCTGCTTCTTCTTCTTACGGTGTTTCCTCTTACGACGCGGCTTCTGCGCATCAGAATTGGAGCTGAGGTTGCTGTTATCCCCTCCAGAATTCACATAAGACGGAGGCCTCCAATTTTTTTTAGAGGTGGAGGGGCCACTACTTGAAGATGTATTATAGTCGGAGGTAGATAAGGCGTACTTTTCACTGGACCTGACTCTGCTTGGAGGTAGCGACCTAGGTGGCGGCATCAATACCCTAGCTGATCTCTGTCTCTATGAACCCAGAGAACAAAAAAAAATAATTCACATCATTTATAGGCTTCATTTAATTTGTGAGATTTTTGTGTGCATTCATGGAGAAGAATATATATTGTGCACACACAACTTCCTCTTTTGTGTGTGTGTGTGTGTGTGGGGGGGGGGGGGGCACAGCAGGGGCAAGAAGAGCAAGGATAGCATATCAATCAATCTGGCAGCACAAATGGAAACTTGCCTCAAAACAAAAAAATATCCCCTCGTTGTCTGATGAAATTAAACAGACAGATCCCATCTGGGATATCAGCATATGTTTAGTTAATGCATCATCTGTCTAAATCGACCCTATATGGATATACTAACAGTGCTGTCTCTCAATCTTTTTATTTCCAATCTAGTTTATCTAACCCTAAAAGGACTTCTGAAAATATAGTGGTTACTAAAAAAGTAAATTGAACCTCATTTTTTTCATCACTTGACATGCCAGATGTAGCTTTGCCTGAAGCACTTGAGGCTGGTTCTCTGCATTCAAATAATCAAATGTTTATTGCATTGAGCTGTCACATCAGATGTATACAAGACTGCATATCACTATTCTTCAATATTATGACCGACCTGCATTTGGTACACTTTTCTCACATCAGATCTAATAGACAGGGTACCAGTCTAGTCCGTTAGAATCCTAAAGGAATCGGTATTGTTATTTAAAAAACAAATAGGGGGTGATTTTATTGCAGGGGGCATTTTGTCCCTAGCTTGCCCACCAATAAGAACATGCCACATCACCCGCAAGTGCCAATCCTGCTCAGTTTCAAATTTGTACATGATTAGCAATTGATAGTACAAGGATCGGCACTTGCAGGAGACACTCTTGCTAATGGGAGAGCCAGGGGTGACGTTAACCCCAACAACAGTGACAGGCCTCAAGAAAAAAATATCCTCCCCCACCACTTCATCACAGGACTACCTAACAAAGTTTATGAAAAGAGAGATTAAACCAGTCATTAACATCAGTAGTTGCACAAGCTCATGCACAGAAGAGAAAATAAAAAATAGTACTTGGTGCTTTTATCAGTCCATTCATCATCAGCCTCATCATCACTTGAGCTAGCTGACATGAAGAAGTCATCCTCACTTATATCCAATGCATCGTCATCACTTCCAGTTTCTGTTATAAACCAACAGAATGTAGTTTGTATTTTTTAAAAAACTGGATCCTTATTTTATTACCAATAACAACCATTTTTTTTCATTGCAGACAGAACTAATGTTCTGTGGGGATTAAACTGAGCCATGAAATCGAAGTGATAGAAAGGATAAATTCTATAACTATTGACAATTTTTGCCCGCAAACCCAATCAAGTATTATCTTCTCTCAGGTACACATTGTATTAGAAGTCCAACAATCAAATTAATATTTGCAGATTTGGTTTCAGAAAGATGCTGTGTTGGTATTAAAAATTATGTTTCCTTCTTGAGTTAACATTAATTTTTAAGTTAGTTTTATTTGCAAAGAGTTCGAAACAATTACTAGGGTTAAAAATTGCAAATACCAGTAGAGCTGAATGCTAGTCATAGACAGCTGGAATATTATGTAATTCGCAAAGAAAGCCAAAAAGGTAAAGCAACTGACCTTCTAATTCTTTACCACTAGCAGCTGCTTCCATCAAATTATCTTTGATCTGCTGACGCCACTTATTTCTCTTCTCAACTGTATCAGAATTTTCACCTCCCGTGAACAAAGAGACGTACTTCTCATTCTTTGGAAAGAACTGCACTCAAAAGGACAAACTGTTTATTCAGGACACCATTTGTTATTTTCTTTGCCAGATCATAGTGCACAAGATTGTAAATTAATGCAATTATACTACTAATCCACACATTGAATCCACTCGTCTGAATCCATAAAACACTTTAGCAATGTTTATGTCATCTTCTAATGTACTGCATTAGCTCAAATAGATACATGACATACAACTCCTAGGAAAAGAACTAACAAACAAGTAAAGAGATAAAAACATAACCAGATGAGGATGTGATATGATATGATAACAGTAAGCTACAATAATTAAACAGCTGACTTCTCTTACTTCCAATCTTATAGATACATTTAATCATAAATCAACATAAGATCTTTAAATTAGTGACACTATAAAATAATTATACAAAAATGAGGTGGCATTAGAATAGCATACCCTGACATACTCAAGATCCTCCTTCAATTTTGACAGCTGGCTCGATATTTGTGCCTCTGCGGCATGGTCTGATGTGGTACGGAGTTGTTTCTCCAGTCGCCTTATCATTCTCTCAATCTTTCTCCTCTCTATGAAATAAGGTGGAAAAGCCAACTCAGTAATAAAGGGAGTGGATCATATATGAGCAGGAAATTTGCATTTGTACTCCGTGAACATGAGAAGTCCACCATCATACCCCTAGAACATATGGAAGTTGTTCAACTGCACTTTTCTACTAATGAAATCTTTTCTCAAAAAGGAGAAACTAATTGAGATTCAATCCCTGAACTGAACAAGAAAACAGAAATGGTCCCTGATATTTTACAACAACAAATAGTTCACAAAATTCCAAATTGGACTATGCATATAGCCATTCCTATAGCACCTGGGCTCAAGTGCTGTTTCCCATTTGGTTTACTTTATATTGCCTCATCTATTCCCTCACAGCCCATCCCCACCCCAATCTAGCTCACATCACATTGCGTTTGTTAGGCCCCACATCGGAATTCATTGAGCCCACAAGTTGAGCTTTATGTGACACCATCTTATCGGCCCTCTTAGCATAGGCCAAATTGAGCAGCCAGGTCAGAGTTGCACCCTCTTTAATTCATTCTGTACACATCACATCATTAGGTCCACCATGACAAAGCCACACAACCTCATCAGACTACATAACATCCGATATACTGATCCATTGCTATATTACTTTCAGATCCTAACAGGAGTTCACCTAGCCTTGCGACCCATGCCCCAAAACCCGAGGAACAGAAAAATGGAAAATGCAGTGCTTCATGAGGCTGTGTCAAGGGGTGTTCACCAAGGTGATTTGATGTGGGGCCACAGGGAATATGAGAAAATCAATAAAAACATTTGACAAAGACAGTAGACAGAAAAATAGAGAACATATAACGTTAATGTGGAATCCACTTTGGAGACTCAGCAGATAAAATTCAAATACCTTTGGACTGTATTTGTTCACAAAGTTCAGGGACCAAGTTAAAAGGGACATATGGTGAGAAGGTTGGTTCTTCATAAATTCTAAGGACTAGAACCTCAGTTTTCCTCTTCAAGAAAACTAACTTTTTGCATGTTTTTATAGACAATTGGACATCTGTTACAGAAATGAAGGAAAAGATAAGTACCAAAGAACTTGATCTTTCTATCTCTCAGTTGTATCTTGCGCTCAACTATTAATGTATTGTGAATCTCAAGTTGCTTCTTCAATTCTTCCAATTTCTTTTGCTGAGCTTCTCTCACTTCATTAGGAAGTTCCTTTATAAACATATAAATGCATAAATTCACAATGTGAGCTATATCTAAGGTTTGAAACCAAGCTACAAAATCCCAACCAAGCAATTATAAATCAAAATGCTCCCACATTTACCCTTCAATTTTTGTGACATCTGAAAAGAAAAATATTTTCTAACTTAATCATCTTCCATGTTGACCATAACACAACATTATCCCTTTTTCCAAGTAAACGTGACAAGCTATAAATTCCATAAACATTCAACCAGTAATTTTTAACCAATTTCATGTTTTGCCTCGTAAGCTTTAAATTGCCGGTACACTTGCAATTTAAGATGGTAATTCCCCTCATTGAGATGTTCATATTTTCACTTAGTAAAGTGCAACCAGCAATTAAATATATGAGAGCTTGTATATTAAAATACTTCTCTCCCATCCCTAAAATCTCTGTTACAGTCTCTCTAAGTTCAAATCAATCATGTATTTTGTTGTGCAAGCATAATGATGCAATCTCAAGTTATTTTGCAAATATTCTCTCTTAATTGGACTTCTCCCCGGTGCAAATGTATTTCTTTCAATAATGAATGATATCTACTTCTCAAATCACAACATGCATCCCCATGGAATTTCAAACCTGTTACAATTTTGTGCCTTCATGCTCAACCTATCCCCAAAATTGTCCTTAAAGAGACAGTATCTAACATTCTAACTTCCCAAAAAAATTAAAAATTAAAAATTCTCATGCACATACAATTCCACAGTTAATTTCCCGTTTATTCTTCTATCAGACCTCTGACTCCCGCAAACCCTCTCAAGCCTCCACACAATTTACACAAAAATATAGCCCTAATCAAGTCTCTCCATACCTTTCGGAGCAACCTCTCAGTAGATCGAATCTGGTTCTTAATCGATACTGACTTAACCTTCTTTCCCCTTTTGTCAGGACCTAACCCTTTGGCGCGGCGCGCGTTCGCAGGCCGCCGCTCCTCCAAGCGCCGCCGACCATAGCCACCATGGGCCATACTTGACTCCTCTCTCCCTCTCTCCCTCTCTCAGGGGATGCTGATTCTAGAAATTGAGGTTTTGGCTTGGGTTAGGGTTAGTAGGAATTGAGAAAGGAAGCACTATTTAACTCGCTGCGCGCGTTTGGTTTATGAGGTCATGAGGCCAGGTGGAGGCACACAGAGAAAAGGAACTTTTTCTCGTTGGTTGAAAGGAAAACAGTATATTGAGCTATGAAGAAACAACTATGCTACTCTTTAACTATATTGGTGGTAAAAATTTAGAGACCACCTTTATGATAGTTACTAAAAATAATCATCTTGTGCAAATTTATATTTCATAAAAATAATTGAGTTTCAAAACTCATTAGTGATGTTATATTATTATTTTTTGTCTGAAATATTAAATAATTTTTTAAAATGATATAATTTTTTCATATTTCTATATAAAAAAATTTATGTAATTAATTGCATTACTATTAATTATATAAATTATTTTTTCAAAGTATATTTATTTTTTTTAATTTGTTGCATGTAAATTTGTGATTACAAATTATTTTATTTTAAATAATATTTTTAATAAATATTTTTCATAACGAAATCCGAAAAACAATCTACTACATCAATAAGTAGTAGTTTTCTCCGACCAGTCAAGAGTAATTAATTTAAAAAAGCTATGTAATTATTAACTTCACTGATTTATCTTCTAAAAAAGTTGTTGGAAATGCACGAGTTTCACTACTCATTGAAAATGAATGGAAATCATAGAATAGGCGTCGTGATTTGAGTTTGATATTATTTGCAGTTTGAATTTTCTCTCTTTTTTTATAATTCAACCCTTCTCCGTCTCGTTTAATATTTGAAGTTAATTGTTATGTTGTACCATCCATAGCTGAAAAGTTCGTATATATTTTAATATTGTACTTAATTTAATAGTTTTTGTATTAAGAAAAATTATTCTTGCACTCCAAATTCTGCATCCAATATTAAATACAGTTTTCAAAAATACATATTTTAGAATTCAAATTAAAAACTATGTTGAATGACTTCAAATACCTAAGGTATAAATAAGAGATGCATATAAAGAATACAATTATCACTCTTCTTATATAAAAAATTTGAATAATACCAGCTTTATTCATTATCAAAATCTCGCAAAAATTATTCACTCTATACACCGTATAGGTGGTTAAATTAAAACGAAATTCTCACAAGTTCTTATCCAAAAATAATAACTATACGATTGACGTTAATAATTTGTGTTTAATATTGTCTGTAGTGCCAATGTCTTTTTTTTTTATTTTTTTTGCATTACAAGGATGAACCTGATTCAATGCATGATTGTGAATTACTATATTGTATGATCTTCTACCGAAATTTTAATATACTTTGTGTTGTGTTTTATTTGATGGTCTCTATCTCGTTAGTTGTATCTCATAAATATATAAGAACTTTTATGTTATACAAGTATTTATTTGTTTAAAGAAATTCATAGTTATAACTTAATTTATAAATTTGATATGATTATGATATTTAAATTAAGATTTAGTATGATGTTTGAACTTAATTTAAAAAAATTTCGGTCCCGTCAATGAACTTTTTGGTCCAATACAAACCATCTGTTTTAAATTAGCAAATTGTGATTAAATAATGGCAGATTCGTGCCATGATCGACAATGGCAGAGGACACGAATCTAACATATGTGACAAATAGTTTGTACCGAAGTTCGATTAAACGCATTTGAAGGGAATATTGTAGCATGCAAGGTTAGGTTGAGCAATAAAATTCAGGCCTGGTTTGACTTGTGGGCTAGAATGGGCTTCATGTGAAAATTAGAAATTGACTAAAAGGAAAAGAGACTACTAAAACTAAAGACACTAATCAGGACATTGTGCCCAATGTAAAGCAAATTACCATCCCGGTCAAATTTACAATTTTCACTGGGTCTTCTTGCAGGCATCCTTGGCCTGGCCCCGCTTACGGATGTTGAGGTTGAAGCCGATGCGCCACCAGTCAATGGCTGACTCGGGGATGACAGAGGCAAAACACCAGATGGCAGAGTGTACCCAGTATGGGGTGCATGTTGCCTCGTAACCAATGTGCCTGAGACCTGAACTTGCATGTCTCCGGTGATGGTATCAAGAAGGATGATCTTCTTACTGAGGCCATCTTAGTTGCCACGTACAGTGGCACCTGTGGAAAGAGAGGAGGTCAAATTAGGTCAAAGGAGAAACATCAGGATGGGAGATAGGATTTTCAAATAAAATATTTCACAAGACGTGTTCAGAGTTAGCCAGATCAATGGGTTTAAGCCAGCCTTTTAATTTTTAATTTTTAATTTATTTGTAACTTGAAAGGAAACATTTAATCTGAAACATTATACAGGAAAGAAATTATTATTACCTGGCACTGGACATCAATACCCTTGGTCTTGTATTCCACATTAAGGCAGCGTGAGAATTGGTCAATGTACCTGAGAAATAAGAATGCTTTATGATTCTTTATCACCTAAAGAGGAAATTGTCAAGCAAGAACATGAGCTGATTGCTTTATGCATCTAAATTCTAAAATGTTGAGAATTAGTCGGTAAGGTCAATTTTCAGATTTCTATAAGTTGAACATTTTGTTTCAATTTGTTTTCTGTTTTTAATATAATTCAGAACTTATTACAGGGCTTTTGTTTCAAGTGGGAGTGTGGGACCAATGAGATTTCATTGCATTTTAAGTTTTAACAGATTCTGTTTGAGTCTTTGGTTCAGAATAAAGAAGGTTCATTTTAAGTTGAACATTTTGATTCTTTGCATTTAGATACCTCCATAAAAAGTGCTAAATTTCACAAGCACCACTGAAAAGGTCAAATGGCGTAATATTCAGACTTTGAGGTTCATGTAATCATGTATATTTTCAAGCTTGTAAGGATAGACACCTGAAATGAACATATATTATTAAGCTAAAAATATATATCAATAACTCACGCTTTTGTTGCAGCGTAAACAGTGTATAGCGGATCTGACGGAATAACAGTGGCTGCACCCGACCCTATATTTACAATTGCGCCCCTCTTTCTCTCTACCATGCCAGGAAGGACAGCATGTGTAACCCTTGTTACACCTTCAACATTTATTTTGATTAGGTTTTTCAATAGTTCATCATCCACCTCATGGAAGTACCTAATCAATAGATTAACAAAAAAAGAAGATCTAAAGTGAGTTACGAACAAAAAGAATTTTGGTCATAGATCTCAGTACTGTATCAGTCTGTCTGGTAAGGCTAATAAACCTCTTGTTTTTACTTTTGCTTTGTTCAACACATGTTACGTTGGGATTAATGCATTTATTATGGGATAATTGAGGCTCTAATATTAAGCTTTTGCCATCTCCACCCCTAGTACTGGTCTCAGCAGTCAGCGGATACCACCGGGTGTCTAGCACCGGTGCCGTCAATTTCCACCATAGATTCTGATCTTGGATTGAAAGCTCTCGTTATAAACAGTTCAATTAGATGCTTGAAAATTTTGGTGTAATTCAAAGCTAACATTGTAAAGAAATAAAAATCCGAAACAAGGAGGAACGAACCTTGCATACGGATAAGAAATTCCAGCGCTATTGATTAGCAATCCTACATCGAGTCCCTGAATCGCCTTCTCCAATCTGGTGATTCCTTCAACCAAATCTCCCGAGAAATCGATCACAACAGTCTGAGTCTCAATTTTAGGGCTCTTCACCTTGACCTCCTCCGCGATCTGGGAGAGTTTCTCTTGATTTCTCCCCACAAGTACCAGATTCATGCCATGGCATCTCGCGAGCTGAAATGAGAAGGCGCGACCGATACCATCAGTACATCCAGTGACCACCGCCCATTGGCCGTAGCGACGTCGGAGCGGCTTGCCAGGGCGGAGGAAGGAGATGTAGATCCATCGGAGGAGGAGGAGAGAGAATTTGAGGAGAGAAAAGAGGCCGACGATGGCAGGAACGAGGATCCACCATGGTTGAGCTTGGATGAACTCCAGGTGAGCGCAAGAGGATGCCATCTGAGATGCCTCCTCTGTTTCTTTTGTCAGGGATCCATTATTCTGAGGTGGAGACCAGAGAATTTGCTTTTCCGAGTTCTAAAACGAAGGAAATGGAAGAAGTGTACATAGTAATAGTTGACGAGTGGAAAATTAGTTCTGGTTCTGGAATTTCAAATCAGATAATGGAGCCGTTTGATGTGTGCAGGAAAATAGAGGAATCCTAAATGAGAATAGGAATTTTTTTTCTTTCATTCTAATTTGAAGGATTTTATTTTCCTGTTGATATGTTAGTTTGTAATGAAGTGAAATCTTTCATGTTGTTTTTGGTTGTTTGATTGGGAAAGAAAATATGTATAGTTGGAATGAATATTTCGAAGGTTTTAATGAATGAACTTTTCTTTACAATTGATCTGCAAAATCATTTTCAAAATTTTAAATTTAAACTTATAAATAAAAAATAAATAAAACCAGATAAAACAGAATAAATAGTTTTATTCAAGCTATCACTAATGTTTCAATTTCATCTATTATCTTTGTTGTCATTGATTTTCTAATCCTATAGTGGTAATGTAGTTTCTGGCATTTTACTGTGCAAACGCTTTGTATTTGTTTATCAGTATTTATTTCATCATGTTCTATGTTTGCTTACAAAAGACTGCTAATGAAAAATAATCTGAACCCTAAAAAAGATATGTTCCTAAATAATTTGGTTATGTTGTCTCATAAGACTGCGTTGAATCTATTCTTCTTTTTTCTACTTGAATTCTCAAATACAATGTACACAGCAGGAGAAGGAATCACCTACAAAATTCAAGCACATACGTTGAAAGTTGCAAGTTTTAATGACCTGAGATAAAAAAGGAGACTGTGTTGCAAAATGTGAAATGGATCATTTAGGTATAAATCATGGACTTGCAATTTTCAATTTATACATACTGGTATGGTACTTTTTATTTGAATACTTTGGTATATATCTGTTTATAATCAATGGCTCTCTTGACATTGATGTGATTGATTTGGGTTGAATTTTTTAGAAATGTTTGGTTATGGAAGTTTGGATTTTGGACCTCTCTTTACATGCCTGATCAATGCCATAAATTACTGTTTTTAGTTGGCTCAAAAATGATATATATGGTTTTGTTAATTAGACTTGGTGTGATGTTGCAAGGTTGTAACTATGGATTTTCCTGCAACTTTACCAGTCAGTACAAGCCCTTGAATGAATGATAGGAATTATACTGGTAAAATGAGGGTCAAAGTGTAAATTGTTGGCTCTTTGTGCACTTAAGGACCTGAAAACATGACAAATTAAAAAAAACTTTTTAAGGTCTTAGATGAAAATTTTGATTTAGATTTTGTAGTGATTGTTTACACCTTATT
Organism: x Bolboschoenoplectus mariqueter; assembly: GCA_037678475.1. Lineage (NCBI taxonomy): Eukaryota > Viridiplantae > Streptophyta > Magnoliopsida > Poales > Cyperaceae > x Bolboschoenoplectus > x Bolboschoenoplectus mariqueter. Next base: position 1,273,720 of record CM075273.1, read on the forward strand.
GAAAAAAAACATTTTGGAAATGGAAATTTTGATAAAACTCAAGCCTTGAGAGATATAGAAAAATCATGGGATTAATAGATATTGCTTATTTTGATTCCTCTTCACATGGAAGGAATATCCTTAATTTCTTGGTCTCTTGAGGTGTCCAATTTTAGGCCTCCATTCTCAAAAGATTTGTTTCAAATCTTTTTTTGTAATTTATATGGTTTTGAGTCCAATTCTTGCTTTCAAATAAGAGGAGAGATTCAATATGATTTTGTATGTCAAATAGATATTAATAAAATTTAAATTTAAATATATTTTTTTAATTTTAAAAAAAAAACATAATTAATTGATGAAATATATTATATATTTCACGAGGATGGTTCAAATGTCTTCATTTTTTATGTTTTCATCATGTCTCTATTTTTTAATTTTCTAATAACTCAAATTTTAATTTTAAAGTAAAACTATTAGGTGTGATCTATATCAATTTTTTTGTGTATAGATAAAAAATTATAGTATTTCTACATTATTTTATTTGACATTAAGAGCTTGCAAGAAATGGACAAATGTAGATAATTTTTAAACGTTAATTTTTTAACTTATTGATTCGTATAAAATAAAAGTCGAAAAAAATGAAAAAAAATTATTTGTATAAAGATAATATAATATAGATAACATCTAATTATTTTATTTTAATATTTTAATTTTAAATTTTTATTATTAGCAAATTAAAAAAAAAAGACATGATGAAGGCACAAAAAATAGAGGTATTTGAACCCTCCTCATATTTCATATACTATACGAATACAAATTTTTATATTATTTTGACTTTATCTGAGGATTCATCAAGAGCTAATAAAATTAATGGTCCAAATTTTAACTATTTAATCCCTTCTCTTGGTGGTTATCAAAATCAAATTAAAATCTTATGATTTCTTTATATATATATTATTGAGATGATATAAGATATATCTTGAAGTTTATAAATTTAAATATTAATAATAAAATTGATATCATTTAACATCAATATTTCATGACATTAAATCCCTTTTCTTTATAATTTCAGGAGATAGTCCGTGGAACAATTGTACTATGTTGAAATAACTCAATTATTACTTAAATCTTTCATTAATTAGTAACAACAATTCCAATATAAATAGTTAGCTGTAATTGTCAATTGAGATCCAAAAAAGTATTCATAAAATTGATGTCATGTTATCTTAAATTTGCCACGACTTTCATACAAAAATTTGGACATATCTCGTGCAAATTGTGTCAAACTATATTTACAATGCATCTCATAAATAAAGACCAACACATACAATCAATCAATCATATACTATACGGAGAGGTGGGGCCCACACCGAGTACCAACCAATAAATGTTGTCCTTTTTTGTCCTTTCTTTATTAACCTTGTTTTCACGAGTAAAGTTCAGATAATTTAAATATTTTAAGATATTTTAAATTATTAAATTAAGATGATTTAAGATAAAATAAGTTAAAATATTTATGAAGGTTAAGTAAAATTAAATCACTAAATTTCATAATTTTTAATATTTTTTATTCTCACTTATTTATCTACTTATTTTACTATTATCAATTCATCAATATTTTAGAATAATTTAATACTTACTATGTTTTAATTTTATTTTAATCGTCAAACAGAGGGTAAGGAAGTAAAATGTTTGAGAGATATCTTTATTTATTAAGGAAGTAAAATGTTTGAGAGATATTGATAGCATAATTAATACTAACTTTATTATTAATGTAAAATAAATTATTGTTTATGTTACATAATTTTATTATACAATTTATCTTATATAATATTTTTTATTTGATTTAAATATTATTAATTTGAATAATAATTTACTTAAATTGAATAATAAAAATATTGTGCAGATGAGTTGTATAATAAAGTTAATAACATAAATAATAACTCATTTAATCTGAATAATAAAATCGGTATGAATGATGATATTTATATATCAACTCCCATTAAGAAATGATAACGACCACCGGGATGTGCATCGCCGAAAATCACCTATATATACACATTAATTGTTCTTGATTCTAAAAAGTAAAATCCATTTTTTTTTATCCCTTTGTGGAATTGTTTTGATCTTTTTGGATTTTTATTTGCCTACTCTTATTAAAATGGAAGTGTAATTGACATTTTATTTTTGAATAAGTATCTTTGTTGGTTCTCAATCTGAAAGAAAAAAATATTTTGCCATTAATTTAATTGGTATTAATATTGTTGGTATTCTTCCTTTTTTATTTTTCATAAATATTAATTAAAAACTATACAAATTATAAATATTAATTATGTAGTGGATGGGATTTTAACTCATATAAATTAAATACTAAAAAAATGTGCATTATTTTATTCAGTACAACAGAGGCACAGGTAGAATTTTGTATATGGAGGTTAATATATATAAAAATATTAATTTTCATTTATGTGAAAAATATGGAGGTCAATTTTAGAAAATTTATAAAATTTATGGGAGTCAAATAATGGGATTAGTTGACTCTGATTCTCCTTTATTTCAACCCCCCCCCCCCCCCCCCAAAAAAAAAAAAAAAATCTGGCTTTGTAGTTTAGCTATGGTTCATGAACTAGAAATTATTTATATAACCTAAATGCTTTATGTAGTTAAATTGAATCCTAATTCATATAATTCATATAATCTTAACACTTAAGTACTGCATAATATATATTTTTTTTCAGTTGGATTTATTTGAAATTGCTTTATAGCAAAATTTCTAACTTTCACTCTTTATTAATTCTTTCGACCTAACAATGATTCAAGATGAAATTATGATTCATTAACTATCAATTATGAATTGCTCTTAATATTATTGTATGTCATGTAATCACCAATTTAGATATGTGATAATTTGAATTAATTTGAACTAGGTAAATTTTATATTGACTTCCTGAAAATTAGGGGTGGATTAAAGTTATTAATTTTTGTATAATTAAGCAAAAATAAATGACAAGTTTTGCACGGGCTATGAATTTTTATTGTCGAATGCGACGAATGGCTACTAAAAACCAAAAACAAAAAAAAAACAAAAACATAAAAATCTATTATTTATTGTGGTCTAATTTCCCTCCTTGTTAGCATATTATTCATTTGTGAATATTTATATAATATATTTCTTTTCTCAAGTCTCTCTCCATGTTGATAATTTGGCATATATAGTACTATTTTGTTTATATATATGATTTTTATTTTGATTTTCATGTTACTTTCATACATGATGTATAGTAGCAACTTGGTACATATAGTACCAATTTGTTCATATATATGATTTTTATTTTGATTTTCTTCTTTAGTTCTCCGCCGTATATGTTACGATGTATAGCGGAGTTTAAACTCAAATTAAAAAGAAGTTAGATCAATTATAATAATTTATATGAATAAAAGATATGATATAATATTTAATAAGTTATTGTCGTTTTTTTATCATCGAAATATTTCTTTTTTTTGAACTCTACAAACGAATAGGCAATAAAAAAATTGAATAAAAGGCTAGTTAATGAGAAGAGAGGATCAATAATATAAAATTAATTAATAGTCAATAAAATTGCACATTTTATTGTAAAAAAAATTAAACCAATAGAGAGGTCGGACCCCAAATTAATCTCTAAAGAGAACAATTGTACTATATTGAAATAACTCAATTATTACTTAAATATTTCATAATTAGTAACAACAATTCCAATATAAATAGTTATCTTAAATTGTCAATTGAGATCCAAAAAAACTATTCATAAAATTGATGTCATGTTATCTTAAATTTGCCACGACTTTCATGCAAGAATTTGGAGATATCTCGTGCAAATTGTGCCAAACTATAGTTACAATGCATCTCATAAATAAAGACAATCAATCAATCATATAATATACGGAGGGGTGGGTCCCACACTGAGTACCAACAAACAAATGTTGTCCTTTTTCTTGCTATTTATTAAGTTAAATATTTTTAAGATATTTTAATATATTAAATGAAAATGATTTAAGATGAAATAAATTAAAATATTTATAAAAATAAAGTCAAGTTAAATAATTAAATTTCATAATTTTTAATATTTTTTATCCTCATTATTTCATCTATTTATTTCATTACTATCAACTCATCAATGTTTTAGAGTAATTTAATGTTTATTTTGCCTTAATTTTACTTTAATTGTCAAACGGAGGGTAAGGAAGTAAAATCTTTGAGAGATATTGATAGCATAATTAATCCTAACTTTATTATTAATGTAAAATAAATTATTATTTATGTTAATGATTTTATTATATAACTTATCTTATATAATATTTTTTATTTGATTTAAATATTATTAATTTAAATAATAAAAAATATATAGATAATTTACATAATAAAATTACTAATATGAATAATAAAATCGATGTCGATAACGATATTTATATATCAGCTCCCATTAAGAAATGATAAAGACCACTAGGATGTGCATCTCCAAAAATCACCTATACACATTAATTATTCTTGATTTTAAAAACTAAATTTCATAAAAAATATTTAAAAAAATAAATATCAAAATTAACGAAACTCTCGTATAAAAAAACATACATATTGTAATTAATTTCCCTCCTTATCAGCATAGTACCCACTTGTGAATATCCATATAATATATTTCTTTTCTCATGTCTCTTTCCATGTTTCCATGTTGACAATTTGGCATATATAACACCGACTTGTTTATATATATGATTTTTATTTTGATTTTTTTTCTTTAGTTCTCCGCCGTACAAGTTATTTTCGTACATGATGTATAGTAGCGGAGTTTAAACTCAAATTAAAAAGAGGCTAGATCAATTATCATAATTTATATTAATAAAAGATACGATATAATATTTAATAAGTTATCGTCGTTATTTATTATCAAAGTTTTTTTTTTGAACTCTACGAACGAATAACAATAAAAAATTGAATAAAGAGCTAGCTAATGAGAAAAATGTATAATGATTTTTTGTAATTCTGATAGTTCAGTTAATAAAGAAAAATGCGATATAAATTAAAGTAGAAAAAAATGTATAAAGGTTTTTGAATCATTAACAATAAAATAACTTCATAATTTGAAATATAATTTTTAACAATTAAAATATATAACTAAAAAAAAAATATAAGATTGTTACTGAGATGTTGAACATAATTTGACTCAACTATAATTTTCTTGTTATCTAAATATTTGTTATTAATTTATCAACCATCATGTATGTTATATACCTACTCTTATTTTCATTAAAAAGAAAGAAAGAAAAAAAATAACATCATTGTAAAATTTCAATCCTTAGAGAACGATTAAACATGCGTTTAAATTTTAGAAATGTATCCGAAATCCTGATACAGAGGGCCACTTAGAGAAGCGCCACAGAGAATCTGCATCTCAAAAACATGTGGATCTGACAAGCAATTAATTCTTTTATTAAATTCTTCAATTTTTGATGCATTGTTGCTTGTTCCTTCTCAGAAACCACTCATAACCTAATCATTATTTGATCAAATATATGTATTAATTAGTATGTTTGAGGAAGCAATATTGAGTTTACATTTCTCAACCCCACTATACGCAATGCAACTTATATCATCACAAATTATATTCCAAAAGCACCTACCAATATCATGGTATATAGTATATGATGAAAATATTTGCATTTGGGGAGGAATTATAAACGTTTCAAATTATATTTTTTTTATATTTGAAATTTCGATTTAAGTTGATCGATAAATTTTATATATGGAAATTTTTTAGGATATCAAAATATTTTTTATTTTTAGAGTTTTTAAGATTTTTTTTAAAATGACTTCAAAATAATAATAACATAATAAATATTTGCATCTCAAAATTAATCATTTTCAAAAAATTTGAAATAAATACTTAAAAAATTCTAAAAATAAAAAAAACTATATTCTACAAAATTTTGAAAATTTGAAGTTCATAAAATATATTTTCAGACGTTTGCACTTCGACCGAAGTACAAATATTTTCATAGACTCCGTTTGTAAAAAAGATAACTAAAAAATAAAAATAATCACTATTTTTTATAAAAAAATAATTTTATTTTCTAATTATCCTCACTTCCTCTTTCTTTCAAATAATACATAATATAAATAATAAAAAAAGATACGGAGGTTTTCTCCAAATGGTATGTGACCAATACTTAATTTGTTGGTCTCAACCAATTAAATAAATGGTAAAATGGAACGCGTATACAACCAAAGCAACTAAACCTACGCAGCGAGCAATACGCGCTGGTATTTAGATTTTCGGATAAATCTCTCAAAAATCTCTTCATATCTTTTGACCGAGAACAGAATACCATCAGCGATCCTATCCGTTAAAAAACCCTTACAAAACCAGTAAGCTCTCGACGAAAATCCACGTGTCACCCATCCAACGGTCGATCGAGTCTCTTAATTTCGTTTGACTCGGTGCTGTATTGGCTGTCGCCTAAACAGATTCTCCATCGGCCACGTCATTTCTAGAGATTTTTGCCTCTAAAACAAATTGAAATTGTTGCCAAATGCCAATCCTCTCTCTTCTTCTTCTCTATATAAACCAAGCTCGGTTGATAAGTAGGTCTCTCTTCTCTCCTCTCTCTCTCTCTCTCTTTCTCTCTCGCTCCTAAACAACACAGGAGCTGAGTTCGATCGATCGATCGATATCGATCGATCGATCGCGTGGTTTGGAGTTTTAGAAGGATTTTAATCCCAAATTAAGTCGCTAATCGACAAATACTCAGCTTGTACTGTAGAAATCTGAGGTTAATTTTGAAAAAAAAAACAAAGATATGCGAGTTAAAAGCACTAATGGCGGTACGGGTATGGTACCGCCAACTGATGTTCAAATCGTGACCTCTGATGGAAACACCGTCGTTGCTCATTCCAGCGTACTGGTAATTCAGCAACTAGAAATTGAATTTTGTTTTGAAGCATCTGTTTCAATCGTTAGTTGATTTGTATGAATCGATGTATTGATTTTCTGTCTTGATGATGATTTGTTTGTTGTAGTCATCAGCATCGCCGGTTTTAGAGAGGATGATTGACCGAGCTAGAAAGGGCTGGAATACTGACAGTATAATTAGAATACTAGGTGTACCGTCTGATGCTGTTATTGCCTTTGTTCAACTCCTCTATTCCTCCAGGTATAATCTTGTTCTTGTTATTCCAAATTTGTTCGTATTGCTTTGACTGTGATGTATAAGTGAATGTGAATAAGTTCCGGTTTCACGAATAAACTGATTTATTCCTAATTCACAATCAATCACATGTTTAAATAAGACTATGATTACTTTCCGCCATTAAATGTTCTTGATTTAATTTTCTTCTGGTATAACTATTAGAGAATCAATTTTGACTTAAAAGTGCAATTTCCTTTGATTATTTGAAAGTTCGACTTGAATTTAAATTTTCTGTATCAGATTTCAATTAAGACAGAGAAACTTGCTTTGACCCTTTCTATTATCGGTAGAATAAATTCCTTGCATTTTTTTCGTAAATAACAACCTCACAAACCCTGATTTAATGTTCAGGATGGCAACACTATCATCCCGAGATATCGAGGATGTAATTGACCAGCACTGCCTCCAGCTCCTCGCCATGTCCCACAAATACCGTGTACCATGGCTCAAGAGAAGCTGTGAGGCGGCGGTGGCAGTGCAACTGACACCTGACAAAGCAGTTGATGTGTTGAAGCTCGCCAAATTATGCGATGCACCAAGGCTGTATCAGCGGTGCATGCAGTTGGTGGCGAAGGATTTCTTGGCTGTACAGGAGTCAGACGGGTGGAAGTTTGTGCAGAGGCACGACATGGCGCTCGAGCTGGAGATTCTTCAGTACTTGGAGGATTCTGAGGAGGTTTGTTACATTTTTTAGATTTTTGGATTTGTAAATACGCTAACTTTCTTGCATGTACATAAATAAATATTGTAGTTAGAATTTGTATGTCATAATTGATGAGATCCGAACAGCACAATTATTTAATAAACAAGGTCTATTTGCACAATGGTGCCACCTAATTTGTGGCCGAAGATTGAATTTATCTTAAATACTAGCGAAAAACTCCAGAGTTTTTATAAAGCTTTAGCGCATAGGGGAATCTGATTTATGAAATTATAATTAGGGGAAAAATAATCTGCTGATGCCTGATGGTCATTGCAATTTGTCAGCACAAATATCTTGGTTTGTGGCTGCATTTCAAAAGCAGCCATGAGAAAAATAAGAAAAGACAATCGGATGTGAAACTTAGAGATGTAGGTTTGCTTATCAGACAAGTTGGGCCAATCCTTTTCATAGGATGAAAATATCATTTCAGTACAGTACAGTAAAAATCTGTTTAAGATCAGATAGGATTTATTTAACGATCTTGGCCAAATATCAATTGATTTAGAAGCAAATATCTCACTGGGAACCAATCTCGATCTTTTCGTGGTAAATTTGCTTTTACTTTAGAACTGTGGTTTATAGGCAGAGGGGGGCAAAAAAATCTGCTGGGTCATTTCCATATATCAGTCCAAAAGAATCTCCAAGCTGTTAAAATGCATGCATGTACTGGACGTACGAAATTGTGCCACAAAAATAGTGTAAAGATCATCATCGTTGTCATAAAAGAGAGAACATATTACTTCGGGCAATAGTACAAGTTGTGTATCAGATCTTTGTTCATGGCTAGAGAGAGATCGTTCATGTCCCTTTCAGAATGCTTTTCAGGGTAAAAATAATTATTAGGTACTGCAGCCGTTTCCTTTTGAAAACAAAAGGAGACCGTCCCTGTTACTGTCGCAGGTCCCAGCCAAAAAAGAAAAAAACAAAAGAAAGTTGTTTTCCAGCTATTGTCTGTTGACTTGTGGCTGTCTGTCTTTATAAGTTGTTTTTTCCCACGTGAGTTTGTGTCCATCTACTTTAGTAACTTGATAAAAATATCAAAAAATATTTTTAAATCCAACGATCTTTTCAAAAAATATCTGAAACAATGTTTAATCTGGGATAAAAAGTTGTTGAACTCTAAACTTCCTGTTTTGGAACTCAGAAATTATTTGCCTTAAAATTATTAATAGTACTTTTAAAAGTTCATTGATCTAAACCATAGGCTTAGCAAATAGTGATAAATTTTATCTTTACGGAGAGACACGTATGAAAGTTTCGTAAAAGATATTTAAAAAATAAATAAATATCGGGACTAGAGGAACCCTTATTTCCCAAAAAGAAAATTCATTGATTTCGTTTACTGTATTCAATTTCAATTAGTAAGAGGACTTATCTGGTGAATTCTAATTTACAGAGGAAAAAAAGATGGAAGCAGCAGAGAGCGGCTCAGCAGGTATACCAACAGCTGACCGAAGCCATGGATTGCCTCCAGCACATCTTCGGTGATGTGTGCACGGAGATAAGAGAACCATGCACCCAATTCCATAGCTGCCAGGGACTGAAATTACTGACGCAACACTTCGCAACATGCGATAAGAAGCTGGCACGGGGAGGAGGCTGTCTCCATTGCAAGAGAATGTGGCAGCTGTTTCGCCTCCACTCCTCCACATGCAACGAATCAAAAAATTGCAGGGTTCCTTTCTGCAGGTAATGAATGAAAGATCCATTTCTATACTTTAACTAGATTTGATTATTGTTCTAGCATTACTAATTTTGCTTCTAAATGAAATTATATGATACATTTGTATACATATGATGATGTCTTGGAAATGCTTTAATTCTTAATTGTCCAACATAAGATAACAAAAAATAAAAGCTAATAAAACCAGAAAAAAAAGAATGGTCTACACGGTAATATCCTACAAATAATTTTGTTAGATCAAACCAAACTAATACTTGATTTCCTCTTGTCAATTGAACAGCCACTTCAAAATGAAAACACAAGCAGAGAAGTTGGACAAGACATGGAGACTACTGGCAAAGAAGGTGGCCGCTGCCAAGGTGATGTCTTCTTTGGCTAGCAGCAATAGACCAGAAGAGGTAGCCAAGTCATGGGAAAAGTACATGAGAAGAAAATAAATTAGGATAAGCTAGTATTACTTATAGTTGCTATTAGCATTAGAAAAAATATAGGTATACAAAAGTTGATGTACACAATAAAGATATTTATTTATTACATTATAACAAGTTAGTGTACAATCCACATCAATATTTCAAATTACTTATATTTAAGTCTTGCTAATACGAGTTCTCTTCTCTTGTAAGAAATTGGATCCCTTGATCATATTTGGATTGTTTAGTTGGATACACAACTGAGAACACGTCGCTATGTCCAATTATGAACAATATGAGTATAAAACAGACAGGAAAAGAAAGAGGAAAAACATCAAAAATATAACAACAGAAGTCTGTTCTTTTCTGAATGAGCCTGGACCCAAAGATTAACCTCCAAAACTATTTCTTCTCAAACAGATTGCCAGATCCAGAGTTAATAAAAATAAAAAAAGGATAAGAAATTACAAAAAGAAAAAGAATAAAAATAAACCGCTAAATCAGTTCTGATCAAGAGCTAAATTTATGCAAAACTTGAAACGAAAAAAGTAATATAACAAACAGTGGATTAAAAAAACTACTTCTTTGTTGGCTGCTGGTTATATCACAACTAAGTGGCTGCATCACAATTTCTCCCTCCGTCACCACCATTTGTTCTTTATTTTTCTCAATTATAAGAAAGAAACAAAAAAAGCTCCATTCCATATGAACTGTGTTCCAGCATACTAAGCTTTACGCCTAGCAACACTTGGTGATCGGTATCCTGCTTTAGTGGGCTTCCCCCAAGGTGAAACTGAAGGTCGACCTCCTTTGGTACGCCCCTCACCTCCACCATGGGGATGATCCACTGGATTCATTGCAACACCACGAACAACAGGGCGTCTTCCTAGCCACCGGCTCTGCCCTGCTTTTCTGAGCTTGTGTGTGCCATGGCTGGGATTTGAAACTAGACCGATCGTAGCACGGCATCGCGAATCAACAATCTTCTCAGCACCTGAAGGAAGGCGCAGGACACACTGTGCGCCTGGCTCCTTGACTACTTTAGCGTATGTACCTGCGGCTCGAACCATCTTCCCACCCTGACCAGGACGGCATTCAATATCGTGCACCCATGTTCCAATTCGTACATTGGCTAGCGGTATGCAATTTCCAACCTTGGAATTGAGATCAATTATATCATACTGATTAGCTGAGGAGAGTGATGAAGAGGCAGCAGATGAACCCTTGCCAGGTCGTACCAACCTGCTTTTAGAAGGTTTTGAGGAATCACAATTCATCACTGTACTACCCGGCGAGCATTGGTGACTGGCCAATATGTAAGATACTGGTACACAATCAACCTTCCCCTTTGACCCTTTGCTCTTACCAATAGACCTTGCAGCCAAGCTACTGAAGCGGTTAGCTTGTGCCGGATGTAAAGGTTTTTTCTTCAGATCATTCTGCCAAGAGAGAGCAGCTTGACGCTTCATCCTCTGTGCCCAGAGATTATCATCCATTGACCATTTCTGAATTTCAGAAAGAGAACATGTCTCTTTTCCTTCTCCATTTCCTCTAACTTGAGGAGTGAAGAATGCAGGCTTCGCTCCAGCCAAAGCTATCCTAGGTAAACTCGACGAGGTACCAGAGTGAAGGGATGGAATCTCTCCATTTCCCAGAGAAGAGAACAGGACAGAAGAAGCTACCTTTTCCTTATCCACTCTACCATGCAAAGCCGCAAACGAAAAGTGACCGGAGACATCGGCCGTGGTAGATTCTAGAATCTGAGATGAGGGAGGAGAGAGCTCTTGTACCTTCTGGAGATTCCTCTGGCGACGGAGCTGTACTCCTTCGACCCATCGCACCAGAGCGATTCTAGAAGAACGATTCGGGTCGTACTCGATCCGCTCCACAACGCCGACCGATGATGTGCTCCGCTTCAGATCGACTTTTCTCTGCAATCGCTTCGCTCCGCCGCCGCGGTGGAAAGAGGTGATGCGCCCGGCGGAGTTCCTCCCCGCCGTCTTCGATGAGCTCAGTGTCAGACGCTTCAGCGCTCCCACCTTCGCCCGATCTCTCACGAATGAGAGAGCAGACTGACGCGACATCTTCTCGCTGTTGATGGAGGTGGCACAGTCGATTTACAAGGAGAAGAGATGGTGGTGCAAAGTGGAGAGGGGAGATGGTGGCACGGTTGATGCAGCCGCCGTCGATCCGATCGGAGGAGAACAAGGGTTTTTGTTTCGTTTTTGTTCTATCTTTGTTTTCTTGGTTTCTTTTGCGGAGGCATCCCCGACTCCGTGATGTTAACGGATTCTTGATCCGGTAACAGAAGATCCGGGTTTACACTCATACTCTTATCCGGATTCTCATCATCTCTTGGACCGCGTATGGGTTTCTAAAACCGATCCGTTAACAATTATAAACTTAGATAACTTTAACAATGATTTTTTTCAAATAAATTTGTAAAATATTTTAAAAAAATTATAAATATATTTTTAAATTTATAAATCGATTGAGTTTCGAACTTCAAATAATAAAAATATCATTTGATTTTTTGTAAAAAAAAAATCAAATTTGGATTGTCACAAATTTTACACATTTAATAATTGTACATTTCCAATGAAGTAGGTCGATTTCAATGATTTGAATTCATCGTTTAAAATCAGTTTAATAAACTTTTTAATTAAACTCATTAAAGACTTGACGAGTTTAAACTTACCCTAATTACTCCTACAAATCCACATAATATTGTTTAACTTTAATATCATAAGTTGCGGTCAACATATTAATTAAGCACTTTTATCCTTTGATCCATTGACTTTGTACAAGACATATTTAAAAACCATATAACTTAATATGGATGCAATGCTCATAAAAAAAATAACAAGATCAATGATTCAGATTTTGAATTTAAGATGGTAAGAAATAAAAGGTTATGACAACTTTAACAAGAACTTTTCTCCAAAAAGAGAAGTAAGAGAAGAAGGCCACTTGATGATGTGAGCTATTTACTTAATTAATTGCTTTATTTCAGACGTTATTCAGTAATCATAATAAATAATAATCATAAAACAGGACAAAATCTTATTAATTCTCACAACAACAACAACAAAAAAAAACTTAAATACTTCATGCAAAGAGAACATTCAAGTAATAAAAATATATGTGATTTTAGTGTACGTACATTCAACAATTAATGTAAATCTATTTTTTAATGGTACATTTTGAAATTTGAACAATTAGTTTCATTAGTGTATATAGTAATTTACAAATTTTAGATTTAATTTAGTAACTTGTGTTTCTAAGGAAAATAAAGGATGCAACATCCCAATTTATATTCATAATTAGATCCCAGAACATCTCAATAGTTAGCTTTTTCATAAAAGATAAAAAGCAATTCAATTTTCTACACAATGTTGCATCACAGAAGTTATTAAATTCTTATTATACAAAATCTTATTCAATAAAAACTAAATTGTCAATCAAATTAAATAATATTTAGATTTGGGTCACCTCTTACCTACAACACAGGGAGCAATTTTCAAACAGAAAATGTGGAAAAAAGTTTCCAAAACAGAGATATATCAGTGGGTCCCACCTTAAATAAAACATTTTCCATACATTTTTGGCGCCTTAATTCTATTAAATTATTTTTATTTATGACTTTTTTTCTTAGTAAACCTAACATGTCCCTGTTTAATGAAGTTACTCAATAAATATAATAATAATATAAAATTATTTACATCTATTATAATGTCGTTGATTGATTGTACCATACAATAGAATTTTTGTTATATATTAATTGTTAGATGTTTGTTAAAATTATTCTGGTTTCATCAATAACATGACATATTTCATTGTCATCAAGCACATTACGTGTATTAATTAGTCAATCAAATTATCCTGTGATCGTTTCATACCTAAAATATATATATCCTTTATTATATTTTTCAAACAAATTGAACAGGACAACTAAATTCACGTCAGATCCATGTGTCTAGACTTAAAAGCTTATCAACCTATTGTAAGAAAACACCAAAATAAATCATATAGAAATTAGAGAACCATTCTTAATCAAGCGCTAATTCTCTTTGTGTGGCTAACTAATACCCATACATCCCCATCAATTGAATAAATAAAACAGGAAAATTCAGAAAAAAAAAAAGAGAAAAATCTACGAAGGTACGATGCGACACGTGTTGTTCATCCAGATAAGGAAGAAGTCAACTATGTGTTTGATGCACCGTCTAGATTTCATTTAGATTTGTATCCTATGCTACGCTGCATCACCGTACAACATAACGTATTGTCTATACGATCGCGTCAAAAATCGCGCAAAATAAGTCTAAAAAAAAAATCTCTCTATAATACATCCGTCCGTACATAATATAATACAGTACCGCGTAGCAGAGGATCATGACCCATCTCATCTCCTTCCATTTGCTGACTAGGCAGCTCTATCCAGCCACGTCATTTTTTCTAGCTGTCAACCTTGGATGGCAATAGCATTATCTTTTCTTTCTTTTCATTTTTTAACAAAAAAGATCCTTCCTTTTCTATCTTTTGCTTTTTATATCATGAAAATTTTCATCAACAATTCGTCACCGTGTCTCGTGTATATATCATAAAATATTAGATTTTGATGTTTCTATTTTAAATTTCTTTCTTATCCATTCTGGTTCTCTATAAAAACCCCCCACATAAAGAAACCTCTAATGCATTCACAATTCACTCTTTGATTTCTTTTCTTCTACAAAAAGTAACCAGATAGATCATCATTTCATTTCATTTCTTCCACAAGGAAAGAACTAAACCAAGATCACATCTTTTCAAGAAAAGTGAAAAAGAAACAATACAACTTTTTTTTAAGTAATGGGAGTAAAAACAGGATCCAACCGCTGCACGAATTGCTACGATGCAGGGAACGATCACGTAACGCCAGGTGATATCGTGATCAGAACATCCGACGGGCAGAGCGTGTTAGCGCATTCTAGCATTCTTGTATGTAATAGCAGAGAACTTGATCCACAACCTAATTTATTTAAACAATTTCTCAATTTCATTCTTCATTCCTTCCACAGTACTTTCCTGATTTTCGAGTTATTTGTCCTTTGTTTTTTTCGATTAGGCCTCGGCATCTCCGGTATTGGAGAGGAAGATTGACAGAGCAAGGAGAGGTTGGAACTCAGTTTGTACGATTCGGATTTCGGGCGCCCCTTCGGATGCTGTTATAGCTTTTGTGCAGCTTCTGTACTCTAGCAGGTATTGGTCATCTCTTTTCTTTTTGGTATCAATTTTCTTTTCATTTTTTTCTTATTTAAAAGTTGGTACTAAATATATACATCTGATTTCTCTTAGGGGGAAAAATCAATTCCAAAAGCTTCATTTACCATGTGGAATAAGTCCATTCTTTGTTTAAAAAAAAAAGGAAGATATCTATGACAAAATTAGATTAGAAAACATGCTTCTCAGCATCAGTCCTTGCTGTCTCAATCATTGTATGAAAACAAACTAAAAAAGAACAATACACTAATTTTATTTCTTTGGCAATGATCAGGACAACTGCGCTAGTGACAGCATCGATCGAAGACACATTGGAGAAGCACGACATGCAACTTCTTGCACTCTCGCATGTATACAAAATTGGATGGCTCAAGAAGAAGTGTGAGAGCACCGTAGCAACAGGGCTGACACCGGATAGAGTAATCGATGTGTTGAAAGTATCTAAGATGTGCGACGCACCGAGGTTGTACCAGCAATGCATGAAGCTCATTGTCAAAGAGTTCGCGGAAGTGCAGAGGTCCGAAGGATGGCAGTTTCTCAGACAATACGACCCAGCACTCGAGCTTGAGATTTTAGAGATCCTCGAAGAGACTGAACAGGTTTGTCGCCAATTTATTAGCATTTAATTTATCCAATTGGTTGATAATTCTTAATGATAAATTATAACCTGAATTCAGATTAGAAATTTCTGAAGAACAAAATTCTAAATTTGTTTATTGTGTGTGTGTGCGCGCGCGCAGAGGAAGAGAAAATGGAAACAACAGAGAGCAGCTCAGGTGGTTTATCTGCAACTAAGCGAGGCAACAGATTGCCTTCAACACATTTTCACCGAAGGCTGCACAGAGATCGGGCCATGTACCGGGAACTCGTCAAAGAGGAACAAAGGCCCTTGCTCATGGTTCGGCACATGCCAGGGATTACAACTCCTGTTACGCCACTTCAGAATATGCGGTAAGAAGTCATCGCCTGGAGGATGTCTCCATTGCCAGAGAATGTGGCAGCTGTTGCATTTGCATGCTTCCATCTGCGATCATCCGGACTCGTGCAAAGTTCCCCTTTGCAGGTACGTTTGCGCTTATCTACGTTTCAATTAGAAAAGATAGAGACATACTCAATTAGCGTTACATAATTGCATCACTGATATTAATCTTTGCTTTTTCTTCTCGAGTAGCGACGATCGATTCAAGATGAAGATGAAGAGAGAGGGGAGATCAGAGAAGACATGGAGATTACTAGTGAAGAGAGTTGCCAGGGCTAGAGCCATGTCAGCTTTGGCTAGAAGAAAGATGCCAGAAATTGTGTTTAGGTCATGGGCAAAGTATAGAGCAGTGTAGTAGGAATTAATTAATAAAGAGAAATTATCATTCCAAATTGGAATCAGCAGAAGGAATTGATACCTTTGGCTTGGATATTCATTGCATTGCATTCTTTGTAACTAGTTTAATTAATTGAATTATTATTGTACTCGTTGCGTTGTCAAAGAACTAGTGCATTGTTGTTCTTTCATACTCTTAAGAGAAAGGTAAAATGTTGTCACCAATCATTTAATTTTTTGTCATGTCAGAAAACTATTTATAACCTTTTTGTAGGGAAGGTGACTTACAGCCCAAACAAAACAAAAAATAATACAAAGAGAACTGATGCACAGATATAATTATTGATACCATCATGGATACGAGTTTTATTATACACGTTAAATGAGTTATTATACATATTAATGATTTGAGTAAAGCTAGCGTGAGCTTAAACTTATCAAGCCTTTTGGTGAGCTTAATTAAAAAATCTATTGAATTGACTTCAAAAGATAAATTCAAGTTGCTCAATAAATTCTTTATATCAAAATCTCACAGGATACCGAAATTTTCTATTTTTAGGATTTTTAACTATTTTTTTAGGATTTTTTAAAACGATTCTAATAATAATAATAATAAAATAATAAATTTTTGCATATGAAAGTAGGGTATTTTCAAAAAAATATGAAACAAATAATTGAATTTTTTTCAAAAATAGAAAAAATTAATATCCTACAAGATTTTAATATCAAGAATTTATTGAGTTATTCGGATTTACTGTTTGAAGCTGTTTCGATAATTTTTTGAGTTAAACTCACCAGGCGAGCTTAAGCGCACGTTAGCTTTACTCTAATTATTTTATTATATAAATTTATTTTGTATAATATTGTCATTATTTAACTTAAATAAGTTATTATACATTTTAGTGATACTTAAATTGAATAATAAAAATACTGTATACAAAATAAAATAAAATCATTAACGTACATAATAACTCATTTAACGCGTATAATAAAATACAGATCGATAACGATATCGATAATAATACTCTCTATAATATTTTCCAAATACAAAAGGGAAAGAGAAAAGAGAAGTAACAATAATTCCAGAAGCCCAATAGACAAGTAACTAACTACAGTCAAGAACTGACATCTGGACCATCTGGGCCTAAAATTCTGAAGGGGAACTAAACTACCACTTAATTCTGAGCCCATCCATCCCCAAATCAAATCCTCTGTGACAACTGACAGCCACCAGAGCAGCAGTCAATCCTCACTGTCGTGTCTCTGCTCTCCTCCATCGCCATGGCCATGGCGCCGCTATCCATCCCCTTGACCTCCCCCCCATCCTTCCTCCTCCCCTCATCTCTCCCCCTTCGCCTCCCTCTTTCCAAGCCATCGAAACACATCCTCCCTCTCCCCATCCGCGCCTCCACACCTTCCACCTCCAACCGCATCATGCCTTTCCCCGCTCCAAAACTCGTCCGATATCCAGCTCTCGACAAGCATGCCTCCAACCACAGCCATCTCCGCTTCGCACGCAAGCTCTGTACTCTCCTCCTCTCCAAGTCGCGCCATTTCCTCCCTCTCCGCATCCTCCGCCGCTGCCGCCACTACCTCACTCTCTCCCCTTCCCGTCCCCTCGTCCCCATGATCCTCCGCTACCCCTCTCTCTTTCGCATTTTCTACGCCACCTCTAATTCCCGTCTCCACTCCTCCCTTCTCTCTGTCTCTCTCACTCCGGCCGCGCTCGCCCTCTTCAAGGAGACATCTCTTTTGCGGGCCCGTGTTACAGAATCTCTTGCGGCCAAGTTGCACCGCTTCGTCATGCTCTCGCCTCGCCGCAGGATACTTCTCTCCAAGCTGGTGCACCTTGCGCCAGACCTTGGTTTACCTGTTGATTTCCGGAACAAACTTTGCAATCTCCACCCCGACCGGTTTGTCACAGTTAATACATCCTATGGCCGTGCTCTCCAGTTGGTTTCATATGATCATTCTTTAGCTTCACCGATGCCACCTCTAAGGTCATATGATGATAACCGGATCATGAAGCGGCCTAGGCGGTTTGATTTTATCCCGTTGAGGCGGGGTCTGAATATTAAACGGAATCACCGTGAATTCCTTCTCCGACTTCGAAACCTCCCTGACATATCCCCATTTGAGGACTGTGACGTGGCATCTCTTTCTTCTGAAATGGCAGAGAAAAGGGCTTGTGCGGTGGTGCGAGAAATTTTGGGCATGACAATCGAGAAAAGGACTCTGATTGATCACTTGACGCACTTCAGGAAAGATTTTGGATTGCCGAACCGGCTCCGGGCCTTGTTGATTCGTCACCCAGAGATGTTCTATGTGAGCATAAAAGGAATACGGCACTCAGTATATCTCGCAGAGGCATATGATGACAATGGCAAGTTGATTGTGCAAGATGAGTTATTGAAGGAGAAGGAGAGGATGATAGAGCTTGTTAGAGAAGGGAAGAGATTGAGGCGAGCAAAGAGAAAGGGGCTTGACTTGAATTTGGGAAATGATGATATAGTAAATGGTGAAGAGGTGGAAGAAGAATTTGAGATAGAAGATGGGTTTGAAGATTTGTTTGAGGTAGGAATTGGGGATGATTGGGAGGAGATTGGTGATAATTCGCAGGAAGAAGAAGAAGAAGAAGATGCGGTCGAAGAGTTTTGGGTTAGAAAAGCGGTGGCTGCCGGGCTTATTGAAGGAGCAAATGAGGATGGAAATGGGGTGGAGGTATGGTGATTCTGAAGTCACTCACCAGGTGTTTGTTCATATGTCCAATTGGATGGTTCTCTACGATCAGGTCACTTCAATTAGGAACAAGCTCAAGGGGAAGGCTCACCACATCAGGTGATTGTGAATACGTGTCTGGTGCAGATTAATTGCTGGAAGCACCGTGGAGATAGTTTAATCAGGGCACATAAATGACAAAGATTAGCTACAGATGCACCTTAGATAAAATAATACAAGTATTTGAAGTCATAATGTAGCATCTTTGGAGTGGTTTGTTACTAATATTCTAAACCAGTTAGAATTAAAATTAGTTTTTGTCATGTTCCTCCTGTTGTTTTGACAGACTCATTTATTGTAAGATAACCACTGGGGTCCATCTGAAATTGTAAGTAAAAATATGCATATTGACATTGTCTATAATAAAAGGGATATGCAAATATGTAAACTCATCTATCTAGCTTTTAGCTTCCTTTTAAAAAGTTAGAATGGCACCGGTAAGATGCTTGTAAGAGGCAATACAATGGGCTGGTACGAAAGAATGTAAAACTCCAGCAGCTGCTGGTACCAGTCAGGCAGTCATTGCTTTTACATAATTGGACTTCTAGACGAGTCCAAAGCTGGCATTTGCATTTTGTTCCAATATTTATGTGAATTTGTTGGTTGAAGTTATTATCCAGTTTGGCTACCAATTAATTAACCTACTCCTTGCTAAAAGCCGTCAGTCCTATACTGGATCATATAACATTCAAGTTATGAAACAATTCAAATTATTCTGATCTTATTACAACCAATTTATTTGCAACAGTGACAGTTGGAATTTTAGGAAGACCTTTCATTTTTTTTAATTGAATTTTAATCTTAATTTAACAGACAAGGGCCCTAAAATTTAGGTCCCAGATTGAGCCAGGCTGAAGAAAACACATTGTTCTGTCTATCTATTTATTTATTTATTAGCATGGGACAACTCAATATAGAAGTTCAAAGACTATTCACAGTTTACATCTTTTGGGAGCTGTTGTTTTGTGAATTGCATCAATTGGTGTATTCAGAATTAAATTAAACTACTCAATAAAATATTAGAACTCTTTTGAAGTCTGAAAACTAAATATTTACCGAAGTCTTTGGCACAACTTTTGAACTGATGAGTACCATGGGGGACTAGAGAGCACAGGTATTATATAAAGCAATCATAGCATCAGAGCATGCATGAAAGACAAAAGTATATTTAGGAAATAGGGGATTTGTAAACACAGACCTCGTGTTAACAACTCAAAACCATTGATTGGTTTTTTGCTTTCCCACTGTAGCTTTAGAAGTTGGAAGCCATCTTGGAACTCCAGCCCGGTACACATTGCTGGTGCTAGTTGTACGGACAAGATTGGCTACTTGGTACCTCAACTTGTGTACCCATTCACAGGTTTTGAAAATTCATCACTTTTATTTGGTTTATTCCCAGTTTTTTATCAGCACTTGATTGGTTGTACTTACCCAACAAATTTTGCTGGTCCTGTTTTTCTGAAAAAATAGTTTGGCTGCCTAATTGTGTCTTTTGGTTTCAATTGTTTTTTCATAATCGCTGAACTTTTTATCTGACCAGGGGCTATTTTTTTTATAAATAATCATTCTAATAATATGCCTTTTTTTTATTTTGAAACATACTATGGTTTGAAAATTAGTAACAAAAAGTAGAAGAGTCTGACAGAGAAGTTGGTAATAGGCGTTGAAACCAAAGGTTGAAAAATATTCCCCTATTCAGACACTACCATTTGTGAGGTCGTGGTGAAACCGAATTAGGTACATGGAAGTTAACATATACAAATATTTTAAGCCAAAAAACCAAAGGTTGAAAAATATTCCCCTATTCAGACACTACCATTTGAGGTCGTGGTGAAACCGAATTAGGTACATGGAAGTTAACATATACAAATATTTTAAGCCAAGAGACAGTTTGTAAACTTTTACTCGGTTCGAAGAAAGTTACCGTCCACAGGATGCTGGTAAATGTTGTACTGATTTAATTATTTCTTAGTCAATGCCAAAATCACTGTTTTCTTTGACCAACGCAGAGACCGAGGTTGAATCACATGATACTATATTTTGGCTAATAAAATTAAATCACTTTATTAATAATTTTAAGATGCATGTCAAGTGCAGTCTTAAGAATTGTCCGCTTATAATCAGGCATCACATGTTGGTCCCAATTTGAAAGTAATTACAGCATTAATTACCTGCTCAAGGAAAGCTTCATTGCTGAAAATTACCATAAAAAAGAAAAAAGATACAGTATATATGCAGTAAATCTCATCATTATATATGATATATAGATTTCATATCGATCATGTTTAGAATATGGCTTTAAATGTATACTTTATTTATATTTTTGAGTGAAATAGTTGTCCAAAAATTCATAATTTTTAATAAAAGAATTGCTGGTACTTATCTATTATATATCTACTAGCCTGCAAGGAGGTACCAAGGCCTCCTATAAATGAAATATGACTATCAGATGGGATATACCAATTTCTTCACGCGCACATGAAAATTACAGAATTTTGATTCTGTAGGAATTATTGTTTTTAAATAAGTGTTTTCATAATACCTTCATTTCTTTTTAGATGCCTTATGCGAAAATTGAACATATAGTTTTTCATAGAGAGATGAAATGCATTGTCATATATACTAGGTCTATGGTTTCGATTATGTGGGGCTAAGAGCATAAAAAACTAAAAAGTTATTCACTTGACACGTCAGGGGATTTCAATGCCTATTAAATCAAAGTTGAACCATCGTAATTTTTATACGTGTAGAAAAATTAATAGATATCACATCTAATAATTTTCTTTTGATGTTCAGAATCTAGATTTTTTAAGCTATTAAAAGGAGGTATTTCAAACCTCCTCATATCAACTTAAAATACGTAGTTATCAGTTTACAATAAGAGATTATATATCAAGTACATCATTTTGTAAGTTTTTTATCATAATTTGTTAAACTATAATTTATGTTTATTTGATGTATGCTTATGATCTCATAACTTATTAGCATGAAAGTCAAAATTAGAAGAGTCAAAAAGGTGTTAGTTACTTGTAGAGAAGTGGCTGTGAAGCTGAGGAATGCATGTCGGCTCCTGATTTGCTTGCTGGCTATAGCTACTTTTCCAGCATTGCACTATTTTAATTTTTAAACCAATAAATCATGTTAATTATAATGCTTTCTTCTTGCTTATCTAGATTTAATAGGAGCATATGTAAATCTCATGCTAGTAAAACTAAGCCCCAGTAACCTGCTAGAAGACAGCTAGAGGTTTGAAGTCTGAACAGGGTGTAAAAATCATAATTCTATGCTCTTAATTATTTAAAATTACAAAAAATGAAATGAGAACTTTTGAACTCTGAAAAAAGAAATCAGAAAGAACCATCAGAAATACATTACAGAAAATGAAGTTCCTCACATTATAGGGTATTCTTTCTTACAAGTGCTTCATCTAAACAAGAAAAATATCATAAAACTAACTAATATATAAAAGTGCAAACTGTAGCACCTTTTTTTTTTTTTGGGGGAGGGGGTGGAACAAAATTGGTATTAGTTTTAAGATTAGCTGAACTAGTCAGTTAACTAATTAGCGAGCTAATCTAATTATAAATTAAGGGTTATATCTGTTATTAATCGGAGTTCGCTTCCTCACTGATCGATAGTCTTTATGAAACCACAATTCCATCTCTTCATCCTTTGCACTCAACTTTGCATTCCGTGGAACTTTTTCTTCATGCAATCTGATAGCATCTTTTGTTTTTGGCAAAAAAATAAAAGGAAACAGTTGTTAGAACATAGATGTGACTATGAGAAAAGGCCGAAAAAAAAAGCATGCCAACAATCATAACTGAAATATTTACAATTTTCATAATGCTCTTTATATCTATGAACATCTGTTTCTTATCGTATATATTTAATAGTATGTTTGTTTTTAGTAGCGCATATATATAGGATCAGGAAGAAGGAAGAAACTCCAAAAATGAGTATAGATACAAGAAAACAAAGCAAATATATAAACAGGAAGCTTAATTAATGAAGATTTGCTATATCTTACCAACATTAGTGTGCTGATGAAGCAAAGAGAAGCCAAAGAGAAACACCACAAGCACCAAAACCACTCTCCTAAGAGACCACATTTTCCCCTCTTTAATCGCTCTCTCTTAAACCATTCAAAGCTCTCTAACTGTTAGTCAAAGACAGGGAGGGAAGGAGAGTAGATTTGGGTATTGCATGAGCAATAAATAAGGTTTTTAAATGTCCCTCTTCTGTCCCTATTTAATTAACTTGCCTTGAAGAACTACATCACATCTCTTATTGTATGAGAAGATTCCCATTGTTTGTATGGCTACTTAATTAGCTAATTATTGCCTTGTCTCTCCTTGGACAAGTTTACAAATATGACCTTCATCAGAAAATTCTGAGCTCAAAAACCAATTCTACAAAAAAATTCTGAGCCTAAATATATAATATTTCAGTGCCCATTTCATGATTTCTGATGGAATTAAATGTGTAATGTACCTTGACCAATTATACATAATAACCTTTTTGTTTTCCTCTTGGTAGGGGGTCAAGCTCCCAAAATTTTGTTTCAATTATTTTAATCTTTTTTCCAAGGTTATATAGTACCAGTGTAGAATCCTGCCAATTGACATAAAATTCCCAAAGAGGTACAGCACAGTTTTGGCTAATTAAATTTTCCACTAGGTATATAGGTTCATTTAAACAAAAATGTTAACTTGGAAGGGCTAGATTGTAAATGTACCATATGCCTCTGTCTCTGGGAAAACGAATTGAAATCTTCCAGAAAAATGTGTCATGTGCTCTCCACTCACCAAAAAGAGCGCATGACAGTTTAAAATATTAGCACGTCCAGCAAAACCAGACCAGAGACAGAGAGAGAGAGAGAGAGAGGTGTGTGCTTGTGTTGATCTTTTTGGCACAAGTTATTGTTGAAAGGATGTATCAAATTAATTCTGGTCAAATTGAAGTCAAGACTTTATTTGATCATTATCGTGCATATGAATTTTTTTTTAATTGATCCTGATATTTTTAATTTGAAGACGCAACCAACAATTGCAATTAGTAGAAGTACAATGATGCTGTTAACGTTATGTTGTGGTGGAAAACAACAAAAGGAAAGATAAAATCAAAATTAACAACCAAAAAACACTGAAATAAACCTGGAAATAACTATCTATTAAATTCCCAACACACTGAAGATAATAAATAATTAAATGTAACACAATTACACAATGAGGTTTAAAACACCTATCCTCTCTCTCTCTCTCTCTCTCTCTCTCTTCTGATATGATCTTTCTTTGCAAAGTCACCTATTTACTTCCTTATTAGTAACTCCACTGGTACTGGTACTAGCACTAGAACAATTTGAATTTGCAATGCTTGCAGAAGGAGAGCTAAATCTGTACCAGAACAGCTCCTCAACCATTTACCAAGGTAAACAACCAACAGCCCAGCCTATATAATATCCATAAAAAGAACCCAGAACTCAAAACCAAACAACAACAAACAACAAAAAAAGAGGTAAAGTACCTTTATAGTACCAGTCTATTTTCTTCCTTATTAGTAACTCCACTGGTACTGGTACTAGCACTAGAACAATTTGAATTTGCAATGCTTGCAGAAGGAGAGCTAAATCTGTACCAGAACAGCTCCTCAACCATTTACCAAGGTAAACAACCAACAGCCCAGCCTATATAATATCCATAAAAAGAACCCAGAACTCAAAACCAAACAACAACAAACAACAAAAAAAGAGGTAAAGTACCTTTATAGTACCAGTCTATTTTCTTCCTTATTAGTAACTCCACTGGTACTGGTACTAGCACTAGAACAATTTGAATTTGCAATGCTTGCAGAAAGAGAGCTAAATCTGTACCAGAACAGCTCCTCAACCATTTACCAAGGTAAACAACCAACAGCCCAGCCTATATAATATCCATAAAAAGAACCCAGAACTCAAAACCAAACAACAACAAACAACAAAAAAAGAGGTAAAGTACCTTTATAGTACCAGTCTATTTTCTTCCTTATTAGTAACTCCACTGGTACTGGTACTAGCACTAGAACAATTTGAATTTGCAATGCTTGCAGAAGGAGAGCTAAATCTGTACCAGAACAGCTCCTCAACCATTTACCAAGGTAAACAACCAACAGCCCAGCCCATATAATATCCATAAAAAGAACCCAGAACTCAAAACCAAACAACAACAACAAAACAAAAAAGAGGTAAAGTACCTTATAACAGTACCAGTCTACACTGGCCCAGATATTATTGGCCCGTTGCAAAATTTTGGGGGCAGCTGGGCAGGGTACTGGTAGTGGGGATGTCATTGTCAGCGTGGTTGTCATTTTCTTCGCCGACCGCTGTAAGCAAAGCGCAGAACAAAGTACTCTTGGTTGCAGCATTCCCACTCCAAACCGAATCAAAAGGATAATAATCAATTAAATCAAAAGCAATCATCATCAATTCATCATCATCATGGTAAAAATTACTTACTCCTATGGTCCCTCTATCTATGTATGTATCCTTGTGTACTAGTAGAGTAGTAGTTGGTTAATTTTTGCGTTTTAGTGTCTCAGCTTTTTTTATTTGGTAATTGTGTTAGTGATGACTAAAGAAGAAAATAATTTTTCTCAGGAAATAAAATAAACTGAAGATAATAATAGCTCAAAAAGGTATTCTGACAAAAGATAAATTAATATTCAATAGATTTGAACGAAAAAGATATTCTGATCAAATAATTTATTCGCTAAAAATTAGTTATCATTTGCTTTCTTTTTTATTTCTCTAGAAAAATAAGCAACGACTATCAATATTTAGATCAAAATTGTTACAAAAATTGTATTAATCAACACAACACCAAAACACACACCTCGAACAAAAAACAAACAAACACCAACATATAGTATTAGCAATTCAAACATACAATAGCAACATCAAACTATCATACTACATAAAAACTGGCCTTTAGTCTAATGGTAAAAACAACGCTCTTCGTTCGAGAGGTCACATGTTCGAAATTCGGATGAAGAATTATTTATAAATATTTAAATTTAAACAATTTCACCCTCATCTTTATCTTTAAAAATAAAAAAAAACCTACCATAACACATGACAAATAACATGATACAGGAAAACCAAAATGGTGTCAGCAGAACACATATAAGTACCAAATCAGAACTTTGGAACTTTTTAAGGATGTTACTGCGAAAATGACTGACACTGGGGGCCATCTATGTAAATAACTTCAAATAATAAATTAATTAATTAATAAAAGAGCAGAAAAGGCGAAGAAGCTACAGTGCGCACACACCTTCAACACCCTGTCCTGGTCCTTTTACCAAGTCCATATTCTCTGGAATGACAGCTACTTGAGAGGATAAAATGGGCAGAAATTACTGCATCTAGCATTGTAACGGGCAGCATAAAAATTCGTGCGGAAAGCTTCGTCGGAGGGATTTTTGACCAGTGTATGAATAATAGGCGAAGCACTCCAGCAGAGGATCCAGAGGATGTGAATTCTTTACGAAGCCACCAAACGGAGAGGAGAGGAGAGGAGAGGAGAGTAGGAGACCCACAAATCGTCTTCTCGAATCATCCTTTCTGCATTTGTAGCGCCAATTATTGTCTTTTTCCTTTGATCAATCATGCCACAATGAGATGAGATGAGATCCAGCTGCTCGTTGAGCCGCCGCTTTCGCTTCCTTTCTACTACTACTACTCTCTCCTCCCTCCTTAACTCTAGAGTCGTCGTTATTCCCTGCGCAAATCGATATCAGTACGATGTACGGATGCCTTAAGTGGCGATCTGAATTGAAGCTTTGTTGTCTCCATGGACGCCTCCTCTCGACCAGCTGTTGTGATCGACAATGGCACCGGGTAGCTTGATTTTTTGTCTTTTCTTTTCAATTTCTGATCAGCCTTTTGTAGTTAATAGAGATTTCTTTTTTTTTTCTTTCTATGTTGAGTGGCACGAAATTGCTTCTCACGAACGAAATTGTAGAATATGTGTTGTAAACACTATAATGTGTGCTATTATTAGATTCCAATTGAGAGTGAGATTTGGGGTGGAAATCTGGTTAAATTTACTCACGTCGGTTGTAAATTCCAAAGATCTAGACCCAATTCTTTCCAATTTTGCTCAATGTAGTGATTAAAAACTTATCTTTACGATATTTGGAAAAATGGAAATGGAAACTTTCAAATTAGTAGGCCCATTGAATTAGCTCCTAGTTGTACTTTACATAACAGCCCTTGCAATTTATAATTTCGTCAGGTACACAAAAATGGGTTTTGCGGGGAATGTGGAACCCTGCTTCATCATTCCAACGGTAGTGGCAGTGAATGAGTCTTTTTCGAATCAAACAAAAAGTACTAATAAAGGAAACTGGCTAGCTCAGCACACTGCGGGTGTAATGGCCGATCTCGACTTCTGCATTGGAGAGGAGGCTTTGTCAAGGTCTCGTGCTAGTACCGCTTACAATCTTAGCTACCCAATCCATCATGGTCAGGTATGTCATGTAGCCTAGCTGTGTTTAGAAATGAAGTTGCAAGATGGCTTTTGTCAATCATTTTACAATACAAGCTATCTCGGTCTCTTTAGAACACATACCATTATGTGCCAACTTTTTGGGTTGTCATGATTCTCATGAAGGCATAAAATTGATATTGTAGGCAGGATAGACAGATGACATTTCCAAAGAAGCTAAATATTTGAATTTGCTATTAGTCAAACTCGAATTGCTATAGTACATAATACAATCTATTATAGATTGAGGCTTTACACATAAATGGAAAAACGTTAATAGATAGTGAAGACTAAAAAGAGAAACAAGATAGGGAGATTATCTGTTCCTAATATGCTCATCCAACATTTTGCTATTAATGCTGGTAATAAATATAATTCAAATTATTAAAATAAGAAGAGTTAAATAAAGAAGTTCATCACAGTGGGTTAGTCAAATTAATGCCCATGTCACTCTTTTTAGTTGAGGATTTAGTTAGGCAGTAGCCCTTAATTGTGGCTTAGTGTAATATCTCAATGAGATGCTGGTTAGCAACACTATGGCATCATAGAGAGGTACTGTCATTGTCATACTAGTATATACCTAGTAGAACTAGTGGTACAACAATTGCAATTCTGGATTCAATTGTTGGTAGGGTACCAGTTTCTTGATTAGTTGTTTTCCAAATTAATTTTAAGTAAGTCTCTGTTATGCAATTAGCTGCTTTTTTTAGCTCGAATTGTATTTTCAAAGTTCAGCTAATCCTATTCTCATTTTCAAATATGCCTCAGTTACTCTTAATTTAACCAGAATATTACCCAATTTAATAATGCAGGAAAATTGTCACCTTGCATAGAGCTGTATTGCACAAATGGTTTCCAGTTAACCACTTAATACTTACTGCTAATTTGCCTCTCTATTTTTTTATTATTTTTTGAAGAAGAATCATTGATGATCCATATTTAATTGTAGGTAGAGAACTGGGATGCAATGGAAAGATTTTGGCAACAGTGCATTTTTAACTACTTGCGCTGTGATCCAGAAGACCATTACTTTCTTCTCACAGAGAGCCCACTAACTGCTCCTGAAAACCGAGAATATGCAGGAGAGATCATGTTTGAGACATTTAATATACCTGGTTTGTACATAGCTGTACAACCAGTACTTGCCCTTGCAGCTGGCTATACCACCACCAAGGTTTGCTATAAAAAGCATTTCATTGTTGTTTATTCGATTCCATTTTTTTTTCCAAATTTAGAATTATACTATTGCTTTCTTTGTATAATACCATAGTCTACCCTACATGCAGCTACCAGTTAATAAGTTTGGAAGGTTTACAAATACTGATCATGACCAAAATGCCCCTCAGTTTTAACCATATCATTCTCAATTAATTCAATCAAAATTGGGGCTGAACATTTTAATCCTCTTGTTTTAAATTTCAAAAAAAAAAAGGCTACTTAAATTGGGGACAATTTGTCAGCATTTAGCAAGACATATCTTTTGGTCTAGAAACTTTAATGTTTGGGTCTAACTTACAAAAATCTTAAAATTTTCATTTGTTTACATGGTGTAATTTAAAAAAAAAAAACCTCTATGTTATACTTTTGCAGTAATTGGATCCTGCTGATTAATTCAACTTTTAACGTAATGGTTGGAATAAAAAGCTCAATTGTTTTGTTTTCAGTGTGAAATGACAGGTGTGGTAGTAGATGTGGGGGATGGTGCCACACATGTTGTACCAGTAGCTGATGGCTATGTGATTGGGAGCAGTATCAAATCTATTCCAATTACAGGCAAGGATGTTACCTGCTTCGTCCAAAAGCTTTTGAAGGTAACTCCTGTTTCCATGCATCCTTTTGGTTTATTTTTCCTGTTTGCCCTTATATTGTCTTTATGTGTGTGGGTGTATGTCATGATTTCTAAGTTCAAGTTTAACAAAAGAAGATTTGACTAGCGCTTTCTGGAAGATCTGAGTTTTTCAGTTTCTTTTAGGAAAGAGGAGAGTTCATTCCACCTGAAGATTCTTTTGAAATAGTTAGGAAGATTAAAGAGACATGTTGCTACACTTGCTCTGACATTGTCAAGGTAACTCAACTGTTAACATTTTCATTCTTCTATTATATCATTGTTCTTTCATATAATTGGATTTTGTTGCTATTTTACTTGTAGATTTATTATGTTGCTTTTTATAGGGTTTTTAGGGAAACTATTACTTCTGTTAAAAGTGACCACATAATTGCTACATATCTTTTTTAATTAGCTCTTTGTTATACACACTCCTATGGAATACCGTATTAGGAATGTACAACAGAAGTGAAGAATAAAGAACAAACACTTGTTATCTGGCTTGTTTGAATTCACAAAGCTTTTGCTAAAAGTATAAATCATTTGCCTTTTCTTTCAGGAGTTCAATAAACATGACAGAGAACCCTCCAAGTACATTAAACAATGGACCGGTGTTAAACCAAAGACTGGTGCATCATACACGTGCGATATTGGATATGAGCGTTTCATGGGTCCTGAGGTGCAGTTTTTTTTTTCTTTCTATTTCTTCTTGTTTGGCCTTTTCTTTTGTTTTGATAATTGCTATACAGTTTTTTTTATCATTTTTTTGTTGTTTCAAAGTACAAGTAGGGGACACACAAGAGTACTTGTGTTGTTCTTGCGGTAATATATTCTGTCTATCCAGCATATCTTCCTTACAATTTTGTGTTATTTTACACAGATATTCTTCTCTCCAGAGATCTATGGTAGTGACTTCACCACTCCTTTACCTGCTGTCATTGACAAATGCATTCAGTCTTCACCAATTGACACAAGGAGGGCTCTGTATAAGGTATATCAATCACCAAAAGTAGTGATGGTTTTATAGTCTCACCTTTGTATCCTAATTGTTCTTGCCCCAAGGAATCATCTCTTTTCTTTCCGTTCCTCTTGGTTATTTGACTTTTGGCTCTTGTCTGTGAAATTTGCATGTGAAAATACATGTGGGCTTAATGTCATTTACAGGCACTTACTCCGGTCCTGAAACCAGAAAAATTGAAGTCAATACCCCATTAGTACTAACATTTCGGTACCCTGCACCTAGTACATACCAAAGTCAATATCCTGTTCCTTCCTATCAGAAACTAAAGTCAATGTCATCCATTTTTATCTTGTTAATGAGATGCAATTATTTCAGAATATTGTACTGTCGGGGGGATCAACTATGTTCAAGGACTTCCACAGAAGATTGCAGCGGGACTTGAAAAAGATAGTAGACACTAGAGTTCGAGCAGCTAGTGCCCGGCTTGGACCTGATGTAAAAGTAAGCTTGTTCCTTACTTTTTCCTTAATGATAAAGAGCAAAAACTCTCAACTAACCTAAGGATACATTTTTTTTTTAACTTCTTTTCTTGTAGTCCCAACCAATTGAAGTCAACGTGGCAAACCATCCTATCCAGAGATATGCGGTTTGGTTTGGAGGTTCTGTTCTTGCTTCCACAGCTGAATTTTATGGGGTATTTTCTTTCTATCGTTCTGTAACTATGTTATTTGGTACAACTACAACATCTTTTAACAGTTTTGTAGATCGTATAACTATTCTGATTGCATGAAGTTTTGGATCTGTGAAGGTACCAAAATAACAGCTAACCAAAATGTTAAAAAAAAAGAATTACAACACTATAGAAATCATGTAGGATAAGATCGCTAAATTCTGGTATCATTATGGTTCTTGTCCTGACATGAATGAACACAGCTTCCCAGAGGAACATTTTCTTTTTAATGATTATTATCACATGGGAGAGATTTGCACAATGATCTTCCTTTTTTTTTCTTTTCTTTTTTTTTCTTTTTTTTTTCCTTCTGAAGAGCTAATGTTGACTGCTCTATTGACATTGATTTGTTTTCTCCTGTTAGGCGTGTCATACAAAGGCAGAATACGAAGAGTATGGAGCAAGTATTTGTAGAACAAATCCTGTATTTAAGGGTATGTACTAGTACTAATTCTAAACGAGATATGGGGGTAGAATACAGGAAGAAAAGCATAGAAAATTATTAGTGGGACAAACGTAGATTAGCATTGTACGTGTTGTACAATATTTTTGTAATTGTTTTTTCTTTTAGCCCTATAGGTTTCATGTGGCAAAAGAAATTCAGCTTTAAAAAAACAAATTCAAAGCCTAAAGCATCTTGCCATTTTCTTTAATTCCTAGCTTAATTTCCTTTTCAGAAATTGCGAACATATACTCTTTATTTTTTATTTTTTTTACTGTTTTTGGTTGGTTCTCTACTTCTCTTGCGCCTGTGTAGCGCGAATTCATTCTTATAAATTTGCATTGCTGCTGCCTGTTGCAATAAGCGATAAAAAAATGTTTATCCCGTGTGATTCGTTTTTAGTGCTTTACATCAATTGAGCACCATTAACAGAAATCAAACCAACCTTGCTACTGCACTGAGAATCTTTGGACTCTTTTTTCTTCCAAATTAGAGCAGTAACAAAAATGACACAAATCTCATATGTATTATACAGTAATCTCCACAGAAAATAATGTTAAAACAAAGTTCCAAATGTGCCAAATCTCTCACAACAGCAAAAAGGGAAAAAAGAATAAAATGTGACGTGTATCTTAAGGAAGTTCCAAATGTTAAACATGATACTGTCCTGTTAAATAGCACCGAAAGAAGAAAAACACAAAGCTCTCCTTTGCCCCACAAGAGAAGCATAATTCTAGAATTATTTGCATCAAAAAATCTCTTCCTCTTCAATGTAATCTTAAAGCCTACCCAATCAGGCAATCCTCAGGATAAAAGTCTTCTCCAATGAAAGACTAAAGAATAGGCATTAAAACCTTTTCATCCTATCCTGCCGAGAAAAAAATTGCAGAATAGGCGCAATTTACTGATAGCTCTTATTGTTCTCTTGAGAAAATATATTGTTGAGTTGATTTAGATGGAATGACTACTTTTAAGGAGCTCTGTCAAAGGGCATTGTATCATGGTAGCAGATGTCCCACACAGTCTCAATAGCATCTTTAGCTGTTTCACCTGAACAGTACGGGTTTCTCTGCACAGACTTCAAGGCACGCCTCTTGACACATTCCTTTAAAAGTGTATGGTTATAAAAACTTGAATTAATTTCAGAGGAAGGTACTGATATTTCTTAATGGGCGAATTGCTTAAGGTACCGAAGAAAAAGTATTCAGTTGGTGAACGGTTTAAACAGGAAACCGCTACTAACTGACGTAGTTGTGGATTTAATTAAATTGAAGTATAAAGCACATGAATAATAAGAATTGAGAATGTAACAAAACCATCAAGGTAAATAATATTTGTTCCTCGTAATATTGTGTGCTTTAACAAGGTCAAGTTTGATTTTAGAACAATGCAAGAATAGTTGAATACTCAGTTAGCCTATAGTTTGATATTTAAGTATTAGTAAGCTAAAAAGTAAAAACCATCCTCCACAAACATAAACTTAATTTATTTCTAGACAACCCATTACTATTATTTTTTTTACTATTAGCTTGTTAGCTTTAATTAGGATGCAGAATCAAGTCGTACCAAGAATTAAAGGTAATTTCTCAAACTCTGATTTAGGATATACCGCACAATACACTTACTTGTTCGTGGCCCCTTATTTTCATGAAACCGCGAAGCAATTCACGTTTATAATGGCAATCCCCACTTAGATGATTAGCCCTAATCTGAGAAAAAAGATGCAACAAGTACTGTCAAATGCAAACAACATACAACTTAAAGCCTTATGCTATGGTCAGAACCTCCTGTTTTTTCCTACTTCTTTTTCTTTTGTGTTTGCTCAGTGGGATATTCATGGTTTAGTATCTTCAAACATATGACTATGGACACTTCAGCTGAAGTTTGCTGGATCATACCTGGTACAAACTGACCCAGGGTACAGTTATTCTGATAAAAAACAGTAATGTACCTCAGAGCAAGCGTGATGAGCACAATTTTTCCAGTCCAAGTTCTTAGCACGACAGTCATCATAAGCATGGATTAGCTCATGAATCATGACTTGGTTTATCTCATCTTGAAGATTCATGTGATTACAACATATTGTTATCTGCAGAGAAATGATCCCATCCATAAGTGTACATGGTAAATCAATTTAGCCTAGGAATTCAGGTGCAACATTCATTATTTCAAAGAGGTAAACAACCTCAGGTAGTTTCATAGTTCATAGTAACAATCAGAGAATAACATTATTGTTTCCGAGAACAACATCAATTAGCTTGTCATGTGTATAAAACTGCACTGGTATCCTTCCCGTAGTTTACTGTTCTTCTATCTAACAACTAAATGTTACAATGTACGACTAAATGACAGGTTTTCTAATTCTATAAACCAATTCAGGTTGGAATCAAGTGAGAGTACATTACCCCAAAATACAAAAAGGCTGCTAATTTAGGGGCAACAAAATACAATCCCAAAGAATAGAAATAGAGAAATTGGACTTACGCCTCGACCACTCATGTAGCCTCCAGCAGTTTTATTATCAGTACAATTGACAGCGGTGAATAGCTTCGGCCAGACGGTGCATCCCGCCTCTTCCATCTTCTCCCTCAAGAACCTCACAGTCGGATCTGAAACGCAAACCAAAACCAAATCAATTCAAATCAAATCCAGAATCTAGCGTAGTACGACAGAGCAGAGAGAGAAGAAAGGTAGGTAGGTGTACGCTTGAGGCCCTTGCGGATGCACGCCATGCAATCCTCTTGCGACATTCCCCTATCGGCGGTTCTCCACTCGGCGCTCGTACGGGCATCGTCGATCGGCGACTGCTCGTCCGCCATTGCTGAGAGAGAGGCGCTAGGTGCTCTCTCGTCTGGCGCAATGGAGACTGGAGAGAGAGCGAAACAGCAGGGTTTCACAGGATTCGTAGTGTTAGGAGCTTAATTACGTGTACAACCTTACAATTCATGGAAATTGTTGTTCTACCCCTTTCAAAATGAAAAGTTGCAAGTGTTGACTAAAATATTGTCTCTTCCTTATTATTATTTTTTTCCTTTGTAGATATGGAATGCGTTCATGTAGAGTAACTTAATACTTTTCACAATTTGTTTGAAACATTTTAATACTAAAAGTTGACATTTAGAATATTATTAACATATCATGTATATAAATGATGATAATTTGGTAAAGAATAATATTGTTTATTAAATAATATAAAATTTGCAGCAGTCTATGTATAACAACTCTTATAGAATATTATATTACAAAATTTAATGATAACCAAATTTCCAATGTCAACGACATCTTTAAAAAATTATAACCAATTTCCACTCCAACAACATCCTTAAATTTTTTTTATCCGAAATTGTTTTCTTAATTTGATAAATATAAATATAAAGATATAATTTCATAACCGAGACTGATATTTTCTTTTGTTCCGGGGTTCCTATGATAAAAAAAAAACTAGGCCTATCTCATTGCTGCTGGTCTCCACAACAGGCCGTGATGTTAGATCCTTCTCTAATTGGACGCCCATTTTGCAAATCAGTCCAATCAATAGTATGGTATTAGCCCATGAGGCCCATAAGTTAATAATAATTTTACGAACAATCCTTTTGCACATATCTAAGTTTTTTTTTAGGTTCCTTAACAACTAATATTTTAATGATCTTAATAATTATTTTTTAAATAATTTTAAAATAAATATTAAAAATACAAAAAAGTTCGTAGATATATTTTTAAAATTATAGATTAATTGCGTTTCAAATTTCATTCAATTTAAGTATCATTGATGTTTCATAAAAAACAATCAAAATTATATAAAACTTTCCACGGTCTAAAATTTAATAATTTATAATGAAATATTAAATGATCTTTAAATTACATAAAAATTGAAACACAATCAATCTATAAGTTACAAAATATATTTGTAAACATTTTTCTATTATAAAAAACTTTAATATTTATTTTGAAATTATTTGAAAAATAATTATCAAATTATCAGGGGATTTTTTTTCTTATGAAAATATCTAGTGTTAAAAAAAAAGGGGTCCATTATAAAATGCTCCTCTGGCCTCTGCTCCACAGAACTTCAACTCTGTGTCTCTGTGTGTGTGGGGCCCAGCAGCAGATCCACATCATCACAATTCACATGTCAAAACACACAGAAACAGACAAAGTCAAACAAAGGGCTTATAATAATTCTCAGTTGGTGCCTGGATTAAGGGAGCGCAATTAATGCGGAGATGCAGAATCCCATGACTGTCTCTGGTATGAGGTGCCACCACCAACTTCCATTAAATAATCCATGGAGTGCATGAGATCTCTCTTATCCTCTCTCTCTTTTTCATTTGTGTTTGGTTTAAGTTCTCATAACAATTTTTTTATTTTTGATGAATTTGATTAGGTAATAAATACGAATGAAACGTGTGTTCACGAATAATCATATGATTTTCAACCTATCACGTGAATTATATCAAAATCATGAATAATACATAGTTTACGTCCAAATTATTTACAGAATTTATAATTTTTTTAATTTATTTTAAAAAATAATATATTTTCTATATTATTTGTTTTTGTGAAAAGATAATTTATTTTTGAATTATTATAGTCTAATAATAAATTCGTTGATGTGACTAAGAAATAAATTAAGACATAATCATATAGATAACTATCAAAAGCAAAATTTTCAGATCCAATCCAACACATGAAAATTTGAGAACCATAATTAACAAATAGGAAAATGTTATGGAGATATCACTATTGATACTGTTGTGGATACGGACTTTATTATATATATTAAATGAGTTATTATGTAATGTTAATGAGTTTATTATATACAATATTTGTATTATTTAACTTAAATATCATTAATATGCATAATAACTCATTGAAATTATATAATGACGGTACTGTATAAAATGAGTTTGCATAATAAAGTTATTAATATGCATAATAATTCATTTAAGTTGTATAATAACAATACTATACAAAATGAGTTTACAAAAATAAAGTCATTAACATACATAATAACTCATTTAATGTGTATAATGAAGTCTATATTGACAACGGTATCAATAACCGTATCTATATATCAACTCCCTAACAAATAAGCAAAAAAATCAAGTTAATTGAATCGTAGATTTAGCACAAATGATGATAGATGTGAGTTTAAGTTTCACAAATGACATTTGAAAAAAAAATAAATATCAGAACTAACGAAAACCTTTATATATATAAAAAGAAAAATATTTGAGAGATAACATCATTGATACCGTCATCGATACCGATTTTATTATTTAGATGAAATAAATTATTATTCATATTTATAACTTTATTATACAATTTATTTTATATAATACTTTATTATTCAATTTAAATATCATTAATCTCAATAATAATTTATTTAAATTGAATAATAAAAATATTATATAAATAAGTTGAAGGTATCCATATAAAAAAAAACAACCGAATAATTATTCAATTTAGACCGAACAAACTTACGCCTGAATCTACTAATGCCATACCAAAAACCGAAAACCATTGAGGTTTTCGTCTCGTTTGGCAGCCATCTAACACTCAATTAGTTAAATCGCTTTCTTCAATCCAATCAGACAGACACATGGCAGCTTTTTACTAACGAACAAAGCAACCCTCGTGCTTTAAAAAAAACTACTACTACTTGAATGATGCCTCCCAAAAATAAAAAAAAATAGTTGAATGAATGCCACCACCGTTTCCCAATTCACGAGGTTTTAGTGCGGTCTCTGCTGACTTCATTTGTTGCATTCACGCCAGAAGTTTACGCTTGTTTACGAGTCAGTAGTGGATGATATTGGGGGAAATTGATTACGGAGTAATAATTTGATTTAAGGGAATTGATAGATTTATTTTGTAAAACCACAAAAGGGGAAAAAAATGAGTTGATGGAAGATGTCAAGGCTTTTAAAATCATATATTGCAAAAGAAAAAAAATATTTATTATTGTGCTTGTTTTGTTTTATTCGAAATAAACGATTTTTAAAATAAAAACATCATTCTCATTTTTTTTCTAATATAAAGACTTCTGTTAACTCTGATATTTATTACATTTGAAATGTTTTTTAGAGACTTAAATCTATATTTTTCTATAAAATACAAAATTTATCATCACTGTATTAGACATACGGTTTAACATCAATCTCATTTTAACTAATAACAATAACAACGACATTATACCTATTTGTTTTAAATAAGAGATTCCGTTAGTTCTAACATTTATTTTTTTCAAATATCTATTGTGAGATTTGAACCTTTATCTCTTATCATTTATTATATTTCAAACCCAAAGTATAATTTCAAATAGAATTGTATCTATTAAAATATTAAAATAATGAACAAATTGAGCTGTGAACCTAATACCGAACGATCAAATATTGACGAAGTATATAATTATTGATCATGTTTATAACAATAACTCCTTTTGGTGGTGAATCTATTTTTTTTCTTTTGCTTTTATGTTTTGAAATGTATCACATACTTATAGTTTTACGTATGATTCAAAGAAATAAATATATGCGGTGTAGAATAAGAAGAAAAAGAGAAAAAAAATTATGGACTTGTTATCTGTCTCATATGTTGCATGTATATTAATTTTTATATAATTTAAATATCATTTGATATCTAATCGAATGTCATCATATATGAATTATAATTTTAAGTCCTTCGATAAACAAATTTTTTTTACAAAGTTTTATTATTTTCATGTATATAATATATATAAAATATATTAAACATTGACCATCAAATTTTAAAATAATGAATTGATTTTTTTTTTTTACAAACATTCAAACTATCAAATAATCAAATAATCCATCAACTAAAATCATGACCAAATTTGAATACCGTCAAATAAAACCAAACTTCTCGTAAATTATACATGTGAACAAATTGTTTTCCAATTTCAGAGATGGCAGAATCCCTTGGAAACCCCACACACACACCTATCACTTTCTTTATTAAAAACTAATAAACAAATGGGCCCCTCATTTGCAAACAATTTACCATTCTACCACTCTATACTAAACTAAGCTTAATCTTCCAAAAACAACAATGTTGCCCATCTCCTTCTGTTCCAAGCCTCCAAGGAGGAGCAATTAGGGCTTTTCTTTTTTGTGTTGTTGATTTGAATTAATGGCACCTAGTACCATGCTCTTCTCTGTTCATGGTGAGTGCCACCTGCTCTCATTCTCTCTTGTTTCTTTTCTTTCTCTTATGTTTTGTGTGTGAATGAGACCATTAGTTTAATGTTGAAAGAAGAGGTTTGGTTGCAAATGTGCATCTCCTATTAAAACCATTTTGTGAGGTAAGTAAGTAAGAGAGTATATTGTTTGTATTTGGAGTACATATATAGTGAATGCATTTCATTCTTGTTGCATTTGTTTTCTGAGATTTCTGTGATTAAAACAGAAATGAATCATGAACCATCCATCATATTTAATTTTCCTTGGTAGCTTTCTTTTTCCTGCTCCCTTTTACATTTGCCAATGAGATGAGAGCACAAGTTCTCAGTTCTCTGTAGAGGGTAGTAGTAGCCTTTTTGCAAACTTGGGTATTTATGATTATTTATCTCCTTTTGGGTCTCTTTTTAACTTTTTAGCTTTTGCAGCTTGACCTCAAAAATTACCAGGGAAAGGGTTAAAGAAAAAGAATACCATTTAAAAAATTGAACTTTTGTCTTTTCTTTTTATTTAACTTGTGCTTTATTGTAATAGACTGATAGTAGTTATGTGGTATTAAAAGAATTTCCCTATTTATCACCTTTCAAATAATTGACAGATTTCTAATTTCAAATAATTTATCACCTTTTAAAGAGGAGGAACTAGAAAAATAAAACATTTATGCTTTCGTACATAGAATTACAGGGTGTGTTCTGATACAGACAGTCATGCCAGAATACCATCTTTTTTTCCTTTTTCTTTAACCTTTGTACTTATTTAGTCCTGGTTTTTCTGTTCTGTTTTAGTTTCTGTTTCTTATTGTTTTGGAACTAGATTGCATTTGATATGACGCTCAACAGGAAATGCCGATTCGTACAAATGTATGTACCAATTTCATGGGTCACCATATAGTTTTTAAGATAAATATTACATGTAGCCCTTGCAACATTGGAGAATATTTGAATTTATTTTAAGTTATTGATTTCAGGTCAAACATGGTCAAATAAGTAGTTTTGATGCAGAAACTTTTGAAATAAGAGGGACGAATCAGCAAAAATGAGCGACGTAAGGCACAATTCGGTTGATACTCCTCTCACAAAAACCCTAGTTCAACTCAAACGGGTCAGATCGCTACGTGACCCATCTACCTATTCTCTAAGCAAGTTTGCAACGACTCTAGAAAATGCATATTGGGAGACCAATTCCGCTAATGGCGTCACACCAGACCTAACAAAAGTCGCAAATCAGCACATGAATGGAGGCCATATTGAATCTGAGAACAACAAAACAACCGGCCATAAAGCTAGTTACCATAGAAAGGCCAATGTGGTTAAAATCAGGGGCTTAAATCAAAATAGACCCAAATTGGTTCACAAGGTACGGCCACGCAAGTCACTCGACTCAGCTTGTGTACGCAGTACCAATAACGGTGCAGCTAATCATGTGGAAGAGGACGTGAACTCGTATGATAAACTGCAACCTGACTTGCCAGGAAAATGTACAAGTGCTAAGGGCACACCCTCTAAGAAGAAATTAAGCTACCCGAATTTTCTCAGGGCATCAGCAGCCATGAGTCGGGTTGGAAGCCCGTGCATATCAGTAAGTGAAGCTCGCACTAATGGTACAGATGGTACACGGATCAGGTCGAATGATTTAGCGGGTTCAAATTTCAGTGGGTGTGGCATAAGTTACTGTTGGTCTGTTGGTTCAAGATACCGTGACATGAATCCGTACTCTGACAGTGAGGACCTAGAGAGGCCTCTGTTGAGTACTGAAGGTACTCCTACTGGTACCGAGGTGACATTCAAGGACGTAACTTCATTTGCTGGAACACCTCGTAATTTGAGTCAGAAATTCAGGCCAAAGACATTTAATGATCTAATTGGCCTAAATGTTGTATCTCAATCTCTTTTGTATGCCTCTTGTAAGGGAAAAGTTGCACCAATGTATCTGTTTCACGGGCCCCGCGGTACCGGTAAGACCTCTGCTGCTCGAATTTTTGCAGCCTCTCTGAATTGTCTCTCTCTAGAGGATCAGAGACCGTGCGGTTTTTGTAGAGAGTGTGTTCTCATGCAATCAGGTAAGAGCCGGGATGTGAAGGAAATTGATGGCATGAAAATTGACCGTTCTAGTAAGATCAAGGCCCTTGTGGCGAGTGCCTCACTGGTACCATACTCATCACGCTTTAGGGTTTTCATAGTTGACGAGTGTCATGTTTTACGAGACGAGGCGTGGTCAGCTATTTTAAAGAGTCTTGACGAACCATATCGGCACTCAGTATATATCATGGTCACCCCTGACATGGAGGCTGTGCCGAGATCGTACCTGTCGCATTGTCAAAAATATCACTTTCCTAAAATAAAACCAGCAGACATGATGTATAGGTTGCAGAGGATATGCGTGGAGGAA
This sequence comes from x Bolboschoenoplectus mariqueter, assembly GCA_037678475.1. Classification (NCBI taxonomy): domain Eukaryota; kingdom Viridiplantae; phylum Streptophyta; class Magnoliopsida; order Poales; family Cyperaceae; genus x Bolboschoenoplectus; species x Bolboschoenoplectus mariqueter. The sequence continues at coordinate 1,315,145 of CM075273.1, forward strand.
GGACTGGAATTTGAAAATGATGCAATCCAGTTGATTGCTGGGAAGTCGAATGGGTCGCTTAGAGATGCAGAGACGATGCTTGATCAGCTCGGTTTGCTTGGGAAGCGAATAACTGTTACCCTTGTAAATGAACTTGTGAGTTCTTTTCATTAATGTTCCAACCAAGCACTTTATTAGAAAAAATAACTAAGATTCCACCTAAACTAAACTTGATTGAGCGAGTTTCTTTTTTTCCGTATTTTCAGTAAAAAGAAAAAAAAAGGAAACTAAGAATGGTTTAAAAATGTAGTCGGGAACTTATGCATAGATATCTCGTGGAATCGTAACAACTTTGTCTTGTCATATCCAATTGACCCTTATATTCTTTTATCCAAGCGACTCTTTATTAATAATAATATTTAGCGTTTCAAGTCTCTTTATCCTTGCTTGAGATTGCGAAACAAAACTACAAAAGCAAAAAGAAATCACTGTCTAGTCATTTGCACTAAAAATACACTGATGCTTTTTCCTTTTTTTTTTCAGAATGGATCTGTTTCTGATGATGACTTGATTGAGCTGCTTGACCTGGCACTTTCATCCGACACAACTAACACAGTCCGAAGGGCAAGGGAGCTGATGTCATCATCAGTTGATCCCCTTCAGTTGGTATCTCAACTGGCCAATCTCATCATGGATATTCTCTCAGGAAGGTGTCAGTCCGCACTCTCCGACATAAGCAAGAACTTTTTTGGAAGATATGCATGTATGTTTCCTCCTATTTTTTTTCAAATTATCTCCATTTTCTCTTCTTCTTTCATGAGTCTCAATAATCCTTAACAAGTTGATCCCTGAAGGCATATTCGTTAATTGAGCCTTAAGCATATATTTCCAGCCACAAGAATGTGCAAAGAATCATTTGGGTGTCCAATTAGAGTGCACCAAAGAGATAGGAACAAAATATGATTCGATACATACTTGTCTGGATAGTAACTTAAAGCTGGTCCCCCCCCCCCCAACCACCACCAACTGCTGTAGTGGTGGAAACAGGAATGAGGAGACTAAGACATGCACTGGAAATATTATCTGAAGCTGAGAAGCATCTAAGAGCATCGAAAAACCAGTCGACTTGGGTCACTGTTGCTCTTCTCCAGTTCGGCTCTATTGAATCCTCTCTCCTCGAATCGAACGACATGCAATCAAGAGCCAACTATTCCAGAGGTAAGTATTCACTGGTCTATTACTTGAATGCCGCAAAACGACTGCAAGGAAATGTCATAGGTTCATTTTTTATTGTTTTTGAAATTGTGCATCAATAAAATGAATTAAATGACTTCTTTTTATATGTTCCATCATTAAAAAAAAAAAAACAGGTGTTATAAATAGTCATGCTTCTTTTGCATGTTATCCAATTTGACCGCTTCTAGATAAAGCATTAAAGGTCCAATTTATCATAGATAATTTTTACAATAGGAACTAACTTTCTTATCCATAATTGGAATATTTTAAAAGGTTAAGACACTGTCACCGCAAGAGCTACCATTTACAGAATAAATAGCAAGTACTTTATGATCTGACGTGTATTCATAGTTGCTCTAATTGATGTTTTGATAAATTTAATTAACAAACAGATGATTGGGTTTCAAGGGACAACTTGAGCAGCACAGTATGCTATGCATGTTCCCACGATAAATCAAACTGCTCAGAGAGGCATTGCCGGCGACTGAAGTTAGAGAATATATGGAGGAGAGCTGTAGGGAAATGCCAATCAAAGTCGATTAAAAATTTTTTGAGGAAAGAAGGATACTTGTCTTCTGTCCATGTGACTGAAGGTGAGCTTATTTAAACACGTGTATTAATCTTTAAGAGATCAAGACGAGCAGGTTTGTCGGATTTGGTACGGTCTGGTCAGGGTTTGTGCAAAATTGGATTTCGCTATTAGGCACTTGACCTATTCTATCGGGTTATGCGTTGATGAATTTCAGTCAAATGCACGCATTTCACATTATTTTCTCGTTTTGTTCAGGCATAGATGTCCGTCTGTTCAATTCATTTTATTACTTCAACAAAACATTAGAAAATCAAGATACTCAGGAACGAATGATTCTTATGACTTCAATATAGACAAAAAAGACTGTAAATTTTTAGATCAATAATTTTAAATGTTCTGAAATTTCAGAACTGGCGATAGCAGAAGTCGGATTTGGGCACCCAGACCTCCTATCTAAAGCTGAGAAAATACAAAGTCTAATCTCGACTTCCCTCCAACATGAGCTTGGTTGTGATGTAGAAGTCCGGTTAAAACTTGTCAGTTCACTTCCTTTAAGTCATGATGCAAAATCAAAGAAACAATCATTCAGCCTTTTGAGCTGCTCAGGCCGTCAGCAGGACCTATCAGATTCGGGTCTAACCGACATAGATGACCCATCCAGGCTTACCGAACCAAGATCTCAATTCATAAAATTGGGCCTGACAAGTGCGAGTGAGGATGATACACAAAGGGCAGTTACTATGAAATCTACTCATTCCGAATCTGATGCGGTACCAAAAAGGTTCATACTACAAAATGAATATAGTAGCAGTAGGTCAAAGGCTATGAGTGAAGATGGTCAATATGGCACGCATATTAAAGAGCCAGATTTCCAACCGAGTTGTTTTGCAAGAACACGGAAGCTTTTGAAGTCTGACCGTGCAATTTGTCTGAGGATGCAAAATCAGAGTAAGGTGGGGAAGGAATATGAGACGTATTTCTACGCCTATGATCCTACTTATACAGATTGTAATGGGTCAAATTCACAAGCCACGCTCAGTTCAAGAGAGGAGAATTTGTAAGCTCTTCGAATTTGCTACTGTTATGCAAAGTTTTTCTCATGCTCTTGCAAGTAATGAGATGAATGGAACTCCTGAAATATTGAATAACAACATGGTTTCTTTCTGTGTAGATCGATGAAGAACTCCAGACTTGGCTCAATGCTGTGTTGGAGAACTCCCCAATATTCCATTTAAAGGTTATTTCTTCCTTGCGAAAGCAAACTCTTCACTACTGTTAAAAACCATTTTCAGAAGCATCCAAACCTTTTGGAAATTTGATTATCATTTTAACTGTGCTTGTGCTTTGTTCTGTGCAGCTCTAGGTTTTTGGTGGAATCTAGCAAGAATGTACTTATTGCATCCATCATTTATCAATGTGGTAGAGCAAAGTTAACAATTAAAGACCAAGTGTTTTGAAGATCTGAATAATACAACATTTTGATAGCACACCAACTGGTAATGTAATTGACATTTAGTGTGCTGGACTATTTAAATAGAGCCCTGATTGTACCATATGTTCTGATGTATTTAGCCCTGTAACATTTTGAAGTTTTGAGCAGCTATTTCTATGAATACTGAAGTTTTGATCATATGCTAGAATAATAGGTAGAAATATTCTCTTGGAACTCTTGAGCAAAACTTCGTTCTTTTCTCAGATGTCGTATGGAGTCATATTTGATCATTCAAATTTTGAATAGTTGCAATATTTGTAAGATTGCTCCAAGTGGCCTATAGAATCTATAGAGTTATTAACAACTGGTAAGCGGGCCCCCCATTACTCAGCTACTTCACATAAATATCCAGAACAGTATCATCTGAGGAAAACAAATATCTGACAATAAAATTGGATAAAAGCCTAACAAATGTGAGGGCCCAATACAAGGCGTCCAAAATGTTGCAAAATGTATGAACCTTCTAACAAGAGAGCAGCAGTGATTTCTATTTGAAATAGAAAATTATTAGAAAGTTAAAATCATAAAATTCAATATAATAAATAGACAATTTCCAGATGGAAATATCCCAAAACTAAACGAACAAAAGAGAAGAAAAATAATATCTTTTCCAAGACCACTTAACCAAACTCCAAAACTACTGATTGGATATCAAAATTATCAACAAACAAGCAAACAACAAATTCATGCAACACAAGTTGCAGCATCTACAAAAGACGGCAAAACCCAATTGTGCTTCACAGCATACTCCACATACTGGCCATACTTCTCAGCAGCATTCGGCACATCTAAACTCAAGTCCTCAAGGGACTCCCTAACCCTAGAAAATCCATTGCTCATCTGGTTAATAGTAATTAACCCCTGGTCAAAACACTCTGCTAACAAATCCAGTATTAACCCATCAACCTTCTTCTCCATTGCCATTACTAGAGCCTTTTTTACCACCTCATGATTAAAAAACGGCCTGGCGATATCACGAATGCAGCGACATGCTTCTCCCAAGTCGCCCCCAGCAGCATACTCCTCTAGAAGCTTCACTACCTTGTCTTTAGCATCTTCCACTTGCCAACCCGTCCCACCACCCCAGCACCTCATAATACGCTCACCAGCATGGCGAGCTGATAGCAACATACGTGCCATGTGAGCCGTTTCCAAACCAATACTATTAGGTCTGAGTTTTTTGCTTATTTCATCTAGATTTAGAGGAACCAGTACCTCATCAATGACAGCCCTGGCCAGAAAAAGAGCTAGTTGTTTAGGAGCATCTAATATGTCAAGTGAGGTGTCTTCAACCGACCTCAACAGCATTACAAAACCCTTCACTATGTCCTCAGAGGAGAATAACTCCATGCTTAAAGAGGAGAGAAGCACAGATGCCATCTCCTTCTCTCTGTCCTTCCTATCCATAGCTATTGTTATGAGCCTCTTGAGAAAGATGGGTTTGTACAATGGAGCCCGCAGTTCTTCGAGGCTTCTAATCAGCTCCGGCACATCGTCAGACAGGAAGTACTCTTTTATTATCTTCACACACTCTTCCTTGTACCTTTTCAAAGTGATCTTCTCATCATTAGAACTCCCATCTGAACTAACAGAGTTAGGGCTAACATTTTCGATCCAGCCAGCTGCACGTGCTTTTTGTAAAAGATGTTCAAAAGTGTTTTTAGCTGAAGGGACATCCAGAGATAAATCATCCAGATTTTCACCGAGACGAGAAAATCCCTTTGCCATTTGACTAGTACTAATCAAACAATCATGCACTGATTTCTCAAGAAGTTTTAAGATCAGTGCCTCTGTTTGTGGTTTCTCCATGGCTAGCATTAATGCTTGCTTTACCACCTCATGGTGATAAAAAGGTAGCCCCAATTCCCTCACACATCTACAAGCTTCTGCCACATCTCCACCTTCAGTAAATTCACTCAACAAATCTGAGATTTTCTTCTTGACCTCCTCTACTCCGGTATGGGTTGAGCCACCCCACTTACCTGCAACTACTTCTGCGTGATGTGGTACCGAGAGGTAACTCTTGTCTGCCACTTGTAAAGCCTCCAAACCTTTTGAGTTGCCAGATAGAGAGTCTCTAGCCCGAGCAAGAAAAACAGGAGGGAGGATTTCATCGACCACTGCACGTGCAACAAAAACCGCCAGCAAATCGACAACACTAGGTATATCCACTGACAGGTCATCAGCAGATTCTAAAAGGTTCATGAACCCTAACTTGATGTGAGAGGGGGTTAGTGTATCATTGTAGAGGGAGGAGAGAAGAACTGAGGCCATCTCTTTCTCCTTGTCATGCCCATCCATTGACATGGAAACCACCTTTTTGACAAAGTAGTGGTGGTGCTCTTCTACCCCAAGGTCAACCAGCTCAGAGGCTGCCAACTGGACATCACCAGTCGAGAAATACTCTGAGATGATTGCTGCCATGTTTCTCTTGTAATCATCGCACGAGGGAGAAGAGTAGATGCCATTTTCAACCTGAGAACAACATACTTGTCACTAATCAATTAAGATGAATTTTTGTTTTCACTTCTACTTCTTGCACGGAGAAATAAGGTTGTACCTCAGTGGCCGCACCCAGAGATCCATTTATTTGATTAGACACACCTGTCAATAGAATTAAATAATGTAAGCCTTCAATATTTTAATAGGTCATAAAACATAGTATGCCATAATTTTCCGCAACCAAAAACAGCACAACATTAATCATTCAACACAAAAGTTGCCCCAACATGCGGGAAAATCCTATCGGCTACTTAAATGGAAATTCTTTGCTGTTGTCAGTGGAAACATATTCTATGTTTATTGTTTAGAAATAGTCAAACCCCTTATCCCCAGATTCAGTTCTGCATTTAATCCATCCACCATTGACCCCTCTAGCAAAATTGTTATTCAAGAGCTTTTTGGATAATTGGGTATACTAACTATCACAACCAATAGAAATTTGCCATCTGTCAGGATATTTTCTTACTATGAGGTGTAGTTTCCAAACATGCCTCATTTTATGCAAGCTAATTGGGTCACAGAATCCAGTTGCTAGTTACTATCTTGGATTTGTGCATTATACATAGCAAGCCAATACAAATGTGGCGGTGCAGTTGCCAGTTTTATCCTCTTTGGCTAGTAATTGGTTGATCCCAGTAAATATATACAAAAATAATAATAACATACATGAATTGGTAACTCCAATGTGTGTGGAAAACCATCAGTATAACCCTAGAATGATGGAAAGAGGACCACACACACAAAAAAACAAAAAACATAAAAAATAAAAAAAGAAATCCATTTCTGACCATTACTAGGGGGGTTGTGCCTGAGAGCAATGCCATTAGCAGTAGGCTTCCCTCCAGTAACAATTCTCAACTGGACATCTGACAGAATAGCCGTCGGAGACCTTGGAGGGGGAGGTAAAACCTCATCTTCTTGCTGAGCCGACATCCCTGCAATTCCAATAATCAGAAATGCATCCTACAATTTCAAATCTCAAAAGTATCTATTAAGCCCCTCCACACTGGACTCTTAAATTTTCTTTTGTTTTCTTTCTAAATAAAGCCCCGAGAAGGATTGCCTTTTTCTAGAAAGAAGCATAACAAACTTCACAGCCTAACAGACCCCGTGACACGTACCATATGATAAATTGATGGTTGAAATGAAGCAAACATTTTGCTACCCCATTTCTAAATCCTAATTAGTCCTACTGTGACTGGTACAGGTCCTTGGCCACAATCGGAGACCATATACCAGTTTTCAGCATAGTCTGCACATTGAACTCATAGCCACAAATCTTCAGAGAAGTTTTCAGTCCCCTTATTCAAATAATCCAATCCTCAAATAAAGCAACTACATAAAGCTCTTGAATTATGATCCGAGTTCCTTATTGATTCATAAACTAAAAATGATAAGTGTAAATTGATCATGTAATGTTCCCATCCCATCCTGGTTGTATCTACCAAAAGAACCAAGTCTTGATAACTCAAATCTCCATGGTTTAATTGATAACAACTAAAAGAAAATCATCACAGGATGACCTCTGAAAACATCAATAGAAATGATGTTTCATGCTTGCTGTGACGCATACTAATCATTTACCACACGAACTGAAAACTGGAGCAATTTCATACAACTACGAATCGTCACAAGACATGAAACTTAATCGGACTAAACTGTAAAGGTTGACAAAAAGAAAAATCAACGAAACGAATCCATAATCCATCCATCCATCACTCAAGACGGACCTACGAATCTACAGGTTGCAACAAATACAAAGCAATTCTAAGTTCTAACCTCGATGGATCGGAAAGAGATTTGGGGAAAGAGAGAGAGAGAGAGCGCGAAATCTCGAATTCCCTCGATCCGATAGACCGAGAGGGAGCGAGAGAACGATCGCTTTCTCTCTCTTTCCGAACTCCCTTCTTGTGTCGATCTCTTCTCATATAATAAATAAATCTAAAAAAGGGGGAAGAAGTTGGTTTTGTGAGAGAGGTTTCAATAGGTCGGTTTTATCCGGTCGGTTCGGCTTGTGGGGGGATTCGTATCCTCTGCTGTATCATGCAGTACAGAATATACACCGTCCGATTGCATTATGATTCGTGCAAAGTAAATCTTAATAAAATCCACTTATAATTCAGCCGTCCATACTCTGTACAGCACAATGCTCCGTAGCAGAAGATCAAGACCCGTGGGTTGTGGGACACGTCAGAATGTCATGTGTCCTGTCCCGTCAGGTTCGGATCTGACTCTTGACTGGACACGGTGTTCAGATTCGGCGCGATTCTAGCCGCTATTGGGCCACGGCGTTCAAAGAACGGGTGTATGGGATATTCTGCTCGGTTAGAAGACCGCCACGTCTGTTCCCTCTACAGCACTGCATTGGTTGAAGCAGGAAAAGTTTACGAAAAAGGTAGCACCGGATCGGACGGTCCAGAAGTGAGATTTATGGTATTAAGCTGGATATATTGTATGAATCAGGCGGCTGTGGATTATTACATGATTTTGAGGACATCTTTTTTTCTGAGAGAAGGAAGAAAAACAGAACCAAACTATTTTTTTAATCTGTCAAAAATTGTTTTTCATATTGTTTCACCAGCCAGCATAGTAGAAAAACAGAACCAAACATAGCAGATGATTTGAGGATTTTTTTTTTGAGGGCTGATATGCAAATATAATTATTAATACTATCATCGATACCGACTTTGTTATTCATATTAAATGAGTTATTCATGTTACCAATTTTATTATACAATTTATTTATATAGTATTTTTATTGTTCTACTTAAGGGAGTTATTATTCAGATTAGTGATATTTGAGTTGAATAATAAAGCACTGTATAAAATAAATTGTATAATAAAGTTATTAACATGAATAATAATTTATTTTATACGAATAATAAAATCTGTATTGATAATGATATCAATAATGATATCTCCCAGACTTTTTTTTTACCAAACGATAAAACCATAACAAAAATTTGAACCATTACAAAATTCCAAATGTATTTTTTATAAGATAAAGTGACAAAACATGAACTATTATACAAATCTAACGGACACAATTTGTACAATTTAAACTCACAAAATTCTAAATCTATTTTAAACAAAACTAACAGACAAATTGTTATTATTAACTTAATCTACCGTATCATTGGCTTTTAATGTACATTCTATGACTATTTATGAATCATTTTGGTTTCATTATAATATTGATGAAAAATCAACTAAAATTGATACATCACCGACAACGACCGCATGCATAAAATCGTCATAATTTAGTTATTTTTTATGTGAAACATATAACATTTACTATTTAAAAACAAATAGCACCATGAAAAAAAGACTAATAAGAAACTTAGAGTAACTAATACTAATCCAACAACCAACTTTTTCAAAAAAAAGAAAAGAAAAGAAAATTGTAATGTTAATTTTGTACCTTTTTTGTAGATGAACAAATCAGAAGAGATGAATAGCAGATGAATGAATCTTTTAATTTCTTCAATCTATGAGAGGTAGCAATGTTCTTCAAACCAATCCTCAAAAAAATATATTATATATATATATATATATATATATATATATCATGACAAAAAGATATCAAATTTTTGTACTGAGAGATGTTGAACAGAGAAGAACATCACCCCTTGAAATGCTGCATCACTTTGTGATGCAGCCATCAAATTAATATTTATCAAAATCAATGTGTTTTTATGAGATTAATTTTTTTTTATCTTTTTGCACTGTTGTGTAATTCTATGAATGATATGGAAATCAAGAGTTTATTGTAACACCACACACACACACACACACACACACACACACACAAAGAGAAACAAAATTTTCTAAAATTACGGTTGGTCTTGTTGTATTCGTTTTCCGAAAAATTGGTTTGTACAAGTTGGATGCAAGAATTTATCTAATTTTAAACATTTAATTTGACTTTTTAGCGGGGGGCAAATCAGAAATATTCCTCCTTGAGTTGAGGCCTTTTTTATTCAAAGAGAAAATCATTCACACATTAATACTACTTATCCAATTGGCAATTTGCTTTTTTTTTTGGAAAATACTTGAGAGATATATCATTGATATCATTATTGATACAAACGTTATTATTTATGTAAAATAAATTATTATTCATATTAATAATTTTATTATATAACTTATTTTGTAAAATATTTTATTATTTAACTTAAATATCATTAATATGAATAATAACTCATTTAAATTAAATAATAAAAATACTGTATAAATAAATTATATAATAAAATCACAAATATAAATAATAACTCATTTAATTTAAATAATAAAATTAATATTAACAACGGTATTAAATACAATATCTATATATCATCTCTCCTTTCTTTTTTTTGGTCTTTGAAATTTAAAAGCCAATCATTTCCATTTTGGTAATTTATTTTTTATCTCAGTCCCCACATGTGTAGTCGGCACCAAGGAAATATCCAATTTAGCCCTCGCCTAATTGAATATTTTCATTGAATTAATTTCTCCATGTGATAGCTACAAGGATAAGAGAAAAGAAAATTCAGAAAGCAAAAATCAACTGTTCTTTCGGTTTGATTGAGACAAGGCTTTGTAAAATAATTTTTTTTTCCCCTTTGATTATCTAAGAATTAAGGTCATGATTTTCGTTTCACAACTCTGACAACGGACATGTATATATATCAATATAATTATTTAAGATTATTTAAGCCATCTATAATATATTATTATATTCCACCTTATATGATTTATATACGTGTTTTACAATTCATGGAAACAATTTAAAATTTACAACATATTGTTTTTCAAAAAAAAATGTGCTATTATCAAACAAAATTTAACAAGACAAATTCTGATAGGTAAGAGATCTAATTTTTCTAAGATTCTCCTTTTACAAGTATTACATGACCCAAATAATTCAACGCTTGGCTCAAATATATAAAAAAAATAAAGGAGTAATAATTGCACCCCTTAACTGCATTTCAGAGGTATTTATATTTTTTTTCTGAAAGTATTTATATATAATTTCAAAAGTAGTTATACCTTACGTTACTAGAACTAAAAATTTTGCAAGCTATACTTTTATTTCTGCTATAAAGTTTTTTAACTTAAATTTTTTTATAATCATTCACGAATGAAATTTGATAAATACTTTTTATATTAGTTATAAACAATTATAGATACAGATGTAAACAAATTATTTATTTAATATGAATATTTTTGGTGTGTAAATAAGGGATAATTTCTCTAAAAAAAATCCTAATTTTTTAAGTTACTAATCTAGATTGATTGATTACATTTCGGTAATCTCAAGTAAATTATAATAAACATGCTATATTGTTGGAATTACAAGAAAGGACAATAATCTATCTTAGCATAACAATTTCTCAAACCTTAATAAATAATCATTTAATGTCGATTCTAGACTATGATATACTGACATAATATAAATTAATATTTAATTTGTCCCTTGCCTTTAATAAATTATAGCTACAAAGGTAAAAGAGGAAATAATATAAGGGACAGAAATTAATAAAAAATAAGAAATGGAAATTAGAAAATAAAGTACCTGAATTATAACATAGGCAGAGAGAGAAGTTTTTAAACTCATTTTGATTAGAAAAGGCAAAAGAGGAAATAATATGAGGAGTAAGAATTGGAAATTAGAAAAAATAAAATACCTGAATTATGACATAAGTAGACAAAAATTTCCCTAACTCATCCAAGTCATGTTATGAAATGGTACACATAATTAGAAACTGAGAGTGCCATTTTATAGTGTTGATAAAGAGAAATATAATACACATTTCTAATGTGGGACTAAAAAGAATGTCCGAAATTAACAATGTATTTTTAAGGTTAAATTCAGGTGCTATATACAAAATCTTATTATCCTATAAAGAATTTGAAACCAAAGGTTATGTTTGGTATCCAAATTATGGGGTTTTTAGATATTCACTAGAAACACAAATCATTTTATTGCTTATAAATTGTGGCTTGTATTTTTTCAAAATAGAAAATTGGTTTATCATGTGTTGCATTTAAATTATGTTGGTATATTTATTTGGATGTTTCGGTTTACATTTGTAAAAGAAATATCAATTTCTTTTATTTAATTTGTTTTGAACTGCACCAATTAATGAACATCTCTGTTAGTGATTGGGATAATATTTGTCATTTTGCTTATATATAATTTTTTCAAACATTCATCAATTTTAAATATCCATATTAATTTTTTTAAAATTACGTACAGTGTCTCTTGAGTTGGGTAAAGAAGGGGAATGAAGAGGAGGAGAAAAAAAAAATGAGATAATATATATCTTTAACATTGCTCCAAGTTTAAATTAAAAGAGGTGGAAGAAGGTGAATCTTCTACTTATTTTTTCAAGTTTTGTTAATCTTAAATTTGAGGGGATAAAAAATTTAATTCTCATTTTCGTTCTCTTCCTTTTCCATCCCTTCCCTTTTCTTTTTTATCAAACTCGGAACCCGACCTTATAGAAAACGGGACGAGTCATGACCATGACCAGAGCTTGAATTTCTTAAATCAACTCCAAACAAAAACTAAACTCATACATTACAGCAACAAAAGCTTCATAAAAACCGATTACACCTCATCTAATCTGTCACAAAGGATATGCAACAGCTCTCTATAAAACCCAATTTTCTCTGAATTTACATACAATAATTACTTCACATAGATTAGATTATTACAAGCACTCTATGATTTCTCAAGAAGGTTTTCTAAATAAAGATTCAGAATGTATCTGCCTGTAGACTGTACATCAAGCCTTTTCTCACTTGGTTCATACTTCCCCTTCCGAAGCTGGTACCGAAGGGTCACCGCTGATACCGTGTAAGTCTGGTCTTCTATTGTGACGGTTTCTCCACAATGAATGTTCTGATTCAAGAAAACACAACCATTGAAAACACAATGTTGGTACCGTGCCTGCTATTTTGTTTATAAATGTAAAGGTACAGACAACAACAATTCAAATCATCATACAGACAAGAACAATTGAAATCGTCTAAGTATAAAATTGTGCAATTCAACCAGACTTGTATTCAAATCAGTAAAATTCTTAGTCTGTTTACTACATTCATTCATTGATGTTCTAATTTTTGAACAAAATTAAACCCATTTAAACTTACTGCTCAGTTCTAATAAGAGACAATAGAAAGTGATAAGACGGTATGACCCCGAGCCGGGACTCTGACAGATACATAACAAAGTTTAACCAAACTAGATGCTACTCTAATCAGATAGAAGCAAATTAAACAAGGAAAAAGGCAAACACAACATTTACTGAAAGTCTGAAATGAGTTTAGTTGATGTCTGGTACTGACTGGTACATACTGGTATATCTAACCAGGTCTCATTGGTCAGGTAACAGAAATTTTTTTTCTCTGTCCTTTTGGGCGCTCCACAGAGACAATTCTTCAGCATTAGAATAGCATGCCTCGTCTTTTGGCAAATTAAAGAATAATATTAGAATAACACCCTTCGAATAGTACAAATAGAATAGTGAAAAAAAATAATGCTATTCAAATATAGTACAAGGAAGAGTGCTATTTTCATACTATTCGGAAGAGTGAAAAATGTATTTGACAAAATATTATTTGAAATAATATGTAATTAGTGTTATTCCGATCGGAACAATTGAGAGTTATTTCGCTATTTGAACCATATAGCCCAATAACAAAATAGCCTATTCAGACTGCTATTCCGATTCATTTTTTTTGTGTTTGGCACACTGTTTTAAACAAAAGAACATACCATTCTACTATTCCGCTTTGCAATAGCATTGCCAAACAAACAATTTAACTAAATTATCTGATTATTTCTAAGAACAAATAGAACCTCAGAAGATTCTGAAATAAAGTAAAATTGCAAGGCAAAGAAAAAAAGAAAAAAGAAAGATATACATTAGGGAAGCAACGGATGCCGAGGTTCTTCGTCGGGGGAGTAACATCAACAACCACAAAAGGGTGAATATCTCGATCTCTGTTCCTATCTCTCTTTCTGCATTCTATCCGATTGTATAACCGTGGCTGAGGAGAGAAAAAGGAAATAAAGGAATTATACATAAAAAAATAAGCTACTGAATTGAATAACACAAATAGAGAAATAAACTGAGCGAATTTAATTAGGCGATGAGTGACGAGGGAAGAGAATCGGAGATATAGGTAGTGTGTGGTACCTTGCTGTAAGAGAATGGAGCAGAAGCCATGGCCATGTCTTGGCAGATAGAGAGAGCGAGAGAGAGAGAGAAGGAAAATTGTGATCTTATTTTTTTGTTTCAATTTGTGGTGGTGGTGATTGGAGAAGAAGCGAAATCAATCGGACTAACGAAACCATCCGAAACACAAATTGGAAGAGAAAAATATGTGAAGGATTCTAAATGGTACTCCGTGTAACGGGTTACTTAAAGTCAGTCACTGAGTCACTGTCAGTGGTTTTACTACATGGAAGATGTATTTCGTGCCGCATCGAATCTGAGATTTAATAGGCGTTGATTGATGATGGATTCATGGCCCAGTGTAGCATCCAAGGGAAATGATTTTTTTTTTTAAAAAAAGAACATTTCAAAATATCCAAAGCTACCATTTTACATTTTTTTTCCTTTTTCCTTTTATTTTTTTATTTAGTTGTAGTATTTCATTTTGTTGGTCAATTTTTTTTCCAAATATATTTTTTTTTCTTGGTCATCTTTTGCCTTCTCTTTGGATATATCTATTTTTTTTTTGGGAGGAGATTTTTTGACAACAACTATATTGTTAACCTTGTCAGTTAATTTTTAAATAATTTTTAAAAATTCTCAAAAATAGAAAAAAATTGATAATGGTGCGGAAGTCAAATCAATCCTTGTTCATATATTTTTTAATTGATTATATTTCAAATTTCATATATTCTAAGAGTCATTTGATATTATATCAAAGACCGTTAAATATGGACCGTTATAAATATCATGTAATTTTGATAGTCTTTGATGAACTATCAAATAATACTTAAATTATATGAAATTTGAAACACAATCGATCTATAAGTCAAATAACATGTTTATAATTTTTTTCTATTTTTTTTAAATTATTTGAAAATTTATTGTTTAAGGTTGTGAGAATAGCAGTTGTTAAGGATCCTTCCCCCCTTTTTTTCAGTCTCAACCATTCTATTCAAAAAGAAAATATGAAATTAATTTACGTCAACAAATTTCACTTTTGAATGATACCAACGAGTGAATTTGACAAATTCATTACAAATTAAAAAAATCCGAATAAAAAAGATATGATCTCGTAATATAATTGAGAACAATAGCAAGTAATAAGCTAATCTTTTTTATATATATAAGGTCTCATTAATTCTGATATTTTTGAAATGTTTGTCAACCAATCTTTTTGTTGTAATTTTTAAGTTAGATCATGTCTAGATCATTGCATTTATAATTTATTGACGGGCCCAATTAAACAAATAATAACTTTTTTAATTGCTAGTTGCAACGGTTCAAACACTACATACCATAAATAAGCAAACCTAATAAAGCAATAATTACAATTGCTAAATCCAAGTTAATTAAAGCAAAGTGATATGCATGCATGCTCATCATCATCAAACCAAATCCATGTTTAGAGCCCCCAAATTCCTTTGTTAATACTCAAAACCCAAGACCCCACCTCAAATCGATACCGACTTTGTTATTCATGTAAAATGAGCTGTTATTCATATTAACGATTTTATTATATAATTTATTTTCGACGGTATTTTTTATGATTCAACTCAAATACTACTAATATGAATAATAACTCACTTAAATTGAATAATAAAAATACTGTATAAATAAGTTGTATAATAAAATCACTAAAATGAACAATAATAACTCCTTTAATCTAAATAATAAAGTCGGTATCAATTATAGTATCAATGACGATATCTGAATATCAGCTTCCTTCCCTTATTATCAATCAATGCAAATTAAGTACATTTCAAGACTAGAACCAACCATTAAAAAATAAATAAAAAAAAGGTGCATGGAGAAGTCTCTAATTTCATGAACAACTATATACCAACCATGATTATAATAAATCATCCATGATTGGCTCTAACCGATCTCAAAATGTCATCATGTTGCCTCGTCATCACCTCTTTAATTTCAAAGGTATTATCCGGATGCAAATGCCTTATCGGATCCGGATATTTTGTAATGGATTTAGATCATCCGTAATCCACTCTATAGTAAGAATTTGGTGTGTATGTGTATTTATGAAAAGAGCACAAATGTGCATAGTTGTAAGCGTTGTCATGATTCAATATTTAGTTTGATATAATGACGTTAATCAAGAAATATTAATTTTCTTTTATTTTAGCATGAGGATTAAAATTTTTAAACTATTTATTATTCAGATACTAAAATTTGAAAATGATGTTTTATTTCTCAATTTTCTTTTAATGTAGAAAATGATGTTTTAATTAATTATTACAAACAAGGTTTCCAACTCCTTTTTATTTACAAATTGAGTAACTTTTTTGCTAATCAACTCTTTTTTTTATTTTATAACATCGGTTAACAATATATAAATCGATTAAAACTAATATCCAAATATCTTTTTAGTGAAAAATATATCATACACAACTCCTCGGTTAACAATATATAAATCTATTAAAGCTAATATCTAAATAACTTTTTAGTGAAAAATATATCATACACAACTCCTCCATAAAAACAAATATGAATCGAGAATTCACGATTCTAATGCAATAGAGAGTTTACACTTTGAACCAAACACAAACCCGACCCGACCCGATAGCCGGCCGCCTTACATGCACTTCATGTCTATTAATTCTCTCACTAAAATCACACAAACCGACCCTACCATGTGCAAACCCTAAGTTCCATTAAAGATGCCACAAAAGACTCCATCGGCACCAAGTATTAATTTATTTGCACTCTAGTCCAATATCTTTCCCCTCTTTAGCAAACAAAGCTCCCCCAAAGCCTTGAACCACCTCTATTCTTTTTAGGAATTTGAACTAGAAAAAATGTTATTTGCACTAAGACTACCACCTAGACCTATCTAGCTACTCTTTGTATGAATTTAATTGTGGGTTTCTTGATTTTCTTTGGTATTGTGTTGAGGTGTAAATTAATGAGATAAATTGAAGTTTTAAATTAATTAGTTACATTAACATACAATATTGTGGATTTTTTTTTTGTAAAATTTTTTATCAATTATATTGTAAAAATTGGAGATATTTTATTTTTTTTAAAGTTGAGATCACGTGTTTTATTTTTTTTTATTGTATGTGAAATTTAGGACAAAAATATTCTACTACGTTTCTTGTGTCGCAAAATTATTAGTTAAAGTATCCGTGTATTATGATCTCATTTGTACAAATCATTTATTTATTTATTATTTGAAATATGAATGCTAACTAATTTCCATACAAATTGTACCATACTCATAAAAATATTTAAGTTGTAATACACCTAAATACCATGAAAACATGATTAATCTCAACACTTATAACGCATATTTATCATATTAATTTTGATATATAATTTAACATACTAAACTATAAGGCACAAAAAAAAATGATCAGATCTTAAACAAAAATAGTTCATAAGAAATCAAAAATGCAATTCCAATATGTGAATGATCCACACATTTAATGAGGACCAAGTTCACATACAAAATTCAAGCAACCAAAAAAGCCTCCTAGCTGTTAGTCTACATTCTTTATTTTCTCTATCCTGTTTGAATTGAAACATAAAAGAACCGCATGCTCTCTACAATGACAAGTTCTCTTTAAACAAGTGCACGCTTCTAAAGCGTGTCGTCCCCATTCTCCATCTATAAATAAACGAACTCAAAACTTACAACCACCAATTGAAGAGAGAGAGAGGGGGGGAGAGAAAATGATCAAGTTGAGGTCAAAGAAATTGTTCAAGAGGAGCTCCAAGCAGAATGCAGGATCCAATGGTACATGTGGAGGGTATGGTACTGGTACTGGTACTGGTACACCAACAGGAGAGATAGAGTGGGAGGTACGGCCGGGAGGGATGCTGGTACAGAAGAGAGAGAGCGATAAAGGTGTCGGAGAAGTGATCACGGTACGAGTCTCGACTGGTTCGGCTTGGCATGATATCTCCATTGGTGCCACTTCCACATTTGGTAATTACTAATTAGCCTTAATTTCTTTATTCTTCTTCAGAATTTTTGTATTTTCTCATGTAAACGTTGCGTTTCGGTGTTAAGAATGTGTGATTTCTTGTACAAATTTCAGGTCTTTTTTTTCTAATTAAACAGCATATGTTGTTAAAAATGACATACAGCTTTTAGAAAGGTAGGGAAAAAAAAAGAGATCTTTTAATGTTGCTATTTCAGTATAGAAATCACTAAGTCATTAATTTGTTGAATATCTTGCTTCATAATTACAATTACTTTTTTCCAACTAATTTTATATTCTAATATAATTTTGAAGTGACCCCAGATGTCTTTATGATAGAGGCTTGAAATTCCAACAACTTCATCAAAACAAATTTAATTATTACACATTAAAGTAACACTACAAGCTGCAACTACCACATTATTATATATATAGTATTATAATCAAGGGCCAATAAATTTTGTATTAGTTGGCTACATAGTACCTAGATCTGATGGTACCAAATTTCATGTTCTTAATTAATTAAAAAAAAATAGATACCTTTAAGAATAGTATTAAATGTGTTAGGCAGTATCTAGGAAGATCACTGTACTTATTGATTTTTTTTTTCAATATAAAATGAAATAAATATATGTGGAAGCAACAGAGCTAATATTTAAAATTAGTACATGTAATAATAGTGCTATAATAAAATTGCACACAACTACCGGTCAGTCCTTATTTATTTATTTATTTTAACATAGTTGTTCACAGAACTAAGTAATTTTTCCTGCCTACCCCCTCAAACATATTCAATATTCCATCAATAGTTCTATCCACAAACCTATAATATTATTTATTTTAGGATTTTTTACTTAGAAAAATTATTTTTACACCACTTATCTGCACACCACAAACATTTATACTAAATAAATAAATAATTTATATTTATATTTATAAGTGTTTATAGTTAGTACATGAAATATTTATCACTTTTTCATTCCTTAATGTTATGAAAAAATTTAAGTTAAAAATTTTGTTATACAAGTAAAAATAAAACTTATAAAACTTTTAATTCTAATTACATAAGATATAAATACATTTATCATTAAATATAAATATTTTTTGAAAGAAATATAAAAACATCTGAAATGCAGATAAAAGATGTAATTAAAAGGTACAGTTCTCATTCCTCTTTTACTTAGTAGATTATTTATTTTTAATGCAGGAGAGTTGAAAGTGGTGCTGTCAATGGTGACAGGTCTGGAACCAAAAGAGCAGAGGATTCTGTTTAAAGGGAAAGAGAGAGAAAATGAAGATTATCTACACATGGTAGGAGTGAGAGACAGAGACAAGGTTCTATTATTAGAAGATCCAGCACTTAAAGAGAGAAAATTAAAAGCTATGACAGGAAAAGCCCAAAAGCCCATGGGCTCAGGCCCATATAACACACCCATTGAGGTCTAATTTGGGCTTTTTTACACCTCTCTGGTTTTGTGTTTTGGTACTAACAAGAAGAGGTGGTGGTAATGGTATGGGCCAAAGGGCTTTTTTTTCTTTTTAATTTTTTTTCTTAATGTAATTTGCATAATTGGGTATGTTTAATTAATTAAGCATGGTTAGGATTTGAGTGGTGAATTAATATGTTTTTGGAGTTTGAGTTTCATTCCCTTGTTGGTTTTTTAATGTAAGAGGAATGGAAGCTTAATTAATTAATGGGCAATTTGTTTGTGGTGCATCATTACTTTCTCACATGTATAAATTTCTCTATTGAAAAATGAATTTTATTACTTCAATTCATTCTCTATTTTATTGCAAATCAGCCAAGATTTAACTAACATTGAGTCAACATGTTCCTTGGACAATAGACAAAAAGACAATAAATAAATAAATGAAATTAAGGCCTAACAAAACAAAGGGGCAGTTAATATTTTGAACATTTAATTTCAAATCTTTTTTTGGGAGGGAAAGCAAGAATTATTGAATAATCAAACTGTTGTTGAGAGCATTCAATGGATGTTTCCCAAATAATTTAAACCAAATTCAAGTCATATATATATCATAATATGATAAAAATGTACAGGCTTTTGGTGTTATTGCTACTTTGTACATGTTGGCCGTATAAAAATAACAACAATTAGTATTCATTATTTGATTATTAATCCAGTTGGTACATTGTTCCTAACATTGTCTTTACTTTCATTTTTATTATTATTTTTTAATGGTAATAAATTTTACCTACAGAATTACAGACAACATATCTGTTAAGTTAGTTCCATTAAAGATTATTTTATATTGAGAATTGTTTCTGTATCCCATATTTTGCATCATTATGTGAACATCAAAGTTGTTTATATCAAATAAATGTTATGTTTATATATGTATTTATAAGTAGTTATAGCTAGTAAAAAAAATATTTACCACCTTTTCATTTCTAAATGTACTTTTAATTATAATAATGTAAAGTATAAATATAAATATTTTTATCATTAGATAAAAATATTTTTTAAAAGAAATATAAATATATCTGAAATATAGATAAATGATGCAGTTATCACTCTTCTTTTATATTTTGAATATTATTTCTATCCTCATCGTTCTGACTTCTAAATACTTGTATGTATTATTGGTAATTATAAATTTTATAGTTTTTACTATTTCATCTATTTACTTCATTATTATTAAATATAATACTTTAGAGTAATTTAACACTTATTTCACTTTAATTTTATTTTACTTGTCAAACGGAGATAAGGGTCATAAATATCTTTCAAATTTTGAATTTTCTTCGTCATCCCATAAAAACAAATTCCTCTCGTTTGACAAATGAAATAAAATTAAAGTGAAATAAATGTTAAATCATTCTAAAACATTGATGTTTAGTAATAATGAAGTAAGTAGATGGAGTAATGAAAATAAAAAAAATATCAAAAACTATAAAATTTAATAATTTAATTTTACTTCACTTTCATATATACTTTAACTTTCCTTTCACCTTAAATTATCTCTATTTAATATATTAAAACATTTTTAAAGTATTTAAATCTCGTTTTGTCAAACGGGGGATTGTCTCCAACAAGATACCTCATTCCCTCTTAGCTAGACTGAAGGCAAGCAACGCATGAATATTCTTAGATACTTTCCACATCATATTAATTAGTCAACAAGGACACATATATGACATTAAATATTCCATGTTGTAAGAAAAAAGCTGCCTCCTCTTTGTAGCGGATGCATGCGTGAACTGATTCTGACTAGAGACTGCCAACTCCACATCCACACGACCACATTCCACACGTGTCAGTGTCATTGCAACAAATTAAAAAGCGACATGCCTTTCTTTGGGGGGTTTTATTAAAGGGAGGTGATACTTGATAATTATTATTTTAATAATTTTGATAATAATTTTTTAAATAATTTTGATAATAATTTTTTAAATAATTTTAAAAAAAATTTAAAATAAAAGAAAGTTTATAAATATATTTTTTTAACTTATATAGATTAATTGTGTTTTAAATTAAATATAATTTAAATATTATTTGATATTTTATTAAAGAACATTAAAATTATATGATATTTATAACGATCCGTATTTAACGATTTTTGATGGAATATCAAATGACTCTTAAATTATATGAAATTTAAAACACAATCAATCTATAAGTTAAAAAAATAAGTTTATCAATTTTTTTTATTTTTGAGAATTTATAAGAATTATTTTAAAACTATTTAAAAATTAATTGTCAAAATTATTAAAATAATAATTGTCAACTATATGCAAATTACATCCTAGAAATCCTAAAGAGTCACATCACATTGTCACTTTTTAGCAGTTGCTTGCCAATTTTGCTAACTATAATAAACTCACAATAGGAATCCAAGCATTTAGATCATGTTTAGTTGAAGTATAAGTGAGAAATAAATTTCTTATACTTTATTTAAGGAGTCAAATATGTATAATTTAAGAAGATATAAGTGGGAATAAAAAGAAATTATGGTTCTATAAGTTAAGGAGCCTTCTAAAATGGAACAAGTTATTTCTCAAATTATGGAGCTGTGGGTCCCGCGATTCATGATAAAATTATTATTATTATTATTATTGTTGTTGTTGGTTGTTGTTGTTATTGTTATTATTGTTAATCCTATTATTACTACTACTATTATTGTTATCATCATCATCATCATTATTGTTATTATTTTTCATTATCATGATTGTAAGTTATTAATAATATTATAATTATTTTATCATTGTGCTCTAAATATTATTATTTTAATTATAAGTTTTGATGATTATTATTAATTATTTTATTATCATTATGATTATTATTGTCATTGTCATCATCATTATTATTATTATTCTAAATTATTATTCATATATTATAATTATTTTATGATTATTTTTAATTATAACTTATCATCATCATCATTTCTCATCATTATATTAATTATTGTTATTACATTATTATTACTATTGTTACTATTATTATTGTTAATAATATCATCATCATCATGATTATTGTTGTTGTTATTTTTATTATAATGATTGTTGTTACCAATAATATTATAATTATTTTATCATTATTCTTTAAATATTATTATTTTAATTGTAAATATTTGATTATTATTATTATTATTCTAGTTATTATTCATATATTATAGTTATTATTGTTGTAATTTTTCATTATCAGTTTCATGTATATTATCATAATTGTTGGTTATTGATGTATTATCATTATTTTTATATTATTTTAAATTATAATTATGATTATTTTTTATTATTAATATTAATGTCGCACTATTATTTGTTGTTCATAACTTATTGTTAACATTATTTTGTGATTGTTATTTCATTATAATAATAGTAATTACAACAATAATAATAATAATTATTATTATTGTTGTCATCAAATTAATTTTATTATGAACATTATTATCATTATTTATACATTTTAATATGATAATAATGATATAAGTGTTATTTTCATTTTTTTTTTCTATTTGCTCAATCAAACAAAAATAATTTATAATGACATAATTTTACATAGAAAATTATACCTCCGTAGTTTTACTTTTCAATCAAACATTTCGCTTAAAAGTTTAAAACACTTAATCTCATTATCTGGATAACTGAGATCAGATAAGGGATGGCAATGGTTGTGGTTCTCTGAGGCGGATCTTTTATGCGTATCCTGTGTCGCAACACTGACACAGGAAGTTTCGAAGCATAAAAAATCCGCAATATCGGTTGCCCCATATGGCCGGGTAGAAAGAAACAGGGGGGTCCCACAGGTTTGTCGTTTGCAATATGTTGATATTGTCGTATTCGCCACATAAAACCATTACCGTGTCGGTCACTCAGATAATAACTGTTTACTCTGAAAAAATCAAAAAAGAAAAAAAGAAAAAGAAAAGAGAAAGCAAGGAAATTGTGACGAAAATCGTTGCTCCTTCTCAAGCGGTTAATTAAGGGATGGGGTGAGTTCCAACGCCGATCGGACCAAATTTTAGTTCGATGGACTAGTAACCGTTGGATCATTAAATCTGATACTTCGCACGATTATTAAAGCCCACAGCAAAACTTTTATACCAACCTTGATACATCGAACGGTCATTTTTCCCAATGGGCCGAAATTTGGTACAATGGGTGTTGGAACACCCCCGCCTCCGTTAATTAAACCCCCACGCCCTCTTCTAAAAAGAAAAGAAACAAAAGATTCAAAAAAATCCGCGTTTAATTTTATTTTAGTTCTCACTCAAACGCAAGCATCCGATTCTCTCTCTCTCTCTCTCTTCTCTCAGAGAAGAATCTAATTCTCGTCTCCACACTTGCCTCCTCCTCCTCTCCTCCTCTCTGTTTCTGTAAAAGCGATTCAGTTAACCAACCAATACACCGTTTGGTTGGACTTGGCGCAACCACCAAAATCGTAGTTATTTTTTGCTTATTTCGTGGTAAGAGTAGTGGGATCCACTACCTCTCTTTCTTCCAGTTATTTGTAGTGGATTACTGCCTTAATTACTACTGGTGAAGGTGCTTGAGTGGGAAAGGCGCAATCTTTTCTCCATTGAGGTCTTGTCTCGGGGACAAATAGGCGTCAATTGAAGAGAGATTGTTTTGAATCGAGTCGTATTAGGTCTCTCCTGCTCTTGTTTTGCGTGAAATCGAGGTCAAATTGAGTTGAAATGGAACCTTCGAGGGGGTTCTGGCCTACTCTTTGGAGCCTTCTTCGCTTCTTACCTTTCTTCTTTGCTTTGCTTCTTCTAGGTGCCATTAAAGGTTTGTGCTTTTCTATCTGAGCATCTCTTTTGAATCATATGATTTCAATTTTGGGATGTAAATCAGACTGTTCAGTGGTTTCTTACCATTTTCTAAATCAGATTTGTTTTAGTATCTTTGTAGAAGTTATGGAATTCCAATTTTGAAATGGATAAATAAATTGGCTGGTTTAATGTCATGTCATACCAAATTAATTGATGTCAAAACAGGCCTTGATACATTCCTTTAAAATATACAAGTTGGTGCACATTCCTATCATATTGCTGTCTACTTAAATTATCAAAATTGCTTTTATTATTCCTACTAGTTATCATCTAGCTGGTCTAAATGCGGTTGCTTCTTCTCTAGAATAGCTGGAGCTCCATAAATTCCTAACCAACAAGTTTGGGCATTTAATTTAGTATACACCAATGTGTATTTCATTGATTCTTAGAAACATATTACTGCTCTATATTTGGAATCTAATACAACGAGTAAGTTAGATCTTTATTGAATTATTGTCCTCTTTGTTTTAATGTTTTTAACCTGGTTGGTGGGTCAATTAATGAAATAGCACTTATTTGATTGAAATTGGACAATACATTTACCTGACCATATGATTTTGATTAGTTGTAAAATTGCTCATGATCTAATTGTTAAAATTTTATGCAAGTTACATCAATATCTAATTAATGTATAACATGGTAATTATGGTGTGACATGTGCTTGACTAAAAAAAATATTGCAATACGTATTTCTGTGCCACTGTAAGTATGCTTGATTTATTCTACATTTGATTGTTGGATAGGCGTTATACTGTTTCCATGGACATGCCTTATCATGACAGTTGGAAATTCGGCACTTATACTTGGCCTTTGGCCAGTACATACGGTCTGGACATTTTACTGCTTAGTAAGGTAAATTTTCACATCATGGATTGGTCGATATAATTCAAAAAATAAATCAGTAACTGGAATTTTATGCATGGTATCTCTTTTTGTGAAGGTAGAACCAAGCAGCTAGGCCCTGTGCTGAAGCTTGTTGTTTCAATTGGTGTTTGTGTTGCATTGGTTGTTTGGCTGGTTGCTGGTATATTGGGAAGTATTATGGCTGGTATAGTGTATGGATTTTTGGCACCAGTTATGGCTACTTTCGATGCAGTTGGCGAAGGAAAGTCAAATCAATTTCTCCATTGCTTTGTGGTACATGCTTTTTTTTTTTTTCCAATTTAGTTCTGTTTCAAAATACCTCTGGTTAGCAGTACTTTTAAGTTTAGTTTGTAATACAACAATAACTGTCTACACCACAAAACCCAGAGACCTTAATTATTTGTAGTTATCTTACCAATAAAAGTTAAATTACTAACTAAATACAAACTGAAACTTTCCCTCTTAGATATCCAAATTTGTGACAAAATATTTAAAATAGTCTTCTAAATATCTGAAATGCATAGGAGCCTTTATTTTCATCTTTTTGTGGCTATAAAGTTTAGACTGGTAAATGGGGATGGTGTTAGTAAATATTTTATACATTGGTTTAAAATGTTTTTTTTTTTCTTTTTGTACTGTTTCAAATAAATAGGATGGAACATGGAGCACAATAAAAGGGGCATGCACAGTGGTAAGAGACCTGAAGGATCTCTTGTTTCATTCGTACTTTTCGATTATGGATGACCTTCGTCTTCAGAGCCCATCAAGTGGGAAGCCATATGAAATAAGGTACGATTTTGTTTACTTTTGTCCATCTTTTCTCTCCTGGTGTAGTTTTATGGACAGATTGATTTATGTATGTTTTTGTATGGTTATGCGGCATTTTTAAGATATGTTTCAGTATTGTAAACTAAATTTGTTCCTTCCATTTTTTTTTTGGCAATAGTTTGTATTAACCTTGGGATTTATACTTTTGCATAGTTATTTACTTAAACCAAGACCAGAAACTTGACCTGACTCTATGTCAAGTTACCTAAAGTTTAAGCCAGCAAAAAACTTGACTAATCAGGAATCAACAGAACTGGCACCAGAACAAAAACCAATAAAACCTTAACCAAGCCAAATTGACTTAAAATGCATATAACTTGATTTAACTTAACTACTTGAGAGATGTAAATATTTTCAAAAAAATATTTAAAGGGTATATTGGTCGTTCATAAAAGTAATGTCTTTTAGTATTTAGCTTGATAATTAATTTTTACCAGCGGAATGGTAGCTAATGGTTCTGGTAACTTTTTATACAGTATCTTTGTATTATTCTGCTCTGTGTTTGTTTGATATCTGGTTCTGCCCCATTTTTCTTCCAAAAGTAAGAATGCAACTTTTATTTCGACCTTGTAGATTGCTCTCCCTTCCTGGTGCCTTAGTGGTTGGTGTATTGGGAATTGTGGTTGATGGATTTATGTTCTCTCTTATTGCACTTTGCAAGAGCCCAATAATGCTTTTCAAGGGGTGGAAACGGTTAGTTCAGGACTTGATTGGCCGGGAGGGGCCTTTTTTGGAAACAGCATGTGTTCCCTTTGCAGGTCTAGCGATCCTTTTGTGGCCATTGGCTGTTGTGGGTTCGGTCATTGCTTCCATGCTTTCAAGTATTCCTTTAGGTGCATATGGTGCAGTTGTCACTTACCAGGTTAGGCAAATTCTTTAAACTAGGAAATCGGGAACCTTATTGTAATTAGATATTCCAATGAGTTGTCCACTGTTAGTCTTTACACAGTATTATTATGAACTAATAATGGATTTTTCTGATGCATGTTGCTTAACCTCAATTGTGGTAAGTTGGGCATTTATGATCTGAAAATACATGTTGAAAATATTATGCTTAATGCTAAATGTTTTATTCTTCTTTTCAACTTTGTAAGGTCCATTTCTGTCATTTTATAGTACTCAATCACAACAATGAAGTTGAAATTAAGTAATTAACAAACTTAAAGATCCAACTATATATAGTAGGAGCTTATTTCAGTTCCTTTTGGAAATGCAGACTAGCATGTGAATATAGAAAAAGGAGCTGTGCTATTTCTTTATAATTGAGATCTCTGTGCAAATTTCTCTTTCAAGTAGTATACCTCCTGTGGCCTAGTATATTATCCTACCTTGGGTTTCTTGTGACAATATATTACTTCATATGTCAGGAATCATCAGTTCGACTGGGGCTAAATTATGTCATCTCTTCCCTTTCAATATTTGACGAGTACACGAACGATGTGCTTGACATGCCGGAAGGATCTTGCTTTCCTCGGTACCAATATAGGAAGAAAGAACCGACATTTAGCAACTCTTTTTCTAGGCCTGCTTCTTTTCAGAGACAGGAGACAAGCAACTTTTCCCGTGCAACATCATTTAAGGACAGTATGCAAGATTTGAACCCCTTTAAGGTACTAAAGGCATTCACTTGTTTTCAAGAGTAAATAGTAGATCATTTATTATTACTCATGTTACTATATGGAGTTTGGTTACGCAAATGCTTGTTTAAATAATAGAAAGAACCTTCATGAAAAGAACAACCTCAGTTGTCAATAAATCCATTTAACTGTGTGTGTGATTTTCTCGACTTTGAGTTCAGTCATATAAAATTACAATATATTATCATGTTAAATGTAGTGGAAACCTCAAAAGATACGATGAGTTCATAACTTGAGCAGTGGTGCCGTGAGGGCACTGTGCCTTATTTTATTAATATTATTATTTGTTTATTTATTTTTTTGAAACGAACTCCACTAGTTTCTATTGAATAAGAAATCATATAACATATATAGCAATAGCTACAAGAAAATAAATTTTTTTTCAGATCCATTATTCCACAACTAAGAATTGAGAAAGGAAAACCATACAATAACAATTTAGTATTACTATACTGAAGAAAATATCAACAAAGCATTTGTGTAAATCAAATTCTTGCAGCTGCTCGATAGCCTTTTCTCAGAGTGTAGACGCTTTGGCGAACTTTTGGTTGCTGAAGGGTGCATTACTCGTGAAGACATTCAAGAAGCAAAATTGGGAAAAGTCGGACAAGGAGTACTTAGTGTCGGTTTACCAGCCTATGCAATCCTTAAGGCTCTCCTTCGGTCAGCAAAAGCCAATTCTTCTGGCTTAGTCTTAAGTAAGTTATATGTTGCACTTTGTACTGGTTGGTCTTTGTGCCTCAAATCAGTCATCATGTAAATTAGCCATTAGTTTAAACAGTGTTGATTTCAGTCAATTTTTCAGCTTTTTTCCTGGCCTTTGTGGATCAATGAGAAGGAATTAGGCATGGATCACTGATGCTTTCTAAAACAGGCAGAGATGCATAAAATGTTTTGAACCAAGCATAAATACATTGCTTGTTAGTGTTATCTTACCAGCATGATCTTACCATAAAGTTTTTTTTTTCTTTTTCTGCATATTAGTAATATATAATTTATTCAATAGTTTTCAGCTGATTTTATTTTTGGAAAATAATTTTCAGATGATGGCTCTGAGTTAACATCAGACAATCGACCAAGGCATAAGTTTTTTGACTGGTTCTTTGACCCACTAATGGTCATAAAAGATCAAATAAAAGCTGAGAACTTTTCAGAAGAAGAGGAGAACTACCTATGCAAATTGGTCTTGCTGCTTGGTGATTCTGAGCGAGTGAAGAATCTTACATCTCAAGTGCCACCATTAAATGAGCGTAAGCGTGCGGATATTAATGCTTTTGCACGGAGGTAAGGAGAAACCTTTTCTTGAATAATTACTATAGTTTGCAGTGAACCAAATATATTTCACAGGAATTCTTTTGGGTTCAAGAGAGAATGTTTTATTGGAAATGGCCATTCAAATCCTTTTGTTTTCTTTTCTACAGAACACACATTCAAAACTATACCGTGAGTCTAAAATAGAACTTTTTCTTTTTTCAATATTTTGCTAGGTTTTTTACTTTTCATCATATAGGTCACACTAGTTTTTTTTTAATAAAAAGTTATGGAGCTTTACCCAGATCTGAAGTTATATATGATCAGAACTTTTAATAAGCTGTTGAAAACTTATAAGTGACTTCATGCCGATAAAATTTTGGTCATGCACCTCCCTCTTGTAACATCTACTTGTTTCGTTTTTCCTTCATTTTGTGTCTCCCAGATTGCAAGGAATCACCAAGTCAATATCAAGGTATCCAACAGCCAAGCGCCGATTTGATGGGCTCGTCAAAGCTCTCTCAGAAGAGCTCGAGAAGAAAATTGGAGGCAGTGTATCTTCTAACGGTTCATCACATATGCGACGAATAAGGAGCGGAATAGGGAGAATGATAAGCCAGAAATCTTTAGGAAGAACATTAAGTATCCAAGGTGAAGAAGATAAAGGGGAGGAGCGGGCTAATGATGTCATTTCCCCCGTCTAATTGATTTACTTTTTGTTAGAAGTTAGCAGGCAAAATAGTGTAAAGTTAATTTTGGTATGTTGTAAAATTATTTTACCTCTTATGGTTCCTTTTTTTGTGTTTTGTTTGGTTCTCTAACATATAGTTTTGGATGTAAAGTATGAAGAACTTGTTACCTGTATCGGCTAGTTATTTTTAGTTGCTTTACATTTTACTCAAATAGCTTAGTAGTTCCCTTTTTAGTTTTTGCAATTTCTAAACAAGTATTACTTTTTTTTTTTTGGATGGTTTGAATTTGTGGGTATTTGATTTAGGAAATGGAAACATTTTTGGCAATGTAAATTTAGTTGCTAGAAAATAACATTGTTGACACCTTTCGTGTTGAATTATACAGCTATCTCTAGCTGGATGCTACAATATCAGAGAGCAGTGTTCACATATTTCTCTAGAGATTGTTTCCTTAGATGGAGATACACTTGTATCATTTTTTATTTAGTGACCTTTATAATTGTTTCTATTTCTTATTTCCAACATGTATATAATTACTTGTATTCTGTAAAATGTAAATAAGAAAATCACAAAACCTTTTCTTCCTCATTGTTCTAACGTTTGCTAATTTGACATTTCGTCTCCAGGAGCGACTGCCATTCGACAAGAAACAACTCCTCACATATATGAAATGTTACATCAAGAATCTGATGCCGAAGCTCGATGCAGAGAAACAGGAGGTGTTGAAGAAACACATTGAGGGGGCCACTAAGTTGCTACTCTCTATGCTCAAAGACCGGCAGTTTTCCGTCGGCGAGAACATGCATGATGACGGGGCAATGGTGTTTGCATACTACAAGGATGGTGCCGCCGACCCGACTTTCTTGTACTTGGCTTATGGTTTCAAGAAGGTGAAGTGTTAAAGACTGATGGGGAGATGAGGAGCTTGGATTTTCCTGGCTTTTTTATTTTATTTGTATCTGATGTTAGTTTGAATGTTGTTGATGCATTTTGTATGTGTCAGTTTATCATGTTAGTTTATGATAATTTAAATAATCTTTTTGAACTTTACTGAGCTGAACCTTGCAATTTCTCTATTAAATATTCCATGGCTAATGCATTGTAGAAAAGAAAAAAAGTTTTATTGTATTGTGTAAAATATATAAAATTTGTTCTTTTTCCATGATCTTCATGAGACGGTCAAAAAATACATAAAAACACGTATTCTAGATTTTATTTTGAAAAACTTATTAAGTGTCACTTGCATTTTGATTTTGATTTGTGTTGAGATATAAATTATTAACTTATAGGGTTCCTTTTTTTTAACAGGATCTTAGAGAATTTGTAGTGATATTAATGTAGGTTGTTTATTATAAAAAAAACATTGTACTGGGAATTATTGATCTATCCAGTTTATCCCCTTATGTTACACGAATATATGTTTATGTTATAACCCAAATATAATCGTAGAGCCACGTATAGACAGAGGGATAATGGACCACTTGCTCCTCCTACAATAATATTTTTCAAGGTATACATTAAAAACAATGCTTCCAAAAATTAAAAAAAAACATAAATATGGCTTGATTCTAAATAATTATGCTCTAGCCCACAAAATATTTTGTTAAATATGTCTCTAGAAATATATTTTGGAACATAAAAAATTATTGAACTATGCTTAATTTTGAAGTAATTATAAAATTATGTCTTATTCTACATTTTTATGTCGCTCTATCCCACATAGATGTAGGGATGTCAATGGGTCATATTGGATTGGGTTCAAATCAGACCAAAATTATTTTATTAATTTTATTAGAGGAGTGATAATTGCATCCCTTAACTACATGCATTCATTTGCATCTTAGATGTGTTTATACTTTTTTTCAGAAAATATTTATATTTAATAATAAAAATATTTATATCTTATACTATTAGGATTAAAAGTTATACAAGCTATAATTTTACTTGTGCAATAAAAATTGTCTTGAATTTTTGTACAAAGATTTATGAAAAAAAAACTGAAAAACACCTCCTATACTAACTATAAACACTTATAAATTTAAATATAAATAAATTATTGATTTAATATAAATTTTTTTGGTGTACAAATAAGGAATGTTAAATATGAGATGTAGAATAATTTTTTTTAACGGGTTCAAATCGGCCTGGCTTTATTAAGTTCGAAAATATAATAAAAATATAACATATGTTTTTCTTTAGCCAAATAAAATATAACATATATTTTTTTCCCCAAAAAAAAAGCTAAAGACCTCTAATTTGCTTTCCAATGAAGAAAAAACATTGTAAATAGTTTCAAAATTTCATTAAATAATTCAGAAAAATTGGAAGAAAAAAATATTAAACGGATTTGTTCGGTCAACCTGTGATGATCTGACACGACTCGATTTGTGTCGAGTCAAAATTTTTGAACCCGTACTGGACTGATTTTCTCACAAATTGCATTAGATATGGGTTGTTGACCCATCAAGAGATCTGCTCCGCCTCTGAACATACATGTTTAATCATATATCAATATCATTATGATGATGAGCAGTTTACTCATGTCATCATTGTGGGCTGTCATGTACAAAGTTCTCTTGATATGAATTTCATCACCATCAATCTATGATCACTTTGTACTATATTTTCAATTCAAAGTCTTTATAAAGATAAGCAAAACTCATCTATACTCATAGGCCAGACAATATCTTGCCTAAACAAACAAAACAAATCTATAACAAATACAATCTTTAATAGGAAAGAAAATACACACATAATGTCTGTAGAGAAAAGACTGACAAGCTAATGTAAAAAAAGAACAAATGTGTTTCAGAATTTGACTTCAGTAAGATGTTGGAAGAAATCAATTTATGAATTAAAGAAATCATTTGAAATAACTCGAGATTGTTATTCTTTAATCTCTTTAAACTAATTGATCTCCTGTTTTTCATGGGAGAAAGAGCATGCATGGCTAAACTATGAAGGTCTTCACAAACAATGGTGAAGATGTTACCATACAAGTTGAATATAATTTCATGAAATAATTACGGAATGTAAATGCAAGTGATAACATCTCCCTGTGATGAACATAAAATGTTAATGGTGAGTGCAATGATTATTTGATGATTCTTAATGCTTTTTTTCCTCAAAATTCATTCCTCTTGTGAAAGCATCCATATAACATAAACTACTTTAGTGATCTGGTATATCACTAATTACATATGGTAAAACAATTGTTTAGGATCTTTTGTAATTAAAAATTGATCCTTCTCCATAGTTAATTTTATTGAATGCAAACAAATTTTATTTAGTTGAGAAATCATCAGTTTAGTAAAGGAAACGTCGACTAATTATTTGTCCACATGAATAAAATCAGTAATAAATTGGATTGATCCTATTGTGACAAAGTGTTCGTTTGAACCAAAACACTATATAATTACTTTCATGATGATACTTTTTTTTTTTGAAAGAACATCACAGAAAATATGTGTTCTCCTCAAGATGTATTTGGATGCGAGAAGATTGGAACTTATATTCTTTGGGAAGTTAAAGACAAGTGGTTTGTACTGGATACATCAAATGAAGAAATTCAAACAGATCGATCGAACCTTTATTTCGAGGTAGAAAAGAATGGAGGTTTGATCTTATATGTATTAAGGAAGACGATGAAAATGAAACGGCAGCTTAGAAAAGAAGTGGTTAAATTTTAATATAGTTGACACATGCATTTAGTCTTCAATGAAATTATAATTCAGACTGATATTCAAAAAATTCATTGATGTTATGGTAGCAATTTTGTAGAATAAAAATTTGTTTGAAATCTAAAGCATATTTTCATCGCTCCAATAAAAAAATGTGTTTGAACCTCACTGGTCAGCTGCTATTCCAATAATCCCCTTCAATTATACAACATATATTATGATTTATATTTTCCATAAAATATTTGAATTTCAGAATTTGTTGTCTGCAGCTTTAAATTTTAGAAATGAAAATGAAAATTTAAAAACACAAAATGTTTTCTTTTTGAAAAATGAATAACAGAAAAAACAAAAATGGCACCAAACACATCTATAGTTATTATCAGAACCATTTTCTGATAAAAGATAAATTCAAATACAGGCGAGGGAAAATTAGTCCTAAAATATAATGTTAATTAAAGAAATCTGCTCCAAGAGAAAATAGGAGTGCCTTTTTGGACGTAGTAAATGAAGAACTTGTTAATTACCTTTTTTTTTTTTGATAAAAGCAGGAAACACCTCGATTTCTTTTTTTGTAATGTAACCGGTTGTTTGTAATTTATAGTTATTTACTTATTTTTATACTAGTTTCCTCAATTTCTTTTTTTTTATAGTTCCTATTTAGAAATCCCTAAAAAAGTTACTACTGTTTTTCCCCCCTTAGATGGCTTTGTAATTGTGGGGATTTGATTTAGGAAATTGAACTTTTTAGGTAATATAATTTTAGTTTCTATTTCTAAAATACCATATTTATAATCCTAATTGTAGCATGCTGGTGCTGCTTTATAAACTCTAGCCTATTCCATCAAAATTCCATCTTGTAAAGTTTTCTTCTCTCATCTAATAAGTTTTATCAAATCAAGAAGTAGACATCAACTTCCAAAAGAAAGATGATTGTTTACACAGATCTCCTCAGCAACGACGAGCTTCTTTCCGACTCCTTTCCATGCAAGGAGATCGAAAATGGCATGCTGTTGGAAGTTCAGGGCAAGTGGGTTGTGCAAGGCGCAATTGATTTTGACATCGGCGCCAACCCGTCAGCAGAAGGCGGTGAGGAAGACGAGGGGGTCAATGACCAGGCAATCCGGGTTGTCGACATTGTCGACACCTTTCGTCTCCAAGAGCAACCGCCATTCGACAAGAAACAATTCCTCACATATATGAAACATTACATCAAGAATCTGATGCCGAAGCTCGATGCAGAGAAACAGGAGGTGTTCAAGAAACACATTGAGGGGGCCACTAAGTTGCTACTCTCTATGCTCAAGGATCTGCAGTTTTTCGTTGGCGAGAGCATGCATGATGACGGGGCAATGGTGTTTGCGCACTACAAGGACGGTGCCGCCGACCCGACTTTCTTGTACTTGGCTTATGGCTTGAAGGAGGTGAAGTGTTAAAGACTGATGGGGAGATGGAGAGCTTAGATTTTTGAATAATGTTGAAGCATTTCTGATGTATTACCAGTTTATCATGTTAGTTTAATAAGACTTGTTAAATGCAGTAATCTCTCTAAACAAATGAAAATTAAGGTACAAGTTTTAAAAAGTTCTTTACTTTTGTTATTGTTGTTATTATTACTAGAGCTATTTTTCGGGTTTTCGTGGCGAAAAGTATTTATTAAAAAAAATTTATAAGAAAAAAATTTTAATCATAAATTTACATACTAGGAACTTAATAGGAATTTTTTTTTCAAAAGAAATAATATTATGTATAATTAAGAATAGGCTAGAGAATCCTTGACAATTATTAATTTGACAATATTGACAACATATTTTCAAATAATTTTAAAAAAATTTAATAATAAAAAAAGTTTATTATATTCGAGTAAATCTAGCGTGCTTCTAGGAGTACGGAGCCCTTCAACGCTCTTAATTCAAAAACCTATCAAATCAACTTCAAACGAAAAATCTAAGTTGCTCAATAAATTCTTCATATCAAAATATTTTAGGATATCGAAATTTTCTATTTTTAGGGTTTTCTAACTATTTTTTTCAGTTTTTTTAAAATGACTTTAATAATAATAATAAAAGAATAAATTTTTGCATATAAAAATAGATCATTTTGAAAAATATGAAACAAATAGTTAAAAAACTTTATAAATACAAAATTTTAGTATCCTATAAGATTTTAATATAAAAAATTTATTGAGTAATTTGAGTTTGTTGTTTGAAGCTAATTTGATGGATTTTAAGTTTGGAGCACCGAAAAATCCGGTACTCCTAGGAGCACACTAACTTTACTCTATTATATTATGAATTTGCAATTAGTTGATAATTCTATGTTTATTTTTAAACACAGCGTTCACAATTATATTTAAATGCATGCATTCATTATTTTTCATTCATTAAATATCTTCACTTTTTTTTTTACATAAATTCAAAATTGGATGCTTTTATGTATTCAACTTTTGTGTTTAGATAGTATCTGAAAGCACATGGATCAAAATCCATGTTTTCATATTTTTATGAATGTATGCGTTCAGAATCATCCAGCTTCAAATTTAATGATATTGAATATGCAATAAAATGTAAGCATATATATTAAATTTTATTGTAAACATGCGTGTTTAGAGAGTAGATATAAAATTAAACATTTAAAATAAAAATATTGTTATTAATTATCTAAAAAAATTGGAATAGACAAAAAAAAAATTCAGAAAAAAGGAATGCATGACATCCCTTATTTTTACTCGAAGGCACCAAAAAGGAGACGACTTATTGATATCGTCGACACATTTATTTAATTAGAAAGCTATGTAACAAAAACATGGAAAAGTAAAAGCTCGCTCAAGTACCAAACTACCAATCCATCCAGGATTTAATTTGATGATAAAAACAATATATTAAGGAAGCTAATATAGCAAAAATCCAATTGTAAAACTAATCGAGAATGACACCTTTACGCAATTTATTTTACATGATTTATTATATTGATTATGCCCCCCTGAATATAACTTAGTAAGTTAAGATTATGTTTCCACAAAAAAATAATAATGAATTGAAATTACGACCTGATAATGTTACTGCTTAGAGAAAATATAAACAAAGTTTTCAGACTCGGATAAAAAATTTAATTATTGAACTAATTTTATCTAAAGTATTCCAACAGAGCAGAATCGAAACTTGCCACCTGCTCCAATTAGAACTTCGAAAATCAATTCATTATTCCATCATGAAAAAATCAATTCATTTTTTTTCCCTTTTCATGACTTATATATGCTAGAAACAGATAATACCATTCTTCTTTTCATACAGTCTAAGCATTTCTCCGCTCAATAGTTTAGTTCAAACCGCACATGCACAATCAATTCAAAGGGCAAAAGGGAATTAAAATTATACCACGTTTAATTAGATAAAACAGATTATAGTTACTTCTTGCAAGGGTACAAAGAGGAAGTATATTAGATAAGAAATTCCCATATCTGTGCTACTTATACTACGACCACCATGTTTGGTTCATATGAAATGAAACGGAAGGGAAGGGAAGAGTAGGAGGGAAGAGAATGAAATGGGAAGGAAAATTACTATATTTTACATCTATTTTGTTTGGTTGATCTTGTTAACTTCTGTTACACTCCAATTTGGAGAATAACAAAAGTATAAGCTTTAAAAAGTTGAAGGAGATTAAAAGAGTAATCTCCATTAACTTTAGCCTTCTATTAAATATCCAACCAAACAAAAGTTAATTATGGAATTTTCTTTCCTTCTCCTTCCCTCCCTTTCTCTACATCCCATCCAAACAAGGTGGTCAAGGCAAAATTGTTTACTCCAAGCAAACCAGGGAGCTGTCATGGTAAATCTAAGAAGCAAGGTTTGGTTGAGTCTCAAAGACCACGTCAATCATTTCACGATCCTCGGCTTGTGATTCTGATGCAGAAATTTTGGCCTTCTTGTAGCTGCTTGAACTCCTCAAAACTGAGCTTAGGTTCACCTTTTTCTTTGGCTTGGTTGATTCTCTAAATACCCAAAAAAATGAAAAGAAAACTGATTAGCGGTGACAATTCATGCAGTAGATGCAGGGGAAAAAGCATAGAGTATTGTTTGAGCATATATTGGTTCTCTATGTAAATGATTAATAAGATAGATAAACAATGCACCAACAGAGATATTTTGTAATCACCAAAGATGTTGTCCATGAATCCCAGATACCATACTTCAGATAGGCTCTTCCAACCCAAAATCATTAAAGAGACCAAATGAGTATTTTTTTCAAGGTAGAACACCACTCGAGAGAAAGACCAGATGCTTAAAGTTTTAAACATATTAGTAGCTTTTATGTACTAAATAGTGCAAACTGTTAATTTTGTTTGGAAATCTATTCTACATGTGCTACCACGTGGAATACATTGTGTCATAACCAACTCTTTTCTTAAAAACGAATATCCAGAATATTAATCCTGTAAGGAACTAATGCGAGAATCAAGTTCACTTGAACATACTGTGACATAGGAACGTCGTCATCAGCAACTCGCTCATCCTTCCAACCAGAACTGGGCGACATCATAGCTGGGAAAATAATTTAAAAGGTACGAATTAGTAACCCAAAAAGAAACGACCAAGATAATAAGTACAATTAAGAGGGTCTCCATAAGAGCCAAAAGAGGACCAATCATACCAGCAGTTGCGTAAAAGCAAAAATTGCAGCTTAGGGTCGGCGTTCACTTTATTTTGTTTTTGGTTCTTGCTTTACAATCAAATTTAAGATTCAATGAGGCTGATGATTTAAGGAACGAAGTGAATGTATAGGGTTACTAAACATATACACGACGACTATGATTGATCAGTACAATAATATCAAGTACAAAAATGAAGTACCTCTTTGTTTCTCTCTTCCAGGCATTGGTGAACCCCTACTTACACTCTCACTTTCATCTCTAGATGACGCATCGATTGCCACATCATTAAGACCACCGGAGGAGAAAACAGCTGAGGTTTTTCTAGAAGCATCCACTTTTTCACCATTGGCCTTGCTTGCGACCTTCCGGACCGCATCCATGGGCCTCCTCGGATGACTCCTTGCCTCGTCCTCATCCTCTGTGCTGACATCACTATCGACTGTCGTGCCAGCAAGTAAATGCTTCATGTTGTCATCTTTTTTTGATACATAATAGCCCATACCGGAACGGACTGTAGACTTGTCATTAGAAGTTTCACTCAGATTATGCTCCTCGGTACTCTTCACAGGCTTGTCCGTTGTCTGAAGTTTACGAATAGGTTTCTTGTTTTTTGCTGACACTCTGGTATCAATCGAAGCACTAGTACTATCTTTTGAAAAAGAGTTCTGAATTTTCTTGTTTCCTTTCATCTCTTTATGGGGAGCACTTGTTGTGTCAGCAGGTTGATCAGCATGTTGTTGGACGAAGTAATCAATGAAGTTTACCTTTGCTGTGGTGGAAGCATGAAGAACTTCAGAGCCCTTAGTTCCAACAGCTCCAGTAGAGGCTTTGTCTTGAATTTCTGTGAAAAAGTTGTCCCCAGATTTTTGCACCTTTTCTGGAGTATTTGGTGCATTTTGAGTTGCTCCCTCAGCTAAAGAGGCATTGCTGACCTTATAAGTGACTTCTTTCTCTTTGGACTTGCCTTTACTAGATTTCTTGACCACAGAGGGCATGTCAGCAAGTGCATCATCTTCTTTTAAAGACTTTTGAATCTTAGTTTGGGGCTCCTTCCCACTTGCATCTGCTTGGGGCACAGAGTTTTTGAAGGAACAATTTGCCTCATCGGTTGCCCCAACTATTGTAACTTTAGCTCCAGAGTTTGTTCCCTCTGGTTTTCTTCTCTTCTTTTTCTTACTATGGCCAACTGAATCTTCTACCATACTTGAATCCAGTGTCCGGTTTCTTGCACCATCTTTCTGAGAACTTGCCAAAACAAAGGTATCTCTGCTTTCGATTTCATTGCCTCTCATAGGAGAAATGCTCTTCGCTATTTTATGTATTTTCTTCTCATCATGTGCGATCACAGAATCCCCGGTTACCAGTTCCGTATTTTTCATGGTCTCGGTTTTGTTTGAGCTTTCCTCCTTGGTTTCAACAACAAGTCCAATATATTGTTCGGTTCGGTGTTGATCAACTGCCACATTAGCTAGGAGTTCCATCTGAGGTGCAACATCTATTTGATCATCTGATGGGACGGGGCTTCTTTTCTTGAGATCAGCTAGAATGTCAGAGACTATTGTGTTTATTGTCTCCTCTGGATCAGAAGATTTTGGTGCCGGAAAAGCCACATCATCTGAATTCATTTAACTCATATGGTTATAGACAAGTTATATAATTAATATGTCATCAATGTTAAATGAAGAAAATCATAAAAAATAAACACCAGCAAAAACTCTTCAGCATTATGCCATTAAGTTTCATCTTTGGAAGTTCAACAATGATTTCAAGTGCAAATCAAGTACACACACGGATCTCATTGCTTAAACATATCTCACATGATTAAGTCTGGAAGGTGACTACAACGAGAATAATGACATTTGACGAAATGCATTGTAGGAGATGACCTAAATACTCTGGTATTAGTTAAAATGTATTTAATGAGACCAAAAAGTTTCCACTCCCATTGCTAACCTGCATTCTTTCTAAAACTAGCATTATCAGTCTCCTCACATGCTTCTTTTTCCAGCATGAGATTACTCTCTCCCACTTTTGGAGCATCATTCTCTAACAGCTCCTGGTGCAGCACATCCGTAGAGGCAGCTTTTTTTTTTTTATGCTTTCTCTTCTCTTTTGAAGCAACTCCACGATCTCCACCTGTTACATAAAATCTAAAAAGGATAAGTATATCTGCAAGTATGAAATAGTGTGTCAAGGTCAAGTTCAAAGTTGAAACACAATTAGAAACCCGAGGGTACTGTGAAAGCCTACACATGTAGCCTTTATTTATCTGATATGAATACACCTACAAGTTAGAAATATAAAAAGAAAATACTGAAGATGCCAAATATGAAGCTTTGACTAGGCCATTGCAAAAGAGGAGCCTATATCCTGGAAATTATTGTTAAATTTACCCCAGTAAACTAAACTTTTCTCTGAAATGCTTTCTTCTTTTCTTTTTTGCTAACTCTTTGCCAATATCATTTTCTTTTTTTTGCTAAAACAGTCTAGTTACTTAGTGGAAGCAAATAAGGCTCATTAGTTCCCTCATACAACTAAGATACCAGCATATCAATATTAGCTAGTCCACCTATAAAACATTAAATTCATATACATACAAAAATTTTCTGTGGTTACAGAAAGTTAACTATAGTCAAGCTTATTTCAATTAAATTGAAAATCATATACATACTGTTTGTAGCATTTTCCGCGTCATGGATTATTTCTTTCCCCAAATTGAGATTACTTTCTCTCTCCTTACAAGATCCGTTCTCTTCAGTAGAAGGCTTCTGGTCCAACCCACCAGAAGAAGCAGCCTTGGTTTTCTTATGTCTTTTTTTCTCTATAAAAACAACTCCAGGATCCCTTCCTGCTTCATATTATCAAAAAAACAATCAGAAAGACTCTGAAAAGCTTCCCTAATATCTATACACATTAAATAGCTTTTTGAGGTGATCTTTAAACTTTAAACAAGATTTCCTATGCACAAGGTGCACATAATCCAGGTTCCATAGCTCCAACACATCTCGGGGCTGTTAGATGACATGGAATAGAGAGATTGTTATGGAATGGTGTGGGATAGTGTCAAACACGATTGGAATTCAATGAATCTGGCAGTCAAATCCCTGCCTTTTGCACTTAGGCCCCTCATCTATTCCAATCAGAAGGAATAGACAATTCCATAGGGAGGTGGAATTGTGGAATAGAGGCTTTTCCAAGGAGTGCAGTAAGCTAAATTCTATGGAGTGTAAGCTGAATTGTGGGATAGAGCCTTTTTCAAGGAGTGGAGTAAGCTGAATTCTACCAGTTGGATTTTTGAGACCAGATTGCTCTCTATTCCATCTCCCGAACACGAATGAGATAGTGTGGAATTGGTAAAATTTTCAAGGCCATACAATTCTCTATTCCCTCACTTTTCCTGTTGGTGCCTAACAGGGCCTCCTGAATACACCAAAGAAGTGTGAAATATCCTAGAGAGTTTGCTGCAGGAGAAGACCAAATACCCTGGATATTACATATTGGCCCCAGCTAAGTTGCCTTTTCTGAAATGATAAATTCACATACAACCCCTAGCCAAGCATGAATTATGGTCAATTCTAGCAAAACATAAACAGATAAACTTACTACAGCCCTATTGATTCAACAGGTATCAGTTTTGCCCCTAGTGGATATGCAGTACTACATTACCTGAGCATATATTAAAAAAAAAAAAGGAAGTTTCTGTGGTCATGGATGCATAGTTAACTTATTTGATTAAATTGAAACCTTCTCATTCCCATGCTTACCAGCAATTTTGATCGGACCAGCATCTACAGCCTCCTTAACTATTTCTTTCTCAAAAATGAGATCATTCCCTTTCTCTTGACCAGATTCATTCGCTGCAACCTCATGGCCTAACCCTTCAATAGAGGCAACCTTCTTTTTCTTATGTCTTCTCTTCTCTGGAGAAGAAACTCCAGTATCCCCACCCGTCACATGAGCTGTCTCCTTTCTAACCTCCATGTCTTTTCCTGAGTCTTCCTTACTATCAGCCGTAGAAGCTTGCTGAATTCCGAGTAGATTATGAGATTGAATATCTTTGTTAGTTGGCAAACTTATTTCAGGTTTCAGTCTCCTCTCTTTATCAAGCTGACATGGAACTGAATTATCTGCTTCAGATGCCTCACCTACAGCCACTTAAAAAAGGTAAAGCATTTCAGTAAGGATAGCCTACTAAGAACTAAGGCTATACTGTCAATTCTGGTTCACCAAAGTTCAGCCAACCAGTGCAGTTTTCTTGTCAGGGATTGTTCATATTGGGAACCACAAATTACCAGATCTTACATCCAATGAGTGGCAGTGTACTTGTTCAAGACAATATAGCCAAAGAAACTCCCTCCCCCAACCCCACATCACTCAAAAATAAAATAAAATACAATTAATATCATTGTATTGTTCGTCTTAGTATCAGTAGGTGGTGCAGAATGATAAGTATGGAGGAAAAAGGATCCCTTATTTTTCTTTTTCTTTTTTTTCCAAAAGCCCCATGACAATACCTGATTTCTGTGGTATATCAGAATCTCTCTGTTCCTCTACGATTTGATTGCTCTTATGCACTTTGTCATCTGCTTTTTCAGAATCATCCTCTCCAATTCGCAGGACCTCGTAGGCCATGTCTGAAGAGGAAGCCTTTGTTTTCTTACGTTTCTTCCTAGATCTCTCCTTCACTGCTTCAGCTGTCAAATCAGCAATAACGTCAGTAAACAACTATGATAATGAACTTTTTAATAATCAAAGATTCATATTTAGTCAGCATTGTGATTCCCATTTTCATACATGTTTAGGTTGGGACTGGTCAACTCTTATTTCTATTTGGTACAGTTTGTTAGTAACTGTCCAATTGAGGAAATTTGAGGATGAATTGGATATTAAGGGCTAATGGCAAAAATTGAACTTCAGATGGGGGTTATTGAAAAAGCATAACAGAGCTTTATTGGGCTTCACTGGGCCACTTTCAAATTTGGGGAAACAGAGAGAGCTTTATTGAGGTGCAGTTTCATTACTGGTTAGGGCTGAAAGTCAGAATGCAAACAGAGAGAGGCAATGTGCAACTAATGAAAAGACAAATTTGAACAGGAACCTACATTTTGGAATATCATAAAATGTAAGGCTGAAAAATATAAGAGAACATACATTTTGGAATATCTTAAAAACATGGAACTTGCAAAGTTTTGCACACATGGCATTTCACTAGTACATTATATGACATGAATTATAACCCTACATCAAATGATTGGACCATACAGCCTTACATTTTATGAGCAAAAAATGTGTATACAATCCCCTTCAAAAAGTAATACTCAAAACAGTCGGTTACAATCAATCACACAAGCTCCTGATCTCATCATGGACAAGATATCTACAGTTTGCATAAATGGTTTCCTAGTACATGAAAGTTATTAATAAGATTCGAATCGTTGCTTACCTGCAACCTTGCTTGTTTCTTTCTCCAAAACTGAGTTACTTGGTTTCTCTTTACAAGATTCATTCTCTCTAGAAGACGGCTCCTGGGTCAAAACTTCAGTAAAGGCAGCTTTGGATTTCTTGCGCTTCTTTTTCTCTCCAAAAACAACTCCAGGATCTCCACCCGCAACATAAGCATACTCTTTTAAAACATTTTTGCTGGCATCCTCTTTCCTGCATTCCTCCATGTCATTAGCTACTGCATTTTGGTCATTTTGAGGTTGATTGTCAGACATAATGCCTCTGTCAGCTGTAGAATTTCCTTCTGTCTCCTCTCTGCTTTTAAGGAGTTGAGATGGAATTGAATTTGGTGTCTCAGTTGTGCTGCCTAGAATTTGTCAAAAGAGAGAATTTAAAAAATCAGAAAGGATCGCAAATTAATGGAGCTAACAGTTGTTCAGCAAACAAGAAAGCAAAATGCTCGCAGTGTTTTTTTTTCTGTTTCTTTCATTTATAACTGTAAAAGTTATATTTAACTGAATGAAATTGTTGGTTGACTCTGTGCACTTCCCTGAAAGCCCACCAAAGGAAATTTAAAACAAGACAAAAGAACGAAGATGAAAATCCAAAAGAAAGAAAGTGCATCATGTACTGGACTAGTCCTAATTATCAATAGGGAGTTGATCAGTATAGTATAGACAGAATTTCTCTAACTGTTTCTCATCTACAAAGCTCTGGTAATCACCTGGTTTCTCTGGCACATGTGAATCTTTCTCCACCGAAATTTGAATGTTATCTTCTACTTGACGTTCATACTCCCTGATGGGTGGGACCTCAGATGGAACATCAGAAGAGGAGCCTTTTATTTTGTCACGCCTTTTCTTCTCTCGAGCAACACTTCCCAAAACTGCATTAATCGTTTGAGTCACCTCTTCAGAAGCCTGGACCTTCTTTTTCTCATCTTTTCTAGCGTTCTCCTCCAGTAATTCAGCTATACCATAGTTTACACCCCTTTGGTTTGGCATTTCAGTTAGATCTCCATTTTCTTCTGTTCCTTGATTAATATTTCTTTGATCAGAAGTTTGGTTGGTATCAGGTTGATCATGAAAATCAAAATCTCCTTTCACCTGAGCGTTAAGCT
Source organism: x Bolboschoenoplectus mariqueter (assembly GCA_037678475.1). NCBI lineage: Eukaryota > Viridiplantae > Streptophyta > Magnoliopsida > Poales > Cyperaceae > x Bolboschoenoplectus > x Bolboschoenoplectus mariqueter. Next base: position 1,359,496 of record CM075273.1, read on the forward strand.
TTAACCTGTCTGCTTCCTCATTTGGATATGTGTGCATTGTATTTGATGTAAGTTCTTCTGTAGGTGTGTGCTCAACCAGATTTAAAGTATTTGGTTCCATCAAATTTGCATTCTCTGCAGAAACCAATAAAATTACAGCTTTTTCACGGTCAACGGTAAACTGTTATTTATTTTTTTGGCTCAAATTATGATCAATAGCATAATTCAGGAAAATCAAAGCCAAATTGGGTGAGTAGCACAATTCACACATCAATGCACATAGAGTTGAAATTAGATTGCAGAAAGAAAGAGGAGTTGCTGGATAAAGCTTAACTGTATATTACTTGGGCTTTGGTTTGTAAAATTGCAAATTAGTAGAAATTAATACCCAACTGTTGACATATCATTTCTCATAAAAAATAACAACTGAATTTGGCATATCAAGCAAAAGCAGGAAAATTTGAGAAGAAAGAGTAACATGCAAAAAAAGTTGGGGCCCAGAAAAGAAAAAGAGTCAGAACTGACTAACCCAACACTTGGGAGCAATTCTCCTTCAGAATAATATTTACCTGGAATTTGTGGAGACACAAAATCTGGTCCTAAACTCTTCCAGGGTAAATCTTTCTCTTTATGTAACCCACCCTCATGAGCTAATTCTTTCATATTTTGAGGTTCGCTAACTGCTACACTTGTATCATTGGCTGGTTTCGGTACCTTCTCCTTCTTTCGTCTTCTCCTCTTGTCAGATTTATCTCCACAAACCCCATCGTCTATATAAGTCTTTTCTCCTTTTCCAGACTCTTCCTTTTTAGTTCTGCCACCATTAGCACTTTGATTTTCACCAAGAAAATTTACTAAATTGGAATCATCTGGATTGCTGGCCTGAGCATTTACTTCTCTCTTCTGTTTTGAAGTCATGTAACCTGAATCACAAAAGGAACTCATATAAATTGATTGTAAATTACTAAATATAAATGACCAGATACAAATATTTCGGTTTATCGGTCTATCTTCTCACATAAAGCTTCTCAACTCTAGTAAAAACTAACAACATCAACTTAATCCATCTACATTTTATAGCAATCCTGAATAGCGGGTTATTGATTTTATTTCCTTCTGAGACATACACAGGACAGTATAGGTCTTTACATATGTTGTCCATAGAACATCCTTCATAGAGAGATCTGTAAGAGATTAGAGATATCATGAAATGAGCTACTAAATAATGCACAAATATGAAAACATCACGTTTCTTCTTCTAGTTGTTATACCTGATTCCTCTTGAACAAAATTTCCTTCAAACCCTTCATCTTCCCTTTTTCTAAATTCTGTTAATCTCACAGAAGTATCTTCAGAGGATTTATTTTTCCTACGCCTTTTCTTTTCGGTTCTATTCAGTACACAAGCAGAGGCCTCAGCCAGGTCATGGTCAGATAAAATCTCCTTATCAACATGACACGGTTCAAGTACCATTAAATCTTCAATTTTGCCTCCAATCGAGACCTTTAATTCCTCATCAACCCTTCCATTTCTTAGGTTCCTCTCATGATTTGCCGTCACTGCTTCTACATAGAGCAAAAGAGTCTCATTGATCCCATGAAGGAGAGCAGAAATCGGCATGGAGTCTGATAAGTGGAACATGATTCCTTTCAAACAAGTCTGCAATGTCAATTCTAGTGTCTAGTCATACAAAAAAAAAAAAAGCTAATTGCAATCACAACTTAAAAATAAATAATTCCAAAAATTACCTTAACAGCTCGTACAATGATCTCTCCATTAACTGGGAAGGACATTGGATGCTCGGCCACAATCTTTCCTGATCAAAATAATATCACTCTTAGTTCAAAAATAATTATCTGAATTCTGAAACCAAGAACCATATGAATTGATTCTACAGCAAGTCCATGAAATAATAACAATGAAAATGAAAACTAATCGAAACTAACTGTCCGAAGGTGATGCCATGTAATCATATAGAGATCTGATATGCTAAGAATCAAGATATAAGCTCAACTCGTACAATGATTAATGAAGACAAAAAGGCAATGTCAAAACCACTGCTAATGCATGAGGAGCTATAAGTTCACAAGACTTAACAACCCTAGCGTCGATAATCTGACAGATCATTACGAAGATCAGAACTAAATAAGATCGACATTCAAAATGACTAAGAGATCAAGAGGTGAAATCATCGTACTCTTTAACGATGCAACCGTGTCATCGGAGGAGACGCCCACGACGAGACGAGTGTCGAGCGAGGTCTCGAGGAAAACCGGGACATGAGCGGAGTTCGCCATTGGATCGAAGTTAGGGTTTCAGTGAAGCGGATGTTGCCACGCACCTCCGTTTTTCCTAGGGAAAAAGACGGCGCGAGGGATTCAGGCTTTGCGCGAAGCTGTCTCTCATCGGGACGAATTTTAAGGTTTGGAGCACTATAGTCTCTGTTTTGGCTGGAATGGAGAGGATAGGTACTGTTCGGTTTGGGACTCGCGTTCCCGGGGTGCGGGTCGTATCCGACACGGCGTTAGTGTGACGACACGGCGAATTCTCAAAAATTTGGAATATAGATGGGCTCTATGCCTCTGTATAATTTCTATATATATAATGTACTTTTTATATGAATATAATAAATAAAATATCGTATTAATAAAAAATAGTCTAGTGATTGTTGGGTTTCAGGGGAACATACTGTTTCTAGGATCAAATCATGTTGTTTTTTGTTTTCAACAAATTTTAAAATAAATCAAATAAATACAACATATATTATGTATAAAATTTAGTAAAATACATTTATAATATGTTTGAATAAGACTTTTCATATTTTTACATATCTTATTTGTGATTATGACAATATCAAACTTATATATATGTTCCAACTTATGATTTCTACTTCTGCATAAATTTATTTCAATTAAATCAAATAGATGAGACAAATATTACAATGACGCATTTATAATGCGTTTGAATAAATTTGTTAATGTTTTTAATTAATTTTGGCCTAATTTGCTATTGTAATATCATTAAACTCATGAATATGCTTTAGATTATGTCTTTACATGTGAAGGATTTATTCGAGATAAATCACATAAATACTACAAACATTAACCATAAAATTCACTAGATATATTTAAAGTGCATTTAAATGAATATGTTTATATTTTTAATCAATTTTGACCATATCTGTGATGAAATATTAATAATACTTAAATTATATAAAATTTAAAATACTACTAAATCAACAAATTAAAAAATATATCTATAATTTTTTCTGATTTATTTTAAAAATCATCATCATAATGGTCAAATTTGTCATTCTCAATGAATCCAAACCAAAAAAAAAAAAGAAAAAGAAAAAGAAACAAAGACAAAGAAAAAAAAATCCCATTGGGCCCACCACTGTCAATGTCTACTTGAAAAATCATAATCACTATGACTTTCATGATCACAATTCTCCACCATCAAGATATCAACAACATACCAATTAAGAAGGAAGAAATAAGGAACAATCAAAAAAATGTATTCCATTCAATTCCTCCTCTCTCTACCCCCATGGTACCTCCTATTATTCCTTTTAGGTCTTCTCTCTCTCTCAAGGCTCTCTATTTTCTTTCTGAATTTCATCTACACTTTCCTTCTTCGCCCCCAAAAGAACCTTCATCGCTACGGCAAATGGGCGGTTGTCACCGGACCCACATCCGGCATCGGCCAGTCCCTCGCGTTCGAACTTGCTAAGAACGGAATGAATTTGATCCTGGTCGGTCGTAACACCGACAAGCTCGAACAAATCAAGATGGAGATTTGTGGGCAGTATGAATCTATGGAGATCAGAACTGTTTTATTTGATCTTTCTGGCGATTTAACAAATGGAGTTGAGAACCTCAGGTTTGTGCTTTAAATTCTCTATTATTTATTTGGGTTGAGAGTTCATGTTACATTTCTTTTCTTTATTTTATTATCATTATTATTTTTTTTTGCAGTCAGGAAATTTTCATAGTTTGTTAATCATACATAAGTATTTCAAAAGGCCTGAAATTTTTTTCATTTCGTTGTTGAAAATTTGTTTTGTTCTGTTGGTGCAGCTGATGACAGTTTTTCAAATTAATATTTCAATTACTACTCTCTTTGTTGTTCTTGTTTTTGTTTTGAACTATATATTATTATTACTCTTATCTTTTCTTCTTAAGTCTATTTGTTTAATTTTATTTGCTTTTTATTTGTTTTTGTTAGAAAAAAAATAAATAAATAAAGGCGTTATTCGTTACAGCCCATGTGCTGCTAGTGCAATGTTTCTTCTCCAGTTAATTCTCCAATTAAATTTACAAGGTCTATACCATATTGCCAATAAGCATATTACTTATTATATTTATAAATTCAAATTTTGAGTCATATTATATTATTAAATTTAACAGTTTCAACGTGGATGGGAATAAGTTGAGAATCGGAGTTTTATGACAGCCAAGCTTTTTTTATTGCATAAAGAAATTCCGAAAAATTTAGTATAGTTACTGGGCTTTTTAGGAAAATATAACAAATGTCCAAGCCAGATTCACATCCACTGTCATATTTTATTTTATGGCATATTTGTACCATAGTTATTTGGGTCTATGACATGTAAAATCCGCTAAAATATAAATAAAAAAACATCCTTATTAGCTAAATCTAAATCATTTAAATCAATTTGACAGTTCAAAATCTACAACAATAAGCGTGTCATAGATTTTATAACAGTGGATACAAATCATACCCAAGCAAGCAAGTAGCTTTTATGGATTTATTATATTTTTGGGTTGTTACTCTTACCAATAGCCATCGCAGTCTACATCGCTAATATTTTTCTGACTACAATTTTTGTTGCAATATTACTTTTGGTTTTCTGCAGACTTTTGATTTTTAATTAACTCTGCAAAACCAACTAATCAATCACTCTATAATTCCATCAAAATCACATAATAGCCGGCCGGAAAATTTTCAGGGAAGCTATACATGGATTAGATGTCGGAGTGCTAGTAAACAACGCCGGCATAGGTGAGCCAAGAATGACATACTTCCACGAGGCTGACATCGACGCATTGATGAAGATGGTGAGAGTTAACCTTGAGGCGGTGGTAGAGATAACACGTGCAGTGTTGCCACTGATGATGAAGAGGAAGAAGGGTGCTATAGTGAATATCGGGTCGGGGTCATCAGTCGTTATCCCTTCTTACCCTCTCAACGCCATTTATGCTGCCACAAAAGCGTACGTCAATTATTTCTCGGGTATTTTGCATTATAATCTATTGATGGGTTAGTTTAGGTTGAATTACCAGTGTGTATTAGTTCTTTTTTTTTTATCTCAACTTATACTCCTTGCATTCGAGTTCGATTTATAATACGGGGTGGCTCATGACTATTGGATGGTCATGATTCAAGTTCAATCTTAGAAGTTTTTTTTTACCATAGTTCTTTATCTGATAATTTATCAGTATATCAGTACTAACAGTATCTAAATTTTCAGCTTTGTTGATCAGTTCTCACAAAGTCTCTATGTTGAATACAAAAGTACAGGAATTGATGTTCAGTGCCAGGTTAGACATTTGAAATAACTTTATAAAAGCCTTAACTTTGTCATCAATATATAGCATCACCATCCCTCAAAATAATAAAAAATGAATGAAACATACATAGAACCATAAATCTAAAAAATTCTACAAACCAAGTTACGACAAGGGAGTTTCAGAATGACTAGTTTGACAGTAAGAAATGCTCTGGTATAATTGTCACACTATACTGACAGCATCATTGTGTGATATGCAGATACCATTGTATGTTTCAACAAACATGACATCTGGATTTTTAAAACAAGAACGCTTTTCACTCACCATACCAGATTCTGATACTTATGCCCGTGCCGCTATACGGTGCATCGGCTATGATCGATTATCAATGCCTTATGTGGGTCATTTCCTTCAATGGTGCTGCATGAGCATGTTGCCAGATTTCCTCAAAAATAGTGATGTGCTGAGATCAAATCTCAAGCACAGAGAGACCGATCTCAAGAAAAGGCAAAGCGAAAGAAAGAACATAAGTAACACTATCGATTAGCAAAAAGTATATACATTCCTCTAATTATATCATGTACATATGCATGGTACTCTTTTGCTCATTCAAAACTTGGTCATATATATATGTAAAATAGCACATAATGATGATCTATAATTCATTTCAAGCTGTTTTCTGCAACAGCTAAAGGCTTGACATTCTTGACTTGAATGGATTAATTGAATTTCTATGAAACTCCTACATACTATCGGTTAATCTAATTAATTCAGTTTAACATGCCTTGGTTTCTTTGATGTCAGCTTTCTCTTCCTTCTTTCTAATTGAATAAAAATATATAAGATTTGATGATAAATTTACATATAGACTTCTAAAGCAAGGCTCAACTTTAAATGGAGTTGGTGAAGCCATTTTTGACCCATCTAATTAAAGCCATAATTAAATGATGTTGTTTGCAACTTACTATACTGAGAATTATGAAGCATTCATGCCTCTTTAGTTCTCATTTTATAATTAGCAGTCTATAATCTTATAACACCTCTATCTATGAATTAAGTCTTTTCAGACACTTCTCAGATAGCAATTATATATATCATACTGCGTTATAGGTGGCTAAGGAGTGCATTTTTGTAGAATTCATCTCGTATGATCAACCAAATATCACTTAATGTGTTCAAAATATTTTTAAACAGGGAGCATACCACTTATATATATTATTATATTATACTTTAAAACTTGGTGCAAATCCATGGCAGTGCAGCTATCTTTTGGACTCATCGTTAGATCAAGTCAAGATTGACGCACGTTTAAGATCGGACGACCCATATCGGTTCGTCTTTTTGACCCAAGATCGTTGGCATCACACTCTGTGTAGCACAACATGTGATGAGTTGATTCTAAAGTAAAATGGGTAATAACTTGAGATATATAGTAATGTTAGAATATTGATCATGATTCTCTAGTGAATCTTTAATTTGAATTAAAATTATTTTAATTCATGTTGTCGGTCTTCTGGAGAGACACAATCCGGTTGATCACCGGATTCCTTAAGCCTTCGCGGTGATCTTTCTCTTATCCGATGGAGAGATGAAGAGAATCGGCTCCGGCGGTTTTCCTTCTCTTTTCAGAAAACCCGAATATTGGGAGAGAGGATTTCTGTTGGTTTCTTTTTTTTTTTTGGAAGATTATGAAAAGAGGACGGTTCTGAGATATATAATGGGTGCCAATAACCGAAAGGTTGACAAACCAACGGTTATGCCTTAACGGATCCATACCAGATCCAATTTCTCTCTTAACGGTTTTTACTTTCATAAACAAAAAACTGCCTATTAGTTGTATTCTCCAGGAACCAATAACATAATTGTATTATTACCAAACTTTATATAATTTAGATCATCACTAAATCATAAAATTATTAATACGCAATCTACACATTAAAGATCTCAATTCTCATGACACATATTGAAACCCGATAAATAATACTTAATTTGATCACTTCATAACAGATTTAATTAGATATTCGACAGTCTATTATTCAATATATATTTATATTACATATAACCCCATATATTTTTATAATTAATAAAAATTAATTCCAACAAATAATGAGATTCTATGTTTGAGATTAATTCAGACAGTCTATTATTCAATTAATTACATATAACCCCATAGATTCTATGTTTGAGATTCCAAAAATAGAAATATCCTTTTTAATGTAGATATTTAATTAATTTGCAGCGAGTATCCACACGATATAAATAGTTTACTAATAAGTATTTCAATCTTCGCAAAAATATATATATATTTCAACATCATAAAAAGCAGCCGCGAAGCGCGCAACTCAATTCTAATATCAATTAATGATTCAACAACAATCTACTCGATACATTAATGAATAATAAATGTTAGTTACCAAAGCCCTTGTTCTGTTGTCTATTAATTTCAATGATATATATGAGATAGAATGTAAACATAAATTATTAATGAATTTGAGCCTATTTTGACAAAAATAAATTGAACTAAAATCATAAGAAATATGCTTGTTTTATTAAAAAAATTAATTACATGCACTAAACTTTATAAAAAAAAAAACTTTTCTTTTGAACTAGTGCATAAAATGCATTAGGCGTTTAATCAACATTATGGAGAAATTTCTCCAAAGATGGATCCAAATTAAATCTACTGCTAATTATGAAAGTGGCATCCATACAAAAGTGACTATTGTATTTTTTGGTATATATTAATAATGTCTATATGAACAAAACCACATAGCTTTGAACAAATTAAATTCGGAATATTTTATATATACTAGCTTGAGTCCTAAATTTCTTATTAATTTTTTTTTACAACTGAATGTAGTACTCGTACAAGGACAAGTTAAAATAAAATTATAAATTATATACTATTCTGAAGCAATATATTAATTATTAAAATTGATCTTCAGAACGGAAAATTACAAATCCGCCTTGTAGGCTAGCTGTAAAGCAAATCTGACTTGGCATTTTTTTTTAATTTTCATTAAACATCTATGGAGTTTTATTTATAGAAGTATCTAGAGTCCGTAATAAGAGGTTACATAAAACATTAAATTAAAAAAAATAACTGCATCATTTAATCATATTTTTTATATTATTTTTTTTATATTCAGATATATTTATATTTTTTTAGAAAATATTTATATTTAATTTTAAAAATATTTATGTCTTATATTATTAAAAATAAATTTTTTTTATAAAACTTTATTTTATTTGTGTAATAAAATTTTTAACTTAAAATTTTCTATAATCATTCAAAAATGAAAAAAAATTATAAATATTTATTTTACACCAACTATGAATATAAATACATACGTAGATAAATTATTTATTTTAATATAAATACTTTTAATACACTAATAAATAATGTAAACTAAGAGTTGAGATGCATGAAATAATTTTTTTCAAATAAAAAATGAAATAATACGACTCGGTCTTTGACTAGGTCAAACTGAGCATCACAACAAGCAAGCACAAACAAAAGTGAGCATAAAACAAGCAGTCACAAAAAATGCATGCTTGTTTTTCTGTGGCAACTTAGATGTGGCGACCATGTAACGAGCCGGTAATAAATTCTCAACATTCTTTTATTCATATATATATATATATATATCTTTGTCTATGACAAGTAATTGTGCATACATATATATATATTGGACTCTTTAATTATATTCAATATTGTTTTTAAAAGTGTTGGCTATAGACTACATAATATTTATATTAAATAATTAATCACCAGAATTCGGAATTCTTAATATTATATATGCAAATAAAAATTTAAGTTAATGCTAAATAAGTCATTGCATTGTTTAAACCAATAGATTGACTGTTGGTTTGTGTATTTGATATTATTTATATATAGTTATTACATATAATAAGAAGAGTTTGATTGGAAACAAATTGAAAATAATCAAAAGCAGAAAGTGATCTCTTTCAGGTATTTTCTATGAATTAAAAATGCATGCAAAAAACTAATTTGTTTGACAGAATTTTAAGAGAATAAAAAGGTCACTCTAACCAAATCCAAAAAAATAATGGAATTGATAATAATCAATTCGATCATAATGAAAAGATATCTCGGTCTTCTCCATTTTGTAATTTCATTTAGTTTTTGATATAATATAAAAAAAATTCGACAAAAATAACGCATGAACAAATTATTATTGTATTCTTCACATCTATTTTGTTTCATTTTTGTTTATCTTTGCCTAAACAGCTTGACACTCCTCCATTTCTCTTTGTAAATCCGAATTTTTTATATAACCAATGATACAATTGATAACATTTAATTTTGTTTCTACTAATTCTGATGTTCTCATCAACAATACTTGATTCACAATCATCTCATTTTATCTTTTTCTTTCAAGTTGAACCCAACTCTTATTCGCCGTTGTTGTGATCGGAGTCTCACTCGCTTCACTTGGACCAACAAACTAACTAACTAACTAAACAAAAGGACAGAAATTAAAGAGAGATCTCTGCGGTGCGGACAGAGCTCCATTAATTTCTCTGTCATCAGCTCATCAGCTCCCAACCACCCAACGAACCCTTTAAATTGCTTCTCTCATTTTATCAAGTACAGTACAGTGAAAAATCACTCAGAATAAATCCCTGCTCTCGGACTAAACTTCATTATTTGAATCATCAAATTTAATATTTTACATGATTATTAAATCGTGAGAGCGAAGTTTTTGCGCAAATGTTGATACCATCGAACGGTTATTTTGTCCATTGAATAAAAAATTTAGTCCAATAAACTTGAAAAAACTCATCTATTTCTCTATTCTCATGAACAAATCAAAGTCATAAATAATAAAAATTAACTGGTGTAAATTTAGTTCTGAAATTTCAATTCAAATAATGCGGAGATCAATCATTAATAACACATTTAAGCCAGCTATTTATCAAAAAACTTTAGTAAATAAAATAAGTTCACTTCTCTTTAATCCTTGCACTAAGCGCACTCAAAAAATGCCTCACAGCTCGCAAGACAGATTATGCAAGTGGAGTACATCGTTCAAATTTGTAAGCTATAAGTACACTTCTCCCACTTCCCTTCTTTAGAACTCAGGAGGAGTAATTTCTCAAGTCTCCACATAATAATAAATCCCTGACAAAAGAAACAGAGGAGGTATCTCAGATGGCATCTTCGTGCGCTCACCTGGAGTTCATCCAAGCTCAGCCATGGTGGATCCTCGTTCCTGCCATCATCGGCCTTTTTTCGTTCCTCAAGTTCTCTCTCCTCCTCCTCCGGTGGATCTACATCTCCTTCCTCCGCCCAGGCAAGCCGCTCCGTCGCCGCTACGGACAATGGGCGGTCGTCACTGGGTGTACCGATGGTATCGGTCGCGCCTTCTCATACCAGCTCGCGAGACGCCATGGCATGAATCTGGTGCTTGTGGGGAGAAATCAAGAGAAACTCTCGCAGATCGCGGAGGAGATCAAGGCGAAGAGCCCTAAAATTGAGACTCGGACTGTTGTGATCGATTTCTCGGGAGATTTGGTTGAAGGAGTCACCAGATTGGAGAAGGTGATTCAGGGACTCGATGTAGGTTTGCTGATCAATAGCGCTGGAATTTCTTATCCGTATGCAAGGTTTGTTCCTCCTTGTTTCAGATTTTTATTTCTTTACACTATTAGCGTTGACTTACACCAACACTTTCAAGCATCTAATTGAACTTTTTATAAGGAGTGCTTTCAATCCAAGATCAGAATCTATAGTGGAAATTAACGGTACTGGTGCTAGACACCCAGTGGTAGCCACTGACTGCTGAGAACAGTAATACGGGTGAAGATGGCAAAAGCTTAATATTAGAGCCTCAATTGTCCCATAATAAATCCATTAATCCCAAAGTAACATGTGTTGAACAAAACAAAAACAAAAAACAAGAGGTTAATTAGCCTTACCAGACAGACTGATACAATACAGACATCTATTACTAGAAATTTTTTTTTTGTTCGTAACTCACTTTAGATCTTCTTTTTTCATTAATCTATTGATTAGGTACTTCCATGAGGTGGATGATGAACTATTGAAAAACCTAATCAAAATAAATGTTGAAGGTGTAACAAGGGTTACACATGCAGTCCTTCCTGGCATGGTAGAGAGAAAGAGGGGCGCAATTGTAAATGTAGGGTCAGGTGCAGCTACTGTTATTCCATCAGATCCGCTATATACTGTCTATGCTGCAACAAAAGCGTGAGTTATTGATATATTTTTAGCTTAATAATATCTGTTCATTCCATGTGTCGACCCTTACAACCTTGAAGACATACATGATTACATGAATGTCAAAAGTCCGAATATTAGGCCATTTGCCCTTTTCAGTGGTTCTTGTGAAATTTAGCACTTTTTATGGAGGTACCTAAAATTGTTTCCTTTCATGTGGGTACAAGGAAGGTTCAGGTTCAAAAAAAATTCTGTACCTGTTATGGTACAATTCATTGTGCTGCAATTGTTTCGCTACGTGCTCAAAATTTTCTCATCTCCATAGAGCTATTATTGTTTACTTCGTTCTTTGCAATTACCAGCTGAGTCCGCTTTTGACAAGTTCAGTGGTTTTATGTTATCTATGATGGTGATAGTATTATTTCAATAATAAATAAATCGACCCTTACCATCAACTAGCCAAAGACCAAATCTTATTCATCTTCTGTGGAAATTTCCTGGGCGTGCAACTTATTTTTGAGCTAAAATTATATTTATTGAAGCTATATTTGATTGGTTCTAGTCCTATTGTCGAAAGGAATTGTCTGAAAATCCATGAAGTTCCTTAAAATTCTTCTCAAAAAGAAAATATAGTGCAATATCTAAGAATATCTAGCCTTTCATGAACCAATTTGTCTACTTGGTTAAGTTTTGGCTCAACATCATTTTCCTTTTTTTTTTTTTCCTAATCTTTGGAATTGATACTATTAGGTGATCTGAACAACTACCTTGTTTATTGAATCAACACTTGTACCCAACATGTCAACTGCAATAAATATAACAATAGTTCTAGACTCTTATATTAAAAAAATTCAAAACAAAATATTGACAGTACTTTTTGGGAATCTGATGCAAGTAGGTGATCTAGATAGTTACCTTATTTTTTGTGAACCAAAGACTCAAAACTAAATCTGTTAAAACTTAAAATGCAATGAAGTCTCATTGGTCCCACACTCCCACTTGGCTCGCCATGAAACAAAAGCCCTATAATAAGTTCTAAATTATTTTAAAAACAGAAAACAAATTGAAACAAAATGTTGAACTGAGAGAGATCTGAAAATTGACCTTACCAACTACTCAACATTTTAGATGCATGAAGGAATCAGCTCACATCCTTGCGTCACAATTCCTTTTTGAGTGTTAAAGAATCATAAATCATTCTTATTTCTCAGGTACATTGACCAATTCTCACGCTGCCTTAATGTGGAATATAAGGCCAAGGGTATTGATGTCCAGTGCCAGGTAATAATAATTTCTTTCCCACATAATGTTTCAGATTAAATGTTTCCTTTCAAGTTACAAAAAAATTAAAAATAAAAAAAGGCTGGCTTAAATCCGTTGATCTGGCTAACTCTGAACATGTCTTGTGAAATATTTTATTTGAAGACCCTATCCTCCATCCCGATGCTTCTCCTTTTGCCTAATTTGACCTCCTCTCTTGCCACAGGTGCCACTATACGTGGCAACTAAGATGGCCTCAGTAAGAAGATCATCCTTCTTGATACCATCACCAGAGACGTATGCAAGCGCAGGGCTCAGGCACATTGGTTATGAGACAACATGCACCCCATACTGGGTGCACTCTGCCGTCTGGTGTGTTGCCTCCGTCATTCCAGAGTCAGCCATTGACCGGTGGCGCATCGGCTTCAACCTCAACATTCGTAAGCGGGGCCAGGCCAAGGATGCCCGCAAGAAGACCCAGTGAAAATTATAATCCGATCAGATGGCGGTTTGCTTTACATAGGGTCTTTAGTTTTAATACTTCTTTTATCTGTTTTTTGTATTTGATGGAAATTGCTTTGTTTTACATTTAATTTTCCACTGTGTTATTTTTTATGAGTATTTTTATTATTTTACATGTTTAAGAGTAAAGAACCATGATGCTTCTTTTATACTGTTTAGCTTTACATATGAAGTCCTAAATGGAGAAGGATCTAATGTTTATAGTTATTAGTGTCACATCAATGAACATAAAATTAAATTTTAAATAATTATTTGTTGAACTCTTAAATAACAAAACTAATTAATTGAACATTTTGTATATATATTATGTTATATAGATACATAAAAAAATATTGAATTTTAATTTTATTTTGATATGTATCAAATATTAGTAAAAATTAACGGATTAAATTTTGTGATTTAATTTACGCTCTTGATGACTACTGAAACAAAATTAAAATTCAATATTTTTTTTATATATATATTATTGAGATAAATTAAAATATATTTAACGGTTTACATATATGAAAACATATAAAATAAAATAAAATAGACACTAACAAGGTCTTTCTCATGTTTTATATGAATATAACTAGTGGATCTTTTGCGGCTCGTTGGTTAACATGGAAAACTATGCATGTTCCGTTCTCTGTAGCGTGTAAAGTGGACAATAATACAACGGGTCAAAGTGACCCGAGACATAGAAACCATAGTAACCTTGCCTAACCGTAAAGGGTCAGCTGAGGAATGGGTGGTCAACCGAGGAGAAGAAAAGAGCGATGGCAAGAAAACTCCAAAATGCATGGATAATGGCTACAGAGATAACGTAGCAGACAATCTAGAGGCAGCACTCTTCTTGCTTTCCTTGATTTCTTTTTAAAATTAATAGGACTATTATTCTGAATTATTAAACTTTGTTTTTATCAAAAATTGGTCGCTGAAGTTTTAACTTTGTTGTATCATCTAAAAACTGATGCAATGATGATGGTAGCTTCCACGTGAGCAAAAGGAATTGGACATGTTATTAGGTTATTTGGATAGTATATAGTGATTTTATTTAGAACAAACTAAAAGTTCAATAACTTGTAGAAGAAAATCTAAATTGTGCGGTTCTCATAGCGTTAAAACAAGCACGCATGCGAGACTAGACCCAACTTTTGACATTTTTTAAACACGAATTTGACAAAATTCGCCTTTTTTAAGGAAAAGAAAAGGCTCAAAAAACCGAGAATATTAGCACTAGTGAAAATAAATAAATAGTGCTTGATGCTACTCTCCGAATTTTGCTACTAAAATTCAATGGCAGGACAACATACTTTTATTCGAAATCCGCAGGAAATCAACCTTTATACTTCAGAAAACAATTTTTCACATATATTATATTAGGAGAAAAACATAGTTGTAGGTATAGAACTTATTCTCAATGTAGCTGCCTTGAATCACCATTAGCTCCAGTTTTAAAAATACTAAAGTTAAAGGGACTAAAATAGATTTATCAAATTTCGATCCGATGAGTGAAACAATCATTGAATCATTAAATTTGATATTTCACACGACTATTAAAGTATGAGAGCAAAAATTTTCTGTGAATTTTGATACCATCGAATGATTAATTAGCCCATCAGACCGAAATTTAATCCGACGGATGTTGAAGTTCCAAATAGTAAACACTTTTATGTAGCGTCTCTAAACAATTAATCATCTTTGTCTATTGGTTAACCAGCACTAACAAACTTGACCAAACCGCATTTTTTTCTTTTTAATTTCACTAAATTAGACCAAAGTTAAAATTTACACCAAATCCTCTCCAGATTCTAGAATAAAACCTAATCTCTCTGCATTTTTAAAATTACATGCCACATTATTAAAGATCTACAATGTTTTCATAAACAGAAAAAAAAATTAATTACTGTTTGCCTAATCTAATTTATTTGAGATGTCCTCCATAGAAAATTTAAAAGGACTAGGCTAAAAAAATTTAATGAAAAGGTTCTATTAGATATGACTTTGCCCCTAAATCAATCACCTGGAATATACCGCCAATTTTTTTCTTTTGAATAATTAAAGAATACATATTTTTCTTTTATATATAGCATCCAGACACTTTTGTGTAAGATTCTTTAGGGATATTTGGTTATCCAAATTTATTCTGGAATAAGATGAAGGAAGGAATCTTCTGAAAGAAAGTTGCAAAGTACAAGTAAAATATAATAGAACAATGGAGCTGATATACACCGACATCAAAATCGATAACGATTTTGTTATAGATTAAATGAATTGTTATTTATATTAACAAATTTATTATGCAACTTACTTGTACAATACTTTTGTTATTCAACTTAAATGAATTATTATTCATATTAGTGGTATTTGAGTTGAACAATAAAAATATAAGTTGCATAAATAAAGTAGTTAATATGAATAATAACTCATATAATATGAATAATAAAATCGGTATCGATTTCGGTATCATTTTCCATAGAAGAATAACAAGAAAAGTTGGAAAAACTTTTTTCTACTCTTAGATGGAAGAAGAGATTTTTTAGAAATAAGAGCAAAGTTCCTCCATTTTATATTATAAACATTTCATTCATTTATATTATTTCTACTTTTTAATCAATTTAGTAATTATATTATTTATTGAATGATAGTAGAAGTAATAATTATTTTATTATATATTTTTAGTGTCATCATTATAATAAAAAATATAACTCTACATATTGTTAATATAGTAATGATTAATAAAAATAATAATTTTTATTATTGGTATTATTATTAATATTATTATAATAAATTATTACAAATTATCATATCACTCTATTATATTGACCCAATTGTTGGCATTAAATTTTATGATATTTTAAATTTAATAATAGTTCACAATGATAATTTATATAATTTAATTTTATATATAATATAATAATGAAGTTACGGCATATTTCATATTAATAATGACCAATGATGATGATAACTATGATAGAAATATGTGGTTGTTGTTATTACTATTATCATACTCTTTGATATATTATTTTAATCACCACAAAAATAATTTATGAAAAATATAATTATTTCTTATAATATCTATTGAGAATCAATATTTTCTTCTTCCAAAATAAGGGTATCAAACACTTACAAAAAGTTGGAATAGAGTAGAAAATTAAAGAATTATTCCAGAAGATCTCTTTCTCCCATCTAATTCTGAAAGAAAAGAGAAGTACCAAACGGAGTCATAAGCAATAGTGCAATACATACAACGAGATGAACATGAGCTTGGTGAACTGTTATCACCATGGGCCTTACCAAAATTTGGTAGACCACCTTTGTGTAGTCAGTGTGTAAACAAAATGTAGAAAAAGCCTAGAAGTATGTATTTACAACTAGCCTTGTTTCTCCCACCACCATCAAAATTGAAAATCCACCTCCGGCAAGAACAACGGACTGGTTGCTCGTTTTTCCTCCAACGGTGCCGGGAGGTTCAAATCAAGAGTTAACGGACTGGTTTGATTTTCCTTCAATGTCTCATCTTCTTCCTTTATTTCCATATCTGATGCTGTTGCATCAGAAAATGTTGCCTCAAGGGCCATGGCTGGATTTTTGTGCCGCCTCATGTGGCCACCGAGAGCCTGTCCTGAGATGAACTCCGAGCCACATATGGTGCATTGATGAATTCTTGACTTGGCAATAGACTTAGAGAAGGAATTCATGCTCAACTTCAGCATATCTTCTTCTTCTTTCTCTTCCTTGACAACTTCTCCATCGAGCATGCTAGTCTTACTACTGTAATCATTTTTGGGCTGAGCTAATCGCAACTTTTTATGACTTGCACGATGCCCGCCAAGTGCTTGAAAGCTGTGGAAGTCCCTTCCGCAGGTATGACAACGATAGACAACACGACCATCTAGACCAATAATCTTACTCGTGTTGCTTTTGGATTTGGCCTCAACAAACTGTACCGGTGGTGCTTCATTAATCGGCCTCACACAATAGGGCGAGTCGTGACAATCGGAAAGTAGAAGTAGGTACGATGCCACTGCTTGCTCTTCCTTAGTATGCCCGCATAACGATTCATGAGATGAGTGAGACGATAGGGATGAAAAGGAGTCAACAGCTGGAGACAAGGAGCCAACAGCCGATGATGACGGAGAATTGTTAGCTTGATAGCAAGACCCGTTGAATTGTAGAGCAGGAGGAAAGGGAGGTCTGTAGCGCTTTGTGCGTCTCCCTTTTGGTATCAGTCCTGTTATGCATTCTTCTTCTCTTCCTTGCTCTTCATTTTCTCCATGCTCCATTTCACTAAAATAAATTTGTTTCATGAGAGGGGTTGCATTGGGTGAGGTGGGTTGTGGTGGGGAGGTCAGAACTCACAAATAGTGGCTGAAGTAATAAATGAGGAAAGATGATACTATTTATAAAAGGAAAAGCACCGGTTCTAAATAAATGAGAGGCGATAGCAAATTCAAGGATAGTGATAGAAAAAATATCTATTTTTAGTGTGTTTTTTTTGCTTGTTACTTAAGTTTGTTAAAGCTAAAGAAAGTTGGTTGGCTTTGCACAAAGTTAGGATTAACATAGATAGCTACATAGAGTAGTGTCTAGGTGGGATGAGGTTGCATAAAAACTAGTAAATGTTGATAAATGTCGGGATTAACGGGAGCCTTTATATCCAAAAAAAAAAGACTAGTAAATGTTGGCTTCCTTGTCTCTTCTCGCCCATAGACTAAAAATAGAGAAACAAAGCAACCACACAAATGGAGGGTGGAAGCAACAATATACCAATTCTGCATCCTACTTGTAAATTTGAGATGTTCTCCTAATAAAATATTCTAATTTGAGTCACTTATACTAAATCTTCTTTTATCAGTATGCTAAGTGAAAGATGGTTCAAACATATGGCAAAAATTAAGATATTTTTAAAGTAGATGTTTTCCACTAACATTAATAATACCCTTAAAATGTAATAAAGTTCCTTCCACATGCTTCCCAGAAGCACCACACAAATAAAAATAAACATTAAGCACCAGAAGGTTTAAAATTAACCATCCATATTTAGACTCTTTTGATTACCATACTTGTTATATTTAATCTAACTAGATAATAAAAAGAGATCTCTTTTTGTACCATATTTATAATATACAGTCTAACTAGTTTAAACTAGTTTAATAATAAAACTGAATATGATCCTCAGGTGTTCAAAGATATGTTACTGATTACTTTAAAACACTTATAGGTACTACATCAGATAGAATAATGTCAGAAGAAATACTGATGGCTTAGATGTTCCTTTTTACTATAGAGGAAATTAATTTTTTTTAATCTAATGCTCAAAGGCTCCAGGGCCTGATGGTATATCTTTTTTATTTTATTAATATTTTTGGCTTATAGTACAACACGAGTAAATTTACTTCATTTTTTTTAATAATATTCTTGATATATCTAAATTAAATCATGCTTCCATATGTTTAAGTCCCAAAGTGACTGATACCTCAACAACAAGCGTTTTAATATGTTTAATTAATTGTAGTTTAACATTACTAGGTGTGAGGCCTCACATTGTTTTGGCCACTTTTATGAGATATGGATAGAATGATTCCTCTTAAAGATCCCAAAATTAACTGAATTAATTAAGGAAGACCTTTGGACTTTGCTACTAGAAAATAGATTGATTTTTCAGGGTAAGTACTTTTAGAAATTTAGGTATTTCAATCATTCTTTAGCTGAATTTTGGAGTCAGAATGAGAATGCTAAGCCTAAATATACATTTAATTCTACCAAATGATGTGCAGGCTTTCTCATGGTAGATAGGGAAAGAGAATAAGCTAACAGAAGGATCTATCTCGATCTCAGACGGAAGACATGAGTCTGGAGACAATATGACTTAATGATTCTTTGTTTTATCAAATGGGAGTTATTTTGTCATGTTTGAGAAAGACTTTGGCTTAAAAACTTAATAGTACCAACTTATGGTACATATTATTAATATCAACATGGTACTTTAAACAATATTGTTGGATTTTGGATTCCCTACATACCAGGGTGTGATGCGATCTTTTAGAAGTTTTAGACTTCTTAGGGATTATGTAATGGAGTAACAGTAGGATTACCCTATAGGTACATTATTCCCAAAAAAAAATAGTTTAATAAAAAGTTCTTTTACACAGAATAGGAAGTGTGCTCTCCTACATTTATATAATGATTACTATAACCCAGCATGACTATACCAGATTTCATAAAAAATACCAGCTGATTACAATACTCAAGTCAGGGTGCACTAAAATAATTGAGAAGGGAACAGAGGGAGTGTAAGGAGATGTTTTGAAGCGAACACGACAATAGGAGGGTGCAAAATCTTGTAAATAGGAAGTTCTATACCAGCTCTCCTATTCCAAGATTTAAATCCCGGAACAAGTATCGGAGATCTGGTAGCATTGTCTATTTGTCTTCCCTTTCTGACCTCCCCCTCCCTCTACTATAAATTACAGCACAAGACAAAAATGCCACACATAATATTTTAACCCTGTTATAAAGAAAACCATCTCCATCAAAATCTCTCTCTCTCATGCTGTAATAACCATGTTAAAAAGAACAGCATGCAAAAAAGAGAGTATAACAATTGTTATGATACGATCTAAGAGAAAACAAACATATCTTTCTCAGAAGAAAGCATTCTTTTTGCAGCAGCTGTACCGACAATTCTTTCAAGCTGCATAAAAGAAAATTATTATTGGATATATATATGGTCCCAAATAGTGGTCTGAAAAATAGCAATATCAGCTTCTGGTACAGTCTCAGATCCAAATGGATCGCAGTATCAGAATCACTCCACTATTACTTCAGTTTTTTCCATCATACTTCTACATATTGCAACTTCTTTTAGTAGCATAATTGGGATCAATTGATGCTTGATTAAAAAAATGAAGTACATTTGAGACATTTGCACAACACGGGCCTTTTTTATTAATTGAGGCTAATTTGGGAAAATGAAAATATAAAACTAGGGAAAGTCATACACTGAAGTACTTGTACAAGACAATTTAACTGTTTGCTTACCTTCAGAAGGTCAAAGCGAGAGAAGAGTACATTGCAGATCATGTTCCTCGATGCATCAAGCATGTTTATTATCTAAAAGAACATTGTACAAACAACTGACCAATGAGACAAGATATCTTTATTATAAAGGGACAGTTTGAGTTCAAGTAACAACCTCAGGGTAAAATTCCTTTCTCTCAGGCAGGGAATAAATGATTAAATTTTGAATTCCTCGAATCTGCATTACAAATTCATTGAAAATTTAGTGAGGCAATTATGAGAATACTTTGTAAATAAACAAAAGATAATATGTTAATTTATATCAGATTCATGAAGAATTGTGACAGAGACACTCTTATTGAGTATTTTTAGCCAGAAGAAAAATGCTAGGCTAGGGTTCTGACACCCTAAAAAAAATCAGTAACCACCTGATAAAGCGAACGGCACTGTTACCAGTACAACTCTATCATTATACTTTTCACAATTTAACCTTCCCATGAGCATTTCTTGGTTATGTTTGGTTTGATCTTTGTCAGAACTAATTCGAGCATTGTTATCAAGGCCTACCTCTCTTTACAGATAGTGTACAGTAACTTGTACAGGTCATGTGATTTCATTCAAACACATTGTATTACTAAACACATTTCAGGGGAACTGAACTGTTCATAGAGCATGAAATGTGCTCCTACCTATGCATCTGCTATCTACAAATTTACAAAAGCATTATGCAAATTTCACTCGCTATTCCACCATATTCACAAAACTACAATCAAATTTCTCATATTTGCACCTAAATGCAATGAAATTAGAAAAAAAAAACAGTCAATCAACAAGTTGACTAATGCCCTTAATTTTTTCACATTAACTCAACGAACCGTCTAGGAACCTAAGTTTAATATAAATATAAACCCAACATTCCTATTATCAACTGGATTCTAGTTCAATTTATCTAAAAAAAGAGCCATGGAGACCATAGGCGAACTTATCAAGATTAAATGGAATAATAAAGCTCTGCCCTCATGGTAATGTAAATTATCACAAAAATTAGCAGGCATTAGCAGAATACTTGCAAGAAAAGCATAACCTTGTATCTATGGTAAAAATGAGCTCTCTCAGTGTATAGCATGATTTTCATCTTTCCTTCAAAAAACCAAACTCTTGCACGGGATATATCACTCTGTTTTGTGTACCTAGAGAAATTTTTTTTAAAAAAGAAAGAAAGATTCAAATCTCAACGCTTTGAAACCAGTTGCCTTGGGTCAAAACCAGGTATGAAACAGGAAGTATTGACCTTTCGATTCAGAAGATTTGAAATTTGACCTAAACCACCAAAAACTTTCAAAAACAGTAATACTCAACATGGTACAAACACCGGCACCTGTCTGAAATGGATTAAGATATTTACTTCTGTCACTCATTATCATTAGGGGTTTTAACTTTTGTTTCTTCTTCATGTTTTCATTTTTTAAACAACTGCTTTTAAGTTGAAGAAAATTTACCAAAAGGCTACATATACCACACCAATACTAATAAAAGATGGATATGGGAAATGCACTCACTCCGCAAGCGAGCAGAAGGAAGCATTCTGAGACTTCAAGAAATTGCGAATTCTAACAAACTCAAAATAGGAGCTTATAAATATCATGATTCCACCCTGAACAAGAAAACGTAAAGAGAAAAGATGTTTGTATTCCAATAAAAACAAGAACAAACAAAAATCAAATATGAAGAGTATTCAGTCTCAGGTGTACCTCGATTGAATCCTTTATCTTTGGGAAAACCTGCAAAAGACCAATGTAAAATATTAAATTCATGAGTGCCCTCTGCAGGAACATAATGACACACCAAGGGAAAAAAAAAAAACAAAATCAACCAATACATCAAATATCTTGGTTCAGAAAAAAAAATGGATAATTACAAAAATTAGGTTAGTACTTAGACTATAGGTGATTTCAGAGAAATTTGGCACTTAAAACAAAGAAAATCATCCTCCATTTCTTCATACTTTGTATGGCGACTTCCAAAAAGATGAAACAAAAAAAAATAGGTACTACAGAAAATACAGAAGTATATAAAAATTGAAAATAATGGCAATTGTGTGCTTCACATGTACATAATTCTATCCTCTTAATAAAATACTAGATTTCTCCATTTCTACACCATTCTGAAATTAATATCATGCCTACTTGGACTTCTGTGTCATTCATAATCAACTTTACTTTTTAGAAAGTTCAAAATGGTAACAAAAAACAATTCACCAGGCTCAAATACAGAATTGCAGGACAATTTGAGGCAATACATCAGAAGAAATCAACACAATCATTTGGACAGTTTAATGAATCCTAGTTCAACATTTAGTTTTTTGAAATTGTGACCAAATGAGAGAAGAAACTTGAACAGATACCTACGCAAGCATCATCAAAATGGAATTTGGGGGGGGGGGGGGGGGGGGGGGGCGGTTCCCATGCCCATCGGTCCGATAGGCAAAATCACCGTTGGATCATCAAATATGATAATCCGCACGATTATTAAAGTGTGGGAGCAAAATTTTTGTACGAGTCTTGATGTCATTGAACGGTTATTTTGCCCATCGGACCAAATTTTGGTCCAATGGGCATTGGAGCTCCACCCTTCCCCATCAAAATAGAAACAAAATATATTACCTTTTTAGAAAAGTATTCTAGGCGAGCATCATCAGCATCAACAATCGAGGAAGGATTAAACCTTTCATAAATCTGTTTTGTAAATGAGGGAAGGGAGAAAGTCATGCTCACAGTTTGAGGGTTTGGAAAATGACAAGCATGTCTTTTATTAAACAGAAAGCACAAACAAGTACAGAACAGAGATAAAAACTACTGGACAGGTCCCAGAGCTTATGCCAGACACAGAGAGAGAGAGAGAGAGAGACCTGCTGTACTTGAAGCAATATTTTAGGGAGAACACCTTTATATTCAGAGACAAGCTTAGCCTGAAGAGAGAACATAATCAAACAAAAAGTTTGTAACTATTACATAACATATTAATTTAAAACGGAACCAGTACAGTGCCTGTCTGAATAGTTCTCTTCAGCCAGACGGGAAGTAATTTTCTTATTTCTTTTTCTTTCCCTTTCCTCTGGGTCTCAAAAATTGAATTGAACTTTCCCATATGGGGAAGAAGCACTGCCTAACTAATGGAGTCCTAAAGGACTTGCTACTGTACTGTTGCTAACCACATCAAGGACTGGTGTACAAGTGTAGACAATTCTTGTTTGAAACAAAGGAGGTTCACATACCTTGCCTTGATAACTGACGCAGAGTCTATTGAACAAAGCATTTATATCTGTATCAAAAAAGGTATCAATTGTACCAATATAACTCAAAAGAGGGTAATGTTATAAGATGGCTTTTCTAAAATTCCTATATGCTTAAAGTACGCCATTTGGCACCTCCAAGTGTGTTGCCATACTGGGTGATACCAAACATCTAGCTGTTGGGGTGCAAAGCTGATCTCAGTTTCATATTCTTATTGTTATTTTTTTTCTTTTGATTTTTCTTTTGTGACAAAATCTGGTAGGTTTTAAACAGACAGAACCTATTAACCACGGTACCAAACTGTATCGGATCCGTACCAGTTAGTCTGGTACAGTTATTGGTTGATCCAGTAATCCTACTGCAAACCTAACAAGTCAGAGAATTCTGATACCTGGGTTAAGATGAGAACCTAAAAGGATAGTTTGCCTATAAAACTGAGCTTGGCCATCCAAGTACCTAGCCGTCAAAAAAGGGAGGAAAAAAGGAACACCAGTTCTTAACAATTGTCATAAAGATTAATAAATAGGTAAATAATCCCATGCATCCATATAAACCCTAGTGCTCTTTTATGCAATCACACCCAAAAAAACCAAATTTGCAAACAACACCAAAAGATTTCCTCGCAATCAACAACTAGCATTTCTAGGTTCATTGCAACAGCATGAAATGTCAAAATCAGGGTCCAATCAAGAAAAAACATTACTAGCCTGCCTCAAATTTTTCATATTAAATCAACCTTATTTACTCGTGCTTAATTCATAACTTGAATCAAAACATTTATAGCATCTAAAACAATGATTTTAGTTTAATTTCAGGCTAAGCAGATATAGGCTCATTAAGGGAGAATATTGTCAATTTTTAACAGAATATATACCTTTTCCATTACACTGGTTTGGCATTATTTGCAAATATCTCACTAATTTTGGTGTTAGTTGTGAACTAAAGAAGCTAGGTGCTAGTTGCTAAAGAAGTGATATACTGGGTGTAATTTGCAGAAACATCAAAATCATACCAATATTGCACCAAGACTGACCAAACAGAAATTTAGTCAAGAAATATATGTGATAAATGAGAAATCAACATACCATGGTCTAATGCGCATAATGTCAGTTCCGTGTTGTTTCGATGGTGTCCGATTCAGATGGTCAAATACGGTATTGACATGCGACCAGTTCTGCCATGTTATCAAAGTACAACTTATGCTTAGCTCTACTATTATAAGAAAAATAAACAGAGAGGATTTGCATGTTAGCTTACGAACCTGCATGGCTATAACATCAGCATGATCGATGACCACTACCTGGAAAGAGAAATAGACATTAGAATGACTTCCATAACCTCAAATAAGAGCGCACACACACACACAAACAGAGAGAGAGAGAGAGAGAGAGAGAGAGAGAGTGCACCTCAATGGATGACAAATAATCTACATCCTTCTCCTTGTCAAACTCAGTTTCCCCAATTTTCTAGCAGGATTTAAAAAATCAGACATAAAAGAATCAGTATTGGTCATGTAAAGTCAAAAAGAAATACTACTACAGCAATCTAAGTCCTAATGTGTAAAGAAATACTACTACAGCAATCTCTAAGTCCTAATGTTTATTGCCTTCAATGAAAGAAATAAGTAAGCACAGTCAGTTCATTGCATTTTTTCGTAAGCTGGTTTGAGGGCAAAGAAGGAAGATAACTTACAGTGACTAAACCAAGAGGAGATGCAACAATAATGTCGGATGTATAAAAATCACTGTACAGCTTCATGGTTCTCCTGAAATAGTAAAAATATTAAGTCACTGTCATATTCAAGCAATTATGTCTTTTCTCTTTATTATGCCACTAAGAGATCAAGTTAAGTATTGTAAAAAAAGACCAAGTTACTTTGTAAATTTTATCCCGAGCATGAAATGATCATTATTGTTTCCACTAAATAAAGTCCGAAAATCTGATGGTTTTGAACGGCCTTGAGAACTTGGATGCTTTTTATCTTTTTCTTCATCATCAATAGCTCCAAACTCTTCTGTAAAACGATCAAGATGCTCCACATTATCCTAGAGAAAAAAGAAGAATAATGAAAATAATCACATCAAGAGCTCAAGGCATTGGAAGCCAAAGAAAACTAATACAAAGTCTGTGAGGCACATTAACGTCATCCTTTCGGTTTCAGAACATCCTGAGTTCAGGCACATACATGCACCCACACAAAGAATTGTTGAAGAAGCATTGTAAAAATCTCGTCAGAAAGGGAAACAAACCTTGTTTGTGAGTGGGGTAAGTTGGATTAACCTTAAGACAACTCGCAAAGCAATACTTCTCAATGGCAACAAAAATAGAACCTACACAACATCAAGCACTTAACAAGCTCAGCACTTAAAAATGTAATAGCATCAACAACGAAACAAACAGTGGGGTGTCACCTGCTTAAAGCAAGCAATAGGCCAACCCAACCCGACTGACTCAATTAAGTTAATATTAGAACAAGAAAAACAAAACCTCTCAATAGCAGTAAGAAAATAACATATGCAACATAAAACACTTCATAACCTCATCCCTCAAACGTATACTTACATCATCAAAGCAGGTGCCACAATAAGGCAAGATAACTCAAAGCGGGTGCCACAATCAAGGAGTGAACCCAACCCAAATAAGGCAGTTAAGTTTGACTAATGTGTTGACAAGCAAGGTAATGTCGGGGCTCTTGACCCACAGACAGGTCAGAACCCCACCTGACCAGATTCAACTCAATTGATTTGTACTTGAATTTTTATTGCTTTTCAAACAAAAGCCTAAGTATATAAACATCATGCTGGCCAATCCAAATTGATTTGAACCCAACCCAAGTTGGCTCAATTTTTCATTAAGAAAGTATATAAACATCTATCATGCCAGCCAATCTGACCACGAACAGACCCCTTTAGAGCAACCTGATGGGTCAAGAAATTAGCTATGGCTCAGCATTTTTGACTGCTTGCAGGTCAGGTTAGCATATTTTTTTGTTTTTGTTTGTAAACAAAAGGCTTTACCTTGAGCAAAACCCAAACCAACCCTTAACTTCATAGAAACACCAATTGTACTCAGTTATTAAAGATGAAATTATCCAAATGAGGCTAAAGTAACTGAATTGAAAGAAGCACCTTTGGGCGGGTGAAACCTTGATCCACATAAGCATCACTTCCAAGAAGTTCTTCCTTTCCACCTTCTAGCTTGTTGAGCTTTGTATCATTTTTAATCACAAGTTCCCTTGTCCTATATACATGGTTTAACTACCAAAATTCAATTAATATTGCCATATAAATAACTTGGTAAAAGTCACATATTATCTCATGAGGAGAGAAAAAATAGGTGAGGTAAGATAAAGAGAGTTTGAGCATACAGTATGTAGGAGATATGCATCCATAATAATTGAATCTTCTTCTCCTCCTTTCATATAAAACGGCTTCTTGTTGCAATGCATAATGTCCCGATATGTACTAACTGTAGAAAAGAGATTAAGACTAAAAACCAATCCTGAAGTTACATTAGCATTGACTTGACAGGGTTTTGTCGAACTTACAAAGTGAAAAGAAGAAATTCTCCTTTGATGAATTAATATCACTGGGAGCAGAGGTTTTATTAATATTTATCCAATGCTTATATATCTTCTCCTTGAGAGAAGAAGCCATATCCATCCCAGATTCCTACAAAAAATGGTAACCGTCAACAAGGAAAAATAGATGGATCTATTAATGTCTAATCTTGTGTAATTTGTCATAATATGTTTGAGATATTTACAAAAAGTAAAAAAAAAAAAACAAGAAGAAAAACTGGCAATAATGTGACAGAAAAATTATTATGACAGAAAAGATTCCCACACGTCTCAGTAATGCCTTAAGAAATGAGAATTATAATAAAATTATCATACACTGCTATTTTAGAACATGTTATCAGTAAATCTGTATAGCCATTACCAGAAAATAGTGTTGCAGACAAGCTGTTTTGAACTTGTGTCAGACATTAAATTAAATAAAAAACATCCTAAAAGAGTTAGTAACCTTTGAGATAAGTTCTCCAGTGCCCATCCACTTTGACAATGGTATGTCATTTTCTGGCATCTCCCATTTAAATTTCCACTTTGGGTCCTTTAATTTATCAACCTCTTCCTTTGTTAGACTACATGCCAAATGATGACCGAAAGAACTGCAAAAGGATGTTCTGTTAGATCATACAATACAACAACTGATATAGAGGATTACTGTAATAGCAAAGGATTATTTATAAAAAAAAAAGGCAAAAAAAAAACTTTGGTTTCAGTTGGGATGGAAGTGAATCAGTGGATAAGTGACCTTGAAGACCAGAGGAATTGCTACATCTAGAACTTGGTAAACATCAAGTCTAATAAAAGAGTACTAAACCATGTTCTGTTCCTCCAAGGTTGTGTTGTTTCCACAAAGCAACCCATCATTAAAGTGGAATTGCAATTTCTACATAGAGCTCTTATCCAGTCAAATATGCAGTAGAAGTACTTCGATTTGACATGAATCAGACAGGGGTGACGCTAGATCCGGAAGTTGGTCATAATTTCACTTCAGCAGGAACTAAATTACTTAACACTAGTGAATTGTACTATATCAAACCAACCTTGAGGTTTCTTTATCATCTCCATCACTGTAATCATCCTCCGGGCAATCTTCAGCTGATTCTTCATCTCCATTCTCTATGATTCCATTGACATAGTTTTCATCAAGATATGACGGACCAGATTCATTTCCTGATCCTACTGAATTATAGAAAATTAACTCTCAGAGTGACCTCATATGCAGCATGTAATCAAGCAAGCCAGTGAATAGTTTTGAGCAGCTCTTGAAAGTAGCTCCTTACAATAAAAGTAAAATAACTGGTACCTTCTTCATCAGTATATTCTCCTTCAGAATCATTTGCTGACTTGTCATCCTCTTGTTCTTCATCAGAACTGCTTAACCCCAACTGCTCTCTTTTCCTTCATGAAGGGAAGTTAGGAATGTGATGCATTTTGTAATTTTTTTTGGGCTTTCTAAAAGCATGCTTACCGCTTCCTATATATAGCTGCAAGCTTTGGATTGCCGGAACCCAAAGCATCTAATAAATTGCGCACAGATGAGTCACCTCCAGAGGAACCATGTTGTACAGGTGTGCTATCTAAATTCTCTTCAAAAGAACAGGCTACAAAAGGCAAAGACAAAAATATTATAAACATAGTCTTGAGCATTTTTTCACTTTCGGTACTTGAAATGCCAAACTTAACACAGACATTTGATTGTCAGTTCACTGATTCAAACACAAGTCACCCTAAATAACAATTATTAATATGACTCTCTATCAATGGTCCCCATTATGGTTTGTAACCAATTAAAGAAATGCTTGAAGCTCACCTGATGAAGACAGAGAAGAAACTTCAACAGGTTGTTCATTTTCCACGTGATTCTTTCCTTTGACCTTTCCCTTCTTATCTACTCTCTCAGCTGAGCCGTGTTTATTATGGCCAATTTTTGCCCTCTTAGTAGCTGTAAATATTAAACATTCTATAATAGCCAATACAATGAGTATCGAAACAGAAAAACCATCGAAAATTCATAATTTTCTCACCTTTTCCGTCAGATATCTTATTTTTCACAGTTCGACCGACCATTTTTGCAACGGATAAACCTAATCCTGACCTCACAAGATACAGCCAAAAAATGCCAAATCAGAAATAAAGAGAACTTAAATAAGCTTAGAAGAAAACCATAACCTTAAGAAATTTTAGTACTGAATCAGAATCAGAATCAGAATCATATTATCAGAAATTAAACTGTATAAGCAATTCCAATTAGATTATCTGCATTTCAGATTGTCAGATTATAGCAGTAACTGATTACTGAAGGTGAATAAGTGAGCAATACAATGCCATTGGCTCTAGCCATTGATCATAGCAATTCAAATACAACAACTTAGATCATCAGATTATCAACAATTCAATGCCACTGGCAACGGAGGAAAACAAAACTGAAAAATACAACACTATATTAGATGTAAACTACTGATTACTGTTGCTCTGTAAGTGAGTGAGAGAGAGGAAGGTGCTTACCTTATTGGCAATTGGAGGTGAAGGGAAGAGAGCAAGAGGCAGCGACAGCAGTACAGAGGCGAAGGGGAGAGAGCGAGGCGCAACAGCAGCAGCACATAGGCGAAAAGGAGATGGAGCGGCGAGTGCGCAGCTGTGCGGAGGCTGGAGGCGTCGGAGTCGGAAGCGACGATAGAGAGGTAGACGGTGTAAATGTAAAACCCTATAAGAAATGCTAAAATGGAGAAAGAAGAATAAATATCGATAGTCGAGAGCGGCTAGGGTTAGCGCGACGGATCAAATCAATCGAGCCGTATCTGAAACGAATCCGAAACGTATCGTGACCGAACCGTGTCCGTATCGGGATGTATAATGTATTGGGACGAACCGTGTCCTTATCGGCACTCGCGGGAGGTAAGTTTGGGCAGCGTCTAATAACTGTCTCCCGACACTCCACTAATTCTAAACTTTAAAGGGCAAAACTACCCATCCCGCCTCCCCGGCAGATTTCAATTAGATTTGTGTCTGAAACACTATGTCGGTTTGTCCGTGGTTAACTCCGAAGTTCACAGATAAATGCAATTTCAAAAACGTTTTATTTTAAATGTGTTTTAATATAATTTTAAGAAAAATATAAGCCATATCTTCTTAATTTTGCTCCGAAAATTTTTATAAACATTTAATAAATATATATAATAGCTTATTAAAAAAATATTTAAACACGTTCAAAAATATTTTTTAATGTGTTATGATGTAATTTTGAATAAAATATAGACCATGTCTCTTTAATTAGCGTATTAACAAAAACACGTAGCACATGAACACAGCACAAAATGGCACGTGTTCGGACACCATGAAAATATGACACGTGTGCTTAGGTGTGTCATGCTTGACGTGTTATGTGTCGTGTTTTTATAAGCACCGTGTTAAGCGACAAGTGCACTAGACACGGCACGGCACGTGGTACGTCTATGAAATTTTAGAAAATAATTATTATAATAAATTTTTAATAATTGTTACAAGCTCATTTTAAAAAATATATTATTATAAATAAATTTCTTCCATTCTATGAAATTTTTCCTATTTTTTCTGATTTTTTTATTTTTTTTCCGAATTTTTAAATATTTTTTAACAATTAAAAATAAAAATTTAAGTAAAAATAATTAAAATATGTCCAAATACGTGTAAGCACATGTAGGCACCGGCGTGCCAAGATGTGTTATGCTATTAGAAGTATCGTTCTTAACACTATTATAAAAAAACAAACACGACACGGTAATGTTAATCTTTACACATGCTTGCATCGCACGATATGTCCGACTGACACATGCCTGACACGTGTAGGCACGACACGACACTTTCATAATTTCCTATCTTTAATTTTGCTTTGAAAATATTTATAGACATTTAATAATCATATATAGCAACTTATTTGTGAATTTTAATGATATTACAATTTGAAATGAAGTCAAATTGATTAAAAATATTTTTAAACACGATCAAAAGCGTTTTAAGTGTGTTCTAATGCAATTTTAGACAAAATATAGGTCATATCTCTTTAATTTTGCTCCAAAATTATTTATAAACATTCAATAAACATATTTAATAGCTCATGTATCTATTTTGACGATATTACAAATAGAAAATAGGTCAAATTAGTTAAAAATATATTTAAACCTAGTCAAAAGCATTTTAAATGTGTTCTGATGCAATTTTAGGCAAAATATAGATCATATGTATTTAACTTTGCTCCCAACAAAATTAAAAAAAATGTGTACAAACATGTTTAAAAATATTTTAAAAATATTTTAATGTATTTTTGGGAAAAAAATATAAGTCATATATCTTCATTTTTCCTCCAAAAATATATATATAAAATTAATAAAAATATCTAATAATTTATGTGTAAACTTTGACGATATCGTGATCTAAAATGAGATCAAATCGATTAAAAATATATATAAATATAATCAAAAGCAATGTTAAATGCGTTATAATACAATTTCAAACAAAAATGTCATAGCTCTTTAGATTATCTCTGCAAATACATATAAACATTTAATAAATATATCTAGTAACTTATTGTAAATTTTGACAATACTATAATCACAAATTTGATCAAATTGATAAAAATATATATAAATTATTAAAAAAATATGTTTAAATATATTTAATAAGCGTATCTAATAGCTGCGACGAGTTGAATTGGATCAGGCTCCTAACCAGCTCGTTAAGGCAACGAGCTGACTAGGCTCGTCAACAGCTCAATTCGGCTTTCAGAAAGAAAGAAAGGCAGGGATCCTTAACTATCATTTAAAAGAAGGACATGTATTTATAAATAATTTTGAAATAATTTTAAATTTTTTTAAAAATTAGAGGCATTGATATTCTGTTAAAAATTATTAAATTTATACCATTATAAATTTTGTGATTTTAATTATTTTTGATAGAATATAAAATAATATTTAAATTATATAAATATATAAAATATCATAAATCTATTGATTTGAAAATACTTCTATAAACTTTTTTATTTTTAATTTTTTTAAAATTATTTAAAAATTCATTATCAAAATTACGAAGTCAATAATAGTTAATGATTCTCATTTTAGGAACCGCTCCCGTCTATACTAACGGCACACACCGGGCACAAACATCAGTGTACAAAAAATAGAACCCACGGTCCCACATGTCATTAGTTCCAAACGAGGTACATCGGTGCACGAAATGAAAAAATGATCCATTTTCGTACGCGTGGTCTTTTGCTTCTTCGTCTGTTTACTTCACCTTTCAGCACGAGCTAACCACGCCTTCCCTCCCCGCTATTTGCCCTCTCTAAAAATCGCGAAACGCATTTTTTCTCCGTTTTTCTGACCGGAGTTGGATCTCAGTTTCATCGGATTCGCTAGATCCAGCGATCTCGGTTGGATTCGCGGGGGAGCACAGGCTCACTTCAATGTCGGACCACTCGGATTCGGATTCCTCGCCGAAGGGGTCTGATTCGAGCTCCGCCGTGGAAGATGACGAGAAGAAGCACTCCTCTGACGAGAGCGGGAGTAGCGATGGAGTCCTCGTCGAACTACCAGCAAATCCTGATCAGGTGTTGTTTATAACTGAATTTAGTTTTGTTTATTGTTTTTGTGGATTAAATCCGGAATCTAGTTGGTTGTTCCTTTAAAGAATGCAATTGAGTTATCCTCAGAAGGGTAAATGACGGTTTTACAGCTTCAAAAGTGGGAATTTCTAACCTGGGACTAGTCTTCCTTTTTATTTCTCCCCCTTATAAATTCTGCTACATTTTCTTCAATATCTCTCTAGGACGTTGAAATTACAATTTTAACCCTACATGAAATTAAGAATAAATATGCCAGAGAGATAGTATTCTAAAATTGCATACAGACTGTTTTTCTAATTTTTCAACCAAACTATCTCTGCTATTCTCTTGAAAAGGGGAAAACAAATAAGAAAATGATTGCCACGAGTTCCCAATGCATAGGTTGTCTTTATGAACATAGGAGACTAATCAGGTAAAGTAATTGATCCGAATTTACTTTTTGAGGACTTTTTCTTACATAAATTGAAATTTGGAGAGATCCATGAGATACTTTTTCAGATATATATTATATGATATCTGAAATTGATGTGGATTCTCATCAGACATTAATTTTCATATAACGAATGCTTTTTCTCGCCCAAAGTGCTGCCCATGGCTCGCCTGTGAATGGGAGTGTGCCATGTCCCTATGATGGACATATGGCCAGCTTTGAGTGACATACGAGTTAGCCATGGGCGAGTGTTGGCAGGCCTCTTTTCATTTTTTTCCTTTCACCCTCGTAAAAACTGATTCTGGTTACAAAACTGATCATGTGAACTCAATTAAAAGACTCCATCATATAACTTAACCAACAAGTTTCTGGTAAATTGTCCAGTGATCCACCTGCTTAATGTCCACCTGACCGATTTCCATGATTACAGCATGCATGTCTTGCTTGCTGAAGGGTTGGATTGTAGATATGATTTAAAGCCGATCCTAC
The DNA here is from genome assembly GCA_037678475.1 of x Bolboschoenoplectus mariqueter. Classification (NCBI taxonomy): domain Eukaryota; kingdom Viridiplantae; phylum Streptophyta; class Magnoliopsida; order Poales; family Cyperaceae; genus x Bolboschoenoplectus; species x Bolboschoenoplectus mariqueter. The sequence goes on from CM075273.1 coordinate 1,393,380, forward strand.
CTGATTTTACCGGGATTAACCAGCATAATCCTTGAAGTTTTAATAACATCTTAAATTTATAACCTGGGAAATTGGGTTTAAGCTTTATTTTAAAAAAAGAAAAAACAAGAAAGAAGACTAATGTCTCACACTATGGAGAAGTTTCATTCCTTGATTCCAGTTGGTCTATGAAGTAACCTGACCTGACTGAAAGGCTTAGTACTTTTGAAAAAAGAAAAACAAGAAAGTAAAAAGAAAAAAAACAAGAAAGAAGGCTAATGTCCCACACTCTGGACAAGTAGCATTCCTTGCCAGTTGGTCTGTGAAGTAACCTGACCTGACTGAAGAAGGCTTAATGCCTTTCAAACATTAAGATACCTCAGGAGTTAATTATGAGTACCATATATATAGATTTCACCTTTTACTTTGTGGTTTACTTATTTCTGGTGATAGTCGTCCTACATGACCCAAATGACCTGACCACATCAATACCTCCCAACTAAATTCCCGCAACCCCCTCGAAGTTATAAATCCAAAGTTCATAACCTGGGGAGGGGGATTGGGATTTTTGCCAGGAAGAACCAGCACCAATAGGGTTAGGGTCGGACAACCCAGACAATGGCATTCTTGTAAATATCGACGGGTCAACGCAGGACGACTCGCGGGAGGATATGTTTGAGGATGCAACTGATGAGCCCGCGACACCGGGGGACATCATGGAGACCCCTAGAGGCCTTGAGGAATCCATGGCTATGATTGAGATAGGTGAAAGCTCGGCTAGGAGGGATGCTGAGGAGCTAGCCAGGATGCGGGTCCGGCTCGATGATTCCGTAGCTGAATGTAAGAAGTACAGGGTAGGTTCTCTTTGATTCATTTTATTTTTATTTTACTTTTTGGTTTAACTGTTCTTGTATTGAAAGTTCTGAACTGTTAGGTGTAAAATCTGGGATTAATTAAGGCAATAAGTTCTATTGGTTTTTTTTAGATAGTCTGTGTTTAAATTTGGTACAATTTATAAACTGCTCGATAGATAGGTCAACAAAGTTGAGCTATTACATTTTCGAATTACTAGATAGATTGCTGCTGGTCGGTCTTCTGTAATAAATGGACATATACTATATGGTTGCTGTGTTGATGCTCTGAGTTTGAGTTTTTCCCAATGAATTATACTTATTTAGATATTGTGGGATTTCATTTTCTTAATTCTAGGACTTCTGGTCCTTCTTGTTGGTGTCGAACACCATGGCCCATCCATCTTGTTTGCTCGTGCCTGCTCTCTAGGGATACTGAAGAGAAAACCAATTGGTTTTTTCTGAAACTCATGGATTGTATGAACTTATGATGTGGCAATTCTCACTGAGCAGTGCCAAAGAAAGCATTAAAAATGGTTTAATGTCCAAAAAATTTAAATCTTAAATTATGTTTTTTTTGTTTCTTTTGTATGGAGTTTACTGCAAGCATGAGTTACTGTAATTTTTGCAAAAAAAGAACTTAACAGGCTTAAGTTGCCAGTTGGTTCAGTAGTAAAAACTTCAGACTGCTAACTGAAGGAAATCCAAAATCATAATAGCAATAAAAAATGAAATAGTTTATATTTTAAAGAAAGCAAATATGCAATAGTATATGTATTGAACTTACATGACTTACAATTTCTTTCTTTCATTGCAGGAAGAAAGGGAGGTGTTTGGTAGAGAAGTTGCTAGCCTAAGGCAACAACTTTTGGACATGGCTGACTGTGAGTCTTTGGCCACCTCGAGGGAAGAAGCTGACATGCCATTACCCACACCCCTCCATGCCATGTTGTCTGATTGTTCCAAATACGCCCTTCGCTTGAAAAAGACCAATGACAGATCTGATCTAAAAGAACTCCTCCTTACAAAAGAGCAAGAGCTTGAGGATCTCAAAATGAAAAATATCGAGTCAAATATATCTCAGGATGTCATATTTTCTTATCTGAATTCTTTGCATGGCTCGTGGTCAGAAACCCTAAAGGAGAGATTATTACCTTCCCTTAATACTGTAATTGGAGAAGAAGGGTCTATAGATGGCACTGACGACAATGCACTGTCTTTAGTGGAAAAGAAAACCTTGTTGCTAGTTGAAATTCACAGACAGTTTTTGTCTGAGATTGACCAGCTCAGGCAATGTTTAGCAGGAGTCGTGCCTGAATATGAGAACTTGGCAGGTGTTGGCTCAACTAGTGTTCTGACTGTCGCTATGAAAGGGTTAATTGAAGCCAAGAAAAGAGAAGCCGATGATTTGGATATGTCGAGTAAACTCAAAAATGAAAATGAGGGGCTTCAAAATCAAATTGAGAAACTGAAAGCAAGTTTGGATGCAGCAAGTGCTGAGACAAGCAAGGTAAAAGGGGAGCTTGAACTAGCAGAAAACAAGTATGTTGCAGTTAAAGAGAAGCTTAGCATGGCTGTTACAAAAGGGAAGTCTCTGGTACAGACACGTGACTCATTAAAACAGTCGTTGGCTGAGAAAACCAGTGAGCTTGAGAAGCGTATGGTTGAGTTGAAGGAGAAATCAAATGCACTTCACTCAAGCGAAGTGAGAGTACCGGAGTTCCAGAGGTTGTTAGAAGAGAAAACAAGTGAACTTGAAAGTTGCATGCAGCAGTTGCAAGCTAGTGATGCTACAGTGGAGGAGTTGCGGGGGTTGATTGCTGAAAAGTCTGGTGGGTTTGAGACTTGCATGAAAGAGTTAAAAGTAAAATCTGATGAGCTAAGAGCCAGTGAACTTACCGTGCAGGACTTGCGGAGGTTGCTAGAAGAAAAGACAACTGGATTTGAGAGTTGCATGCAAGAGTTGCAGGCAACTAAAATTACAGTAGAGGAATTGCAGAAGTCACTGGAAGAGAAGAGTAGTGCGTTTGAGATTTGTGCGCAAGAGTTGAAAGAGAAGTTGGAAGAGTTGTGCATAAGTGAAGTTAAGGTGGCAGAGCTTCAGGAGTTACTAGAAGAGAAGACCAAAGGGTTTGAGATTAAAATAAAACAAAATGCTGCAGCTCTGCAAGATGTGCAAGAGTTGTTAGAAGCAAAATCAAGTGAGCTTGAGCAGTGCATGCTCGAGTTGCAGCAGAAGTCAGATCTGTTGCAAGCAAGTGAAATTGAAGTAAAGGAGTTGGAGAAGGTAGTAGAAGAGAAGGTAAGCGAGCTCGAGAGGCTTTCAATGGAGTCACAGCAGAAGATTGGTCACTTCCAAGCAACTGAAGGTACCATAAAAGAGTTGTCGGAGTTACTTGAGGAGAAGAAAAGTGAACTTGAGAGGCGTGAGCACGAGCTACAAGCAAGTGAATACATGGTGCAAGAGTTGCAAAAGGTCCTAGAAGAGAAGAAATGTGAACTTGATAGGTGTGCACTTGACTTACAACAGAAGTCAGATGTCTTGCAAGCAACTGAGCTTACAGTAAAACAGCTGCTGCAGTCTCTGGAAGAGAAGGCAGGTGAGCTGGAGAAGTGCACGTTTGACTTGAATACAAGTGAAGTCACAGTAAAAGAGCTGGAGAAGTTACTAGAAGAGAAGGTACTTCACTCCCAAGAAATGGAAATAACAATAGCTGAGCTGAAGAAGTTACTAGAGGAGCAGAGAGGTGAGCTTGAGAAAAGCTTTAAGGAATCAAAGGAAAGATCTCTGGAACTGGAAACTATCAAGGCTGGAATGCATGATCTGAGTAACACAGAAAGCACACTTGCTTCTATCCAGTTATCTCTTTCTGAAAAGGAAAACAAACTTCAAGACATAGAAACAGTTTTGGGAGAGTTCAGTTTCCCAGATGATTTGGGTTCATCAGATGCTGTCGAAAAGGTGCATTGGATAGCTGATCAAATGAAATCTATTGTCAGTAAAGTAAAAGATGTTTTAACTCCAGTTGCTTTTCCTGAAACGGTTTCATTTATTGAGATAGATTCTCAAATTAATTGGTTGGTTGAGTCGTTGAACCAAGCTAGAGAAGATGCAGAGAAATTGAAGGAGGAAAATTCTGTTGTAAAATTGCAATTAAATGCCTTGGATGAGGAAATAAATCATTTAACTGAATCTTTATCAGAAGAGAAGCGGGGGAGAGATGCTTTAAGTAATGAGGTTGCCGAATTGTCAGCCAAATTGTCTATAATTTCTTCTGCGAAAAGCAAATTGGTTAAGTCTCTAGAGGAGTCTTTTCATATCAAATATGATAGTGAAAACCCTTCGACTGAGATAGTTATAGAAAAGTTTATTAGTAGCATAATAGAGACGGCTAAATTATCTCTAATTGATAGTGCAAATCTAGAGAAGTTGCAGTCTTTGCTTTATGAGAGAGATCAGGAGCTAAATTTGTGCAAGAAACTTCTAGAAGAAGATGCGGTTGGCAAAACCGAGATAAAAGCACTAAATGAGGAGGTTGCAAGATTAAAAAATGAGAAGGATTCTTTACAAAAGGAGCTTGGGAGGGTTGAAGAGAAAAATGCTTTGGTAAGAGAGAAACTGTCTATGGCCGTGAAGAAAGGGAAGGGGCTGGTGGCAGAGAGGGAAGGATTTAAACAAGCCTTGGATGGGAAGAATGCTGAGATTGTGGCTCTCAAAGCTGATCTTGAATCAAAGGATTCCATTGTCCAAAATCTTAGAGAACAGATCGAGCGGCTTTCTTCACAGCTGACACGTATCAATGAGTTTGAATCGGATGTTGTTTCCTTAAAAGAGAAGTTGGATGAGGCCAAAAACTCTATAAAGGAATTAGAGATTGTTAAAGATAGTCTTCTGAAAGAGCTGTCTGAAGCCACGTCAACCAGTCAGATGCTAGAGAATGAAATTGGGAAAGAGAAAGAGAGAATTTCTAATATTATCAAGGAGAAAGAAGAGATTTTGTTTGAAAAGAATGCTACGGAGCATGAGCTGGAGAGAGTAAAACAAGAAGCTTCTACCAGTGCTGGTAAACTGACCGATGCTTTTGTCATGATAAAATCGTTAGAGGATGCACTGTCTGAAGCAAAAAGGGATGCTTTGTCATTGGACAGTGCAAAAATGGAAGCTGACGCAAGGCACGAGAAGGAGATTTCAGAGTTGAGCTCAAAATTAGCTGATTGTACAGAGGAATTAAGGGGAACTAGAGAGAAACTAAATAGGAACTTGTCAGAAAGTAGTAGTGGGCTTGAGAAAATCAAAGAGGTAATGAAGGATGAGACTTTATTAACTATGGTGAAGGAGGAGTTTAGGAGGAAGATTAACAGCGTAAGAGGCATGGGACTTTTGATGCATGATATGCACCAGCAGTTTAGTGCGAAGGGTTATACTATTGATCCTAGCATAGAGGTAAATATGCTAATGTTTTCTTTTTCTCACTCTTCTAGTGTTGTTGCTTAGAAATGGATAGTTCAAGCTTGGGTTTTCCCTTTGTAAGTTAGGAAAAAAATTCTCCCCTTCCCATGAAAAAAATCTAATATTTTGTTATTTGCAATTACCCGAAACTGGTAAAATCTATGGTTAAAAAGAAATTGCTTCATCTATCTCAATCAAAGTGCTTGATGACTTGAATTATTTATAAATGTTCTGTATCCTACATTAAATGTGCCTGGGTTGTTTTCAGTTCAATTTCTGCCATAACGTGCATGCACAGAAAAGAAAAAAAGGGAAAAAAAGCTCACTAGTGATAGGGCAAACCTGTCAACGGCAAAGGTTGTCAGAAACTGAGAAAGTTATGGTTCATTGGTTGAAAACCCTTTTTCACCAAGTAGATGCAAATTAAATCTGAATCAAAACAGAGACATGTTACCTTTACCATTTATTATGGACAAGTTTGTCAGAAAAGAAAAAGAAATAAACTATATCATCAATGTCAAAAATGGAAGAAAGGAAAAGAAAAGAAATGATAGGCTAGTAGATCCTTGAATCTTGGACTTAATGCTTTCTTTCAAATGCAGGTCTCAGGCTTTGCAAAATTTCTCTCTCTTCCAAGCTATGACAAGTTCATCAAGGAAAGAAATTCCCATAATAATTCTGCAAAAAGAGACCCGAGTGAGGTCAAGTCCATCAGTTCAATGGTGGAAGGTTTAGTTGACCAATCAAAGCACTTAAGTGAGTACTTCAAAGACCTCTCTAGCTACATGGATGATCATATAATGCTCATGTCTCAAGCGCTGCAAGCCACAAGTGAAGAATTCTTTCACATGATGGATAGTGAAGATAATCTAAAGCTTGAGTTGGAGAAATTGGAGGATCAATACAAGGCCCAAGAAGAGAAATTGAAGAAGGCCGAGTCAGGCTATGAGAGGGCGTCGGAGGACCGTCAGTTTTATGAAGATAAAATTTCTACTTTAGAAAATAATTATTTTAACTTAGAAGGGGTTTGTAATGAGATGAAGAGCAAGATCGAAGACTATCAGGCTAGAGAGAGCTTATTAAAGGTTAGAGAGGAGGAACTTGCTCAGTTACAACAAGGCTCGACTAAAGACAGAGGTAAGTCACATTTCATAAAATTAGACTTTTAGTTGTCATCAGTCTTCAGATAAACTATAATCTAAAAATTAATTTGTTTTCAATAGTAGTTAACTTTTTGTTGAATTTAACACACGGTATGAGTTCTTGGCCCGACTAATATACCAAACAAATGCTTAATCTGGTACTGGTTACTGCCAGTAGTGGTCATACAATTTCATACCTAAATATTCTGGCTGTATCATAATCCTTAATTGAAGTCTTATCTGTTGTTTTTGATACTTGTATTTTAGGAATGTCTGGGTTAAACTTCTCAGAAGATGAAATGGCGTCTCTTCTTGACAAAGTAAATACACTGGAGATTTATATTGAGCCAGAACTAAGTCCTCTTAACAAGCTATTGTACATCCTAGACCAATTCAGTGAGCTTCACGAAAGGGCCGATTTGTTGGCTTACCAAAATGGAGACTTGCAGTCAGCACTTGCATCTAGCACTACAGAGATTGACGACCTCAAGAGAGAATATGAGATTGTCCATCTGAGTTTGGAAAAGATCGTTCAAAAGTTGGTTCAACTAGGTGGAAAAGATATTGGACAGGATCAGAAACAAGCTACAACGATGGCATTTTTGTCATTCTTGGAAAAAGCTTTGGTTTCATTAGTGCATGAATATGAGAGTTCAAAGTCAAAGTTAATGGAGATGGAAGGAAAGCTTCAAACAAGGGAGAAACTGGTAGGTGAATTATCCAGTCGTGTTAAGATGCTGGAGGATTCGTACCAGTCTTGGGCTGCTCAAGCTGAGGTTGGTAGGGAAAGAAGCTTGGTTGAGGCATCTTCATCTTCAAGAAATTCTGATGAGATCGAAGATCTGGTATGTTTAAATTTCATCTTGGAGTTGCTTCCTTAGAGCACTTTCATATGTGTCCTCAGAAAAAAAAAAAATTATGGTCATACCCTGTAAATCCAAAAAGATCGTGTAGATCCACCGAGTAAAAGATCATGCATCAAACTCTGGTAGGCATGAAATTTCCCATTTTTCTGGGGTTATGCTTGAAAAATTCTTAATTTGCAGGGATATTCACGGCAATTTTTATGAGGCTGCACGTGAAAGTGCCCCTTTCTTTCATGACATATGCCTACCATTCCACATATTGATGACCTTTTGAGAAACTTGTATCTGTCAATTTTGCAGGGACCTATCGGTAAAAGTTCCATATCGTCGACTGCTGCAAGAATGACTACAAGGAAGATTTCAAGTGACCATCTCATCCTTAATGTCGGTGCAGAAACAGAACAACTTATTACTGCTCAAGAAAGTGAAGATAAAGGTATGATTTTTTCCTGTTTATTACGAAAAATAAACAAGAAATGTGGTGTATATCAGTATATGCCCCTCTAAAACATGCTACATGTTGCCTCTACCTGCCTGCCTTCAAATTGGTCAGAAAAAATACCCAAATTGGTCCTCATTTCCTTGTCAGTTACTTTGGTGGTCCTTTCTGGGGCATGATGTCCATTTTTGTGAAGGGGCGTACAAAATCTTTTTGCAGGGTATTGTGTACAAGGAATCCTACTCCACTTAACCTTTTTATTAATATTTCATTATGTTTGCAGGCCATGTATTCAAGTCATTGAACACATCTGGATTGATCCCAGTACAAGGGAAATTTATTGCTGATAAGGTTGATAGTGCATGGTATGCTTCCCAAACTTCTCTAACTATTTACCAGATTTGTCAGTTCTTTATTTGAAATTTCCTTTTTTTTCCCCTTACCATTTAATTTTGTATTTCTGCAGGGTATCAGGAGGTCGGGTACTGATGAGTCAGCCACGGGCGAGGCTAGGCGTGGTAGCTTATTGCCTCTTTTTACATCTATGGTTTTTGGGAAGTATAGTTCTTTAACTATTGGGATTATACATTTAAAAGTTATATAGATCACAATTGTACAATAGGTTTGTATAATAATGATTTCTTTTGTTGTAATTCTCTTTCAATATCGAGATCAGTCAGATTTGTTCAAATAGTCATTGTCATTTTTTTATCTGTTATTTTTATATGTATCCATAGATTTATTTAGATTTGATACAGGATATAGACGTAACATTAAAAATTATAGAGATCTATCTTCTTTCCCTTGCATATATTTTATAAAATTAGCGATCATTTGGGCCATGATCTAGTACCACAAAATTTTCACCAAGCTGATGATTTTATCTACAAAGATTATATTGATTGTTTACTATCTTCTACTATAAAAAAGAGTAGAACGGAATACTGCTTTCTTAGGCAGCCACGTCACCTCTTGTTTAAAAACCGTTGGATCTTTTCATTCAACGGTTAAGATCTCTTCCACGAAGAGACTCCTGAAAGCGCTGAAATAAAAATAAAGAAATAAAAAAAACCCTCTTTCTTCATCTCTCTTCGCTCCCATCATCTTCTCCGAAGAGAGAAACAAAGAAAGAAAACAAAATCTCTCTCTGACGTCTATTTTAGATCCGTCGCTCTATTCTTCGCGTATTCTCCAAATTTCCTTCTAGCCAGTTCTTCGCTGGGATAAAGAGAAAGACATCACCAGGACATCTCCATTCGGTCAACAAATTGTTGTTGATTGGAGAGAAAATCTACATAAAGGTATACAATGATATTTTCAACACAATCGGTCAATGAAAAAGAAGACATAACCGCATGATCCACAGTGAGTTAAGTTGGATCTTTTGTCCTTTCTCACAAGGGCTCTTCGATCAGTGGATACCAAACTATCTCTAGGTAATTTGTACTTTTCTCTAAGATGTGTTATTTTGATTTTTATTAATTTAAGACTGAATTTATTTTTGCCTTTGTACACTTTTGTTGGTGCTTTATCAATTAAGAGGAGTCCAAAGACTAAAGTAATCGGTTAATTTGAAGCAAAAAGGTGCGTATTAATTTATCGATTAAGATTAATGATTTCCTGATTAGGGTGTCAAGGAGAAGGAAATTAACTAACGGATGAGGCATATCATTTCATTTTTCTTCTCAAAGTACATAGTTGAAACATAAATTTCAAAGGTATTCTGGTTTATTGTATTATTTAAACTTCGAAGATCATTACAGAAGCCTTATACACTTCAATTATTAAGGAAAAAGACCAATAACCATTTCAAGATGTAAATGGGACTGGTCACATGTGGTACCAATTGGATTTGTTGGATAACTAGCACTATTTTACTATCTACCGTTAAGAGAAATAAAAGCATATGAGTAGTTACCCAAGAAAACAAATGTATTTTTAGAATAAACTTTAGTAGTTTTGTGTGATGATTTGATAAATTAGATATCTGATGAATTTGAGTACTGATGAAATTAACTTGAATAGTTTTGCAATACGTAACTCTATGATATATGTTATGAGGTTTTGATAAATTAAAAATTTTGAATACTAATTATGAGCACTATTGCTATTGTTATTTGTCAGTACGGATGATTGGTTATGTACCGCTATATGTTAGGGTAGTATATGGTAGTTCAAGGGCTATATGGTAATTTTGGGTCTTACTGGGACTTAAAATGTGAATTTTGGCATATTCTACAAGTCAATGAAGTTTCTGATATGTTTTAACAACCAAGTGATTAGGAATATGCCAAAATTCACAGCATTGATGAAGTTCCAATGATAGATCACAATAACAGACATTGATATAAGTTGGTAAAAGAAGATTTAAGAATTTAATTTTAACCTACCTATCAGCATTGTGTGAAATGGAGAAATTGGTCATAGAAAAATACGAGTTATCCACCATTTTATTTGTTAATTATGATAAGACATGTTCTCATTTTTCATAAATGGGAACTAAAACTCTATTAAATTTTTTTAATTATTTGATAGAACGATAAATGTCTTTTCAAATTAACTCAAAATTTGATGTATGAAAATAATTGAGAGCACGTCCACAAACTACCATTTTAATCTTTTAATTTGCCTTTAAATCAATAAAATTTGATAATCAACCCTCCTTTTCCACGAAAAAAAAAGAAAAGAGGAAAGAATGATTATTCTTCCAAATAGTGCAATGACAATAATAGATGGTTACCAAAATTTACTCGTATAAATTGGGCTCCATGCATGCGGCCTGGAGCGGCATCTACATATATCTACTATTTAATTATCAACAAATATATAGTACTACATTTCTATTTCCGTAAATTATCCTATCAGAGTTCATCAAAGATATGCGATCTACAAAATAAGAATCTCGTTGTACCCACTCAAAAAACAATGATGTCGATTTCTAAAATGTTGATTGGAACTTACGATACTATTCGTTTGAAGAATTTGCTGCATCCCACAATTATCTTCTCGAATTGTGGCATCTGCTAACACGATTTACGATTTATTAAATTAATTCCATCAACTATCATTGGAAATTTCATCCAGTGACAACCAGTAACAAAATTGCTAAATCAGTATTTACAGTATCATAGACTGAACTTTCCTATACGTACAATTCGTGTGACGAATTAGCTGCATCTGTTATCATTGTATGAAATAACTTTTGCACATTATTATGACATCATCTAAATTTCTCTTGACAAAAGCGGTTCCATTGAGGGGCACTTGTACATTATAATGTTACTATCAATTGCACCTTCACATGTACGAGTTTATTCGAAGGTTATAGTAAACCCTTTAATTTTTGCGCCGTTCAGCACTGGCCAATTAACAAGCAATTGACCTCTGCTGTTATAAAATTTACAATTCCAACGGTACAAATCTCAATAAAGATAGACAAGGATGATCATATTATTTCAGAATAACATAATTAAATTAGATTCAAAATATCGGCATAGAAAGAAGGGAAAAAAAAGGAAAAGAAACAAAGAAAGCTTATTTATTAGTTGATATAACACAATTCAAAAAACACATCTTACATACTGTTAGTTCAGAACAATATATTGTCAACAAGAAATTAGAATAATAAATTGATAATTTAAATAAAAGGACCACAGAAAGGAAGAAAAAGAGCCCGAGAAACAAAAAGAATAAAAGCCAAAGCAAAAAAAGGCTTACTTCCCTGGATTTTTCTGTTTGGTCTTTCGGCTATCTTTCTTTTTGTAACTTGTTTCTGCGCCTTCCTCCTCTTCTGCCTTTTGCTCTGCTTCTAGTACAGCCAACTGCAAAGCACACCGTGAAACAAAACATTATAAGAACGAATTCAATTTAAGTTATATTCCAGAATTAAGCACAATTAAACATACCTCATCAAGTATGGGTTTTAGCTCCCTGTATCGAGCCTCAGCAAGATCAAAGCCATCTTTTCTTAGCTCCTGACAAATTAAACCAAATATGTCAAAATTTCAGCTCTAATTTCAAGAAAGCAAACTAGGTTATTAAATTACCAGTTTTACAATAATCAATCATCTGTCTCCTCCTTTTCAGGAAAAATATTTATTGAAATGTGCATCCATCTGCCCATGCATATTACTGAATAGAAGTCTGCAAGAGACCCAGTTCTATTTAATGGAAAAAAATTATCAAACCTTTCCAGTATGCTGTGTATGCTCATGTGCAGCCATCTGCCAATACATGTTTGTTCTCCTGTAAAAGTCTCTCAATGTTTCCCCAGGCTTCAACATAGTAAAGAGTAAAAGACAAGGATTAAAAAATACAATTCAGAACAATAAGCATCATAGTTCAAAACGTGGGATCTGCTAAGGGTGTTTTCTCGGCCAGTTCATTGCAGTGCTCTACTGGTACACCGACACTGGTATCACAAAAATCATAGCTGAAGTAAAACAGTGAATTCAAAATACAACGAGCATTATCCCATTTACTCAAGTATTTAACTCATCAAGTAATAATGACCCCGTCACTAACTTTGCACAGATATTAGAATAAAACCATTGAAGGAAATAATAAAAATTACCATAGGTGTTCTTTGGGAATCTGAAAGGCCAAGGGTGATCCTAATCTGTTCAATTCTTGCACGCTTCTCTTTTCTTCTTAAGTTTCTCTTCTCACCCTTCAGCAAAGAAACAGCACAGGACATATCCAATGCCTTCTTGTCGTCAGTCTGTCAAATCAAGGTTTGTCATATACTCATATCATAATAAAATATTAGGAGTATCTTTGCAATTAACATTAAATAAGATGTATGGTTAAACTATTTGTTTGTATTGATTATGGCTAGATCCCTAGGCTCTGTGACCTGGTTGACACACCAAAATTATTCATTTTTCTTAAACACCCAAATCTTTGCTCATGTTAGTAACAAATTAAAACCACAAATTAAAGCACCTAAAAAAAAGAAACAGCCACTTTTATGTTAACAAAAAAAGTTGCTCGCTCCAGGCTTTTTCGTGTTAACTTAACCAAGTAGCTCACGTACCAGATCCTTCATGCTCCAATACATCTAAATCCCTAGGAGCAATATCAGTGTACTTCAAAGGCCATATTACTATAGGCTAACTTTGAATAGTTCCTTTATATTAACTAAAACTTTTGTTTGCTTCTTTCAAAGATCTAAAAAAACGTTGGGTATTAGCTGTGAACAAGAGCTTCTGTACAAATACTGTAATTACTTGGGTTTAATTTGAAAAACTAAAAATACCATTATGCAAGAGCAATGCAACAATCAATCATACGATTATTACCTCCATTACATCATCATTGTCATCATCTTCATCTTCATCATCCTCATCCTCATCCTCATCTTCTTCCTCTTCTGCCTCATCATCATCTTCATCTTCCTCATCTTCATCCGATACCTCTAACCACTCAGATTCTGAAGCCTGAAATTGTATTTATAAGCTATTTGTAAGTATCCAATTCCAACAAGAAACCTATCTGATGGCACTAGGGTCTATGACCATTTATTTATATGAAGTAGATATTGTAGTCAAATATGATTCCAAAAAAAGTCATTAAAAATTTAAAATAATCATTAAAATTAAAATATAAAACATAATGTTTTACCGGAATAATGCACTTCCATTCATCAAGCTTACTAAGGTTAAGAGAGTAGAGATCATCAAGTGTAATCTCTCTATCTTTAACCTCCATTGTGCCGCCATACAAGTAAAGGTTATCTTTACCAATCGCCAGGCAAGAATTGATTCGGCCGCATGGCCTAACTATCTGTAAACAACAACCATGAGTCCAAAAAACAAACACCAGAAAATCAGCACTTGTCTGCCAGCTGCATGAAAGATGCAGTGTCTGTGTTTTGCTCAAATAATACCAAGTCTTTTACAGTATATGCAAATAAGAACTATTATAATCAATATTATTTGCATTAACAGTACAACACCAAACCATTTGGTTAGAGCAATAAAAGAATTTTATTTCATTAAATACTGACCTTTCCCAGTTCTCCTAGGTTTTCTCATTAGCTCAAATTGAACAAAACCCAGTAAAATCAGACATTATACATGATGATTTGGAATATACATGAAAACTTTTATGAAGAATCTGGTTGAAATAGTATAAGAAGCTAAAGAAGATTGAGCTATTCATTACATAACTGAATCTTAGCAATCTGGTTAGGTATCAAGTGTCAGGCAAATGCAGTAAAATAAGTTATGAAACTAACCTCTGATGCTGGGTTAGTAGAATCACTAAGCAGACCCTGGATTCTTACATCTAAGACCTTGGTCAAGCTTGATTCGCTGAAGGAAAGGTTCTTTGACATGTGACTTGACACACCTTGCACATCTGTCACTTCTTTTTCTTCTTCTTCAAGACCTTCCATAATCTCATCATCATTTGCTGAAGCCATCTCCATATCTTCTTTAGTGCTCTTTGCTGGTTCATTCCTCTTTCGATCTTTTGTCTAGGAAATAATACATACCATGAAGTACCACAATTATGCTATAATGTGCCGTCTAAAACTCCCAAGGCAATAGATTTGAAGGAATGACCAGTATGTTTACCTTAGATGATTTATCCTTCCGTAGCTCCAGAGGATACCTGATATTCAAATAAATAAGCATAAATAAAAGCAGAAAACAACAACACACCACCACATACTTGCAAAAAAAAGAAATCTTGCATCATCATTCTTTTCTTGCCCAAAGCTTTTTCTATGAGCTCATATAATCTATTAAATTAAATGGCAGAAACATGTATGACATACCAGCGCTGAGTATCTAACTGGAAACCATACAACTCATTCAAAAACATGCTAAACAGAACATCACCTGCAATATAGAAGACATATCAGAACAATCGACAAACAAAATATTTGGTGTAACCTTGAAAAACTTATAACGTGTAAAAAAAAAAAAAACCTTCAGCTTCCATGTCAACGACGCCTCCAAATAAAACAGCTCTCTTTTTGTGCACACACATAGAAAACCCTGCACGGGGCCCAGGTGGCATCCCATTCTTCTTTATCTAATTAAAAAAGTAACAATAATATGAAAAAAAATTCTGCTTGTCTGAAAAACTTGTGTACATATGTCCAAGGTACCAACCGTGACCTATAGACATCAGATTGGAAGGTGGACCCCATGTATTTTATTCATGGTAATAATATATTAAGAACATTAAGTGGATAAGCTAAACCTTATTCCATTCCCATGTACGAGGATCAAGGGACCACATGTCAGAATGAACTATGCCTTTCTCCGTTCCCTTTTTGTCAGCATTAACTTCTTTGGAATAACCACCGTACATGTATATCTGCATATGCGACAAAAGAAAAAAAAAGGAAATGATGTTATATAATCCACGTAATACAGATATGATTTACAATTAATGAGGAGATTCCTATAGCAACAAGTACATATTATAGTAAACATAAATCTTATACCACAGAAGAAAAAGAATTAACAAAAAATCACCACAAATATGACTAAAAAAAAAAGAATAAGAAAACATATAGTAGAAAAGAGTTTTGCCAAGAAGAGTTTCAAAGTTGAAAGACTCGCAGATAAAGAACCTATGAATATAACTAAACACAGCTAAGTACTACTTTCTCTAACAAAAAGTATTAACAGAACAGGTAACAAATCAGCAGAAGAAAATGTATATACTTACAAGATCTTGGAAAACAAAAAGCTGGAATCCGCTTCTTGCACTTGGCCAAAGAGCTCCTGGTCGAGGTTTTATTTCTTCCCACTATATAATATCAAGAAATGCAATGAATCATACTCAGATAGCTTATTTTAGAAGAGGAACTTTTATCATACCCAAACTCAATTTTATGAAACGTGCTTACCTTGTAGTTATCCAAATCAAAGACATGAAGGTCGTTATAGTACCTGCAAATGATAGCACGTGATTCAAGTTGAATTCCAGATAAACTAGTAAAATAATGTATCTTCCATTTTCTACTAAATGCTGCATATCATCTAAGGGACATTAAATTTAATTGAATGTTTGAATTTAAATACGCAGAAGAAAATTTTGACAGGTTCCAAAGATATAATATATACAACACTACAAGCTACACAAGTTCAAAATAATGTGGACATGGGTATGTTTATAGAGAATAGATAAATCAACAGGACGACATTTGTAACAAAAAGTGAAAGTAACCTACCTTACTTCCCTTAGTGTATCATAAAATCCACCAAAAACAATCAATTTGTGCTTGTACAGGATCTGAGGAACAGGAACAGGAACAGCATGAGCAATCACCTGTCATATGAAACTCAAGAAATTGAAAAATACTTAAAGCAAATTAATTATTACCATTCTATGTCCAGATCGTGCACTTGGACATCCTTTCAAATTGAGTTGCTCCCACTGATTTGTTTTCAGATCAAACACCCAAAAATCCTGCAACAAGATTCACGCGGTCCATTTCCATTAATAAATGAAAGAGGCCATAAACTGAATGAAATATGAGAAAAGAAGAATGCAAAGGAAGTAGGTGTTAATGGTACCTTGTAGTGATGAAACCGTTCCTGGTTCGGAGAAGTGAATTCGCCCCCTGTACGACAGAAAATAGTAAACTTAAAATTCAATGCTAACAAGGTTAAGTGCAAACAAACTAGAGAAAATCAGTATACCAAATATGTAGATATTATTTTTCCATGCCACCGCTTGGTGAGCACTACGCGGAGGTGGGCTATTCGGGCTAGACACTAATTTCCATTCGTTCTTCTCTACGTCGTATCGGTAAAGATCACCATAAACAAAAGTCTGCAAGAAAGTTTTTATAACATATATCACAAACTTGGTTGCATAACATTTTTGTGAGAAATCATGCAAGAAGACCTTAATGATATCACAAACTGCCAAAAAATCAGTATTTGCATAACATTTTTGTTGGAGAAATTAAAAAAAATGCTTGCTGTGAGTTCTCCATTCACACAACTAATGTTATCCACCAGTCTAAGGATTAAAAGATATAATTACAAAATGACCATAATTACAATTAGATCAATGGACTTAGATAAAAAATTAAGAAATTTAATATAGTTGATTACTTATTAGTTATTATTGTGCACTTTTGAATCACTAATCTAAAAATAAGTGATTATTCTTTTAAAGAATTCAGTTTGCCACTATCCATACTTGTGACAATATTCTTGAAGAATTACACTAGAAGCATCAATGAATAACAGCAGTCAATTTTCTTTGAACAATTACAGTGTCCCTTTTGCAAACACTACGGAAGGAGCTTTTTTGCACTTTCTATTATGGGTTCTATTTTACAAAAGTCACACTCTATGACGATACTGAAAAGGATATGCGATTTCAAAATCTCACCTTGTTACCATTGTAGAACTCTCCACCATAGAAGATCAATTCGGTATCCTTCAATGGGTTTATTGTAAACTGCGAAAAATTGTGCAAAAGTCAATGGCCAAAACATACACATATATCTTCTTCACCTCTTCTTTAGATTTTTCTAATACAATGAATTTATGTTTAAACTACCGAGCAATTAGATCGGGGTGAAGGAGCAGGGACATTCTCCTCGACATGCACTTCCTTCTTCTTAGCTTCTTCTTTTTGGATGTTTTTCTACAAATATAAAGAAGAAAATCACAGTTGAAATAAGGATAATTGTCACACCTGCATTTCACTGAGATTTACTAACTCACGGGATTTAGGAATTTTTCTGTATGGGTTACATGGACCATTGCTTTTAGAAATTTCAGCTCCACGTTCACAGCTTTGTCTAATAGCATAAGCCTTACATATTTCGATCTTAAAGAAAGATGAATATATAAAACAAAACTACCGAAATGTGAGCCTAAAGCTACCATGGGGCCCAGTATCAGGATCCTACAAACAATCATACAGATACAGCACTCAAAAATCAAACAAACAAACAAATCCTAGGTGCCTGCCGATCATCTCAAATTGAGATGGCTGTGACTTTTAGGTGTCTCATCTACAACTGACATAATTATCATCTAAATATTTCTCTTTAAAGCTTTGAGGCAGCATCCAGCTAATTAAACATTAATCTGGCTTCAAACTACTGATACTATCTCCCCCCCTCTATATATAGAGAAAACAAGGCCGAATTACGAAAAGATGAGTACAAGGATGGCATCGATGTCATCTTCCTCGGAGACTTTACGGCTCTCGCGGCGAGCTCGCTTCTCCTCGGCTTTGGCCGTCTTTCTCTCCGTCTTCTCCTTCCCCTTTCCCGGCTTCTTCGTCTTCTTCCCCATCAATCAATTAATCAGGAACCCTCACTCTCCAGTCTCTCTAACGCTCTCGCTCTCTGGCTGGTGCTTACGCGCGCGGCGAGGGTTTTGTTATCGCGCCCAATCCGCCGCTACGCCGGGCCTAAAAAGAGGGTTTAAGCCTTCAAGGGTGAAGGACTGCTCGTAAAAATGAATTTGGTACGGCGTTTGGAGATTCGGTGCAGCGCAGCGCAGCGCGATCTCTCCGTCCGATCGTGTTTATATTCGTGCAGCGTAAATCTCAAAAAAAACCCTGTAATTTATCGGTTCGCATTTGAATCTTATAAATTTTTAATGAATTCCTGTACGAATCATATTATGTTCGATCCATTGACAACCCTGAATGGAGACACGCATCAGCATGTTTTCAATTTAAGGAATCGCGCGAGGTTTAATATCCATCGGATTAATTTTTATATTTATTGAATTAAAGAACCGTTTAATGACTTTAAAATTCGTATTTAAATTTTTTTTAGACGCTTCAATAATCATGTTAAATATTAAATTTAATGATCAAATAGTTAGAGCAATCTATTAGATCAAATTCGATCTAATGGCCATTTAAAACTGACAGCTGGGCTCTGCAAATTTAGATCATCTCCATCCCATTTTCAAATTAACTTCCTTTAATCTTATGTGTCAATTGCAATTGCAATTGTAGGGATGAAGAACTCTTACTAAAAGGTCACGTAAGCATTTGCAATTCATTTGAAAGTAGTATAAGATATCTTCATCTCTGAAATTATTTAAGATCATTTTCTTTATCAATTAAAAATTATCACGTCAGTAATTGTAGAGATATAAATATTCTAAAATTAATATGGAAAGAATTGTTTAATTAAATTAACAATTGAATTAATAATTATAGAGTTAGATATGTCATTAGATAAATGACGGGTCCCGCTTGTCAGATTTATTTGGACCGGGCCGGGCTTTAGAGCTTGGGAGAGTTAAAGATGCTCTTAGATAAATGATGGGTCCCGCTTGTCAGATTTATTTGGACCGGGCCGGGCTTTAGAGCTTGGGAGAGAGAAAAAAAAAAATGAAGGAATCGATAAAAGATTGAACAAGGGTATAAACGCAAATATCAAAATGTATGGAGTGGAGAGAGGAAAATTAATCTTCGCCTGGGTTTGTCTACCACCACTGCTCTACTTCTTTCTACTTTCTTCCCTCGTTTCCTATGAACTGACAGAAAGACAAAGACAAACAAAAAGAAAAGAGAGAGAGAGAGAGAGAGAGAGAGAGGAAACGAGGAGGAATGGCAGTTGAAGGGGTAGTACGGATCTACTCCTTAGCTGTTATTTTGTTTTCGCTAGTTCTTCATGGAGGGGCAGAGAACCAGGTGAGTTTGATTTGATTTTTTAGAAGGGAATTTCGGTTCTTTATTTGATCTTGGAAATTCTTGTTGAATTATGTCATAGTATCTTCCCCTGTCCCTTGTTGTGATTATTAGGTATTCTGGTATTGATAGTAATTTCGATTTGATCAATTATGGTTCTTTTTGTTATACAACAGTAAATCCCATCGCTGAAAAATCAAATCTTTAAGTTAAAATGGGAATTTTGGTTAAGAATTTCCAAGAAGAACGGTATCTTTTTAGTCTCTTTAATTTTGTTATTTGTGTCACTTGCAATGATTAAGTAATTCACTTAAATCATTTGTGATTTCTTACACTTTTTTTTTGTTTGTATAATTATCTAACTTCAAATTATTCTTTGATTAGGGGTTTCAGCAAGATGCTGGAGCTAGGTAATCAACAATTTAAACTTCTTTTTTCTCATGAAATGATTTAATTAAATGTGAAAACTCAAGCAGTGTTAAAAATAAACTTTCATATACAGAACTCTTTTGCAAGATAGCTCGTACAAGCACGAGGTACATTGTTCTAGAGAAAGGAGTCGAGCAGCATGGACAGTTGTTGATGAGGTAAAACATTTTTACATCTTGCATTATACACTTTGTTCCATGTGAATCAACAACCCAGTTAATGTCAGCACATCTGCAACTACCAAGAAAGTTTCTTATCTGGGAGGTTTTGTTCTCCCTCGTGAGAGATACTCCTTGTAAATGTACATCTTGGAACTAGGAACATCATATTCTTGATACCGGCAGTGAATTGTTGATATAACTGGTACAAAAATGTAGCCACTAAAAAAGAAAAAGAAAAAGAAAACAGTGAATTGATTTGTTAATACAGAATCTGCCATGGCCAAGAGCAGTTCCAAGTTGTGACTCCCTTTAGACTCGTCAATTAACATATACATTCCTGGCATGAGCAGACCAATGTTACTTATTAGTTATACGTTATACATACCTTTTTGTTACTTTCTGATTCCTCGATTCTGACACTTGGTGCAGTATCTGATGCCTTTTGTAGAGAAACAGCAATTCCAACTACCAAAAAAATGTCGTCTGAATCCACAAAACGACATGTTTCGCGAACAAGAGGAGCATAAGATCCACGTCGATGTAAATGACTGGAAGTGTGGATTTTGTAAAAAGAGCTTTCGTGCAGAGAAGTTTCTAGATAAACATTTTGACAATCGGCATTCTAACCTTATTGATGGTGTAAGGAAATTGTTTTCTTTTCAATGATATTGTGTATTGTTGTATGAGACAATAAACCTTTTGGTTACTATGTTCTGTGAGACAATATAAGACTATAAATCTGAACCAAGTCGTGCTTTAGTATTTTTACTGATTATTTCTTTTTATATACTATTGGACCCATCTCTATGTGCTTTATTAAATTCAGAGTCAAGGAAGATGTTTGGCTGATTTATGTGGTGCATTGCACTGTGACCTGGTGATTGAGTCGAAAAAACTAAAAGGCAAATGCAACCCAGCTGCTGCTGCTAGGAATCGACACCTTTGTGAGGTTCTTATTTAATCGAGTTTGTATAGACTATGGAGTGATATTTACTTCTTTTGGAGCTCTGGAGAAATATCATCTATTTCTCATTATTGTTAAAGAGACCCTTGATTTCTGGTATATGCATAAAGCACCCATAACTAGCATTAGAACTAGCTAAATAGTAGCAGAACAATCTGAAAACTGATCACCTTGCCCTTAGCACGACTCTGAAATAACCTTAAAATTCTAAAACCACATAGATCTCTTTTCAAATGAACCAAAGAATTTTAGACCTTTGGAGGATAAAATGATCTTTTCCCTCATTCCCTGGAACGTAATTGGTATCCGTCCAACCACTTCATCCTTGGTCAATCCCATTTTTCCAAATCTGTAATCCTAATCACTTATATAATGAGAAGCATATTAAATAAACAATCACTTATGGAAGGCTGAAGTTTTTTCCCCAGAAAAAAATCACTGCTACATTTTATTTCACCTGGAAAACAGTGTTTTGCAATTAGAAAATTGGTTCTGTTTTCTGCAAATAACATTAAATAAAGTATTTTATGTTAAAAATCTTTTCATCGTTTTTGCTATTATAGTATTATATCTCACAGCTTAATTAACTTATCACAGAGCCTGGCAGATAGTTGCTTTCCAGTTAGTCAAGGTCCAAAAGCAAGCCGTCTTCATGGTATGTTGGTATTTCTTTTTTTTTATTTCTGTGCATATATAGAAACCGGATTCATATTTTATGAAGGAACTATTATCCATTGTATTATTTTTTTTTTTCAGAGTTTTTCTTGCGCCAGTTTTGCGATGCTCATACATGCAGTGGCGGGCCTAAACCTTTTTCTAAAGGTGGCAAGGTCTGAGCATTTTTCATAATTCATTCCTAGTTGCTTTTCTGTATACAGTTCCTCACTTCAAGACTCAATAAAATCTCAGATGTTTTGGAGCATGTAGTTTGTGATTTGGCCTTAATCTTAGAAATCGGGATCTCTGGATCTGTTTTTTTGGCATCAACTACCCATAGGCCAGGCAACATAAAATTCCAATGATTCAAGTCCCAAAGTGTTGGTAGAAAGCCTAATACAGGGCCTAGAAAATTTTCAAGTACCAGTATTTGATTAGAGGTCTAAAATTTCAATATTTTCAGAAAAGGACAAGTGTATTTTGGCTTGCAAGTAGCATCTTGATTATTTTGCTGCTGCCGCTGTTCTATCTATTGGTATACTTGCACCGAAGGTATCTTCTGCCTTACTAATGGTTTTTCCCTTTGTTTCTTTGCTCCTATTCTGTGTGGTTTGGTACATTGATTGACATTAACTTATTTTGGTACTGTCTGTAGGGAAATGAAAACAGTTGTTAAAGACTTCAAACGAATTGCAAAATCAGGACACAACAAAAAGGCCTCCTAGGCTGTTGTATTAAGTACAAACGAAAATATTTATTGCAGGTAAGTGTATGTACTCTCTCGCACCAGATCCACTCTGGACTTGTACTGCTCAGTTCATGTTTATTCTCAGCCTTCCTTGTGTTTGGGTTTGATTTGTGTCTTGCTGGGATTTTATTGCTGCACTGGGGCTAACTTGAATTTTCGAGATACATATGTCAAGTCTTGGTAAAATTTTCCAGAGAAATTGTCAGAGACATCTAGTTAGTTGTAAGTTGCAGAAAAAGCCCTTGCTCAGTACTTCCAATAATTAGCCTACTGGGTTGAACAAGTAAAAAATCGAACACTGCCCATGTTAAATCTAATGATACTGAAGCACTTTACTTTGGTTGAGATCATTGGTTACAAAATAATGACAGAGTTTATTATTAGAGCAGTTATTAAAACTTTTTGTGCTCTTAATATAAGAACAGAAACATAATTTTCTTTGGACTATTAAATTAATATAATTGACCTACATATTAATTATGGTTGTTTCTTGGATTATTATTCCTTTATCCCTAACTGATAAATAGGGTAAATGGTGTTAGTTGATAACCAATTTGTACAGAGCATGGACATTGTCCATTTTTGAGTATTTAGGGGCTCTTTTGAAAATTTAAATGTTTTTAAGCTATAAATTTTGGGCTTAGTGTGCTTTGGTGTGTCCGATTGTGCTGACTTTTTAGGTCTTGTTGTGTGTTGACTAACTTCTGACAGTACATGCAGGAAAAAGGCGAGATCATGGTTCCAACAAGCGCAATCAAATTATGTAACTAGCAACATGTACTTCTTAAATTGTAACTTAGTCTAGATTTTTTTTTTAGTCGACTTTGTAGTTAAACCAAAAAAAAAAAAGATGTCGCAATATTCTTTTGGCATTTTGTTTCATTGTAATTCCTATTGTGCTTTCTTTTAAAGTTATAGTAATTTTTTCATGATGTTTCAAAAAATGTGGTGCTCATCTCATGCTTTTACTGATGTAATCTGTGAACATGATAACCGATGTTGGTGTTTGCAGATTAATAAATAGTATATTTACCTCATTCATGAACTTTCATTTGTAAAGAAGTCATTAACTAGGAAGTCAGAATTAAATGACAGTACAACATCTGATCATATTACGATCTCAAAACTTCTAACCATTTAAGAAATCTCTACAATTTTTAGACTAAGATCTCAAATTTGGTCTCTCCACAAGCCGGAATAAGCCATGCTAGTCCTTGGTCTGAAAGGAACAGGAAGCACCTGAAATGAAAACCAGACATCAAGTATGGTTAGCAAATACTGAAAGGTTTAAATTTACAGGAAATGTTTTTAATAGGAAAGACAAATTCGCTCAAACTATGGTGGCAAACTTTTGGCACGGATATTCTAAGTTGATATCTGACATGACACTTCAATAGATCTGGAATTGACATGCCAAATTGCAATCTTCATTGGTGAGATATCTATTCCTAGGTTAGTACTTTGTTGTTTATGGAATGATACTTCATTGTATTTCAGAGCATTATAAAATGCAACATAAAAAGGATATGACATATGCTAAGATCTCTAGCAGAAAACTCATTTATTTATAGTGATCCAAATCAGAGTACCCTAATTAGGAGAATTAATCAATGTTCAAAGAGTTAAATGTCTTTATTCGGCCCTTCTAACTTACACCTACCATGCGTATTATTGCTCATTTAAGTGCAGCTTAGGACAGAAAGAGAAGTCACAAATTAATGCAGAACAGAAAAGAAAAAAGAGTAGAATTAACTTAGTTATCTATGCAATGGTGTAGTAAATCATTGAAGGTCAAGACATCTCCCTTTTATTTCTACCTTTCTTTTGGACTGCAGGATGAGCCGCTGAGGAAGGTTATGATTTAGGTTAGCAACTGTTGAAGATTTCTATTTCTTTAAAGAGTACAATCCATCCCTCATTTCTATCTTTTCCTCAGATATCAGATCAGACAGAAAGCTCTGTAATTGGTGGAGCGACTTGTCGTATGTTGGTTCAGATATACAAAACATCTGAAATATATCATTTTGTTAGGAGCTTAGAGAACTAGATTAAATACGATATGCTGTGGCTTGAAGAATTGAGCAAACTTACCTTTAAAGTGTTGTGTATTTTGTCAAGTGTTGCGGTGCCATAATTAGTAAGCAATCCCATGATAAATTTCTGCAATATTACCAGAAGAATTACAAGGTCATCATCCAATACAAAACATTAATTCCAATATGAAAAGGTAGATTCAAAGCTATTTAATTTCGAAAAATTGA
The DNA here is from genome assembly GCA_037678475.1 of x Bolboschoenoplectus mariqueter. Classification (NCBI taxonomy): domain Eukaryota; kingdom Viridiplantae; phylum Streptophyta; class Magnoliopsida; order Poales; family Cyperaceae; genus x Bolboschoenoplectus; species x Bolboschoenoplectus mariqueter. The sequence continues at coordinate 1,417,967 of CM075273.1, forward strand.
ATAGGACAGGAATCTTGTTTTTTTTAACAAGAACACAAAATATCCCCCGTAGCTTGTCAAGATCAAATATCCCACTAAACTGTACAAACCCCTCCCATTTTTCCTTTCAACAATCGGCCAGAAATCCCTAATGTCCAACTAATCATGAAGAATGAGAGAAGTGCGCATTTTGAGCGCATTCTGAAGCATGTTGTACATTAAAATAATTCATAATTCTCAGGACATGCTGAATATTTGAGATTTTGTTCAATCAATAGAAATTTTTTTCCTTCATTATATGATGAACTTTGGTGCAGGCCTTGAGCCTGCCTTCTATATAAGATAAAAAAAGGTTCAAACCTCAAACACTGTCATCTCTTTAATCAGTTGCTCCTCAACAGAGGCAACAGATCTCTCTGCTTCTTCTTCCATCAATTGGCAGCCTTCACTAGCAAGGCCATTCTTGCTAAGATCTGCCATGCTGTCTACTATTGTAAAAAGTGGGTCATCAGGTTTTGCCCCTGCTGACTCTGTCAAGATTCCCTAAAAGACGTTGAAATGAAAAATGAAAAAAAGAATGGTCACTGTTTATCAAGGGTTGCAATAAAAGATGGTAGACTCCGATTTGGTTTCTAATGCAGTTGATTTTTTTGCAGAGCATACCCATAGTTTATGCATTTGCAAAATAATATCAATACTGTTTTTAAAAAGCAATTACTATTAGCACCCAGTAATAGATGCAGTTCTTTCTTGTATGAACAGAGTATAAATTGATTTTGCATAATCATAAGAAAATTTCGAGGGTAAGTTAGTCAGTCAAAAAATCTCTATTGTGTGCTACTTAATTTTGTCTTGCTTCTCCCTTTTTCTCATTCCTATAATTAGCATAACTTGATTTATGAAATCTATCACATTTTTATCATTTTGAAGCCTAGAAACATGACAAAATGTTGTATGATACCTTACTAATCCAAAAACTGATCCTCCTGTTTAATGTATCCACAGGCATCCCAATTTCTGCTGCAAGGCTTTTAGAATTCCAACTAAAGAAAACAAACAGTAATACAATTATGTGGCACAACAAGAAAAGTCAGATAAGTAAATCAATGATTAATATCCAATACCTTGGTTCCTCCTGAAATTTCATTATAATAGCAGCATGAACAGGAGATACTGTGAATTGCATACTCCTGTCTTCAAATTGTAGTTCCAACTGATAATAAAACTTAGTGAGATTACATAGGGCATAAAATGAAGTAAATAACACAAAATAAAATAAAACTTATGTCATCACAACCTTTACTGTTCCCAGATTTTTCTTCCACATCAACTTTCGAGGGGATTTTATCTCATGGAACCTCTTGGCATAATCAGATAATAACCGGCCAACTGAAGAAGGAATATTAATTTCTTCTTCCTAGAAAACAAAAACAAAATATGGTAACGGAATAATATAGACTTCAAAAGAAATCTTACCAAAGTAATTTGTTGTTTCATATAAAGGTGTACTCTAAATGGGCTAACCTTATGATATACAGTTAATTTTCAAAATAGCAACCTTTAACTAGCCAAATAAATAAATAGGAACAGTACTTATTTCAATAACGATATTCATTTTCCATTAAAAGGAAAAATATATTGATTACAGCAGTAGACTCGATAAGCTAGTTACTGTTAGGAACTTCCTAAAAAATACCAATTCCAAATAAATAAAGTAAAAGGTCGAAAATACCTGAATCGGTGGCCAGAAATTTGAAGATAAAATAGTAGCATCAAGAATATCAAGTGAGACATCCATTTCTCCTTGCTCAGAACCTTGACAAAAAAAAATAAAAAAAATAAACAAATGAAAAAATAACTATTATTCACTTTGATCTCACATCCGAAAGCAAGTTGAACTGATAAATCAGAGGTTTTCATATTTTACCAGCAGAAATAGCTTTCCCCAAAGTAGCTTTGATGTTAGTATTTGTCCTCTTTGAATCAATCAGATCATTCAACATGATTTCACACTTCTGCATGCTGCTTTCCCCAAAGTGTATCTGCAATTTGATAAACAGAGTTAAAGTAAAAGAGCACGCACACAGATGCAAACGCAGAAATAGAGCAAAGGTGGTGATGATGATGATGAGATAAAGATGCTGGACTAGTCCAATAAGAAGGCTTTTGAACTTCTTGCTCAGTTAATTGAATTAGTCCAATAAATAATTACAATGGTTGGATGCAACATTGCTTGTAATCTAAACTCTACAGCATTGGAAATCATAATCTTTTTGCTTTTTTAATGAATTAATGGTAGTGCCTACTACCTCAAAAAAATAATTCCACCTTGTTATTTAATGTTTTGAATACATTAGAACTTACATGACCTGATAAAATCTTAAAATAAATTAAATTCTGGCCCTTTTCCACGACGACAAAAGCAATGAATAAATAAATAATTAATTAAAACCATAGCTCGAGATTAAACAGATAACAAAACCTTAAGGAGCTCCAAAGTCCGAATCTCAGAGTCAATATCATAATCAGATTTGTTAAGAAGTTTCTCTGCCAACATTACTCGGTATTCATTTACGAGCTGGTCCTTTGAACCAATTATACCGACCATCAATTCGAGTATGTCAATTTTTCTTCTGTTTCGGCTTCCTTTTAATGGATCAGCTTCTACCGGGTCAGGTTCCCAGCTGTCAGAATGCAACAGTTGCTTGTCAAATTGCAAAAGGAAAAAAATAAAAACAAATAAAGAAACAAAAACAAAATAAATATATATTAACTACAAAGATTTGGTAAGAAACTGAGAGTATATCAGTTATTTGTTTACTTGGGAGTTGGAACAACCTCTAGCATATCAGCTTTTCCTCATCTATCAATCTGATATGGTAAGGTACTGGTTTAATCATGTTTCTAGCCCCTTGATGAATCTTTTTTTTTTTAATTTACTGGGCTTATTTGGTAATGAGGGTATAATAGGGATGTGTTAAAGTTCGGTTGCACACTTGAGACTTACTGAAGCAGACAACTGAGTCAAAATGAGGATTAATCAAGCACACAATGTGGAATAGGGGTTAACTGCACATTCTGGAAATAGGCACCACATGAGTTAGGTTCTGTCCTATACCAGATTGGTACTGTACAAAAAGATATCCCTCCCAGTAAATGACATACCGCTCGGCATTTAACCATGCTTGCTTTTCATCAGTTCCACCATCCTCCTCAAAGTCTGCACCATCCTGGTTCTCGGCATCTCTGTTCAACTCCTCTAAGAGGCTATCTCCTGCATTCCCTGAACCACCACTATTACCTCCAGTCCCATCTGTCAGCATAGTAACAATGCACTTTATTGTGTCCTTTCTGCCCCTAAGATAATCCCTTATTGGTTCTCCTACTGCTTCTAGAAACACCCCAGCAGGGTCGATTGTTCTTAGCGCTTTTATGGTGGATACATATTGGTGCAATATGTCATTTGTTGATGCACCAGCTGTCAAAAGACGGTATTTTAGAGAGGATATGAAGGAGTCAACAAGTTTTGAGTGTTGGCCGGTGTACTCGAGGCATCGTTTTAGGTCCTCTATCGTGGGAGAGCTTAAAAGATTTCAGCAAGATGGTAAGATGTAGTTATAAGGAAATGGATAAATAAATAAAAGGTACACTTTGCAACAGAAGCACCACAAGTTAAATACAGATTGACCAATACTTTTAAATAGAAGATTAAGAAAAACTATATCAGTTTAAACCCAGATATCTTTGTCAAATAATAATAGTCAGCCATATTTTCCAACCAACAAAAACAATTAATGAAGATTCCAGTAACAGTTCAAACTTAAATTTTGATTTGTTACTAAGTAGGGGCTAATTGCAACTGAAAAAGAGAGACTTTTCTACAATTACATAATAAGGTAGGGAATATTTGCAACATTCTATAAGTAATTGTCATGCAAATAAGAAATGCAAACCTGTCTGGATAATCTACAATGATTTCAAAAAGTTTCTTGATTCTCAGATCTTGCAAGGTCTCATATGCAAAATATTCGAGCCGCAACTGCCATCTAACAAGGGCTTCAGAAGGGATGCCAATCCCTGGAAAAGAAGAAGGTTGAGAAGCCAAAGGCGATTTTACATTAGGTGATTCTTTTTCGTACTCAATGGAGTCTCCTAGGTATCCCAGCAAATCATGCAAGAACTGGAGAGGTACAGCCTAAAAAAGAAGATGGTTGGTGAGATCAAGTCCGGACAATTAAAATGTTCAGCAAGCGAATAGTATGTAAATATAATTCGACATGTATTGTTTGTGACATTATTAGCATCCTCCAATTCTACACTAATTTGTATTTTTCAATACTTTGATAGAACTCAAATTGTATTTAGAATCTTTTAATGAATCTGTGATAATACTGATGGATTGGATAAAAAAAAAAATATAACAGTACCAATTGAAGGCATTACAACCAAGAAAAAAATAAGTTGCCAGTGCGGTAACAAAACACCAAATGGGTCAATAAAAGACATCTAAAATCAACAAAAGTTACAAAAGAATGGAAATATATATGTGCATTAAAATCAATAAACAATATCCAAAAAGTCATACAGACACATATAACATATGAGATGAACAAAGGTGAATTATAAACAGTTTGGAGATGTTTATGCTGACATCATTTCATAACAGATTAAAGTAGAATAAGATTAACTACAAGAAAATAAAATTGAACTCAAATGTTGATAGAGAAAGGGTTGGAAGTTTACCCTAATCCATTTCTTCAAGGACCAAAGAACAGGAACCCTGTAATCATCTCCAGCTAGTTCATTGACCTTTGACTACTCAAAGAAAGAATACAAGAGTCATATAGGGTACAAAAGAATGCTTCAGTAATTAGTAAGGAAAATTTTCATGTGTGCCCCTCAAAAGAGTAGTATGATACTCATCAAGACAAGATATATCATACATACACTTTTAAAACATGGAAATATCTCCCAATAATAGCTTTTGTAGTTTTCTTGAAAGTCTGAAAACTACCCCTCGCATTCCTTATTTAACTAAAGGAAAACAATGAGCACAGAGGGTTTGTTTTAGCATTTCTTTTACAACACCGTAAAGGGATGAGTTGCATCAGAACTTTTTTTGTTGCTTTATAGAGTTAATATGTTTTAAAATTTTGGAAGGTTATACATGAAATCACACAATTAAATAAACCTCACTTCAATGAAATTGCTGTGATTAGTGATTATAGAAACCCACACTTACTTTTAAAAGCAAAAATATGGCAAAGGAATAGGCATCTTCAGCCATGGAGGTGAAACCAAGACTCCTTAGGTCACTGACAACCTTTCCAATTTGCATAACCAAACCATTGCATTCACACATGGAAGTATCCATATGATATAAATCAGCATCATTATGTGAATCATTAATATTGATCTCTAATTCATTACTATCACCATCAGCCATCATAGAGTTCAGTTCTTCCAGCTTTTTCTTGAAATATATTCTCAGTACATCTATAATTGAGGGGAATAAGTATAAAATTAGGAAGCAGAATATGATGGTTATTTCGATGGAACCTTTGCCAACATAAAGACAACACAAAATCATCTGTTTGGCACCAACCAACCACTGAAGTCACCTAGTATGCTGTGTCATAATAAGCAGAGAGTTTCATAGCAGCCCCTGCTGACCTACTATATGCATACAGGCTATGAGAATTGTTACTTTTATATACCTGTAATCTAGTAAGAATTAAGAAATCACCAAATCATCTTAATCAACATCGAGCATCTTCATTACTAAGTTACTGTAGATGCAGGATGCAGGATTACCTTAAACTGTTCCTTAATTTCCCTCGCAGTTCTACTACTTGCAACTTGGACACTAGAAAATTGTCAAACTGTTGCTTCGAATTAATGAGTCTGGCATAAGCTGTGATGGTAGCAGATTATTATATAAGAGGATCAAATAGCATATTCTCATTATAATTACAAATCATATCACAGGTATGACATTTCAGATTGCATATGCACGTTGAAAAACCTTTTAGGGAAAATATTGAATACTAAAAACTTCAAGAGGGGACAAGTAAATATCTCTTTTTTTTAATATGACCTGGAAAATCCCAAGGCAGTGACGTCAGAAGAACTGAAGATACCATCAACTGATACCTAGACATGAGTTGTGAACTAGGATGCTCTATCTCTGACTCTCTTTTCGCAATTCTTTCCTCATAAGACTTCAAACTTTCAACCAGAAACAAAAGGCAGTTTTCCTGGTATCTCTTTGCTGAGCAAATTTCTTCCAAAGACTTGCTCAATATTTCCTCAGGCCAGTTCTCTTGTTCCTATATATATTTTTTTAAATTAGGAATAAATAACATGACAGTCCTTGGAGTAGCTGATTAGGTACCACTATTTGTTCAGCATGATACAAAATATAACAATAACAATTAAGTTTAGATGCAGAAGAAGAATCCAATTTGTGAGATCTAACCCATCATCTACCTCACAATAAGGAGACGTGAAAAAAAAAATGGCTTACATGAAATTTATCCTTCTCAGTTGCAGAGGCATCACAGTAGGAATCAAAATGTTGCCAAAATTTCTGGACTGCTGACTTTTTGAATGCTTCCTGCAGCGAATTACAAAACAAGGTGAAGCAATTGCTGAGCACTCTCACTACATTACTGATATGTTCTTTTTCTTTGTTCTGAATTAGCCTTTAACAGGGCTCTAGATGGACTTGAACTTGAATCAAGCTGAATTGACAAAAATATTGTTGTGCATTAAAAGAGTACATTTGCAAAAGGTCAAGTACCTAAATATAATAGAGCAAGCACACAACTGTGTAATTACCTCCAAAGAGAGAAGAAAGTGGTCTTGGAGGAGAGAGGCGAGGCCATGGTCGCACAGCGATGCGACGGCGGGTCCCAACTGGGAATCCAGAGAGCAACAGGTGGCAGTTTTAGAAAGGAGAGAGACGGTGAGGTCGCAGAAGTGGGCCCAGTCGTGAAGGATTTCTGCGATCGCATCTTCCGAGAGTGAATCCAGCGCTTCTGGATCGCATAGCATCGTCATAAGCTCCGGCGTTCGGGGGGTGGCAGTGTCAATGGGGGGAGAGCGCAAGAGCGGGAGTGAAGGGTTTAGAAGAGCGCGAGAGACGAAATTACACCACAGACCTCCTAAAATCCCAATATTTTTATGGGGTGAATAACACAAATGGTCATAAAATATCATCTATTTGTTTATTCTTTTGATCCTTAAGTTTAAGTATCAATTTGAATATTTGATGATTAAAGTATTAATTTGATCCTTACAATAATAGTTTGGTTATCATTTTAGGCTTTAAATATTAAAAGTATTATTTTAGTTTTTGAATTTTAATTAATATCAAATTAATTATATATTTAAAATTACTTGAAAAAATAATATTTTATCTATCATAACATTAATTTTTTCATTGAAATTAGGACGGATGTAATCGTCAATTAATGAAAATAATATGAAAATAAATATAGTTATTCATGCATTAAATATTAATTAAATTAATAATAGCAAGGACGTTCGTGCAATTATAAAATTATTAACAATAATATTTATATTTTTTCTTAAATATTATAAGATATATCATTATGATATGAATGTAAATATGAATTTTCATTTATTTTTTGACCAATGATTATTGCAAAATAAATTTGTTATAAATTAAAAAACTATAGATCAAAATAATGAACTAGAGATATTTTAAGGATTCAAATGATACTTTTGAAATTTTAAGGATCAAAATGATAATTAATTAATACTTCGAAGATTAAATTGATACTTTTAAAATTTAAGGACTAATATGTTAAATGAATAATACTTTAAAGATCATTTATATAATTTACAATATTAAAAAAATAGATTTACACCCATCAAAACATTTTAATGAAAAATTATCTCATCAAAATATCAAAATTTGGGTATAAATTTTATTTGAATGCAAGAATCCTTTACCTTTGCTCACCTTTTTAGTTTAATAATCCTAATACTAGTTACAATTTACTTTATTCTTAACTAAAATAATCATTGATTATGTTTTTCAAAATTAATATTTGGTCATCATGTAAATTCATTTAGAGCTAAAAGTAAGAAATAGGTGCTGAGATTATTATTTCCTATGTTAAGAGGAGTGAAAACTGCACCCTTTATCAATACTATAAGTATTTGAAGCTAAGAGGTACCAAATTTGAAGTGCAAAGTTTAAATTCTAAAATATATATTTTTAAAAAGTATTTTATACTTAATATTGTGTGCAAATAAAAAAAATATAGAATTTATAATGTAAGAGTAATTTCTCCTATGTTAAATAGATTTTTTTTTTGGTTAAATCACATTATGTATGATTGTTGTATGATTCTAAAAATAAACATGAGTAATCGGAAACAATTTTAGCCAATATCAACTAAAATCGTCTCATTTTTGTGATCTATCCTTGTCAACTTAACCAACAACAATCGATACTTGTATACATATTTTGACATTTTTCTTAGAGAAGATAACCCTCATATTTTCATATTTTCATGAGAGTAGGAGTGTCAACAAATCTGGTTGGTCAATTTTGTTTAAATTGTCAATCCAATTCACTTTAGTATTACAAGATTTAAGTTTGTGATTAACAAATCACAAAGATGAAAACCATCTCCTCTGAACTTCATTTTAGACTATTGAATTTTGCGGATTTGTCGGATTTCATTGAAATATTATTATAAACACACAAGTACAAATAATATCAAAAAAAGAAAAGAAAAGTAAAATAAGATAATTTTAGTGTACATTCAACACAACAATTAATGTACATCTCATAAAATGGTGCATCTTTAATTTCAATCATTAATTACATAAGAATAATAAAGTCATTTGCATTTTATAAGCTAAATACGATATGACATGAGAAATTGATTTATTGTCCTTGAATCATCAAAGCAGCCATAATTTGTGAAGAGTAATAAATTATTAGAGAATGATATCTCAAATATATTGGAAGGTTATATGACAGTCATTAATATATAATTCATTTTGCATATAGTTTTCTCAGATATAATATTTGAATGGTTATTTTTCATTTTGTCATTTTAGTGCAGTTCCAAGTTATATATATACAACGTACGGTGCATATATATAAGACAAGCTAATTGGATTACATATCTCTTGAATTGTATTTTTTTAATGTAATTAAAATGATTGGTTATAATATTTCAAATGCATAATTATGATGCTTATAAAAAAAGATATATTTATCCTGTAATCTCTTCATAAGCACTTCACATAATTATATATAAAGTCATAATTATTAAGTTAAGATAACATGCATCTTCTCAGAAATTTCAAATAAAATTATTGTATCATTATTTAAGACAAATATCATTTATAATAATTCAATACGATTTGACAATCATTAATTCAATGATCAAATCATCAAAAGCAAAAATAAATGTTGTTGTAAACTTAGTTCTAGTTTTGAAGGTTGAAACAGTAAAAGCAACGATTTCAAAAAAAAAAAAAAATCCAAGCAAACGTGTACCTGCACACAAGCAAATTCATGATTTGGTACCGGGAGCAACTTCCATAAAAGAAAAGACGTCAATTGCATCTTAATTAAGTACTTTCCTTTTTTTATTAATGCATTAACTTTATCAAATTCTTTCTATTTATAATTGTTTTATCTACCCAATATGTCCCTATTTAATAAAAATAAAGCTACACAACAAAAATAGAAATTTATAATATCTAGTGTAATGGATTACAACCATTGGATGTACCATAAATTTGTATGTATATGAATTCTTAGATGTAAATTAGAATTATTCATTAAAATAATATATTTTCACTAATAATAACATAAAATGAGTTTTAATTAAAAAATGATGGATCACTTGACAATGGTTAATTATTTTGACGATGTTAACAATAATTTTTCAAAAAAAAATTAAACTAAAATTGAGAATAAAAAAAGATATACAAGCATGTCATGGAATCATGATTTTGCCACTACGTTATACAGTGTACACCACTAGTATTCTATACAGGATAATACACCATTACATATTCATATTCATATTCATGCGTGAAACCAAATTGCTGGTTGGCAGGATTCGACCCATGTATGACCAAACCCACTATTTATTTTTAATTTTCAAAATCAATAATAATTATATATATATTTTTAGAATTTGAAAAATTAAGTATAAAATATTAAATGTGTTTAGACTAAAATAATTAGCATTAAAAAAAATTCTCGCTATTAAATTTATATCTAAAATATGAAATAATCGGCTCATGTCCTGGACAAGCAAGTAATTAATGAGCCAAGGAGGGGCTAAAAAAGTAAAAAAAAAAGTACTTCCTTGGGGGTTTACATACTTTCTCAAGGATTTCCGTACGAGATTTGAGAGATTGACAGAGATTAATTCCACCATTGTTAGGTGGCGACTTAATTTGATTCAATCAAGGTATGCGAATACAACTCAAACCTTGCAAACCATTCGCAAGTACCGTGTCTTTTTATGCATGTGCTTTGTTGATTTCATTTCTTTTTCTTTGGTTATTGTAGTGGGCGAGAGAATTCAAGGTCTTGGTTGGCTTTCGCGCATAAGCTGTTCGACGATTTGCTTGTAAGAGTTACTATATTTCATAAATCATAATAATTACTAATTAGTAAACCATACGTTCTGAGGCGTCTTTATAGCAAACATTTGCACTAGAAATTATAATTATACTCTGTACAAGCACGCAAGTATTTGCACTAGGCAATGATAATATACTTTTGTACAAGCACTCCTGTATCCTGAAAACTACTTCAACAACCACCACTGCTAAATTAATTTTCGGAAGATTCAAGTGATCTTCAGAAAACAACATGAAAATGACTGATGCACCTACTATAGATTATCTGTGTTAGGAACCATATGAAAATGACTGATGAACCTACTATAGATCATCTGTGTTAGGAACCACATGAAAATGACTGATGTACCTGCTATAGATTATGTGTGTTAGGAAACAGATAGCCAACAAAAATGTCATTCAAACGTTTCATCAAACATGTTGTGTGCGCCATATGAAACTCTGATTCTGTTAAATTAAAGATGAAACTTTAACCCAAAAAAGATCTCCAAACTCTTTTTTTTTTTTGTTGCTTCTCTGCACTACCAATACACCTAACCACCTCCTTCAATCAAATAAACGTTCTTTAGCACTTGATTTTTTTTCTTTTCATTTAACTTCTTTTTTCTTTCTGCATACTTTCTCTTAACCTTATCTCATAAATGCAATTAAGTAGGTCAGTTGTTTATGTATACTTCTCTTTGATTCAACATCTTATCATCGCCCCAGTAGGTTTGGATGACTAATAGTCGAAAACTATAGCAACCTCTCAAAATCCCGTGATTTCAAGTCGTAAGTTACTGTTCTTCAAGTGCCTACTGATTGGTCCCTAATTAATCCTAATTTAAGTGTTAATTGACTAAAATCACAAATGAAATAAATCAAAATTAAGAAGAAAAGAAAAACAACCACTCAATTGTGATGATGATGATCATCATCATCTTCATAAACCAACTACCATGTATTTATGTATATGTGAAAAATTATTCAACTACAAATAATAAAAAAGGGGAATTATTTCATAAGCACTTTGCATATCTACCTGCAGATATAAAATACCACAATACTAGTAGCGTTTATTCATTGCACAGACTATTAGCTTGCTGGCCCTAATTAAAGTTTCCCATGAACAAATAAGAAACAATGAAACTACCCTTGTATCCCCATATTTGGGTCATGCTGTACCGCATACAACAAAAGTGGTGTTTTTCTTCTAGTAGTGGTACCAAATGACTCTGACATGTCAATTTGTTCTGGTTTCAATCCATCGGGAAGTTTCCAATCAAAATGATAAAGGAGGCTAGCAAGGGGCAATTCTACATTGGCAAGTCCAAATGACACACCGGCACACATCCTACGTCCTGAGCCAAAAGGGATAAACTCAAAATCGTTGCCTTTAAAATCGGTGTTGCTGTTCATAAATCTTTCTGGCTTAAATTCCTCTGGGTCGTTCCAGTATTTTGGATCTCGACCTGTAAAAAATGTATGCATAGAATATAAGAAATAAGATTTTGATTATAATTACTGTTGGTTGTTTCCAATTTGTTTAATTATATTTAGAAACGGGTTACCATTTCTGAATTGAGGCATTATATATCAAATAAAGCTATTAGTTTGATATCACGAGGGTCCCTACCGTATCAACTTACAGTTTACTGGAAAACCTATGGTCTGTTAAGGTTTGTTCAAAAAAGTATTGATTGAACAGTACTTTTGGGCATTTCTTCTGATAAAAAACAAAAACATACCCATTGCCCAAACATTTACTAACACTGTTGTTCCTTCGGCTATATCGTAATCAAAGATGCGACATGCCTCTCGGCACTGTCTTGGAAGAAGAAGAGGAACAGGTGGGTGCAGCCTGAGTGTTTCTTTGATGACTAAATGCATGTAGTTTAGTTTGTCTAGATCTGACTCGGATACACGACTGCCTCCTTTGAGAAGTTCGCGTACTTCGGACTGTGCCTTCTTCATAGTTGCGGGATTCCTAAGGAGTTCTGACAGAACCCATTCTAGGGTTGTTGAGGAGGTCTCAGTGCCTGCTCCAAAAAGATCCTGAAAATTGAAAAAAGAAAATAAAAAACATATAAACAAATGAGATAGGATGATGAACTTCTGATTCGGTACATGTACCTGCATAAATTTACCAAGAATACAATTTTGGTTGAACTTTTTCCATTTCAGCTGAGATTGCTAGACTAACCATGTTCTGAACATTACCGAAATTTCAGGACATAAATCCTGTTTCGTAACATTGTGCTTATTGTGTACTAATGGAGGAAACCTAATCTAATTCCTTAAAAAATGTGCACACCAATAAAATTACCTTCAACATTATTTAATCACAGTTTCTAGTGTTATGTTTTTTTCCTAATGTTACCTGAAGTTTTTTAGTCCCAGAACTCAATTATGTACTGCTGTATTGTTTTCACCAATTATTGAAACAATATCAAAATCCAATATAGCTTATTTGGGTTTGTATACATGTACTTATCATTTTTTTTGAGTAAAGGTTTGTATGCATGTAGGTATTTGATCAACTTAAATCAAGTGTATGCATATGCATGCTTTCAGGCTAGTCACAGGGCTCACCAGTATCAAAATTTTGATGGTTTCCATGTCAAGATGATTTGTAAGCGTGTCTTCTTTGTGTAACCTCAGCAAAACCCCTAGCAAATCCTCTACCTCGCTCTCTCCCATGGCAATCTCTCTCTCTCTGTGTTGCTCGATTACCTCATCTAAATAGCGGATTCGTACCTGTTGGGACCTCTCTGCCTTCTTTGCTGCTCTGCTTATCAATCTTGCTAGCCATGATGATGGAAACAAATCAGCTAAATTGATGCCTGCGGAAAGCTTTACTGCCGTGTCAAGCTCCCGCAAAAACACATCTTGATTCTTGCACTTGCTTCCCATAATGGCCCTTGTAACAATATCATTTGTCATTGATGTTAGCCTCTTGCTAAGGTTGACAGGTTGATAATGAGATGTACACGAAAAGAGAGAATTTATCAGGTTGCCGACTTCTTCCTCCCGTATTGACCTGTACGATTGGACCCGTTTAGTGCTTAGTAACTCCAGAACACATATTTTGCGCATATGTCGCCAGTATTCCCCATAGGGAGGAAAAACAATTCCCTTCCCCCCGAAACTTGTGATACCCATGGTAGCGCTGATAGGTCGTGATGCGAAACTGATGTCATGGGTTTTCATGATTTCTCTAGCTGCATCAGGTGAGGAGACTATAACAGTCGGGGTCTCCCCAAGGCGAAGTAGCGTGAGTGGTCCATACTGCCTTGACAAATCTCGCATAGCTTGATGCGGTAGTGACCCGATAATGTTGTGGATGTTCCCAATAAAAGGGAGAGGCCATGGACCTGGAGGGAACCTCAGACAAGGTTTTGAATGATTTGTTTTGGGCTTGAAAAAGAGAGAAATGAGAAGACAAAGGAAAAGAGAGAATAATAGAAGAGGAAAAGAGAGAAGAGGATCCATGTGATAGTGGTAAGGGATCGGCTCAAGCAGTTACAACAATATATATATTTGGAGATGTATTTGAGTGCATTATATAGGGGTGTCACTGGTATGTTTTACCCAGTCTCTATTAAAATCATATTCAATGAAGTGGACATGAGGAAGCTCTCTTGCTTGCTTATCAAGGAAAACAATTGTTCCATATATGTTATCCCTTGGAGTAATTGATAAATCATATTCATACATATACGATTTCATTGAATTAAAAGTTTTGTCAGTAATTAATATAATTTTTTCTCTTAAGTTGATGTGAAAATGAGATGTCTTACTTTTATCATTTCTTTTTTAAAGGAGGACTTGTGGTAATTCCAACATATGTTTTTTTAAAAGTCTTTTTGATAATTAAATTCACGTCCCTCTAAAAAGAAGCGAAATTCATTGTCATTCGTGTTAAAACTACAATTCTACTTTTATCAATTTTGACTAAGTATATATTAGGTTATCAGCCTCTTTATTTTGTACATATTTTATATTTATGATAATCCACGCTATATATTTGTTTGTGTTTATTTAGTTGCTATTTAGGCTTAATTATACAAATGTATCTTTCGAATTTGAGAAATACATCGTGCACTTGATGCTGGACCTTATTAGTTAAGAATTTGATAATGTAAAAACTAACCTTCAAAGGGTATTTATAAGATTGGGACTTGATATGCAGATATTATTATTGATATTACCAGCGATATCGATTTTGTTATTCAGAAAAAATGAGTTATTATTTATGCCAATGACTTTATTATATAACTTCTTTATAAAATGTTTTTATTATTAAACTTTAAGTGAGTTATAATTCAAATTATTGGTATTTGAATTGAATAATAAAATATTGTATAAAATAAGTTACAAAATAAATTCATTAATATAAATAATTAATAATTTATTTTACATAAATAATAAAATCAGTATCGATCAATGACGATATTAACGATGGTATCTCTCAAATATTTTGCTACGAGGTAATATCCATCCTCATTCCTTATAAATAAATAAATGCAAGAATACCTACATGAAATCTTCCCTCCAAAATAAAAAAAATTGGATTTCCACAAGAAGTCAGGAACCATAAAACATAGCTTTGAACAATCCTATCTAGCACTAGGTGTTCATTTTTTTGGAAATCATTTTTTTTGGAAATTGATTTGTTCTCTTGGACTATTGTTAGACAAACAACAGTGGCGCCGTCTCACCACATTACTTGACTTGTTGCCCAAGTTTTTTGCTTGGATAGAAAATTCTTTTGTTTGGAGGATGTGGTTGAAAGAAATTCTACCTTGGAAAAAGACATGAATGTTAATGACTAAAATCACTAAGAAAATAAATCAAAATAAGAAAAGAACCACTCAATTGTCATGATGACATCATCATCATCATCGTCTTCATCTTCATCAGTCAACTACCATGTATTTACGTATATGTGAAAAAATATTCCACTACAAATAATATAAGTGGGGAACTATTTCAAAAGCATTTTGCATATAGCGAAGGTAATATATACAAGTACATAATTAGTCTGTAATTATATCATCTATTAAAAATATGTACATGCAGATACAAAATACCACAATACCAATAGCGCTTATTCACTGCACAAATTATTAGCTTGCTAGCTCTCATTAAAGCTTCTCACTTAGAAACAAACAACAATGGAACTACTCTTGTATCCCCATATTTGTTTCATGCGGTACCGCATACAACAAAAGTGGTTTTTTTCTTCTAGAAGTGATGCCAAATGACTCTGACATGTCAATTTGTTCTGGTTTCAATCCATCAGGAAGTTTCCAATCAAAATGATAAAGGAGGCTAGCAAGGGGCAATTCTACATTGGCAAGTCCAAACGACACACCAGCACACATCCTTCGTCCTGAGCCAAAAGGGATAAACTCGAAATCATTGCCTTTAAAATCGGTGCTGCTGTTCATAAATCTTTCCGGCTTAAATTCCTCTGGGTCTTTCCAGTATTTAGGATCTCGACCTGTAAAAAGTATATGTTGGAGTTAATAGCCTGTTGTGAAGTGATCAAATTAATAGCCTGTCAAATATCTAATTAAACCCGTTGTGAAGTGATCAAATTAAGTATTACTTACCGGGTTTCAATATGTATCATGAGAAATGAGGTCTTTAATGTGTATAATACGTATTTAACTTTATAATTTAGTGATGGTTTAAATTATATAAAATTTAATAATAATATAATTATGTTATTGGTCCATATAGAATGCAAAATAATAGGCAGTTTTCTGATTTTGAAAGTAACCCGTTAAGATGAGAAATTGGATCTGGTATAAATCCGCTAAAACATAATAAGTGGTTTGCCAACTTTTTGGTTATTGACACCCATTATATAGGGATCAAGAACCGTCCTCTCTCTATGATCGTGATAAGGCAGAAACCAACAAAAATCTTCTATCTAAAATTCGGGTTTTCTGAAAAGAGAAGAAAATCGCCGGGCCGATTCTCTTCATCTCTCCATCAGAGAAGAGAAAGATCACCGAGAAGACTTAAGCAATTCGGTGATCAACGGGGTTGTGTCTCTCCAGAAGACCGACAAAATAGATCAATGTAATTTTAATTTAAATTAAGAGTTCACTAGAGGATCACGATAATATTCTAATAGTATATACATAGAATATAAGATTTTGATTATAATTATTGTTAGTAGTTTCCAATTTATTTAATTATATTTAGAAATGGGTTACCATTTCTTAATATAGGCATCATCAAGTAAAGCTATAAATTTGACATCATGAGGATCTCTACCATATCAACTTATGGGTTACTGGAAAACCTATGGTCTGGTAAGGTTTGTTCAAAAAAGTATCGATTGAACAGTACTTTTGGGCATTTCTTTTAAAGAAAAACGTACGTACCCATTGCCCAAGCATTTACTAACACTGTCGTTCCTTCAGCTATATCATAATCAAAGATGTGACATGCCTCTCGGCACTGTCTTGGAAGAAGAAGAGGAGCAGGTGGGTGCAGCCTGAGTGTTTCTTTGATGACTAAATGCAAGTAATTTAGTCTGTCTAGATCTGACTCGGATACATGACTGCCTCCTTTGAGAAGTTCGCGTACTTCGGACTGTGCCTTCTTCATAGTTGCGGGATTCCTAAGGAGTTCTGACAGAACCCATTCTAGGGTTGTTGAGGAGGTCTCAGTGCCTGCTCCGAAAAGATCCTGAATATTGAGAAAAAGTAATGTCAATAAATGAGATAGGATGATGTACTAGACTCACCATGATGTCAAAAAATAAATGTCAATAAATCAGACTCACCATGTTCTGAACATTAAAGAAATTTCAGGACATAAATCCTGATTCATAATGTCCTATTTATTGTGTACTAATAGAAAGAACTTGATCTAATGGTTCCTAAAAAATTTAGAACATAGTAAAATTATCTTCAAATTTATTTAGTGGAAGTTTCTGGTTTAATGTTTTTTCCTCAAGTTACCTGAAGTTTTTTAGTCCCGGAACTCAATTATGTATCACTGTATAGTTTTCACCAAATATTGAAACAATACCAAAATCCAATATAGCTTATTCGGGTTTGTATACATGTAATTAACATTTTTTTTAGGAAAAGTTTGTATGCATGTAGGTATTTGATCAACTTAACGTAAACTGTATATATATGCATGCTTTCAAGCTAGTCACAGGACTCACCAGTATCACGGCCTTGACGGTTTCCATATCAGGATGATATGTAAGTGTGTCTTCTTTGTGTAACCTCAGCAAAACCCCTAGCAAATCCTCTACCTCGCTCTCTCCCATGGCGATCTTTCTCTCTCTGTGTTGCTCGATTACTTCATCTAAATAGCGGACTCGTACGTGTTGGGACCTCTCTGCCTCCTTTGCTGCTCTGCTTACCAATCTCGCTAGCCATGATGACGGAAACAAATCGGCTAAATTGAATCCTGCGGCAAGCTTCACTGTTGTGTCGAGGTCCCGCAAAAACACATCTTGATTCTTGCACTTGCTTCCCATAACGGCCCTTGTAACAATATCATTTATCAGTGATGTTAGGCTCTTGCTAAGGTTGACAGGTTGATTATGAGATGCACCTGAGAAGAGAGAAGTCATCAGGTTGCCGACTTCTTCCTCCCGTATTGACTTGTACGATTGGACCCGTTTGGTGCTTAGCAACTCCAGAACACATATTTTACGTATCTGTCGCCAGTATTCCCCATAGGGAGAAAAACCAATTCCCTTCCCGCCAAAAGTTATGATACCCATGGTAGTGCTGATAGGTCGTGATGCAAAACTGATGTCATGGGTTTTCATGATTTCTCTGGCTGCATCAGGTGAGGAGACTATAACAGTCGGCGTCTCCCCGAGGCGAAGTAGCATAAGTGGTCCATACTTCCTTGACAAATCTCTCATAGCTTCATGCGGGAGTGACCCGATAATGTTGTGGATGTTCCCAATAAAAGGGAGAGGCCATGGACCTGGAGGGAACCTTAGACAAGGTTTTGAATGATTTGTTTTGGGCTTGAAAAAGAGAGAAGAAATGAGAAGACAAAGGAAAAGAGAGAATAATAGAAGAGGAAAAGAAAGAAGAGAATCCATGTGGTTGAGTTGTAAGGGATCAGCTCAAGCAGTTATCAGTAATTAATACAATTTTTTCTCTCAAGTTGATGTGAAAATTAGATGTCTTACTTTTATCATTTCTTTTTAAAGGAGGACTTGTGGTAATTTCAACATATGTTTTTTTAAAAGTCTTTTTGTTAATTAAATTTACGTCCCTCTAAAAACGAAACGAAATCCAATGTCATTCGTGCTAAAACTACAATTCTACTTTTATTAATTTTGACTGAGTATATATGAAGTTGTCATCCTCTTTATTTTGTACATATTCTATATTTATGATAATCCACACTATGTATTTGTTTGTGTTTATTTAGTTGTTATTTAGGCTGAATTATACAAATGTATGTTTCTAATTTGAGAAATACATTGTGCACTTGCTACTGGACCTTATTAGTTAAGAATATGATAATGTAAAAACTTCAAAGCGTATTTATAAGAGAGGGAGCTAATATATAAATACTCTCATCGATATTGATTTTATTGTTCAAATTAAAAAATTATTATTCATATCAGTAATTTTATTATGTACTTATTTGTATAATATTTTTATTATTCAACATTCAATAAATTATTATTCAGATTAGTGATATTTGAATTGAATAATAAAGTATTATATAAAATAAGTTATAAATAAATTTAATAAAATAAATAATTAATAAGTTATTTTATATAAATAATAAAATCGATATCAATTATGATAATATTAATAACAATATCCCCAAACATTGTACTATAAGATAATATCCATCCTCATATAGATAAAAATAAATGTAAGAAATGAATCATACGCAACCTAGCTATCAACAATCCTAGCCGCACCAGGTGTTCATCCCTTCGGAAATTGATTTGATACTCTTTGGACTATTGTTTGACAAACAACAGAGGCGGTCGAAGTTTTATGCTTGAATAGAAAATCCTTGGTTTGGATGTGCTTGAAACAAATTCTATCTTAAAAAAAAGACATGAATGATAGTTAAAATATTTTGTATAGAGACAGTTAAAATTTTTTACCTGCATTTTTTGTAGCCCCATGATCCATCCCTTAATTATTTTATAAGATCTCTCAAGTACATATATTTTCATAATATGTTTAGATCGAAATATCTGCAGTGTTCTTGTTTGTACTATGTTTTTTCTCAACGACTGTGACTGTTAATAAAATTTATTTATTTCTTTATTTAATCTGTATCATATTTAAAATAAATATGAATATAATTTTTTCTGATAGTTTATTAAATAAGAATATGCGTAAAAATTATTTCATATTGGTTATAATATAAAGCGATTGATACATACAAAATTTATGTTAGAGAAATTTCAAAATAATTGGATGTATTTTATCAAAATTCGATCGGAACATTTTGACACACCTTCACTTGTGAAGTTACAGGGCCCCATTGTGTAAGGAAGGAGCCCTTTTATTCTGATCTTCCTAGTAAAAAGGGGATCCATAGCGATAGGTCGAATTCTTATAAAAAGAGGACGTTTTAAAAAAAATGATGATGAATATTGAAACTTGTATGGTGTCATAAGCTTGACACATGAATGGTCACAAAGTTATTTTCATGGAAAATGTCAAAACCAATGGACTCTCCATTTCAATGAAATGGAGAAGATATTCAAAGAGATGATAATCAAAGCATTGCCGACATATGTAAGTCGATCGGTAATAAATGGATAGTATGCTAATTAAACTTGATTAGCATATCTTGCACAGCAAGAAGAAAAATTGAAAACCCACTTAATACATACCGGTTTTGAAGGTTATAAAAGGCCTTGTGTGCATTGACATACAAGATATCAAATACCATGTAAGATTTCAGAAATTTTGAAATCAGATTATACAAATCTTTCTATTTTTCACTAATTTTCAATCAAATCTATTTGTCACAAATTGTTACATAAATTTATACAGCAAGCATCCGATAATTTTGTCAAATTTCTAGTATTGTTCGGGGTTTGATTTCGTTTGTACAGACGTCGTCGGATAAGTTTCAGTATCCTGAGAGATTATTTGTTGTATATGTTGCTACTTAGTGGGGACCTACTGGTACCAACAATTTATATAATAATTTTTATGCCTACATTTAATTGTATAATATGTGTTATTCTGACTAGATTTATTAACATACCATTTTATATATATACTTTTATTTAATTAATAATTTATTTATTTTAATAATGAAATCAATAATTATATTTCATGATATTATGTATATAATAATATGTTCAAATATACATTTATTCCTTATTTTGATTAGATTATAGAAGTTATTAATTTATGTAATTATTAGCCGTTATTCTTTAGTTATGTAATATTAGCATATAAAAAAAGAATACGAATAATGCTAATAGTTAACGAATAAATATATAATAAGACTATGTGAATACAAAAATATCTCCACACCAAATCCATGCCATATTCATTGATGGTTGACCCTTCTATTCACAATATCCAGCCTTTCAATTACTGCATGTTGTAATTGTTTCAACGTCACGTTGTCAAGAAATGAAAGATTACATGTTTCCAAATCCAACAAAAATATTTTTACGAATATTTGAAACTAAAATGTTTAGCCTCATTTATATTTTGAAAAGAAAAAAAAGCATGTCATAAGAAAATCAAAAGATAAAACAGACATTCTGTTGACTCGTGAGCCCGTTGACACATTTATCATAGTCACGTGCTGTCAGTGCTGCCAAAGTTGTTATCACTACATAACGTAACCACAACGACTAATTAGGCAGGTAAATATTGCATATAAGCTTAATTCTTGAGTCATCCAGTTGAGGGATCCAACAAGGAGGCTGCTATACAAACATCGTCATTAATATTATTATCGATATCGGTTTTATTATTCAGATTAATTGAGTTATTATTCATGTTAGCAATTTATTTATGTAACTTATTTATACATTACTTTTATTATTCAATTTAGCTTTTTATTTGACAAGTGAAGTAAAAATTAAAGCAGAATAAGTATTAAATTATTTTAAAATATTGATGTTTGATAGTATTGAAATAAATATATGAAGTAATGATGGTAAAAAATATTAAAAGCTATGAAATTTGATGATTTAACTTTACTTCACTTTCATAGGTGCTTTAACTTATTCTATCTTAAATCACCTTTGTTTGATGCATTACAACGCCTTAAATCACTTAAATCACCTTTATTCACTGGTACAAAAATGTCAATCAGTGTCGGCACGTTAGTGTCGGACATTTACAAAAGAAGACACTGATAATAACAGTGTTGGCATTTCCACATAACTGGAACTAATCATCGCACTTGTAGTGTTGGTTATTCCAAAAAACTGACAATAATTAGTCAACAACTTTCAGTGTCGGTTTTAGTAAACAACCGACATTGAAAGTGCGATAATCTCGATTTATTAATTAAAAATCAACACTGATTTTTGAGCAAAATTAGTGTCAACTTTTGATGTAAATCGACACTAAAAGTTGTGATTATCAGTGTCGGTATGTTGGAAACACCGACACTGATTGAAGCTAATTTTTAGTGTCGGTTTAAATTTGGAACCAACACTAATTTTAGAGGAAAATTTGAGTGTCGGTTTCTTCCAGATCTGACGTTGCAAGTTAATTTTACATTTTTATAAAAATCCGACACTAAGCAAATATTTTCCTGTAACCACAACCCCTTTCCAATCGTGCCGATTAACAAAAATTTCAAAATCAACAATCCTTAGTATCCTTCCATTGATTTACAGCTAAAACACATCTTAACAGAAAAAATAGATTACAAAAAGTGACGAATTATCTTTGAAACCGACACTAATTAGAATTCACAATCGGTTATTTTTAAAAATCCAACGCTGATTGTTCTCTGATAATTTTTTATCGCATGCCCTATTTTCCTCTTTTATTTCAAATTACAAAAAAATACAAAGACATCATAGCAGCAAAAATATACTAAATAACAGATTACGTTTGATTAAGATTACAAACACATCCTAACAAAAAATAGTTTTATTAAGAAAGTTCTAATTAAAAAACAAAAATACAAACAACCAACAAGCACAAACATATAATCACAAAACAACAATTACGCTGGCCCTCAAGATTCAGATTATGTGCTAATGCCTAGACAATTGTGATCTTAGGCACCGGTTGCTCATCAAGGCAGTTCGCTTTTGCTTTAGCGACCTTGAGCTTGGCCTTCATTAATGCTAGCTCCTGTTGAAGCTCAGAAATACGTGCATCCTTCTGATTGATTTGCTCTTTGAGGTTGGCCAAACATGCTTTAGCAGACATGGTGGTTGAGATCTAGGGGAGAAAAGAGAGTTCACAATGTATGGAGGATAGAGGATTTTTTTGGGAACTAGTTTTTATTGGGGGAATTCATGAGTCACTTAGAATTTATGGGGGACATGATCTTTTATGGCTACAAAGTTGGCGAAATGGTAAGTCACAAGTGATCTTTCTGTGATAAGTGGGACCCTATTTATCACCTTCTGGGATAAAAAAATTATCAAGTCAGAGAGGATATCAGCAGTATCGGTACTTACCAAAAATTGACATTGAATATATAATAAGTGTCAGTTATTATCAATAAACCGACACTAATTACTTACTATCAGTGTAGCTACTTTTATAAAATATACGACACTAATTGTCAAAACACATTCTCCCTTTAACCTTGTACCGTCTACGCAACCCTTCCCAACGTGCTCAGTTACGCCCCTTCCGCCTCCTTAATCCCCTATGTTCTCTCTAAACTTAACCGTTTGGCATACAACCATGAGTCTACTAATACTGCCTGACAACTATCCTTACGCGCAAGAACAAATTCAACGATCTGCTATTTACTTAACGGAGGAAGAGGTTCAGATGTGCCTGTCGCCGGATGTAACCAACACGATCATTATCATGCGGAGCACGAAAGCTTGCACCCGCACCTAGTGTCGCAATTTATTTGCCACCTGGCCATCAGGTATGGAGGGTCCCCAAATCAATACCCCACTATACATTACAGTGATGGTTATGTGGTAAGACTCCCCAGTTCCCTTGACGTAGAGATAGTGGTTAATGAGTCACTCTCCATACATCACTTCATCGTGAGGCCATTCGTCTTGGCCGACGTGAGACATTATCGTCCGAGGCCAACTTCTTTCACAGTAAGCATTACGCTCGTAAATATTTCCCCAGCCATGTGGACCAGACAGACTGTCCAGAGGCTAGTCTCACAACTTGGAGACCAGCATGACTTGATGATCGCAATATCCACTGATCAAATAGAAGAAGGGGTGTCAACGCCATGATATGGTGCCATGACCCCCTCTTGATCACACGTTTTCTGTGTTTACACTACAACATTGATTGAGCAGATATCCGAGTAATAGTTTGTGACTGGCAATACACCTCTGTGGTTCCTTGGCAGCTCATAAATGACCCAAACTACGGCCGGGAGGTGGCAAGTTCGACTCTAATGATGATGCTAGGAACTCCTTGTCACGAGGAATGAGCCGATTACTATAGCACCTGGAAGACACCTGTGACGATTGAGTTCAATTAGTGTCTAATTAAGGTTAGTCTGATAGTTAATTAGGCATTTCAAGGTTAATTTAGGTTAAATTTGAAGATAAGTTGGGAGCTTGAAACATTTTTGTTTGGAATTAATTGTTGTATAGTTTTTTAATTTCCTATTTTGGAACTAAATAAGTGTTGTATGATTTTTATATTTTTGTACTCATGGATGTTACTTTTAGTTGTTTGTAATACAATTTCTTGGAATGCACCTGGTTTAAAATGTATAAAATAATAATTAATTGTTTGTAATGCAAATTAGTTATAATAATATACTTCTACCTTGAAAATTAAAAATTACTCTAACTCATTTTACGGGGAAGAAATAATCAATCTCAGTTTTTATATAAAAACTGACACCCAATATATAATCAATGTCTGTTGTAATAAACATCCAATACTAAAATCCTCTACGACAAAAGAAAAGCTAGATGGGAGGAGAGGCCAAAAAGATTCTTGTGCAACACTCCTTATCCAGGACCTAGTGAGGCTACAACAAATTTTTATTACAATTTCAACTAGACTTTCGAGAGGAATGTTGCATAGGAACACAATTGACTTCTCAAGAACTAGATATTTGATTCACGACAGAAGGACAAAACTTTATATACCCCTTGGAGCAAACTATTTGCTTAGTATGAGACTAAAGTTGCGGTTGATCCAAATAAATTTGAAATGATTGATAGTCCAATTAGTGTCGATTTTTAGAAAAATCCAACAACGATTGTACATTCAGTGTCGGTTTTCTAAATAAACCGACACTAAATATACAAATCAATTCCGATTATTAGTTGAAGCCGACACTGATGGTTCTTTCAGTGTTGGTTTCCTATGTCCATCGACACTGAAAATTAGTTTCAACTAGTGTTATGACTCTATTCAAACCTAGTAACTTAGGAAAAAAAATAAAATTATTCCCAATTTTCAAATAATTTCCCCAACTCATTGTATAAATGCATGAATTAAAATTTTAAAATACAACTTATCTCATCATAACTAAAAATTTGAAATTATTAAATCTTCTCTGCACCCTGTAAAAATTTAAAATTAAGACAATTATAGTAGAAATTTATTATTTAGTCAATCTTTAAACATACTTAATAGTACTTACCATAGATCTTCTTTATGATTTGACCGCATGTAATTAGTTTCATTACTATCATCATCTGCAGCTAGCAGCTCCATGCCAACAGATAATGGAGGTATCTCATCATAATGAACGTATTCTTCTTCGTTGGTTACATTTTTCAACTACAACAATACGTCTTTTTTCAGGAAGGACAACACATCATTTACTATCAGCAGGATCAAGCACATAGAAGACTTGAGTAGCTTGTTTTGCAAGTATAAATGGGTCATCTTGATATCTAGACCAATTGAAATCCACCAAGGTAAAACCATCGTTGTCTATTCGAGCACCCCGATGATTATGGACCCATTTACACCGAAACAAAAGAATCTTAAATATTTTATAATCAAGTTTTCAAATTTCTTCAATAAATCCGTAATATGGCTGTGATGCATGCGATGGTTGTCCGTCCTTGCGAAATTTTTTGGAGAAAGCTACTAACGTCTGTTTTGACCAATACTCTTGTCATTCTGGATTTATATGTAAAATATATACCCGTTGATGTCATATTCTTGTTAAGTCTCGATGACATGGGCGGGGCCATAAGCCAACCGTTTAACGGTCTCACTGATGGTTTTTTGTTGTGGATGTTGCATCACTTTGTTTTTGAACCATTTGACAAACGAGCGAGAGTGTTTGTTACTGACCCATTGTTCACCTTTGGAAGGATTTTGTTGTCATAAACTCATCATGTGGTCTTCTAGATATGGATGAACGTCGGTAAGGTGCTATAAGACAACAAAATGTGCTTTGCACCAACTTTCTAAATCTGACGTGATTGTTTGAATCCAATTGTGCCCATGCCATTGAGTCTGCCTTTATGACGAGATTTAGGAACGCCAATAGGTTCTAGAAAAAACCGACATTGATACCATCATGAGCGACCTGTTCACAACATGGGAACCATAAAAAAACATCAGTTCCCAAAACCTCTCCCCTAAACCCTAAACTATCCCAAAAACTCTCTCATCTATCCTAAGAGTAGTCATGTTTGCTAAAGCTAGTGTGAAGGAGCTCAAAGAGCAGCTAAGCTTGAAGGATGCACGTATTTTCAAGCTCGAAGAGCATATTAGACAGAAGAATGAACGTATACGTGAACTGATCAATCGCTGTGACGCATCAATGAAAATAATGGAAGAGGATTTGCTACCACTATTCCAAAGTCTCTCGACTTTGATCCAAAACATCCCAACAAGGGCTCAAAGGCTAGGATGAATGTACTAGCTTGTTTTGTTTTAATAAAACTGTTCTGGTTGTATTACTGGTTGTGCTTGTTTTGTTGGTTGTAAAACTGTTCCGGTTGTATTAAATGATGAATTTCCATTCACCGTAATTTTCGATTGTGCTTGTTGGTTATTTATATTTTTTATTTTTACCCAACATTAATATTTGAACAAAATATTTCATAATGCGACGCATTTAGACTCTAATGTATTTTGTTTATTTGAGAAGGGATGGTAACTTTGCATTCTGATGGTCTGTAACATTGAAAATCCTACTTTTTTGATGGTATATTTTTGCTGATAGAAAGTATATGTAATTTCTGTAATTTTGAATAAAGAGTGCCAGAGAGAATGGGGGTGTTAAATACTAATATCAGATAATAATCAGTGTCGGCTTCTAATAGAAAACCAACACTGTTTTCCAATCAGTGTTCACTTATACAAAAATCCAATACTAAAACTATTGATCATGCATTTATGCATCTATAAATGAGAAAGTTTAAATTATGAACAAACAATTTTGATGTTTATATAAATCTAATCTAGGACGTTGTAAAAAAAGACAAAAAAGCTGAAAAGAATTAGGAATGAGGAAACCGTAAAAAAAAAACTTCATTACTTGAAACAATTAGAAATAGTTAGAAGAGTAGTGTGCGGCTAGGCAAGAAGCAGCGGTACGTGAGTAGAAGAGCGGTGGGTGGCTAAGCACGAAGGTCTAAAAGCCCAGGTGAGACGCATACAAAACATGCTTGCAACTATCCATGAGGGGGGACTTTTGTTGCATGAAGGTCTAGAAGCCTAGTCCAAACTAAAGGCATGAGGACACTCGTGGAGCAAATGGTAGTTTTGTTGCATGGCACAATGATAGAGTTTTGTTGGATGAGGTAAAATTAATTAATTATCAAAAATTATAGTTATACTTAATTCACAAATTTATAGTTATATTTTCAAATTTGGCTGACTGAAGAAATCCGCCTTCATCCGAAAACCTCAAGTTGGAAAAATCTCTGAGCTCCGGAGTGATGCATCGTCACCAACACGTCAGATGCTGTTCCAGGATGTTGATTTCTCTCAATCGGGGCCTGAATGCGAAGATCTGGATGGTTACGTAAACTCTTAAGAACCAGGCTTTCAATCCTTCATGGTTGATATTCTGATGGAGCTGTGGTTGAATCAAGAAGGCCCATTCATGTTTAATTTGAAATACATCAAGGATATTCTGATGGAGCTCGATGTCACAATTGTACAAGTCTTTGTGCTGTGAGATTCACTAATTATAATTAATTATTGCAAAAATAAGTACTTGGGAATTTTTTTTTACTTGATATATATATATATACTGTGAGATAGGTAATTACTTTTACTTAATTTCTTATTTATTTTCAGACGCATGTACACATACTGCATCAAAGAAAATATTGAGACCATTGATTTTATGAGTCCATTATGATTAATGCCACTATAATAAGTTCGGGGCCGACCACATTTTATTTGATGTTTTGAAAAGAAGGATATTTTATAAAATTGTCCGATACAATACCTATAAATAGACTTCTCACAACCGACTCAAAAGAAAAGACCCAACCAATCAGATTTAAGTGTTATAAACCTTTTGACAGTGTGGAATATTTCCTTGACACCTAAGTGTTGATAGCGAAAGATCTACTCTAATTACATATACTAATAAAGTATGTATACTACTAGAACTTTGCTACTTCCAACTCGAAAGCTTCTAGAATACTCTTTGCCACCTATAGCTCTTGCTATTTAGAAACTTCATCTCTTAACATAACAGCCGGGCAGCTGCTCGCTTGATGACATCATGCATATGCGAAGGTTATATATACAAGTACATAATTAGTCAGTAATTATATCATCTATTACATATATGTTACCTGCAGATATAAAATACCACAATACATACCAATAGCACGTATTCACAGCACAACTTATTAGCTTGCTAGCTCTAATTACAGCTTCTAACTTAGAAACAAACAACAATGGAACTACTCTTGTATCCCCATATTTGTTTCATGCGATACCACATACAACAAAAGTGGTTTTTTTCTTCTACAAGTGATACCAAATGACTCTGACATGTCAATTTGTTCTGGTTTCAATCCATCAGGAAGTTTCCAATCAAAATGATAAAGCAGGCTAGCAAGGGGCAATTCTACATTGGCAAGTCCAAACGACACACCGGCACACATCCTTCGTCCTGAGCCAAAAGGGATAAACTCGAAATCATTGCCTTTAAAATCGGTGCTCCTGTTCATAAATCTTTCCGGCTTAAATTCCTCTGGGTCTTTCCAGTATTTAGGATCTCGACCTGTAAAAAGTGTATGCATAGAATATAAGATTTTGATTATAATTATTGTTATTAATTTCCAATTTGTTTAATTATATTTAGAAATGGTTTATCATTTATGAATTGAGGCATTATCAAGTGAAGCTATAAATTTGACATCATGACGGTCCCTACCAAATCAACTTATGGGCTACTGGAAAATGTATGGTCTGTGGTAAGGTTTGTTCAAAAAAGTAAGGCTTTTGGGCGTTTATTTTAAAAGAAAAAACAAACATACCCATTGCCCAAACATTTACTAACACTGTCGTTCCTTCTGCTATATCATAATCAAAGATGCGGCATGCCTCTCTACACTGTCTTGGAAGAAGAAGAGGAACGGGTGGGTGCAACCTCAGTGTTTCTTTGATGACTAAATGCATGTAATTTAGTTTGTCTAGATCTGACTCGGATACATGACTGCCTCCTTTGAGAAGTTCGCGTACTTCGGACTGTGCCTTCTTCATAGCTGTGGGATTCCTAAGGAGTTCTGACAGAACCCATTCTAGGGTTGTTGAGGAGGTCTCAGTGCCTGCTGCAAAAAGATCCTGAAAATTGAGGAAAAAAAAAATTTCAATAAATGAGATAGGATGATGTACTTCTGATTTGGTCCATGTATCTGCATAAAGAAATTTCAGGACATAATTGTATTTACCAAGCATACAATTTTGGTTAAACTTTAGCCATTTTAGCTGATATTATCAGAGTCACCATGTTCTGAACATTAAAGAAATTTCAGGACATAAATCCAGATTCGTAATGTCCTATTTATTGTGTCCTAATAGAAACAACTTGATCTAATGGTTCCCAAAAAATTTAGAACATGGTAAAATTATCTTCAAAATTATTTAGTCGCAGTTTCTGGTTTTAATGTTTTTTCCTGAAGTTATCGGGAGTTTTTTAGTCCCGGAACTCAATTATGTATCACTATATGGTTTTCACCAAATATTGAAACAATACCAAAATCCAATATAGCTTATTCGGGTTTGTATAAATGTAATTAACATTTTTTTTAGGAAAAGTTTGTATGCATGTAGGTATTTGATCAACTCAAAATAAAGTGTATGCATATGGATGCTTTCAAGCTAGTCACAGGGCTCACCATTATCACGGCCTTGACGGTTTCCATATCAGGATGATATGTAAGTGTGTCTTCTTTGTGTAACCTCAGCAAAACCCCTAGCAAATCCTCTACCTCGCTCTCTCCCATGGCGATCTTTCTCTCTCTGTGTTGCTCGATTACTTCATCTAAATAGCGGACTCGTACGTGTTGGGACCTCTCTGCCTCCTTTGCTGCTCTGCTTACCAATCTTGCTAGCCATGATGACGGAAACAAATCGGCTAAATTGAATCCTGCGGCAAGCTTCACTGTTGTGTCGAGGTCCCGCAAAAACACATCTTGATTCTTGCACTTGCTTCCCATAACGGCCCTTGTAACAATATCATTTATCAGTGATGTTAGGCTCTTGCTAAGGTTGACAGGTTGATTATGACATGCACCTGAGAAGAGAGAATTCATCAGGCTGCCGACTTCTTCCTCCCGTATTGACCTGTACGATTGGACCCGTTTAGTGCTTAGTAACTCAAGAACACATATTTTACGTATCTGTCGCCAGTATTCCCCATAGGGAGAAAAACCAATTCCCTTCCCGCCAAAAGTTATGATACCCGTGGTAGTGCTGATAGGCCGCGACGCGAAACTGATGTCATGGGTTTTCATGATTTCTCTAGCTGCATCAGGTGAGGAGACTATAACAGTCGGGGTCTCCCCGAGGCGAAGTAGCATAAGTGGTCCATACTTCCTTGACAAATCTCGCATAGCTTCATGCGGGAGTGACCCGATGATGTTGTGGATGTTTCCAATAA
Source organism: x Bolboschoenoplectus mariqueter (assembly GCA_037678475.1). Classification (NCBI taxonomy): domain Eukaryota; kingdom Viridiplantae; phylum Streptophyta; class Magnoliopsida; order Poales; family Cyperaceae; genus x Bolboschoenoplectus; species x Bolboschoenoplectus mariqueter. The sequence goes on from CM075273.1 coordinate 1,448,807, forward strand.
AAGGGAGAGGCCATGGTCCTGGAGGGAACCTTAGACAAGGTTTTGAATGATTTTTTTTGGGTTTGAAAAAGAGACAAATGAGAAGACTTAGGAAAAGAGAGAATAACAGAAGAGGAAAAGAAAGAGGAGCATCCATGTGTTGGAGTGGTACTAAGGGATCAGCTTAGGACCCTTAAATATGTAGTGCTCGGAGATCACCTTTAGTCACAACAATATATTTGGAGATGCGTTGAGTGCATTAAATAGGGGTGTCAGTGGTATGTTTTACTTGGTCTCTATTTAAAATCATATTGAATAACCTTAATATGAGGAAGCTCTCTTGCTAGCTTATCAAGGATACGAACTTTTTTTTTTCTTTTTTCTTTTTTATGAAAGATGGGATCTTATGAGGATAAGAATTGTTCCGTTTATGTTATCCCCTAGAGTGACCGAAAATTTAGTTAAATCATATTCATATACAATTTCTCTAAATTAAAAGTTCCAATTAATATAGATTTCTCTTAAGTTGATGTGAAAATTAGGTATCTTACTTCTATGATTTTTTAAGGACTCATCATAATTCCAACATTTTTTTTTACAACGCATGCTCTCTGCGTAAGAATTTGCATATTGGAAATCCGAATAAGAATCCATTATGAACATTTAAAATTAAATAATTTAGACTTCTATTTTTATATATTTTCTTTTACATATGTCTTTTTTATGTATTTTGTTATCATCCTCTTTATTTTGTATATGTTCTGTATTTAACATAGTCAACGCTAGCAATATATTTGTTTGTGTTTATTAGTTGTTATTTGGGCTATATTATACAAATGTATCTTTCTAATCTGAGGAATACATTGTGCACCTTGCTGGACCTTATTAATTAGTTAAGAATTGGTAATGTAAAAACTAATCTTCAAAGGATATTTATAAGATAGAAAAATAATAACCGCACTCCTTAAAAACACCATTTAATTGCACCCACATACATATTTACATTTCTTTTAAAAAGTCTTTATATCTAATAATAAAAATATTTATATTTTACGCTACTTAAATTTAAAGTTCTATAATTTATATTTTTACTTGTACAATAAAATTTTTTGACTTGAATTTTTTATATCATTCAAGAATGAAAAAAGTAATTAACATTTTCTATAATAACTATAAATATTTATAAATATAGATATAAATAAATTATTTATTTAATAAAAATATTTTTAATACGTAAATAAATAATGCAGAATATAGAGTGCATAAATAATTTCTCTATAAGATAATATTCATCCTTCTTCCTTATAGATAAAGAGAAGGGATCTAATATTCAGAGTCATTGGTGTTCATGGTGTTTATTTTAATATTTATACTTTAATTAATATATGTAAACCGTTAGATATGTTTTAATCAATTTCAATAATATGCATATAAAAAATTATTGAATTTTAATTTTATTTAGGTAGAGCGCGAATTAAATCATAAAATTTGGTCCGTTGATTTTTATTAGTGTGCTTGATGCGTATCAACATAAAATTAAAATGATGTAATTTTTTATGTATTTATATGATATATACAAAATGTTCAATTAATTAGTTTTATTATTTAATAAATAATTATTTAAAATTAAATTTAATAGTTATTAATATGACATTAATAATTATAGATATTAAATAAATACATATAAGAATATCTGGGTGAAGTCTCTTCTCAAAAAACGAATTTCCACAAGAACTTATGAACCATACGTAACCTATCAACAATTCTAGCTAGTGCTAGCTAGGTGCTCATTCATTTGCACTAATGTTGGACAAACAACAATGACGCTTTCTCACCACACTAGATTTTGGAAGAAACAAACAAATCGGAAAGGAGGAAATGAGTGATTTTCTGACAGTGTTGTTGAGTACTTAGACTTGTTTTCCAAGTGCTTGGATGTGCTTGAAAGAAACATCGCTTGGATGGAGATGTCCTCGGTTTGGATGTGCTTGTAAGAAATTCTACATTGGAAAGGGACATAGATGATAGTTGAAAGATTTTGTATAGAGAGTTAAAATATTTACCTGTATATTTTTGTAGCCTCATCTCTTAATTGTGATGTAAGATATTCAAATAATTCTAATAATTAATTAACATGTCGGGTTCAAAATATCTGAAGTGTCCTTAGTGAATGTAGCGGTTTTGCTCTATGACTGGGACTGTCGATGAAATATGTTTATTTCTTTATTTAATTCATATTTATTTGAAATAAAATATGAATATAATTTTTTTTGTTAGATTCTAAAGAAAGAATATGCGTAAAAATCATTTCATATTCATTATGGTGTAAAGTAATTGATATACATACAAATTTTATATAATAATATTTATGCCTACATTTAATTATGTATATGTATTAGACTAGATTGATTTACATACCATTTTATATCCTTTTTTAATTAATAATTCATATTTTTTTAAAAATAATAAAATCAATAATCATATTTTATGATATTATGTATACAAAATGTTCAAATATATATTTATTTATTTGCTATATATATTTTGATTAGATTATAGAAGTCAGGGAAAATTCACCTTTTGGTTCTTGAACTTTCTTAAAAAAAAATCAAATGGGTCGCTAAACTTTCATTTGCACCATGTTAATACTTGAACTTCTTAAAAAAACCAAATCGGTTCTTAAACTTTTAAAAAAAAATTAAATCGGTCCTTAAACTTTAAATTACATTAAATAAATCATTGAACTTTTGAAAAAATATAAGTTTTGATCCCTAAACATTTAAAAAAAAATTAAATTGGTCCCTAAATTTTTATTTGCACTTAGAGGTGTCAGTTCTTGATCCAACCTGATGGGTTAACCTTATTTAACCCGATCTGATATTTAGCTAATTATTTTTATAACAATAATAAAAAATGGTGTAAATAAGGGTATAAATGGGTCAGGTCAGGTCGGGTCGGGCTGACATTATTTTATTATTTTTTTAAATGGATCGAGTTTGTTTCAGATCAGTTCAGATTAGATTCAACATAATTTGATCAATCCTAGACAAATAATTTTTTTTTATATTTGTTGTAAATGTCTCAACAACATGTTGACGTTGTCAGTAAATGAAAGATTACATGTTTCGAAATCCAACTACAACATTTCTATGAATATCGTCAGTTAATCAACAGATAGATACTACAGACATTCTGTTGACTCATGAGCCCAGCGAGGCGGCGACACATTTATACTAGTCATGTGTTGCCAGTGCTGCCAAAGTCGCTATCACCATTGCTACTTTAGGCAGATAATCAAGTTCAACTGTAGCGGATAAAGCACATGACTGCATGAGGTAGTGGAATACATACAACGGTGCATACCTCATGCAAGGACAAAGCAGGACCCTAAGTGCGTATCGCTGCAAGTGCAAAGGACAAGTACTTGATGAAATTTATGTGCTTCATTTTTTTTGTTTTTTGAGTAAATATGTGCTTGATTCTTATTCTTTGGAAAAAAAATGCAAACGACCGCGTAAAGCAGTTTTTATATTTAGAAAAGAAATTAATATTTGATAAATAAATAGAAAGAATGGCTCCAAAGAAAACTTAGCAAATATATAGTTTCTTTGAGAATCAAAAGGATCCGCATATTTGATGCCGCTCTTTCTACCTCATCGAAAAAAGCTTTCATTCTTTCTGTTTATTTATAAAAGATTTATTTGTTTTCTAAATACAAAAAAAAAACTGCATGTAAAGCATATTTATGCTTGACAGCAGCTGAGTAGCATGCTCAGATGTCAAATCTAATTTTCGAAGGTGGGGCAAAGGATTGCTCACAGAGTCACAGGATTTTCTTTTTTCTTTTTTCTTTTTTTTTTGTGGCGGCTCCTAAATGCTAACTAAAGCATATTTTTGATTGCTTATAAAAATAGATAGAATTTCATGTATATCCCTCTAAAAGCTTGAAATTACGTATTTTTCACTTTAAAATTTATAATATCATATTTATCCTTCTAAAATTTTCAAACTATCATATTTACCCAACAAAATTGTATGATATATCAAATATACCGAAATATTTCAAATAACCTCATTAAATATTTTAAATCTCAATCTAAAATCTTAATATTTTTTAATTATTATATCTTTGACTTCTTTCATTCATATTATCCTAGTACTAACTCTCCAAACATCAAAATATATTTCACCTCTCGTCTTTTCATTTATTGAAAATTCAGTTTTAATTTCAAAGAATTTGAAATTTTTGATGATTAGTATTCATGCTTCGTAACTGTATCAGTAGAATGTTTACTAAAAATTCAATATCAAAAAAAATTATCTATTATTTTCAATAAGGATAAATGAGAAATTAATAAGTATGAAATTAGTTTTAATGAAAAAATAATATATTGGGTAAATATGATATTATGAATTTTAGAGGGGGAATACATAATTTTGAAGCTTTGTATGGATATATATGAAATTCTTCCATGGAAATAAATAATAATAATCGTACTAATAAAATAGAAAATAAACCACCTAGAAATGTAATTGGATATTTTATCGTCATTTAAGTTAAAAACATTAATCTTGATTTATTCACAAGTAATCTAGCCACCTCACACATTTAAAAAATATTAATTTCCATATATTGACAAATGGGATGAAAAAAAATAATTACACCAAACAAAAAGAAACCCGTGCAAAATTTTTTTTTTTGGGACGAAACTGCCCGTAATGAGTCTGTGAACACGGTTGCTTGCCTTATCACATGGGAGATTACAACCATTAATATTACTAAATAGCTAAGACTATGTGGGGAGAATTAAAAGACCGCTGATATTTAATCATCGTACGATTTAATTACTCAATATTTGAATGAACGGTAATCTATCGAATATTTCATATGGACAGAATACTTGCCACTTTACCAGCCATTTGTGCCATTAATTCATTTTGAACTCTCTAGTTGCCACACAAATGGTGATTTCCATTCTCTCTCTCAATCATCATTGCGAACACAAACAAGCAGATAGCAGAAAGAGACAAACTCAAATACATTGGTAGCTGTTCAATTTTATAAAAAAAAACCGAAGCCAATTTAACCAAAAGAAAAGTATCATGAAATTGGATCCGAAAGGTATCATCATTTTCATCTATCTAACGAAAGAAATTTTATATTTTCTAACGGCGAGAAAAGAGACAAATACGTACTTCAAATTATCCAAAAAATTTCACGATTAATGTTATTCCGAAGGTATGAAATGTACATCGCACTATATTTTTCGATGAATAGTGGGAAGAACTGGAAGGTTCCAGATTTTGTTGTTTGGTTCTCTTGAGAAATACGGTTAAAATGTTTCCTTTTGAGGTTAGATGGTGGCCCAAGCATCGGCTATGCTGATCAAAATATGATTGAATCGGATGGTTCGACAAGTCCTTTGGATGGAGATAAATAAATAGAAAGAATGGCTCCAAAGAAACCTTAGCAAATATACAGTGAATTAGGCCTTTAGTATTTGCATCAGGAGATTAATTTCATGCACCTGGCTACTTGTTGCATTATGCACGAAAGAAATGGAATGGAATGGACTATCTACATGAATTCCGTATACGCGAACTTCGGCCGTAAACTCAATAAGCCTCTTGGACCAAAATCTTCTTCTATGAATGTTTCCTCGTAATAATGGTGCAATAAGGGATGGGTATTGCCACAGCCCAAAACGATATTAAGTGTTGTTTACAAAAAAAGAAGAGAAAATTATACCAAAGGACCAAATCAAATGGATTAAGTCCAACTCGCCTCATAACAAGTTATAGCCCATACGGAAATGTTTTTAGAGATAATTCCCTGTAACCGACGATTTTCTCTGGTGCCTGCTCATGTCCTGGTCAAACCGAAGGGGTTACCCCTCACGTAGCCTGAAACCAAAAAGAGAAATGATCATGTCTTATGCCCCTTTAACCCCACGTTACCCATGCTCTCTTGGTCTATACAAAGAGGTCATGTGAAACAAACAAAAAAAAAAAACTTGAAAAAAAGAGAGGGAACTCTGTAAAAGAGAGAGAGAGAGAGGGAAGAGAAAGAAATCGTGTGTTGTCAGAAAGAGATCAACGCAACCAGGGATTAGGTATACACCAGAGCCTTGGCATACTTCTAATCTCTGGCTAATTTCAGTTATCTTTGTGTTTTTTTGTTCTTATTTTACTATTATTCTTTCTTCTTTGCGGCCCGCGGAAGGCCACCGCGCGGAGAGCGACTTGGCTTGCTTATGTCTTGTTCTTATGACAAAAGTTGTGACGATAGAGATAATACTCTAGCGCCATCACAAAATTCTTGATAATAAGGATGATATTTCAGTGCTAACGTAAAAGTTTGTGGCAATAGAGATGATATTCTAGCACCATTACAAAAATCATGATAAAGAGGATGACATCCTTGCATCATCACAAAATTCATGACAACAGAGATGATACTCTAGCGTTATCGTTATTCATGGCAATGAAAATAATATTATAACGTTATTGACAGTCAATCATGATGATAAAACATATTCTATCATCAATACTTGTACGAAGACTCATATATGTGATATTATACTATTTACGGACTTATAATAACAAGGATTAAATTTTGAGTTCTGGAAACAAACGAATAATCACAAAATACTAAATTCATGATTATAAAGAAAGTCAAGGATATACGGAATTAATAAAGGACATGTCTTTGAAACTTCACATGAAACTGGAGGTGGTTATGTGATAAAGTGCTTTATGTTCTTCATAAATGATGAAGGATAAGATGCGCAAGACCCACTTATATATTTAATAAAACTAATTAAGTATGGGATATTACAAACTGTGCCAGTTAAAAATCATGCCAGTTTCTAACAAAAGAAGTAATCATTACTGATATATAATTAATGATTTGCACATGGAAAGCCATGATAACAGAGCCGAACAGAGAAGTAGAATTTGATTCCTTTGACTTCTTTTGAACTCATGAAGATAAGTGTATATATATAAAAAAAATACATGTGTATACATATATGAATAAATAAATAAATAAATAAATATGATATGATTCATCACATGATGACAATAAAATACTCGAATGCTGACCATGATTTCATTTGACCTGTCATAGACTGTGAAATAAATAGAGTCCGGGTGAAGTCGCTTGATATCACATCATGATACTTACTCTGTCACTTAATACCAAATTTACAAACATGTCCATATTTCATGTTTTAAACTTTTGTAAAAAAAAACAAAGAAAGAAAAAGGTATGTCAAACTTATGATAACTGAACATGTTTGGGCAGTTTTATATTTTAATCTGAAACGTGGGATGCACAGATGAAATACATCTAAATTCGGGTTTCATGAATCCTCCCTTGAAGCTTTGCCGAAATAACATAGTCAGGTCAAATAAAAAAAATATAATTTAACATCTGGCTCAAGTCAAATGCAAGTATATCAAAACCAAACTCAAATAAAAAAAGAAGGATATATAATAAAATACTAAACTATAAATTAAAATATATCCAAATCAATTAAATTTATGACATTTAGTCAATTACATTCAAAATTGATTTACGTCTAGAGATCTACTTAACTCTTTTGAGCTCTAGGATGATCTCGAGCCTTGAAAAATAAAATAAAATCATAAAAAAAAAATAATAATAATAATAAACAAATAATTAATAATAATAAAATGTTGGTTGGATTAATTTCGACTTACACCTAACCACCTCCTACAACCAAATAAACTTCTTTTAGCACTTGATCTTTTTCTTTTTTATTTGACTTCTCCTTTTTTCTTTCTTTCTGCATACTTTCTCTTAAACTTATCTCATAAATGCAATTAAGTTGGTCGGTTGTTTATGTATACTTCTCTTTGTTTCAACATCTTGTCATTGGCCGAGTAGGTTTGGATGACTAATAGTTGAAAACTATAGCAACCTCTTAAAATCCCATGATTTCAAGTCTAAAGTTACAGTTCTTCAAGTGCCTACTGATTGATCCCTAACTAATTCTAATTCAAGTATTAAGGGTTCGTTTGGCGAATTGAAGAATAGCATTATAATAGTAACCATTGGAATAGTAAGTAAAAAATGTTATACGAATAGAACTTCGATGGTACTATACTTGAATTACTCATAAGAGTAAAAATATTGTTTGGTAAAATGTTAGTTAAAATAGTAGATAATAAATTATATAAATATTTTAGAGAATAGAAAAGACAAAAATACCCTTGCTAATTAATTTGTCAATTTGTATGGCTTGCATGGTGAATGGATTGTAGCAGTCTACCACAAAAACGTTCAAATGGTTTTGCATTTCGAATTTTTACATTAATCTGTATTTCTTGATTACCATGCTTTGCATGAAAAGTAATTATTTTTATTGACCATGAAATCAATTATTTTTATTTTGGAATTAGATAACATGATCTAGGAGTTTTTTTCTTTTTCTATCTTTTTTTTCTGCTTGGAATCAGAAAGGTGTTCAACACAACTTTCAATACTAGCAAGATGCCAAATCAAATAGCATGGATATATATAAAAAATGGCAGATTCCATAGTCGGAAGAGGAGAAAGAACAATAAAAAAGGGCTAAGGTGGGGGGTATGAATGTCATCCATTTACTATTCTGGCGCGCACATTCAACTCTCTTCTGGTATTCCATCTACATGGACAAATAGCGGAAGAGCAAATTTAATACGCTATTCCAAATTTCTAATTTGCTTTTGGCACCATGCCTGAGCTGGAATAGCAAATTATTCTGCTATTGCAGTCAGAAACACATCTGCCAAACAGACCCTTAATTGACTAAAATCAGAAATGAAATAAATCAAAAGAAGAAAAGAAAAAGAAAAACTCAATTGTGGTGATGATGATGATGATGAGATCATTATCATCATTACTTATCATCAACATCTTCATCAACCAACTACCATGTATTTATGTATATGTGAAAAATTATTCAACTACAAATAATAAAAGAGGGGAATTATTTCATAAGCACTTTGCATATGTACCTGCAGATATAAAATACCACAATACCAGTAGTGTTTATTCACTGCACAAACTATTAGCTTGCTAGCCATAATTAAAACTTCCCACGAACATATAAGGAACAATGAAACTAACTTTGTATCCCTATATTTGTGTCATGCGGTACCGCGTACAACAAAAGTGGTGTTTTTCTTCTAGTAGTGATACCAAAGGACTCTGACATGTCAATTTGTTCTGGTTTCAATCTATCAGGAAGTTTCCAATCAAAATGATAAAGAAGTCTAGCAAGAGGCAATTCTACATTGGCAAGTCCAAATGACACACCGGCACACATCCTTCGTCCTGAGCCAAAAGGGATAAATTCGAAATCATTGCCTTTAAAATTGGTGCTGCTGTTCCTAAATCTTTCCGGCTTAAATTCCTCTGGGTCATTCCAGTATTTTGGATCTCGACCTGTAAAAAGTGTATGCATAGAATATAAGATTTTGATCATAATTACTGTTGGTTGTTTCCAATTTGTTTAATTATATTTAGAAACGGGTTACCATCTCTGATTGAGGCATTATATACCAAATAAATCTATTAGTTTGGCATCATGAGGGTCCCTACCATATCAATTTACGGTTTACTGGAAAACCTATGGTCTGGTAAGGTTTGTTCAAAAAATTACTTTTGGGCATTTCTTTTGAAAGAAAACACACACATACCCATTGCCCAAACATTTACTAACACTGTCGTTCCTTCGGCTATATCATAATCAAAGATGCGACATGCCTCTCGGCACTGTCTTGGAAGAAGAAGAGGAACAGGTGGGTGCAGCCTTAGTGTTTCTTTGATGACTAAATGCATGTAATTTAGTTTGTCTAGATCCGACTCGGATACATGACTGCCTCCTTTGAGAAGTCCGCGTACTTCTGACTGTGCCTTCTTCATAGCTGTGGGATTCCTAAGGAGTTCTGATAGAATCCATTCTAGGGTTGTTGAGGAGGTCTCAGTGCCTGCTCCAAAAAGATCCTGAAAATTGGAAGAAAAAAAAACATGTCAGCAAATGAGATAGGACGATGAACTTTTGATTCGGTACACGTACCTACATAAATGTTTACCAAGCTACTATTTTTGTTAAACTTTAGCCATTTCAGCTGAAATTGGCAAACACTGTGTTCTGAACATTACAGAAATTTCAGGACATAAATCTTGTTTCGTAACATCCTACATATTGTGTACTAATGGAAGCAACTTGATCTAATGGTTCCTAAAATTTTTAGCACACCATAAAATTATCTTCAAAATTATTTAGTCACAGTTTTCTAGTTTTAATGTTTTTTTCCTAAAGTTACCTGAAGTTTTTTAGTCCCAGAACTCAATTATGTATCACTGTATGGTTTTCACCAAATATTGAAACAATACCAAAATCAAATATAGCTTATTCGGGTTTGTATACATGTAATTAACATTTTTTTTGAGTAAAGGTTTGTATGCATGTGGGTATTTGATCAACTTAAATCAAGTGTATACATATGCATGCTTTCAGGCTAGTCACAGGGCTCACCAGTATCACAACTTTGATGGTTTCCATGTCAAGATGATTTGTAAGCACATCTTCTTTGTGTAACCTCAGCAAAACCCCTAGCAAATCCTCCACCTCGCACTCTCCCATGGCAATCTTTCTCTCTCTGTGTTGCTCGATTACTTCATCTAAATAGCGGACTCGTACCTGTTGGGACCTCTCTGCCTTCTTGGCTGCTCTGCTTACCAATCTCGCTAGCCATGATGACGGAAACAAATCAGCTAAATTGAAGCCTGCAGAAAGCTTCACTGTTGTGTCAAGCTCCCGCAAAAACACATCTTGATTCTTGCACTTGCTTCCAATAATGGCCCTTGTAATAATATCATTTATCAGTGATGTTAGCCTCTTGCTAAGGTTGACAGGTTGATTATGAGATGCACATGAAAAGAGAGAATTTATCAGGTTGCCGACTTCTTCCTCCCGTATTGACCTGTATGATTGGACCCGTTTAGTGCTTAGTAACTCTAGAACACATATTTTACGTATCTGTCGCCAGTATTCCCCATAGGGAGAAAAACCAATTCCCTTCCCGCCAAAAGTTATGATACCCCTGGTAGTGCTGATAGGCCGCAACGCGAAACTGATGTCATGGGTTTTCATGATTTCTCTAGCTGCATCAGGTGAGGAGACTATAACAGTCGGGGTCTCCCCGAGGCGAAGTAGCATAAGTGGTCCATACTTCCTTGACAAATCTCTCATAGCTTCATGCGGGAGTGACCCGATAATGTTGTGGATGTTTCCAACAAAAGGGAGAGGCCATGGACCTGGAGGGAACCTTAGACAAGGTTTTGAATGATTTGTTTTGGGTTTGAAAAAGAGACAAATGAGAAGACAAAGGAAAATAGAGAATAATAGAAGAGGAAAAGAAAGAAGAGAATCCATGTGTTGGAGTGGTACTAAGGTATCAGCTCAGTACACTTAAATATGTAGAGCTCCGAGATCAGCTTAAGTAGTCACAGCAATATATTTGGAGATGCATTGAGTGCATTAAATAGGAGTGTCAGTGGTATGTTTTACCCGGTCTCTATTTAAAATCATATTCAATAACCTGGATATGAGGAAGTTCTCTTTCTAGATTATCAAGGATAAGAGTTGTTCCATATATGTTATCCCTAGAGTGATTAATATATTATATTCAGAGTTTTGCTAATGTGCTAACGATAGCATTTTGGCCGAAATGCTAACGGTCCAAATTTTATATTTTTCGTATTTGAAATTTCGATTTAAGTAGCGTAATAAATTATTCATATTAAAATCTTATAGAATATCAAAATTTACCATTTATAGAATTTTTTACTATCTTTTTGGATTTTTCAAAGATGACTTTATTTGGCTCAAAAATAAATAAAAATAAAAAATATTTGTTTGCCAATTAAGGTTATCTTTAAAAGTTCGAAAAAAATAGTTAAAAAACTCTAAAAATGATAAATTTCGGTATTCTACAAGATTTATATCGAAATTTCGAAGACGAAAATTTAAAATTTAGATCGTTATCATTTCGGCCATATTACTAATAATAGCACATTAATAAGACTTATCATATTCATATGTAATTTCACTAAATTAAATGGTCTAATTAATATAGATTTCTCTTAAGTTGATGTGAAAATTAGTTATCTTACTTTTATGATTTTTTTGCGAGCAGAAATGGTAATTCCAACATTTTTTTACAATGCATGCTCTCTTTGTAAAATGTTATAAGTTCGAAATCCGGATAAGAGTCTATTGTAGATATATGAAGTTAAGTTGTTTAGACTTTTATCTTTATCAAAAAAAAAAAAAACCTGTTTTTTTTATCAGTTTTGTCTAAGCATTGTGTATCATCCTTTTCATTTTGTACATGTTCTGCATTTAACATAGTCCACGCTATATATTCGTTTGTGTTTATTTAGTTGTTATTTGGACTAAATTATACAAATGTATCTTTCTAATTTGAGGAATACATTGTGCATATTATACTGGACCTTATTAGTTAAGAATTTCATAATTATCAAACCTTATTCCTTATAGATAAATATATATAAGAATATCTACATGAAGTATTTCCTCCAAAAACGGATTTCCACAAGAAGTCATGAACCATACGCAACCTATCAACAATCACTAGGTAGGTGTTCATTCTTTTGGACTAATGTTGGACAAACAATACTGGCGCTTTCTCACCACACTAGATTTTGGAATAAACAAATCTCAAAAGGAGGAAATGAGTGATTTTCTGACGGAGAGTTGTTGCCTACGTACTTGACTCGTTTGCCAAGGCTTCTCGCTCGTATAGATATATTTTTGGTTTGGATGTGCTTGAATGTAAATTCTACCTTGGAAAGGGACATGGATGGTAGTTAAAAGATTTTAAACAGAGACAGTTAAAATATTTACCTGCATATTTTTGTAGCCCCCTTAATTGTGTTGTAAGATCTCCTAGCAACGCTCATAATTAATAACATGCCGAGTTCAAAATATCTGAAGTGTCCTTTAGTGAATGTAGCAGTTTTGCTCTACGACAACGATTGTGGATGAAATATGTTTATAATTCATATTGTATTTGAAATAAAATATGAATTTATTTTTATTTTTTTTTGTTAATTTCTTAAGTAAGAATATGCGTAAAAATCATTTCATATTAGTTATGGTGTAAAGTAATTGATATACATACAAATTTTATATAATAATATTTATGCCTACATTTAACTATGTAATATGTATTATATACTATGACTAGATTGATTTACATACCATTCTATATATATTTTTAACTAATAATTCATATTTTTTTAAAATAATAAAATCAATAATTATATTTTATGATATTATGTAGAGTAAAACTACAGCACTCCTGGGAGTATATGGCCTCGCTGCTCCTAACTCAACCTATTAAATCGATCTCAAACGAAAAATTCAAGTTGCTTAATAAATTTTTCATATTAAAATCTTAAAGGATACTAATTTTTCTCTATTTTTGGAGTTTCTTAACTATTTATTTCACATTTTTTTTAAATGGCATACTTTTATATGCAAAAATTCATTATTTTATTATTATTATTAGAGTCATTTAAAAAAATTCAAAATAAATAGTTAGAAAATACTAAAAATAGAAAAAATTAGTATCCTACAAAATTTTAATATGGAAAATTTATTGAGTAACATAAATTCTTCGTTTGAGGTCAATTCGATAGATTTTAAATTAAAAACACCGAGAGGCTCCATGCTCCTAGAAGCGCCGTAGTTTTACTCATATTATGTATACAAAATGTTCAAATATGTATTTATTTATGTGCTCTATATATTTTGATTAGATTATAGAAGTTATTAATTTATGTGATCATTAATTAGCCATTATTCTTTAGTTATATAATATTAACGCATAAGAAAAGCATACAAACAAAACTAATGCTTAATAAATAAATATATAATAAGTCTAATTCTTGACGAATATGAGTACAAAAATATCTCTATCAAATCCATATCATATTCTTTAATATTGATTGACCCTTCTATCTACAACATCTAGCCTTTCAATTACTGTTGTAAATGTCTCAACAACATGCTATCAAGAAATGAAAGATTATATGTTTCCAAATCCAACTAAAACATTTCTATGAATATCGTCAGTAAATCAACAGAGAGTACAGACATTCTGTTGACTCATGAGCCCCGCAAGGCGGCGACACATTTATACTAGTCATGTGTTTTCAGTGCTGCCAAAGTTGCTATCACCGTCGCGACATTAGGCAGGTAAATTCAATTGTAGCTGGTAAAGCACATGACTGCATGACAGCATGAGGTAATGGAATACATACAACGGTGCATACCTCTCATGCAAGGACAAAGTAGGATTCTAAAGTGTGTATCGCTGCAAGTGCAAACGACAAGTACTTCATGAAATTTATGTGATTGATTTTTTTTTTTTGAGTAAATATGTGTCCTTGATGCGATTACCCCATTGGTTTCCTGCATCTCCTGTCTTCCTCTAATTGGTTTCCTGATCAACCTATCCTGCGCGTGCATCGCCACATATAGAACAAAATGGGATGCTAAAGCAGCTAGATCATATTGATTGGTTTCCTGATCAATAACATCAGCGACACACATATTTCTTTGTGAGGTTATCCTGGGCGTGTAGCTTATCCACTGATCAAATCAAGGTTGAGCAAACAGAGGGCATTCGGCTCCATTTCCAATTAGCCACTTAACATGAGGCCTGAGCGTATCTCGTAGCTGGGCCAATTTGTTCCAAAGAGGTGTGAAAGCATAAACCCTTTTGTGTTGCCAAACCGAACCTCTCTTATAATATTTGATACAACAAAGGTGACCAAAGACGCTGTTGAATATTGATACAAAGTTAAGTGGAGCAAATTAAAAGTTAGAGGGTTTAGTGATTTTTTTATTTTTAGATTCTGCTGTAGCCGTGATTGTTAAGTTTTCTATTGTTAGCTTTTTGTAATTTATTTTTTCACTTGCGTGAAGTAGATCAGTGGATATTAGTTAATTATACAGTTATAGGATAAGTTTTTTGCTATAAACTGGTTGTATTCAAGAGTAATTAGAAAGAAGTTATTTTCCACAGAAAAATCTTTATCTCTATTTTTTTTCTTTACTCCTTTGCAATTTCAACAAATTGGTATCAGAGCAGGTTGATCCAATAGGAAGGAGAGATGGCTGAAACCAGCAGCAGCATGGTGAACGTCATGCAACCAGCAATTTTGTTGTTCAAAGGAAAAAACTATATTTTTTGGAGCATAAAAATGATGATCTTGTTCAAGTCTCATGGTCTATGGGATTTGGTTAACAATGGTGCACCAAATCTAGACCCTAATCAGCAAGAAACTCAGAAGAAAGATGCACGGACATTATTCTCCATTCAACAAGCTGTACATGACACTTTTTTCTAAAAAATTACAGCAGCCACCAGTGTAAAGGAGGCATGGACAACTTTGAAAAAAACATTTCAATGGAGTAATCGTGTCATGGCAATCAAACTTTAAGGCCTGCGTAGGGACTTTGAAACGTTGCAGATGAGTAAGAAAGAAACTGTGTAAATTTTTCTTTCAAGAGTACAGGAGGTGGTGAATCAAATTAGAGCATTTGGAGACATCATGGAAGAGAAGACAGTGGTGGCAAAGGTGTTGAGAAGCCTAACATCGAAATTTGAACACGTGATTGCAGCAATTGAAGAATCAAAAGACCTCTCAACCTACACCTTTGATGAACTCATGGGGTCACTACAGACTCATGAAGCAAGGTTGTTGAAATCTAAAGATAAAAGTGAAGAGAAGGCCTTTTACACGCAGGGGGAGTCATCAAGAGTCAGATCTAATGTCTACCCAAGGGGTCGTGGTAGAGAAGAAATAATTTCAGCTGAGGTAAATACAATTTCAGCCGAGGACGGGCTAATACCAGCAGAGGGGGTAGAGGCCGAGGCAAAAGTAATCAAACAGATTCATACAACGATTTCAAGAGAGATGTTCAGTGCTATTATTACAACAAGTACGGCCATTACCAGACAGATTGCTACAAGAAACAAAGAAAAGAAAGTCAAGCAAATTATTCTGAAGAAAAGGATGTGCAACCAACCATTTTTATGGCTAGCAGTGCAGTTGATGAAGTTGATGCAAGAAGCATCTGGTTTCTCGATAGCAGGTGTTCAAATTACATGTCAGGGTTCAAGGAATTGTTTGAAGATTTGGATGAAAATTACAAGCTGAAGGTTAAGCTTAGTGATGACAAGCTAATTCAAGTGGAAGGCAAGGGCACTGTCTCAGTACACACTAAGAAAAATGGTATGAAATTCTTATAAAATGTGTATTACATCCCAAATTTGTCTCAAAATTTACTTTGCATAGGTCAGTTGATAGATTGTGGTTGCACAATTGTGTTTCAAGGGAAAACTTGTGTAATAAAATTTGAAAATCAAATACTGATAGAGGTGAAAATGGCAGCCAATAAATTATTTCATTTAGAGGTTTCAAATGTAAAAGAAAGTGCAATGATTGCAAAAGAGTTGAACCAATCTAAGTTGTAGTATCTTAGATATGACCATTTGAACATCAATGGTCTGAGATTGCTAAGTCAAAAGGAGATGGTTTATAGCCTGCCAGAAATAAACCAAATAGGTGTTTGCGAAGGGTGCATATTCGGTAAACAAGCCAAGATTCCGTTCCCAAAAGATAAGGCTAAGAGAGCAATACAAGTGCTTGAGTTAGTGCATGCAGATTTGTGTGGTCCAATGCAAACTGAATCTCTTGGAGACAACAAAAATTTTCTTCTTCTCACGGACGATTATAGTAGAATGAGCTGGGTGTATTTTTTGCGAAACAAAAGAGAGGCATCTGACAGTTTCAATGTGTTTAAAGCTTTTATAGAGAAACAATCTGAGAAAAAGATTAAGGTGTTAAGAACAGACAAAGGTAGCGAGTTTCGCTCAAAAGATTTCATTATTTTTTGTGAAAATGAAGGGATACATCGTGAATTAACCGCGCCTTACACACCTGAGCAAAATGGAGTGGCAGAGAGAAAAAATAGAATAGTAGTTGAGATGGGCAGAAGTATACTCAAATGCAAGGACTTACCGAAAAATTCTAGGCTGAAGTAGTTACAACTGCGGTATATATTTTGAATATTTTATCAATAAAAGCCGTGATGAATAAGACTCTATTCGAGATATGATTCAACAGAAAATCGGGAGTAAGTCATCTAAGAATATTTGGTTGTATAGCCTATGCTTTTATTAATCCACAAAAGAGAACCAAACTTGATGGAAAATCTGAAAAATGCATTTTTGTCGAGTATTGTACACAATCCAAAGGGTATCGGCTGTATAGTCCAGAAAGTGGTAAGATTTTGGTAAGTAGAAATGTGTTGCTTGATGAAGAAGTAAGATGGCAGTAGGAAGATGTTTTATATCAGCCACAATTTGAAGAAAGAATAGAAGAAAATGAAGAGGAACCTGCTGCACATGAGCAACCAGCAAGCGGTAGTTCCACTGGCGCAAGTATGGAAAGTTCACCCGACAATCTAGCACGAAAATTCAGAACCATACAAGAACTGTATGAAACCACTCAAATTCTCCTTGTTGCAGATCCGACAACCTATGAAGAGGCGGCAAAAAAGGAGGAGTGGTGTAAAGCAATGAAAGAAGAGATACACGCAATTGAGAAGAACAAACGTAACAGCTAGTGAAGCTTCCTGAGGTAAAAATGTAATTGGTTTAAAATAGGTTTTCAAAACTAAATTTGGTTCAGATGGAAGTGTTCAGAAATTCAAAGCTAGGCTTGTAGCAAAGGGTTATATACAAGAATATAGCATAGATTATGAAGAAATATTTTCATCGGTTGCACGGTTTGAAATAGTGAGGTTGTTGTTAGCATTAGCAGCTCAATTAAAAAGAGCCATGTATAGTTTGATGTGAAATCTGTCTTTTTTAATGGTGATTTGTTAGAGGAGGTCTATGTTGAGCAACCAAAAAGTTTTGAAGTGAAAGAAAAAGAGAGTTATATGTACAAAATAGCAAAGGCCTTATACGGTTTGAAACAAGCACCATGAGCTTAGTACAGCAGGATTGATTCATACTTCATCAATTCAGGTTTTATAAGAAGCAAGAGTGAGCTGAATTTGTATGTTAAGAAGGGTGAAAAAAAAAAGACTTGTTAATTGTGTATTTGTATGTAGATGATATGATCTATATAGACACAAGTGAAAGATTATTGAATGGATTTCGAATTAGCATGAAAAGGGAATTTGAGATAACAGATTTTGGATTGTTATATTACTTTCTTAGTTTAGAAGTGAAGCAAGAGCATAGCAGTATTTTTGTTTCCCAAAGGAAGTATACAAAAGACTTACTAAATAAATTTGATATGCATAGTTGCAAGGCAGCAGCTATACTAATGAATAATAATGAGAGGTTAACAAGAGATGATGGTACAGGTTTTTGTGATGAAACTAAGTTCAGAAGCTTAGTCGGAGGTATGATTTATTTAACCCACACAAGATTAGATATATGCTATGCAGTTGGAGTGATATTTAGGTACATGCACAACTCGACAAAGCATCATTTTGGAGTAGTAAAGAGGGTATTGAAATATGTTTCTGGCACAACCGATTATGGACTCTGGTATGATAGCAAAGGTTCGTTGGAGTTAGTTGGTTACATCGATAGTGATCGGGCCGGATGTTCTGAAGATAGAAGAAGCACCTCAGGTTACGTTTTCTCCCTTGGATCAAGGGCTATAAGCTGGAGCTCGAAGAAACAAGCAACAGTGGCGTTTTCATCCTCAGAAGCTGAATACATTGCAATCAATTCTGCAGCATGTCAAGCAGTGTGGCTCAGACAAATTCTAAAAGATGTTGGACAGATGCAGCAGTAGCCAATGGTGATTTATTGTGACAATCAATCAGCCATAGCAATATCAAAGAATCCTGTATTTCATGGAAGATCAAAGCATATCGACATTCGCCTACATTTTATTAGAGATCTTGTTGTAGAGAAGACTATTGAACTGAAATTTATCAGCTCAGAAAATTAGAAAGTAGATGTTCTAACGAAGGCATTATCAATAAGCAAGTATGAGAGCATGAGGAAGAAACTTGGTGTAATTAATTTTGCATCAAGGGGGAGTGTTGAATATTGATACAAAATTAACTAGAGCAAATTAGAAGTTAAAGGGTTTAGTGGTTTTCTATACTTAGATTCTGCCGTATGCTTGCTTGTTAAGTTTTTTATTGTTAGTTTTTTTGTAATTTGGTTTTCCACTTGCATGAAGTAGGTTAGTGAATATTAGTTAATTATGTAGTTATAGGATAAGTTGTTTGTTATAAACTGGTTGTATTATGTATGCGTCTCTGGAGTTATTAGAAAGAAGTTATTATCCACAGAAAAAAAAAATTCTCTTTTTTTGTTTTTACTCCTTTGCAATTCCAACAGATGCCTCACTATGAGAAACTAGTTTCCACATGAGTTTTAATAACAAAGCATCATTAAATGTTATGAGGTCACGCAAACCCAAACCTTCCCATACCTTTTGGCACTATGATCTTGCTCCATGTTACATAGGCTAAGTACCTCCCTTCCTTGCACCCCGCCAAAACCTCCTCATTATTGATTCCAACTTCTTAATTACTGTTTGCGGGATTGGTGTAGTTGACATGTGGTAAACAAGGAAGGATTGCAAGATGGACTATAGGAGAACAAGTCTGCTTGCATGTGAGAGTAAGGAGCTCTCCCATGTTTGCAACTTAGATTGAAAATTTTTTACTAGGAAATCATGGTCTTTTGGCGATGATGCTTTAATCAAGGTAACCAAATAACATTCATCACTACCTGCCTCTACAATACCAAATGTAATCTGATCTTCTCCTTTGTATGATTGTTAACTTTAGTGCTCATCCAAATTTTTGACTTGGATATGCTAACTTCTTACCCTGAGACCTACAAAAGAGGTATAATATACGGATCAGATTGTAAGCCTCGTGATATTTACCTTCACCAAATAGAAGGATGTCGTCAACAAATAACAATATTGTGAGAGGCTGTGTTGTGGGTCCCACATATATTCCTTTCAAATCCCCATTGTGAACTATCACAACCATCCCGTTAGAACATCAAGTCCTAGAATGAATAAATAAAGGGACAGGGAGCAACCTTGCCTCAAACCCTGTGTAGGAGCAAA
The DNA here is from genome assembly GCA_037678475.1 of x Bolboschoenoplectus mariqueter. Taxonomy (NCBI): domain Eukaryota; kingdom Viridiplantae; phylum Streptophyta; class Magnoliopsida; order Poales; family Cyperaceae; genus x Bolboschoenoplectus; species x Bolboschoenoplectus mariqueter. The sequence continues at coordinate 1,469,019 of CM075273.1, forward strand.
GAAGCCATCTCCTTGACCATTGAGGAGAATTATGAACGTGGAGGAGGATATATAAGCATCAATCTATCTAATCATTCTTTGTGATATACCAAAATGCGATAGTAGCTGAATGAGGTAACTCCATGATATTTTATCGAACGCCTTAGATAGGTTTGCTTTAATACAGAAGGCAGCTTGAGAGAAATCAGATTGCTAAAATGAGTGCAATATTTTTCTTAGTAGGACCACATTATCTGTTATGTCTAGACCCAAAACAAAAGCTTTTTGGTTATGCGAGATTAGGTGAGGCATGAAGGGTTGTAGTCTCTTTGCAATTCAGTTGGAGATCACCTTATATGTCACATTACAAACACTAATGGGACGAAAGTCAGTCACTCTTTTTGGTTATGCGCACTTTGGAATAAGCATCAGGTTTGAGTGTACAATGGTTGTCGGCATCTATCCTGAGCAAATGAATTTCCTCACTTCAGCCATTAAGGAGGGCCCAAACTCTAACTAGTGTTGCTGCAACAATTGTGTGGTTATGCCATCTGGACCCGACGACAATGTTTACTGCACGCTGGAAGGGAGAGTGATTTAACTATGGCCTATATTTCTTCACTGGAAGGGAGATCTATAATGTGTTCTTGATACTATGTTAGAATCTTTGGCAATGATTGAAGCACTTGAACAAGAATTAGGCCTTCAATGTTTACTGCACGCTGGTCTTGGAAAATGGACTTGAAATGATTTACTATGGCTTGCCTAATTTTGCTAGGTCCCCTTCCCATTCATCTCTTTCCAATTTCAGAGCTTCAACCCTGATAAACATAAAAAGAGAGGAGAAAATATCAAGAATGATCAAGCTCTTTTTCTATATTTCAATTGTGCAATGATTAGACTATTTATAGCCTGTACATGAGCTAAAGACTAACTACCTAACTAACTCTAACAATAATTTTAACAATCTTATTAACTAAACTTTTACCAGTCAAAACTATCTCTAACTAATCTAACTACTTTAACGAATTATTATTGCTATCAAACTCTATTTCTCCTTCGTCTGACAACAGTTTGAGCTTGAAAAAATCATGAACTTTTGTCATCGAATAAAGAATATTTTAGCCTTGACCTTTGATATCAGAATATCTCTTGGTCCAATAGACACTCATCATGCCTTTTTTGAAACAACATCTCCCTAGCTCTTCTCTCCTTCATTTATGGCTCCTTCAACAAGTCTGTCATTTCATTTTCAATGTCAGTTAAAGCCCCATTAGGGGTTGGTGTTTTCTTCTTCCATTTCTTGACCTTTTTTCTAAGCGCATTCTGCACTTAATACCAGTCCCCCCCCCCCTCCCCTTTCTTATGTTGTATCTCTGCATATATCTTTAAACTATTGCTTAGGCAGCCAGTAATTCTCAATACAAAATTTCCTTTGTAACTTTTTCCTGACCAAGTTTGTTTGTACAGATAGGGAGATGGTCGTTATGGAAGTTTGGTAGATGCAAAACTTGAGTCTCAAAAAATAGTTTTATCCAAGGGTATGTGGCCAAAGCTTTGTCTAACCTCTCCCTTACTAGAGTCTATTTGTGTTGCTTGTTGATCCCAGCATAAGTCGAACTGTGAAAACAGCTCCTTATACCACCTCTTGGAAGAGGCAGTTGTTTGCTAATAGTTACTCATTCCCTCCCTCTTTCTCAGACTGGTCTAGGAATGGCATTAAAGTCTCCTAGTGTGCACATTGCAAAAGGAGTATCCTTAGTATACACATTTATTCTTTCCCACTTGACTCCCACTTCCTTGTCCCCCACAAACCCCTACTAAGATCTAGGGGTCCTGAACATTTGAATCACTAATTTTACAATAATGAAGTTGTTACATTTTTCTAAGATTTCAATAGTGTCCTCCTCTGACCATAACAGCCAAAGGACCCCGCCGGACCTACGGAGGCTACTATCTCAAATTTTACTAGGGGGTAACTTCCTAATTCTTTTCAAGCTCCTCATGTAGTGGAGATATCATTGGAAAGTTAGAATTGTATCATGGCCTCCACTATCACAATAGTTCAGCTCAGTATGTTCATTAGGCAACCTCTAGTGATTTCGAGCTCGTCGGTCTAGCCCTTTTGTTAATAACTTGAAGCAATTCCTCATTACTTCATGTGTCAAAGAGAGATTGAGTTAGGAGCTGATGCTCCCTAGGGTGGGAGTGGAAAGCATTTGGTTTTGGGTTCTACCATATGGTTGGCCTACAGGTTTGCTAAGCATTGTGTGATCCAGGTTGTGTTGTCATGTTGAGGGTTTGGTACTGGGTTTATGATAGACCGAGTAGGTGGAATGTGTGGGTTATGTAGAAGGTGATTTGGGGTTGTTTGATGGGGGTGAGCGCATTGGATTGTTCTTGTTTGTTGGTGTGTAGCACACTGGGGTTGTTTGGTGGGTATGTAGCGTTTTGGGGGGAGGATCATAGCAGCTAGGCTCCGCCAAATCATAGCACACTGGGGGTGTTTGGTGGGCTTGTGACGTAGGTAATGGGGTTGTGTCACCTGATGGTACCAGATAGAAAGATGTGACCTATGGGTCTTTCCTTGCATTCTCCAAATTTCTAAGGTTTGTTCTATCGTAGTATTGTAGGTCAAACAACATTCTCTATAGCTTAATGTGGGTGGCACAAGAGGAAATTTCATGTCCAAGATTCACAAAAGGAGAACACCCTATATATCCCATCATAAACTATCATCTTACCCAATGTTGGATGTTGAATAATCATTCTATTTTTTTAGTGAGTTTTCAGTAGTTAGGAGCACCTTCACTCTCAGAAATTGCCTTCCGGAGGAAAACTCTATCCTTGGCTCTGACATTCGCAGTCCAATCAGCCTAACTATCATTAGCAAGCATTTATTAGAGAACACTTCCACCTGCACGTCGTGCAGTTGCACCTATACTTTCGTTTGAGTGATAGGTGTAGGGGTCATATTCGTTATGCCACGAACACTTCTGATCGCAACTAGATCCAACTTATAGTTCTACGGAGCTCTTCTAAGGACTTCATTCATTCCATGCTCTGAAACAAACTTAATGAAAAATGTATTAAAAGTGACAGGAGTGATCACGACCTCAGGATAAAGCCCATGCCTTAGCATCAATGTGCTTGCTCCTTTCATGATGTACCAGGTTTTTTGCTAGTTCAATTGCTGATTTGTTATCCACTTGAATCTCTGTTACCTTCTTTTGAATGAAATTCATATCCTTCAGTAACTTACGCAGCCATAAAGAATGACATACGCATGAAAATACAGTAACATACTCTACTTCGCATGTTGATAGAGTAACAATTGGTTATTTCTTCGAGAGCCATGTAAACGCCGTACTTCTCATGAAAAATATGAAACCTGAAATATTTTTTCTATCATTTAAATCTCCACTCTAATCACTATCTGAATATCCAACTATATTGAACTCATCATTATGAGAGTAGAATAAGTCATGAGACAATGTACTTTTGACATAACGCAGAATTCGTTTTATGGTTTTCCAATACGTCATTTTTGGCTCCTCCATATACCGGCTCACCAAGCCGACTCCATATGCAATATCAAGCCTTGTGCATATTAGATAACGCAAACTTCCAATCAAACTTTTGTATAAAGTTGCATCAACTACCTTCCCTTCATCATATCGAGACTTACTATTGACAAATTGTATTTGATCGTAAACACTCAACCAAGGTGTTTACTGGATTGTAATCTTTCATCTTAAACTTCTTTAAAATCTCCTTTGCATATGTTTCTTGTGACACATTAATTCCAAATTTATCTTGTCTTACTTCCAATCCCAAAAAATAGGACATGAGATCCAAATCGGTCATCTCAAATTTCTTTATCATTTCTGACTTAAATTTCTTAATCATGTCTCTATTATTCTCGAAAAAAATCAGATCATTCACATACAAGGCCACAAACAAAAAACCATCTTTTTGTACCTACATATACAGTGCATGTTCATATGGACACTAAACAAATCCATGCTCCTTGAAATATGCATCCCTTCTGATATTCCAAGTTCTTAGGGCTTGCTTTAGCCCATACAATTTTTTTTTTAACTTCAGCACCTTATTCTTCTTACCAAATGTTATGTAACCAAAGGATTGTTCGATGTAGACCTCTTCTTCAAACACTCCTTTTAGAAATGTTGAGTTAACATCCATTTGAAAAATATCTTATCTGTTTTGTGATGCCAATGCAATGAGCAATCAAATTGTCTCAATTCTTGTTACTGAGGCAAACACCTCTTCATAGTCAATTTTTACTTTCTGCTTGTACCTTTTTGCTATCAATCTAACCTTCTACCTTTCAATATCATCTTGAGCATTCTTCTTCTCATAGACCCATTTCACACCAATTGATTTGTGACCCTTGGGCAACGTCGCAAGTTCTCAGATGTCGTTTTTCTCAATAGCCTTCATCTCTTCTTCCATTGTTGTTTGCCACTTCTCTTCTTTGACAACTTGCTCAAATGTTATGTCTTTTTCATCTACCAAAAAACATATCAGATGTAACTCATTTGTCGCCTCGTATAGGTCTTGCAAACATCTTGTCCTTTGTGTTCTTTGCTCATATTCTTCATCATATGGGTCTAAATTTGGTTCAGCTTCTATTGCTGATGTAGTTATGTTTGTCAGTACGAAAACTATTGTCGATGTCGCTTCTTTTCCAACCTCATGTGATATCTCTTGCATGAAACTCCAGTTCCACATGCTTTCTTCATTAACCTACACATCACAACTCATATGTACATTTTTAGTTAGAGGATCATATAGGTTATACGCCTTCGATTTCTCATCATAGCCAATAAAAATCAGCTTCTTGCTCTTGTCATCAAGTATTGTGCGCTTCTAATCTGGGATGTGAGCATAAGCCACACTTTCAAATACGAAGAAATGAGCCACTGATGGCTTAACACCTCACCATGCTTCCTATGGTGTAAAATTCTCCAAACTTGATGTTGGACATCGGTTTTGTAAATAAACTACGCATATTATTGCTTCAACCCAGAATTCTTTTGGCATATTTTTACTTTTCAACATGCTTCGAACAATGTCGAGTATGGTCTGATTCTTTCTCTCTGTTACTCCATTTTGCTGAGGTGAATGGGAGGGATTGTCAAGAACCTTTTAATGCCTTTCTCTTCACAGAAATTCTCAAACTCTTTTAATGTAAATTCACCTCCTCTATCAGACCTTAAAGCCGTAATGCGTTCACTACTCAAATTTTTAACAAGCACTTTAAACTTCTTAAAAATAGAGAACGCCTCTAATTTCTCTTTCAGAAAGCACACCCAGGTTCTTTAAGAAAAATCATCAATAAAAATGATAAAGTAACAGTGCTTACCACGAGATCAGGAGTCATTGGACCACAAATATCAGTATGAATCAATTCAAGCACTTCTTAGCACAATGACTTGCTTCTTTGGGGAAAGAATGCCTTGTGTTTTCCTAGCATGCATCTTTCACAAAACTTATCGCTATGATCTATGTGCGATATACCCTTCACCATTCTTTTATTTGTGAGTCGTCTCAAATCACCAAAATTCAAATGCCCAAATCACAAATGCCACAATCAGGTTTTATCTTCCATGCATTCCTTCAAACACTTTGCTTGAGCATTCATCAAATTCAACTTAAAAATGTGATTTTTGGTCATTTCTACCTAAGCTAGCAATCTGTTATTTTGATCCCTCAAATATAACATCCTATCCTTCATAAGAACCATGTAATCGCACTCTAATAGCGGTCCAAACTCAAAATATTGTTTTTCATATCAGGGACGTAATAAACATTGTAAATCAACCTCTCATTGCCATCCTTACATTGAATAAGAATTTTACATTGACCTTTAACCTTTACTTTTGAGGCATCTCCAAATGACACATGTCCGTCTATAATTTCTTCTATCTCTGTAAACTTGTGTTTGTAACCGCACATATGGTTGCTTGCACCGGTGTCTAGATACCACATCGAATCACTATTAGGGTATGCTTCCTTGCTTGCTAGCGATACCACACCATCGCCTTTTTTCTCTTCATTTTTCTCATCGTTTTTCTTCTCATTGTAATAGCACTATACTGCATAATGGCCAAACCTTTTATAACAATAACATTGAACATTGTATCTATTTGATATTCCTCTTCCTTGACCTCAGCTCATGCCGTATGAGTTTTGTTGGTTTCTCTCTTTCTTGTTTTCTTATGAGTCTTGTCCTCTACCACGGCTTCTATCGCGACCTCTACCATGGCTCCCTTCGCCACTGCTTTATTTTTCTTTTTTTAAAGTTGTCTTGGCTTGAAGCGCTTCCTCTAGCACCTGTTGTTTTTTCTTATTATTTCTCTATTCATGAGCCTCTAGAGAACTTGAAAGCTCATCCACCATCATTTCTGTCAAATTCTTAGATTCCTCTATAGTGCACACCATATTCTCAAAATCATCTGTTAAAAACCTTAATGTTTTCTCTACTACTCTATTTTCACTCATCTGTTCATCATTTCTTGTAAGTTGGTTCACTACCGTTTGTACTATAGTAATGTAATCAGACACACTTTCTGACACTTTCATTTTCAATGCTTCAAATTCACCTATGAGTGTTTGTAAGCGAACCTATTTAACTCAATATGCTCCCTTGTATACATTTTTGAGTCTCCCAAAACCCGACTCTTTTTGAAGTCTTCGCATCTACTATTTTCTCAAAACTCAACTCGTCGACTACTTAATATATTATGTAAAGGGCCATCTTATCCTTCTTGCGATTCTCCTTCAATTCCTTCAGTTGATTGGCCGTCATAGCTTGTGTAGTTACTGGTTTTGTATAATCGCTCTCAATGACATCCCACGCATCTTGCGACCCGAGCAGCGCCTTCATGTGTATACACCAAATGTCATAGTTGGTCTTCGAGAAACGCAAGCATGAGACTTGCCCGACTCCATCTATCATTGTGCCGCTATTTGCCATGACTTTGATACCAATTTGATATAATGGATTTAATATATCTATTTGGTAAATTAATAGGGGAAGAGCGAGAGTTCAAAATAAACAACTGAATTTTCTCCTTTTGCATTCGAATTACAAACTTTGTTACACCATATATTTATAACCATCACAAACCACCTTACACAAAAGTTTCTAACCAATCAAATTTAATCATTACAACCGACTAATATTTTTCTTAACGGCTAAACTAAGCCAACTCTCTCCGGCACATAACAGCAAGATCAAATAGAAAAGAGAGCTGTAATTGTTGACTTCAAACCTTCTCTTTTCACCCTAACATATAATATTGTACCTACAAAATAATTAATTTATTTCTTCTAATAATGTTAGAGTAGCTTAAAAGGCTCTGAATTAACTCCCCAAAAGCTGATTTGGTTAGAAAGTAGGCTTACATTAAAGGTTGAGGATGAGTTGGCCCATTAATGGGGAAGTCAGGTCTTAGGCCCATATTACACCAAGGAGGACAGCCGTACAAAGAAATGACACGATTAGCCTCTCTAACTGCTTCATGTTTGTGACCCGAGACCATTATGCAATCTTTATTCTCAAAGGAAATAATGTATTATGCATAGTGAACTGACATAGAGCCTATCTGTACTAAGTCGTGCTCCTATGAGAGCCGTACTTTTTTGGAGAACCTCACTCCTTCCTGAAAATCCTCAAGAAGATTTACCTCTTGTACTGAATATGTGCGATGATGGTACGGATCTGATTGAACAGGATATTTTAAATAATATGTACTATATCGTTATGTATTTTTTAAATAATAATCATCTAAATAAAAATATTTAAATAATTATTTCTAAGTCTATATAAAATATCAAATCATACATAAGAAATAAGTAAAATAAAATAGAACGATAAATCACTCTGACATGTATTTGGACAGTGACACAGCTCGATCTTTACGCTCTCATCTTCTTTTTTTGGCCATACGTCCATTTGACGAACTGACATCGTTGATACCTGATAATAGTACGTGTGATATCGGAGTCAACTGTGTCACATGTCCGACATTTTAATTTTTAATATTCAAATTTAAAATATAAAATATCAAAATCAAAATCAAAATACGACGCACTTGACTATGAATGAACGGAGACGGCTCATCGACACCATAAGTGGGATCTGGTGGTGGTACATGTGATGGAGGATGGATGTACTCACACCAAGAAGTATACTGATAAATAAAAATAGGTGAGTCTGGCAATGACAACTTATCATCTCCATTGTCCTGTTGTGAGTCAACATCTCGAGAGAGGTCATTCTGTTCGAGCATGCATTCGATGAACTGCCCGATATTTTTAAGTATTAGTATTTAAATTTAAAATAAATTAAAAATTAGAGATTAAATTTTAAATTTGACGCACATGTCCGACGTCCTCTAAGTCTGCTCGGCATGTCCGGAGCAAAAATCTTCCAATCTTCTTTGATGCTTTAGTGACAATTAATTTGGCTACATATGCACTAAAACTAACTTTCGCTTGATCTGCAAAATATTTTAAGTGTAAGCATGCGCATTTAAATAAATTAATAATTTAGAATAAGTTAAAGTATTTGGCTGATCAAGGTTTTGCAAGAACTAAGCATACATAACGGGCATGCAATCACCGGAATTGTCCGGTAGGAGAACAATACCAATTAACTCCATAATGTAAGCACCGTAATAACCTCTCAGAGACTTGTGATCGCCAGGAATTGGGCCTGAAAATCATTCTTTAAACCACCACAACCTAACAAAATAATATTTTTAATGATAAGAAATGTTATTAAGAAAATTAAAATAAAAAAGTGTAAATTACACGAATGGTCTTTTAAAGTATTATTCATTTATCATTTTGATCCTTAAAATTTTAAAAATATTAATTTGATCCTTAAAGTATCACTTTGTTACCATTTTGGTCCTTAATATTTCAAATTTATCATCCTAGTCCATAAAGTATCACTAATTTATTATTTTGAAAATTATTAATGAAACAAATTAGTCCTACAATTATTATTGAAAAAATAAAAATTTATGCTCACATCTATATTATAATGATATATCTTATGATAATTATGACAATATATATATATATATAGAGAGAGAGAGAGAGATTAAAGCTAGCGTGAGCTTAAGCTCACCAACATCTTTAATGAGTTTAACTAAAAAAACTATCGAAACGGCTTCAAATAATAAATCCAAATAGCTCAATAAATTTTTCATATCAAAATCTTGTAGGACACCAAAATTTTCCATTTTTGGAATTTTCTAACTATTTTTTTCAGATTTTTTAATATAGGTCCAAAATAATAATAAAATAATGAATGTTTATATATTAGAAATGATCATTTTGAAAAAAAATCTGAAATAAATACTTAAAAAATTCTAAAAATAGAAAAATTTTGTATTCTATAAGATTATGATATAAATAATTTATTAAGCAATTTAGATTTGAAAATTTAACTCGAATACTTTTTTTTTACTCTTTTACCAACCAAAGGTCAAGTAGACTAGGGAGGGTAAGGAAAGAATCACTTTGTCATTATAGCATAGCAAAAGATTCTCCGAGGGAGACTCAATAGTAGAAAGAAAAGATGGATTTGTTAGCGTAAGAAGTAAGGAAGTCAAAGATGTCACCATGAGTTTTTGATTTTTGGTGAGTATAAACTCACGCTAGCTTTATTTTATATATATATATGTGTGTGATTCTTAATTAATTTATAGTTGCACATAATTAAAATTATTGATAATTTAAATAATATTTGATGACATGAATAATTATATTTATTTTTACATTATTTGTATTGTTTATTGATTATCACTTTTTTATGTGAATAATTATATTTATTTTTAGCAAAATTAAAGTTGTTGTTTGCACAAAATAATGTCATAATAGATAAAATTGATATTATTTTTAATGGATTTTAAATATAGGACCCATTTGGTACAAATTAAAAAGTTTAAGGACTAAGATAGTCCTTTGAAACTTTAAGGACCAAAAAGGTATCAAAGTGATATTTTAAGGATCAAATTGATATTTTTAAAACTTTAAGGACCAAAATGATAAAGGAATGATATTTTAAGAATCATTCTGTAATTTACTCAATAAAAAATGCAAAAGAAATTAAATAAAAAAATTTATACCTGATGTGATAATGTGAAACTCTCCTCGTTCTTGAACCATCTTTCTTGTAACAAGTTTATTCTTATATATCTTTACATCCATATCCATTCGGAAGATACTCTGCAGCGTAATAGTCCAATCCCAATCACTATCACCAATCACAGATAGACCGGCAATAGGTAAACCCTACAAAACTGCCACATCCTGCAGTGTGACAGTAATCTCACCCGTCAACAAATGAAACGTATGAGTCTCCGGCCTCTATCTCTCGACCAGAGTCGTAATCAGAGCGGGATCGAGTTCTATTATACCAAGCTGGAAACTTGATACAATCTCATCTTTACCGGGGTATCTGAATAACTATCATTATATGGGACTGATCGTCGGCTCTATCACATACCCAGACAATCAACAAAATAAATTTTTTTTGTTAAAAAAAATAAATCGATAACTTAAACATCGAAAAAAATACTAATAACATTATATAAAAATTTTAAATATAATTAACTTATTCGCGACATCACGAATGCGATGGTCAATATCAGACATCTGTAAAAGGCTTGACTCATCCACTCTTTCCTGTACTGATGGTGACGATCCTACACCATTACTTCTCCCACCAACACAACCGCTTCCCCGTATTCTTGCCATTTTTTGGTACTACATTATTTTAATAATAAAATTCATATAAATTATTTTCACAACATAAATATATTTTTTATTCATCAATTATAAATATCAAATATAACAAAATTTATTTCTAACTACATACATGCAGTTAGAAAGGAGAAGAGGTATTGGTGAGAGAGGAGAGGAGGGTGCAGTGGCGGTAGCGGTGGCCGCACTCTCAGAACGCAGATTGAGAAGAGAGACATAGGCAGAGAAGGAGGAGAGGAAACAATGGAGAGAGAGGGGAAAAAAGAAAAAAAAAAGAGTTGAGTTGTGAAATAACAGATGAATACCGCACTCTCAGAAACAGTGGAGAGAGAGGGGAAAAAAGAAAAAAAAAGAGTTGAGTTGTGAAATAACAGATGAATACTGCACTCTCAGACCGCAAATAACTAGATCCGGATGGAAGGCCGCGCTCTCAAGAAACGGCCTCCCAGGGAAGATCGCGCTCTCAGGAAATGACCTCCCAGAGAAGGCGATGCTCCAAAACTACGGTTTTTATTATTGTGTAAATTTTCACAAATATTTTGATATTTTATAATTTAATTTAATTTTTTTCGGACATAAAATTCACCCAAATGCGTTAGCATTTAGAACCAAATCAAACTCAGGAAACCAAATAAGGTGAGTTGGGCAGGCGTCTAGGCGATCCTCTGAGTTGGGTGTAGGGTTGAATCAGACGAGCTAGTGCAAAGGGCTGCTCAACGGGCTGTTCAAAACTCGACTTGGACTCAGCCCGTTTTTGTGATTTGGATATGAGTTGAACTTTGGGCTTTACTCACATGTCAATGGCATTCAGTAATGATTCATCTATTGTCCAGCCTGTTTGTCCAGGAGTCGTCTTGTTCAATTAGCAGGCTTAGGTGGCAACTTAAATCCTATCAGCTCATGAGCACAGAGCATTTAAATCCTGTAATCAATCAAACAACGCAACCATCATTAGGTGGCGAGTTATTTTGCTTCAATCAAGGTAAGTAATGCAACTCAAACCGGGCAAACCATTCGCAAGTACTGTGCTTTGTTGATTGCATTTCTTTTTCTTTGGTTATTGTAGGGGGCGAGCGAATTCAAGTTCTTGGTTGGCTTTTGCGCATAAGCTGTTTGACGATTTACTTGTAAGAATTATTTCACAAATCATAATAAGTAGCAAACCATATGTTCTGAGGAGTCTTGTAGCAAACATTTGCACAAGGCAATTAATGATAATTATACTTTTGTACAAGCACTCCTGTATCCTGCAAACTACTTAAACAACAACCAGTGCTAAATTCATTTTCGGAAGATTTAAGTGAACTTCAGAAAACAACATGAAAATGACTGATGTACCTACTATAGAATATCTGTGTTAGGAACCTGATAGCCAACAAAAATGTCATTCAAACATGTTGTGTGCACTATATGAAACTCTGATTCTGTTAAATTAAAGAGGAAACTTTAACCCAAAAAGATCTCCAAACTCATTTTTTTCCCTTCTCTGCACTACCCATACATATAACCACCTCCTGCATCCAAATAAACTTCTTTTAGTACTTAATTTTTTTTTCTTTTTTATTCTACTTCTTCTTTTTTTATTTCTTTCTGCATACTTTCTCTTAACCTTATCTCATAAATGCAATTAAGTTGATCAATTGTTTATGTATACTTCTCTTTGATTCAACATCTTGTCATTGGCCTAGTAGGCTTGGATGACTAATGGTTGAAAACTATAGCAACCTCTCAAAATCTCAAGATTTCAAGTCTAAAGTTACTGTTCTCCAAGTTCCTGCTAATTGATCCCTAATTAATCCTAATTTAAGTATTAATTAACGAAAATCACAAATGAAATAAATCAAAAGAAGAAAAGAAAACCAACCACTCAATTGTGATGGTGATGGTGATGATGATGATGATAATGAGATCATTATCATCATTACTTATCATCTTCATCAACCAACTACCATGTATTTATGTAAATGTGAAAAATTATTCAACTACAAATAATAAAAGAAGGGAATTATCTCATAAGCACTTTGCATATGTACCTGAAGATATAAAATACCACAATACCAGTAGCGTTTATTCACCGCACAAACTATTAGCTTGCTAGCCCTAATTAAAGCTTCCAACGAACAAATAAGGAACAATCAAACTACCCTTGTATCACCATATTTGTGTCACGCGGTACTGCATACAACAAAAGTGGTGTTTTTCTTCTAGTTGTGATACCAAATGACTCTGACATGTCAATCTGTTCTGGTTTCCATCCATCAGGAAGTTTCCAATCAAAATGATAAAGGAGGCTAGCAAGGGGCAATTCTACATTGGCAAGTCCAAACGACACACCAGCACACATCCTTCGCCCTGAGCCAAAAGGGATAAACTCAAAATCATTGCCTTTAAAATCGGTGCTGCTGTTCATAAATCTTTCTGGCTTAAATTCCTCTGGTTCTTTCCAGTATTTTGGATCTCGACCTGTAAAAAGTGTATGCATAGAATATAAGATTTTGATTATAATTACTATTAGTTGTTTCTGATTTGTTTAATTATATTTAGAAATGGGTTACCATTTGTGAATTGAGGCATTATCACAAGTACAGCTATAAATTTGACATCATGAGGGTCCCTGCCATACCAACTTATGGGTTTAATGGAAAGCATATAGTCTGGTAAGGTTTGTTTGAAAAAGTATTGGGTGAACAGTACTTTTGGGCATTTCTTTTGAAGCAAAATACAAACATACCCATTGCCCAAACATTTACTAACACTGTCGTTCCTTCAGCTATATCATAATCAAAGATGCAACATGCCTCTCGGCACTGTCTTGGGACAAGAAGAGGAGCGGGTGGGTGCAGCCTCAGTGTTTCTTTGATGACTAAATGCAAGTAATTTAGTTTGTCTAGATCTGACTCAGATACATGACTGCCTCCTTTGAGAAGTTCACGTACTTCGGACTGTGCCTTCTTCATAGCTGTGGGATTCCTAAGGAGTTCTGACAGAACCCATTCTAGGGTTGTCGAGGAGGTCTCAGTGCCTGCTGTAAAAAGATCCTGAAAATTGATGGAAAAAAATGTCAATAAATGAGATAGGATGATGTACTTCTGATTTGATACATGTACCTGCATAAATGCTTACCAAGCATATAATTTTGGTTAAGCTTCAGCCATTTCAGCTGAGATTGTCAGACTCACCATGTTCTGAACATTATAAAAATTTCAGGACATAAATTCAGTTTCGTAACATCCTATTTATTGTGTACTAATAGAAACAACTTGATCTAATGTTTCCTAAAAAATTTAGCACACTGTAAAATTATCTTCAAAATTATTTAGTCACAGTTTTCTGGTTTTAATGTCTTTTTCCTAAAGTTACCTAAAGTTTATTAGTCCCAGAACTCGATTATGTATTGTTGTATGGTTTTCACCAAATATTGAAACAATACCGAAATCCAATATAGCTTATTCGGGTTTGTATACATGTAATTAACAATATTTTTAGTAAAAGTTGTATGCATGTAGGTATTTGATCAACTTAAAATCAAGTGTATGCATATGCATGCTTTCAGGCTAGTCACAGGGCTCACCAGTATCAAAATTTTGATGCTTTCCATGTCAAGATGATTTGTAAGCGTGTCTTCTTTGTGTAACCTCAGCAAAACCCCAAGCAAATCCTCTACCTCACTCTCTCCCATGGCAATATTTCTCTCTCTGTGTTGCTCGATTACCTCATCTAAATAGCGGACTCGTACCTGTTGGGACCTCTCTGCCTTCTTCGCTGCTCTGCTTACCAATCTTGCTAGCCATGATGATGGAAACAAATCAGCTAAATTGAAGCCTGCAGAAAGCTTCACTGCTGTGTCAAGCTCCCGCAAAAACACATCTTGATTCTTGCACTTGCTTCCCATAATGGCCCTTGTAACAATATCATTTGTCATTGATATTAGCCTCTTGCTAAGGTTGACAGGTTGATTACGACATGCACATGAAAAAAGAGAATTTATCAGGTTGCTGACTTCTTCCTCCCGTATTGACCTGTACGATTGGACCCGTTTAGTGCTTAGTAACTCCAGAACACATATTTTGCGTATATGTCGCCAGTATTCCCCATAGGGAGGAAAAACAATTCCCTTCCCACCGAAACTTGTGATACCTATAGTAGTGCTGATAGGTCGTGATGCGAAACTGATGTCATGGGTTTTCATGATTTCTCTAGCTGCTTCAGGTGAGGAGACTATAACAGCTGGGGTCTCCCCGAGGCGAAGTAGCATAAGTGGACCATACTTCCTTGACAAATCTCGCATAGCTTCATGCGGGAGTGACCCGAAAATGTTGTGGATGTTTCCAATAAAAGGAAGAGGCCATGGACCTGGAGGGAACCTTAGACAAGGTTTTGAATGATTTGTTTTGGGCTTGAGAAAGAAACAAATTAGAAGACAAAGGAAAATAGAGAATAACAGAAGAGGAAAGCAAAGAAGAGAATCCATGTGTTGAACTGGTATTAAGGGATCAGCTTAAGTAGTCACAGCAATATATTTGGAGATGCATTGAGTGCATTAAATAGGAGTGAGTGGTATGTTTTACCTGGTCTCTATTTAAAATCATATTCAGTAACCTGGATATGAGGAAGCTCTCTTGCTAGCTTATCAAGGATACGAGCTTTTTTTTTTTTATTTGATGAAAGATGTTTTTTTTTGTGGGGGGTGGGGGGGGGGGGGGGGGGGCGTGTCTTATGAAGGATGAGGGTTGTTCCAAATATGTTATCCCCTAGAGTGATTGAAAATTAAGTTAAATCATATTCATATACACAAAATTAAAAGTTCTAATTAATATAGATTTCTACTTGTTTGTCAATGTTTCTAGCTTGGATAGAGATATCCTTGGTTTGAATGTGCTTCAAAAAAGGGGGGTTTTGTTTTTCTGTTACGTAGTGTATGAATGGATAAATTATAGGAGATTTTTTTTTAGATTTACATTATACGAATCTTAATACGATTAGACGAATAATATGCTGTGCTACACTGTACAGCACAGCAAAGTATATTTTTTTGTAGCCCCATCCCTCAATACCAGATCTCCCAAGTAAATCTCATAACATGCCGAGTTCGAAATATCTGAAGTGTCCTTTGTGCTGTAGTTTTGCTCTATGACTACAATTGTTAATGGAATTTGTTTATTTCTTTATATACGTTTTGTACATGAAATGATTAAATTTTATTAGTTAATAATAATGTATTTTCAGTTAATAAATATATAATTGATATTAATAAATAAAGAATGGATAGTAAGAGAGTGAACTCCTCTCAACACTCAATATATTACTTACAAACATTTTAAAGATACTGTATTTAAATTTGGACTATGATTTAAAGATATCTTATACGACGGATGTAAGTAGACACTAAAAAATTATTTACAGTGAAAGCTCATTTTTACTACAAACTTCAAGTGCAGTCAAAATCATTTACTCCCTGACGTTTGTATTCCTCCCCCTCGATACAGAGAAAGAATAAGCAAGCAAGTCACTCGGTTTCTCTCTCCAAAAGAAAAATCACTATCGTCTATCAACTCATTCCTTTCAGAGTAGAAGTCCTGACCTTGGGTCCGTTATATCAACTCATTCTGTGACAGAGACATTTTGTTGTCTTATTGGGCCATAATTGGGGCCCTGTAGCATTTGTACTGTCAATGGTTGTTGTTGTTGTGGCCTTGTGAGTGCATAGTAGGGAATAAAAAACGGCACGGCGTGTTAAGGCACGGCACGTGTCGGAGGCGACACGGCGTGTCAACGCGTGCCGTATTATGCGTATCGCGTGCCGTGCCGTTATTCGTGCCGTGTCCAGTTTTTTTTACTGTAGACACGGCACGGCACGCACGGATAAGGGAGGCGACACGGCACGGCACGGGACACGCATAGGCACGGCACGGGGACACACGTAGGCACGGATAGGCACGGGATAGGCACGGTTAGCACGGATAGGCACGGATAGGCACGGGTAGGCACGAGTAGGCACGGATAGGCACGGCACGAGTAGGCACGGATAGGCACGATTTAGGCACGGTTTAGGCACGGCACGTGTAGGCACGCATAGGCACGGGTAGGCACGTTTAGTACGGATAGCACGGATAAGCATAGTATGCATGGATTGTGAGCCGTTGGATGTTGATCGGACGGTTGATTTTGTAAATTTTTTGGAGGGATTTTTGAAAAGGGATTAAAAAATAGGATAATATGATATATATCCCCCAATTTGTGTACCCGTTGTATCTCCTCTCTTTAGCAATGTTAAACACCCCCTAAATAATGTACCCCAATAAACACATTTTAATTTAAAATTCAAATTTAAAATAAGAAAATGACCAAAATACCCTCATGTAACATCTATAAACGGCTATATTCAGGGGTAAAATTGTAAATTGATGGAAATGACGAAAATACCCCCTGAACAGTTATTAACGGTTATATTTGAAGGTTATTTTTGTAATTTTCACACTATAATTCATCTATAAAAATACTCTCATATTCAATCAAACTCATTTCATCCAAACAACACAATCTCTTTTCTCAATATCATTCTCTCAAGTCTCAACTGAGCTTTCATATTTCATATGCATTTTGCTCAAATCCTATCCCGGTTCTGAAATTTAATAGCAATTTAGAGGTTAGATATCTTTTTAATTCGTTTTTTTTTTTGTAGAAAATAGGAATATGCATATAAAAATAGATGTAAAATTCCAAAAATAGTGGATTTTTTTCTGTAACTTCCCCTTACCCGAATGAACTTAAAAAAAAATAGATTTGTAATTTTTTCTATTGTTCTACTTTTTTTTGGTAATTTTAACCCAAATCAGAACATTAAATAATTAAAAATAGGTGCATGATCTCAAAAATAGTGAAATTTTTCTGTGGCTTCCCCAACCCGAATGGACTTAAAAAAAATAGATTTCAATTTTTTTATTGTTGTATCTTTTTTTTGGTAATTTTAACTCAAATCAGAACATTAAATGGTTAAAAATAGGTGCATGATCCCAAAAATAGTGGAATTTTTTCTCTGGCTTCCCCCAACCCAAATGGACTTAAAAAAAATAGATTTTTAATTTTCTTTATTGTTGTACCTTTTTTTGATAATTTAAATCCAAATAAGAATATTAAATAGTTAAAAATAGATGCATGATCCAAAAAATAGTGGAATTTTTTCTGTGGCTTCCTGCAACCCGAATGCACTTAAAAAAATAGATTTTTAATTTTTTTTTATTGTTGTACCTTTTTTTGGTAATTTAAATCCAAATAAGAATATTAAATGGTTAAAAATAGATGCATGATCCAAGAAATAGTGGAATTTTTTCTGTGACTTCCTCCAATCCAAATGCACTTAAGAAAAATAGATCTTTAATTTTTTTTATTGTTGTACCTTTTTTTGGTAATTTAAACCCAAATAAGAATATTAAATAGTTAAAAATAGATGCATGATCCAAAAAATAGTGGAATTTTTTCTGTGACTTCCTCCAACCCGAATGCACTTAATAAAAATATATTTTTAATTTTTTTATTGTTGTACCTTTTTTTGGTAATTTAAATCCAAATAAGAATATTAAATGGTTAAAAATAGATGCATGATCCAAAAAATAGTGGAATTTTTTCTGTGACTTCCTCCAACCCGAATGCACTTAAGAAAAATATATTTTTAATTTTTTTTATTGTTGTAACTTTTTTTGGTAATTTAAATCCAAATAAGAATATTATATTTTTTTGCCCCAATAATATTTTATGATAAATTTCAGTGCAGGTTTTTTCCCAAATTAAATTCAAATGGATGCAAACCGAACCTGGTTAGATATTACTAGCGCACAATTGAGTGTTAGTCCTGAAAATGATTCTGCAGACCCTAGCAATCATAAGTCCCGACGATGAAACTTTTGACATTCTACAATTCTGGCATCAAGTCAAGGGCGTGTTCCCCATTTTAGCGTCCATGTCTCTAGATATTTTTGCTGTTCCAGTCTCCACAGTAGCTTCTGAATCTTGTTTTAGCGCAGCTAACAGGGTTTTAACTGACAAGAGAACTAGATTAGGTCCTGAAACATTTGAGGCCCTAGTTGTCTTGAAGGACTGGTTAGATGCAAAAAAAAGACTTCAGGACAAGTCTTGGATGCACGCGATTGAACCAGAAGAAGTTGCTGGCACATCGGATTCCAACCCAACCAGACCAAGTCAAGAGATGACAGAGACAGAGGTTATCCAACCCAATGAGGACCAATATCACTATGGATCGAATCCGTATGTGTACAACTATGAAGAATATGGATACTCATACAACCAAGACTTGTATCACTAAGGAATAAGGTATATACTTTAATTTTAATGTAAATATTTAGATTTTAATTTTCTTAAATTGTACTAACCTATTTTTAAGTTTTTAACTCCGCCTATGTTTCTAACATAGCCGGTCCCAAGCCCGGAAAAAGGAGGAGGGGAAATTTCAAAAATAAAATATGTTAAAAGTATTTTTAAAAAATTTTCAAAGTAATTTTTGAATTATGTAAAAATATTTGAATTTTTCAAAAATAATTTTCGGATTTTTAAAAAAAATTTCGGATTTTTCTAATTTTTGGGCAATTTTTACAAAAATATTATTTTTTTTCCAATTATTTGTTTACTTTTTTAGCAGCAAATAAATTTAAAATATTTGAATTTTGTATATTTTTAAATTTTGTAAATAATTTTTGAATTTTGTAAATAATTTTTTCAAATTTTTAAAAAATAATTTTCGGAATTTTTAAAAATAAATTCGGATTTTTCTAATTTATTGGCTATTTTTACAAAACTATTATTTTTTCCAATTGTTTGTTTAATTTTTTAGGTTAAGGCACGTAAATAATTTTTGAATTTTGTAAATAATTTTTTCAAATTTTTCAAAAATAATTTTCGGATTTTTTAAAAAAAATTTCGGATTTTTCTAATTTTTTGGCTATTTTTACAAAAAAATTATATTTTTCCAATTGTTTGTTTAATTTTTTAGGTTAAGGCACGTAAATAATTTTTTTGAAATTTTTCAAAAATAATTTTCGGATTTTTTAAAAAAAATTTCGGATTTTTCTAATTTTTGGCTATTTTTACAAAAATATTATTTGTTTTATTTTTAACAGCAAATAAATTTAAAATTTTGATTTTTTATATTTTTAAAGATTTTTCCGATTTTTTTTCAATTTTTTTCGATTTTTTTTAAATTTTTTTTCCACCAAACACGTTTAGGACGGTTAAGGCACGTATAGCACGGCGTGTCAACTCGACACGGCACGGCACGGTTAAGACACGTCACGTTTAGCACGGCACGTGTAGCACGCCGTGCCTTATCCGTACCGTGCCGCCATCTCCCCATTTTTGGCACGGCACGGCACGCACGGTAAAAACAAATTTCCACCTCCCGTGCCGTGCCGCGGCACGCCGTGTTTCGGCACAGCACGGCATGGCACGGCACGGTTTGAGAACACTAGTGCATAGTGTTAGATTTGGAAGGAAATTAGACAAGATTACAAAAGATTCAGTGCATCAAAATGATTGTATATTATCTTCACTATTTGCTCATTTTGTTTCCTTTATGATAAATTTCTTACCATAAGTTTATAATAGAGTGTTGCTCCAATACACTAAAAAAAAAGGTGAACAGTTAGAGTAATTTTGATCAGATGGTTATTAATTAATTTAAAATCGTGTCAGTAAAGAGTAGCGGGGAGATTTGAGTAATTTTATTATACTGGTATGAATCGACGACTCGAATTTAACGGAGCAAAATAAATGCTGAGGGATAAGCGCGTGATTTCGAATCTGCGGAGAAAAAGGAACTCTTATGCGTGTTAATCTGTATCTAACTGTATATATTCGTATTGTATCTATCCGTATTTATTTGTATTTATGTATGTTCTTTTTATCGTGTATATGCGTGTCTCGTGCCGTGCCGTGTCATGTCATATCGTCTCCCTTATCCGTACATATAATGTCGTGTCTACAATAAAAAAAATGAGATACAATACGGATAACGACATAACATACGATACGCATAAAACGGTACGACGTGTCGTCGTACTGTATCGTGTCTTGTTTTGACGTGCCGTTCTATTTTTTATTCTCTACTTAAGAATCCATTAAATGAGGTATTTGTTGTATCAGTACAATTTTGGAAAAATCCGGTTTGCTTTTTTCCATTTATTCCTCACAAAATCCATTAAAAATAAGTGCCCAATCTGTTTTTAATTTCCTTCCGTTGTATAGAATGATAATTAAATTAAAACTAAAATATTGGAGAGAAACAATGATGGATCTGTCAACTCGAGCACTTGCTGAAATATTGGATTTTGATTGTCATATTGATTAGCCTTTAAATATCAAACTTGAAATTGTTGAAAGTTACTTATTGGTGATAATGAATTATTTTCTAGGTCGCTAAATATAAAATCAAAATTGAACATACAGCATATTTTACAACTTTTATAAAATTTATGTATGATTATTGGAGAGTGTTGTATTTCTAGAACTTTTATCGAAAGCTATCATACAGTATAATTTTTTTTTTGAAATTAATTCAAATTAATAAACTTGAAAAGACAAAAAAAATTGTAAAATATGCTTGATAAATTATTTATCTTGACAATCTTCATGTTATGTTTGAGAAGACAAAAAAAAAATTTGATGTAGTATTGGATATATGAATAGTCTACCAACAAGATTTCATTTAATTTGAATATTCTTGGTTGAAGCATCATGGTCTTTTATTTCAGAGTCATGGAATATAGTTCATATTTTTCAAATAATACAATTGAAATAATTATTTAAATAAAATTCAACAATGTTTCAAACCTAAATATAATTTATCAAAGGTCCACTTGACAATTGCTTATCTTGACAATCTTCATGATATATTTGAAATTTTTTTTTCCGAGGTAGTATTGGACATATGAATAGACTACCAATAAAGTTTCATTTAATTTGAATATTCTTGGTTGAAGCATCAAGAGTCCCTTGTTTCAGAGCTATTGAAAAATACTACATTTTTTAAAATAATAAATTTGAAATATTTATTTAAATAAAATTTAATGTCTAAATAGTGACGCTTCAAGCACAAAAGATTAAATTTGCATCTTTTAAATTTGAAACATTTTTTTTATATCTTCAAAATTTCAAATTTGATTTATCAAATTGTGTTGTTTTCAATCATTAAAAATATATTGGTCTTTAAATTTATGTTTATAAAAATAATTGAAAAGTCAAATTTAATATTATGGAAATTTCGAACTAATAAATAAGATGATTTTTTGATATTTCATTCATTTTATATATCAAAATAAAGGTTCTAACTTATCATATTTGGTCAAATTAAAAAGTCTTTAATTTTATTTTCATATTTCATTAATCTATATATTTGACAAATAAAATTATTAGTTTCACAACTCAACATAATTTAATATGCATTTTTTAAAATATGAGTTCATAATTTTCATAAATTAAAAACATGACATGTGGATTAATTCGGCATCAAGAATGATTAATTTTAGATCGTTGAAATTTGAAATCACTTGATCTGTGATGAAAGAAATATCAAATCTCATTATATTTATAGGCATAATATGTAGAATATATAAAACATGAATATAATAATGGATTTGAAAATATAATCTTTATTTTTTAAGATTATCAAAATTATAAATATATAAAATTGACACGTGAACCCCTCATGAATATAGTAGTTTATTTTATTTTGTTCGTAATATCTTGAAAATCTTAATAATACATTCATATTATATACATATAAATTGATAATCAATACTCTGTACATATCAATATACTTGGATTATGCGCTGCTTGAGCCAAGAAAAGAAAGCATATATTTTATATATAATATGAAACAAATAGTAAGAAAACTCTAAAAATATAAAATTTCGATATCCTACAAGATTTTGATATTAATAATTTATTTAGTAACTTGAATTTTAGTTTAAAATCAATTTGATAGATTTTTAAGTTAGAAGCATCGAAAAACTCTATACTCCTAAAAATACGCTAACTTTATTCCATATACAAAACTTGGATTATTATGCGCTCCTTAAGTCAAAAAAGAAAATCATACATGTCATTTTTATATAAATAAAACTTTGATTATATACAGGCCATGTGTCCTTAAAATCATATAGATTATGGAAGGGAAATAATGTGAGCAAAAATCTGGTAGAAATAGTGCACCAATGGCGAATTCAGCCTCCAAAGAAGCATGAGCACCAAAATTTTCTAAAAGGCTAGATTACAATTTTTTTTATAAGCCCAAGCACAACTACCCACTAATAGATTTGAATTTATGTATTAGTTTCAGCTCAGAAAAATAAATAAGATCTTTGATAGTCATTTTTGAAATTCAAGCCCAGGCACTGGCCTCAGCTTACCCAAGTTTAGATCAGTCTCTAGAACCGACTAAAAAGGAATGTGCACTCTTAATGGTCTGATTTCAAATTATAAGTATGTTACCAAACTTTTAATTTCAAATTATAAGTATGTTACAATTGATTGTATTTATTTTTCTCCAAAATACCCTTTCTTCATCAAGTGGTCCATATGAATTTAATTTTTTTTCTCCACAAAAAAGTGATGTACTGAATACTCACCTTATGTATATGTCTCCTGTAATGAAGAACCAAATGTAACACAACAAAACTTTTAATTCTATGAACAAAGTTTATTTTCCATCAAAATTTTACACGGAGCGATGTCACTCTCGAGCGTCTCCGAGGTGAGATTGTAAGAGTTTGTTTTCGCGCATGATGTGTTCGACGAATTGCATCAGAGAGCTCTTGTTCATGAGAGATGATATGTGCGCTTCTAATTAGAAATCTTTTTACGCAAAAGAGAAAAATGTGACGACATGTGCGCTCCTATGTAATCACGTTCCTCTACACAAACGCTTGTACATACTATATATAGTACATACAATGGCAACGTGTACAACAATTGATAATGGTAAATGAGGAGGAAATCACATGGATGGCCAACCTATCCACTGTAATTTATCCCCGCATCAGGCTCACGTTGATCGTACAGCGTCCAACCACAGAGGAGTTTTCTTTCTGGCAGTAATACCGAGTGACTCTGACATGTCTAAATCTTCCGGCTTTACATTGTTTGGAAGCTTCCAGTCAAAATGATAGAGCAGGCTCGCGAGTGCCAGCTCCACATTTGCGAGGCCAAAGGACATGCCCGGGCACATTCTTCGACCAGAGCCGAAAGGGAGAAATTCAAAGTTTGTTCCTCTGAAATCTGTATTGTTGTTAATAAATCTCTCTGGTTTAAATTCTTCTGGGTCTTGCCAGTATCTTGTGTCTCTACCTGCAACAGTACAGAACAAATATTATTTTTAAAATTGAACTTCCAATAGCCTTGCATTTTGCAACCATTAATTGGTTGATTAATATTTTGTCACAATTTTGTATATATGTTTGGAAATTGGTAATTTACCTATAGCCCACACATTGACCAGCACAGTCGCCCCCTCAGGTACGTCATAGCCAAGAATGCGGCATGTCTCGCTGCATTGTCTTGGGAGGAGCAGAGGAGCAGGAGGATGTAACCGTAGCGTCTCTTTGATGATTAGATGCAAGTAGTTTAGTCTAACGAGATCCGACTCGTCAACAGTTTCACATCCTCCGAGGAGTTCTCTTATTTCTGATTGCGCCTGTTTCATCACTCTAGGATTTCTGATAAGCTCAGACATGACCCACTCTACAGTTGTTGATGAGGTCTCGCTACCTGCCGCAAACAAATCCTGAAAAAAAACAAAAACTCAGAGGAAAATATATATTACTGTAATTTATGCCAATCTGCCGCAAATAAATCATGCAATTCTTAAACTCAAGTCAATGCCAATCTCGGAAACATGCCTACATGTTTAATTGTTAGTTACCATCAATGTATTATACATATATCTCAATGTTTTTGTACATTTTCTACAATATATCTTTATCTGTTAACATCTTGTCATGAACATATAATGATATATATTAGCATAATATAGTTTGGTACCGTACCGAGATCACAGGCTTGATGGTATCCAAGGTAAGAGGGAACTGCAATGCATCTTCCTCTTTAATTCTCAAGAGGACATCAAGCAAACTCTCAACCTCTCCTTCGCCACAAGCCTTTCTCTTCATGTGTTCCTCGAAAACACTATCTAAGATCTCAGTGATTGTTTCAAGGCTCCTCTTAGCCTCACCAGGAACCCTGCTTAGCATCCTCACTAGACGCGATGATGGAAACAGGTCGATCAAGTTGAAACCTGCCGCCAACTCCGCCACTTTCCCCAATTCATGCAAGAAGAGATCTTGGTTCTTACACTTGCTTCCAATCATGGTTCTAACCGTAATGTCATTCATTAGCACCTCGAGTCGGTCTCTAAGATTAATCAGTTCGTTGTTAGACAATGACGACGAGATGGATTGTATCATGTTGTCGACTTCCCTTTCTCTTATGAAACCGAATGATTGCACCCGTTTAAGGTTTAGCAACTCCACCATGCAAATCTTACGCATTTGCCTCCAATATTCACCATAAGGGGCTAATAGGAGCCCCTTTCCGCTGCCCGTAAGGATGTTGGTTGTGGTATTGATCAGGCGGGATGCGAAAGTGATGTCATGAGTTTTCATGATCTCTCTGGCTGCTTCAGGCGAACTGATTATGATGGCATGGATTTCACCGAGCCGAAGGTGCATGATCGGACCGTACTGCGTCGATAAACTTCGCAAAGCTTGATGAGGCAGTGATCCCATGAGGTTGTGGATGTTTCCTATTATGGGAAGAGGCCATGGACCTGGGGGGAGCCTTAGACCATGTTTTGATGCTCTCAGTTTTAAGAGGAAAACTGAGAGAAGCAGGGGTAGGAATAGGGACCAGAAAAGGAAGAGATAGGAGCTGATTTGTGCATCCATTTGTGATAGTTTGAAGGAGTAAAGTTGGATAAACAGATTGCTAAGATCAATTTGATAATATGTAGATATTTTTAATGTTTTTGGCTTATTATTCTTAGTTAGATATTCATTGATAACAACATTTAAGTTTTTGCGGTGTAAAAATTCCAACCTTATCTTTACGACGACTTGTGTGGCCACATATCCTATAGATGCAATTTTTTTAATATGATAATGTGAAAACAAAAAAAAAAAATTCAAGAATAGAATTCGAAATTCTAATTTTTAAAATTACAAATTTCGTTTTGATTACCTGCGAATCAGATATAGTTGACATCCATTATTTGTCAATAAATTTTATAAATTTATATATTCGCTGCATATAATGTTATGAGTTATAGTTATATTCAGAGATAATTTTCACAAATTAAAAATGTGGTCCACTAACTTTTTAATTTTAAAATTTGTTCCAATTTTTAGTGCACTTACTTTGCTTTTTTTAAATTCCATCCAAAGCTCGGAAGCAATTAAGCATCAGTCCGGCCAGTAGGGCTGTCGATGGATCGGATTCGCATCAGATCTAATATGATTCACATGTGAATTCAAAAATTATTTGTAAAATTTATATGCAGATTCATATCCAATAAAAATTTGACGATTCAAATGCAAATCCGTATCCATTTTTTTAGCAGATATCGGATCGGATTCGGATCATATATCAGATTTTTTATTCAAATATTTAAAATAATAAAATATATATTTAACATGAATATTTGTATATAATTTTACATTATAAATTAAGATAATAACTCTAATTTACTTAACTAGCATGACTTAAAAAAATAAATTTGTAAAACTAATATGATTTAATTATCATAATAAAATTATTTTAATATAACACGTAACTATAAATAAATTCTCTTTTACAAAAATAGATAGAATAGAAAATAGTGATGATCACCGAGACTAATTTAACTAGATTATAATTATATTTATAAATAATTTATTCAAAATAATCATTATTATATATATCTTACTATTAAAAAACTTAAAATAAAATCATTTTATTGGATTCATAGTGGATTCGGATTCGGATTATGTATGATCAAAATGCGAATTCAAAAAGTAAAGTAGATCATTTTTCAAGATTGGATCCAATAAACTATCGGATATATTTTTTAGATCCATATGTGAATCCATTCATACGAATTCGGATCGAATTTTCGGATTATAGATATCCATTGATAGCCTACCGGCCATGAAGGAAACTGATTTAATAACGACTTCTTCCTTCTTGAAAGAGATATAATACATAAAAGAAATTAAATTTCTAATGTTTTTAACTATGTCACATCATTCATATTTTTTATTATTTATTTTATTTCTCTTTCCTCAATTATTTTGATCGGATTACTCATATATCAATTTTTTCTCTTCTCATTTAAAACAGAGTAGGATATGTCTAAGATACAATTCAATTCTTAAAATAATATAATTCTTTAGTGTTCTTCTATTTAACTTATTATGTGACTCATTATATTATTTATTATCATATATTTTTTTAGCATTTTAAAAAAGAAAATTACTTCCATTCAAATTTTTTTAATAGAAACTTTTTTTTAAATATATTTTCATTTTAAATATTTAATTGTTTTCAAGGTGAAATCCTGATAAACAACTTTGTTAATAAAAAGGTGCTATATATGGCATGGCCCACATGAATCATCCGCCATCATATGCTTATATTTTTTTTTTACTCTGAAAAGCACAGCATCAAAACTTATATTTTCAAAAAGTTGTTAATTAAACAAATAATCACGAATTAAAAATATGACCGTACAATTAGTATGTTTAAAATATGCAACAAATAAATTTGTGACCGTAGGATCAAACTTTTTTGTGAATCTAATCGTTATAAAACAGTCCAAATATCATCATGGATAAAATGCTTTTTAAACTTGGAAATTTACCAGACTTAAAGAAATATATATTAGTGAAGTAATAAAAAAAACAATCGTCTAGAATTGTATGTGCCTTTTTAATAATTTTTTCCTCTTTTTAAAGATCAGCACCAACAAACAAAATTTATATGTAGAATACCATGTACCAATCCAATAATTAAAGTTGTTTCTTAAACTTTACTCTGAAACATTTATCAAACTTTGACATAAGTACGTATTTTTCTTAACGTTAAAGAGAAGTAGAAAACAACATAGCTCACATAAAAATTTTGCAAAAAAGTACCAAAAAAGTATTATATTATGAATTTATTTGCATCTGAAACACATCAAATAATCATTTTTAAATAAGGAAAAGAGTATAAAAATACACTAACCTCATTTGGATAGATGAAGATAGGGAAATAATATTACATGGATTAAATTATTCAAATACAAATAACATGGTATCCACTAAAAAAATAATAGATCCCGTCTCTTTATAACGTCCAGGTATATTTTTATTGCTTGAAAGTGTATACAGAATGTAGAATAAAACAATCTCCTGATAATTAATATAGAACACTGAATTTTAGTGCCTTCCCTTAAATATTATGAATTTCAACACAGATCTTAAATTTCAAAATATCATTTGTATTCATCCACATTTGTCAATCAAATTTTTATGAGGGCTTAAATGAAAAAAATCCTGACTGAACTAACAGAGAGCATAGACCATTTCCTTTCCTTCCTTTCCTTTTGTTTGTTTGTTGTGTGTTTTAATGGCTGTTAAAGGCCCACTGGCTGTTAAATATTAATCAACAATTCCACTCACAATCAGACATCAGAAATCCTTTACAAAGTATCACTTTCTAGCATTTCACATGTAGTTTATGATTGAAATAGTACAATAGAACCATCAGCAAGCGATCCAAAATGCTTACAATAATTACATAGGCTTATTATTATACAATACATTAATTAAATCTCGATGCAACTTCTTGAGGTAACTTGAATTGACATGTGAAATTGAGTTGGAGTTCAACATTTCTTCCATTGAGAGCCGACCATTAATTGCTACCACATGGAAAATCGTCTCGCCATTAATTAATTTCTGTTTGATATCAAAGTTTCGTCTTAATTTTGACAGCAGGGT
Source organism: x Bolboschoenoplectus mariqueter (assembly GCA_037678475.1). Taxonomy (NCBI): domain Eukaryota; kingdom Viridiplantae; phylum Streptophyta; class Magnoliopsida; order Poales; family Cyperaceae; genus x Bolboschoenoplectus; species x Bolboschoenoplectus mariqueter. Next base: position 1,497,824 of record CM075273.1, read on the forward strand.
TGTTATTAAACGGCCATATGATTAAATTTCGACAAGATATAATTAATGAACAAATCTATTTTTGGGAAAAAAAATTAATAGACTTATTAAACTTGGAGTTTTCAATTAGATCTAAGTATATTGATCCGCGTAATCATAAAATAAGAGCATCTTTATCCTATTTGTAAATGATTTATTAATTCTGATGTGATATCTTGTAATTATAATTTCAGAAATATGAAACAACAATTTGTTTTTTCTAAAAAAACATCACATAACTTGCAATTCATTTGCATGTGGCTTGAACATCTCCATACTTGTAATTACAAAAAGATGTTTTTTTCACCAATTAGAAAATATCATGTCAGTTGATTAGCAACTTTTGTATTTTTTTTTTAAACCGGAGACACCTAGAAAATGTATATAAATTATCAATTCTAAGTAATTGTCAAAATAATGTATGCTACGTTCATCTTTTAAGTTAATAAATAATTTACATAAAATGGAAAAATTAACAACTGGCCAATAATTATTTCTAATTAATACAAGAACTATTTTTTTATATAAAGACTCCCGTTAACCCCAATATTTATTCATTTTCAAATATCTCTTGCAGGACTTGAATCTGCATCTCTCAGTAAAGAGACGAGGCTTATCATCACTGTATTAGATTTACAGTTCATTATTACAAGAACTTAATTATAGCTTTGATTATTGATTAATGATGAATAAGCGTCAATTCAGATCTAACGAATTTATTTGTCTCAACTTAATTATTTCCAAGAACCTATTAGTAAAATAATGCATTAATTATATTCCTCCAATGTAGCTCTGTACGTAATGAATTACATCTTATTCTTTTTCGTTATATATAAAACATATAAAAAAAAGATCATATATATACTACACAAACAATACAATCAACTCTACTCCAGGCTGTATAATAATACCAATCCTTATCTTTTTGTGTTCTTACTATCATGTTATTGTACAAATCTGGTGGTGAGATCTCAGTGCAACTAAACTTCTCCGAGAGAAGTTTTGTGTGGCATTGCACACAACCAAAGAGGAGATCTCTTGTTCATGACAATTCCGAACGACTCAGACATGTCGATCTCTTCCGGTTTCAATCCATCGGGAAGTTTCCAGTCAAAATGGTAGAGGAGGCTCGCCAGTGCCAGTTCCACAGTTACCAAGCCAAATGTCATTCCTGGACAAATCCTTCTACCGGCACCGAACGGTATAAACTCGAAATCCATCCCTTTGAAATCAACACTTTTGTTAACAAATCTCTCTGGCTTGAACTCCTCTGGGTCTTCCCAGTACATTGGATCTCTACCTGCAACAACAAATAAAGGAAATCAAATTAAGTTTCAAACTTTCAATCCGGCTATGTAAAAGCTGGCGATTAATTATTAACTACTGTCAGAACTCAGAACATGAGGTCTTTAGTTGAGGGATGTAAGTAGAAAGAGAAGCAAAAAAATGAGTTACCTATGGCCCACACATTGACTAACACATTAGTTCCCTTAGGTATGTCGTAACCAGAAATGACACATGTCGGTTGCTGGATCTGTTGTCGGGCAATTACCGGAGCAGGAGGATGTAGCCTAAGAGTTTCCTTGATGACTAGGTGCATGTAATTTAGTTTAGCGAGGTCCGTCTCGTTTCCGCTTGTGCATCCTCTGAAATGCTGTTGCACCTCCGTCTGTGCCTTTTCCATCACTCGAGGATTCCTCATGAGCTCAGCCATAGCCCACTCTAGAACAGTCGATGAGGTATCTGTGCCCGCTCCAAAAATATCCTGAAATATTCAAAGGAAAGAGATGTAGATTTCGGTAAGGTGGTAAATTTTTGAATGAATATAATGTGTCTGATAATTGTAAGTTTAAATTAAGAGCTCACAGTGATCACAGCCTTAATGTTTTCCATGTCAAGAGGAACTTGCATGGTGCCTTCATCATGTATCCTCAAGAGAACATCAAGCAAATCCTCCACCTCATCATCTCTCTGACAAACCTTTCTCTCCCTGTGCTGACTGATCAGATCATCCAAAGTGCAGCTCATGTTTTTCTGGTACCTCTTGGCCTTGGCCACGGCACTGCTTAGTAGTCGTACCACTCGAGACGATGGGAACATATCAACCAAATTGAATCCCGCTCCAAGCTCCGACACTTTCCGGACCGCAACCAAGTACGAATCTTGGACCTTAGACTTGCGTCCGATGACAGTCCGTACGGTAATGTCATTAACCATCACTGCTATTCTTTTGGTGAGATTGACCGGTTTATTCTGCAATGAAGCCAACTCGATCAAACGGATTAGGTTAGCAACTTCTTCTTGCCTAATCGACATGAACGATTGTACCCGTTTGTGGCTCAACAGCTCCAGGATACAGATCTTACGCACCTGCCTCCAGTACTCCCCGTAAGGAGGGAAAATCACGCCTTTGCCGTGATCTGTGAGGACACGAAGTGTCGTACTTACAGCACGTGATGCAAATGTGATGTCATTGGTCTTCATGATTTCTCTAGCGGCATCAGGCGAGGAGACAACAACTGTAGGGATCTCGCCGAGCTGAAGGAGCATGAGTGGTCCATACCGGCGTGACAAGTCCCGCATGGTGCAGTACGGAAGCGGGCCCATGAGCTGATGGAGGTTCCCTATTATGGGAAAACGCCTTGGTCCTGGGGGTAACCTTTGATTAGGTCTGGTTTTATGCTTGAGAAAGAAGATGGCAAGGAGAGTCATGAGGAGTAGAGAGATGAATACGGGAGAATAATAAGGAGATGTTTGAATATCCATTTTGTGATATGTGTGTGTGTGTGTGTGTGTGTGTGTGTGTTCTGAGGCACCGAGGTTTCTGCATATTTATAGATCCAAATTGTCAACTATTATCTGTTAGTTACGAAGCAAACCTTGCAATTAATGGTAAGAATAACGGAGAATAGAAAAATAGTCACATTGGGCCTAATAAATATATATATGTGCCTTTTGTTGCGGCCCAAGTCTACCTTGTAATTCTGATCAGCAAGACTTATAAATATGCCTTTCTTAAAGATATTAATTGGAAATTTCAGTGTAAAGATTTAATTGAAGAAATTAATGTATACAGCCTTTTATAAATGGAGCTAATACATTATTGATATCATCAAAGATTTAATTATACACATTAAATAAACTTTTATGTATATTAATGATTTTATTATGCAAATTCATTTTATATAATGAGTTTGCATAATTCATATCAACCAAATTTATTATGCAAACTCATTTAATAACACATGAGTTATTATGAGTTATTATGCTCAGGATTTCAATTTTCAACGGAGACCATCCGATTCACACATCACATAATATTCCCTCCCTATTCATTTACAGCGCTATCCCAACCAACCATCCCCTTTGTTACATGTCAATTCTTAATTCGTCTCTCCCCCGACCGTAATTATTATTACTTCCATACAATAACGATCATTCGAATACATCATCTTCTTCAAACTTATTCTGATATCTAACGCCACCCACTCCCAACTGTTTTCTTCATTGGGCGGTTTTGAATTGAGCCAAGAGATTGAGAGAGACCCTCCTTAAGTCCTTTCTCATTCAAGCGCCTGCGCCGCCATCATCAATACTCCAATTACATTGTTTGCTTTGAATAATTGAGAGAATGTAGTCTTACATGTTCTATGGTCCAGGAAAATATTTTTTGTTTGGTAACCCCAGAAACGGAAATATCCGTCTCTGAAATGAGGAACTAAGAACTACAAGAACTTCTAAAAATGAGCAATATGGTTGGCTACTTGATAGTGTTTCGACCGTTTTAGAAGGTTTAATTTTAATATAAGACGCAATTTAATTTTGTTCTTTTAAACATTTTTTCTGGATGCTATGTAGGAAATTAAAAATAGCATGGCGTGTCAAGACACGGTACGACACGGTACGTGATGGAGTTCAAGATGTGGTAAGCCTACAGGTGAAAAAAAACTATGATCAAGGAACCATGTTCCGGTTCAGTTCTCAGTTTGAAGACCCAGGCTCAAGTCAGAATTACAATCAATTCCCGAAACAGCTCTCTGGACAGATTCGTACTGAGCTAGTATTTTGGGCATAACTCTCTCATTTGGGCTCCAAATTGGATGATTCAAAGCTCTACGGTTTGCTAATGAAATGGGTCATCTGGGTGATAAATGCGTGCTAACTGAAAGTGATCATTGAAGAGTCAACCAGCCAGCAACATTTAGTTTCTTGAAACTTGTCTTTTGAGTTTCTATTTGCTTTTAATATATTTTGGTATTAGCAGCAGTAGTAGTTAAGAGTGTTTTTAATATGTTTTGATATTTGCAAAAGTAGTTAAGAGGATATTAATTAATTAGGAAGTTTTTAGAGTTGTATGGCTATATCAAGTCTAATCTGAATATAAAACTGAATTATTGAATTATTATGAAAAGTTTATCTTGAGTTGAGTTTATCTCCTCTTTTTTCCTGCTGTGAGTTGAAAGTATCCTCCAGTTGTGATTTATCCGTTGAACGTGTGCGTGTCCTTGTGAGATTCATAGCTCGAGCGCTATCAGTTGGTATCAGAGGCAGCACGGCTCGGCATGGCGCGTCAACACGTGCTGTATTATGCGTGTCGCGTGCCGTGCCATTATCCGTATCGTGTCCGATTTTTCTCACTGTAGACACGACACAGCACGCATGGATAAGGGAGACGACACGGCACAACACGGCACGGAACACGCATAGGCACGACACGGGAACACGCGTAGGCACGTTTAGTACAGATAAGCACGAATAAGCACGGTTAGGCACGGATAGACATGACACGGATAGGCACGGGTAGGCATAGTATGTACGGATTGTGGACCGTTGGATATTGATCGGACGATTGATTTTGTTATTTTGTTGGCAGAATTTTGTAATGGGATTAAAAAGGAGGGAAATTTTGAAAAATAAAATATTTTAAAAGTAATTTTTAAAAAATTTTAAAATAATTTTTAATTTTTTAGAAAAATTTTGAATTTTTTAAAAATATTTTTCAGATTTTTTTTAAAAATTCGTATTTTTCTAATTTTTTGCAATTTTTACAAAAATATTATTTTTTTCCAATTTTTTGTTTAATTTCTTTTAGCAACAAATAATTTTTGAATTTTTGAATTTTTTATATTTTTTTAAGATTTTTCCGAATTTTTATAATTTTTTCCGATTTTTTCGAATTTTTTATTGTTTGTTTAATTTCTTTAGTAGCAAATAAATTTAAAATTTTTGAATTTTTTATATTTTATTAAGATTTTTCCGAATTTTTACAATTTTTTCCGATTTTTTCGAATTTTTTTCCCACCAAACACGTTTAACACGATTAAGGCACGTGTAACATAGCGTATCAACTCGACACGACGCGGTTAAAGCACGTTACGTTTAGCACGACATGTCGAATCGACACGACACGTATAGCACACCGTAATTTAACTGTGTTGTACCTTAACCATACCGTGCCTTATCCGTACTATACTTTATCCATACCGTGCTTTATCCGTGCCATACCGCCCTCTCTCCATTTTTGACACAACACAACACACATGCCAAAAAAAAAAATCAACCTCCCGTACCGTACCACAACACACCGTATTTTAACACGACACGACACGCACAAATTTAAAACTCTAATGCTAGGGCTGTTAAGTTAAATTCATACATTTTAAACTCCATAGAAACTCCGATCAATAAAAGACAAGTCTAACAAAACAATCTAATTAGAATTGCTTACCACAACTACAAACATATAATAAACCAGTACCAACTAAGACCCAATAACTAAAGAGCAGATTTTTTCAAGAGGCAAAATTGCACCAAACATGAATCGTTTAACAACATAATTAACTTTTTTCAGCAGAACTGAACTTAAGCGCATTACCTCCTATCAACTCTATTACATAATTCTAATGGATTGTTCTTAGTTGCAAATACAAAATTTCCTGGAAGATATTTTAGCTAGCAAATATTCTTTCAGGGTGTACTTTGCAAAGACAACCCATGAATCAACATTTCCATTTACCAACCTAGAAATAATGTTTTCAGCAAGTACCTATAAATCAACAATCAACTCTAAGAAGATAGCATAAAAAAAAAAGATTAATTAACTACATTGCCTGACCGCTCTTCAAGCATCTCTCTTGGCCTTCTTACGGCCTCTTCCACCACCAACAGCCTTCCTCTTGCCAGGTGCATTGAGCTTCTCACTCTGAACTTCCTTGGTATTTGCAGCTTTGCCATTGGCATGAGCACCACCATGAATCTTTCCATTGGGAGAACTCAGAACATTCTTCCCCTTAACTTTCTCAGAGATCACAGCCTTACCATTCTCAACAGCACCATCAGAAGGATCAGACTCGTCAAGGCCCTCTGTTGTCACTTCGGCCTCATCATCCTCATCAGCATCACCTACATCAGCATCAGCCACATCATCTTCAGCCTCATCAACATCTTCAGCCACATCATCGACATCTTCAGCATCATCATCTTCAGCCACATCATCTACACATTCAGCCTCATCGGTCTCGTTGTTTTGTTGAGCCTCTGCTGCTTCCTCCTTGCTCTTCTTTTTGAGAGACTCAATCAGATTATTCATCTCCCTATTCACCTGAAAATAAAAACAAGAATTCAATACCTTTTCATCTCAGTTATATAACCTTGCAAGTCATGCACCAACACAATTACAATTCCTGACTAAATTTTGCATCTTATTAATCTGGATATGGTGGCAATCAATTCAGTTTATAGGCAAGGCTTAATTGAGACCCAGTTACCAAGCAGACCGGCATTAAAACAGTTACTGGCCTGGATAATGGTACCATACCAGTTCGTTACTGTACTGTTATTGTTATCACCAAAGTAAATACCTCCATTGCTGCAGTGGTATGGTAATAGAGGGCTAAACTGACACTACAGGGGCTTATGACTGGCCTAAGGAAATGTTAAAGAGTATCATTAAGGAAATGTTAGGAATGTATGGTAATAGAGGACTTATATAACCTGAACTAAACAAGAATAATAGCACGGAACATAAAAGAACATATATGGCCTTGAATCTGAGTTTTGGCACCTCAGGGTTCTGCAAGAATTCAGCTATGTCAGTGGGGCAGGAGGGGCATTTTTTGACGATCTTTTGTGCCCGAAGTGTGCGGCCTCCTTCACGCGTCCTCTCACGCATAAATGACTTGTCTGCATAGGACCCCAGAAGGCACTCCTTGCAGAAATTGTGAGCACATGGAGTAGTCAGCGGCTGTGTCAGCACCTTCTTGCAAATAGGGCAGCCAAACTCTGGAGAGTTATTATCCAAACAAATGCATGTTATGGTTGTATCCGCAATATTCCTTTTTTTTTTGGAAAAAGGTGGTGTCACCCACCAGTTTCATTGAAACCAAAGTAGCAAGAAATAATTATTGTATCAGCACTAATTATTTCTTGTTTTTTATCTTCTCAGGGGCAGAAGTCCCTCTTCATTGTGTTGTCGATTCTTAAGATTTTGCTCATTAGTCTGATATATCTGTCTTGTTCTAAAACATCAACAACGACCTTATGACCAATTTAAAGCAAGTACTATGTTTATTGTTGTTCTTTGGAGATATGAAAGCCTTGATTTTATTTTTGTTCAGCCACTGTTCCTAAACTCCCAGACAGAAAACAAACTTTGTAACTAGAACAAAAACAAGAATTTCTGTTGGATAAAATTTGAAGATTCAACCGGTAACCAACTGTATGAATCAGGTGCTGTTCGCTGCACATTAGTGCCATAAAAGAGTGCCATCAGGCTGCAGTAATATATCAACTGCACATAATAATCAAGCTTATTCAAACATATACAAGCAAATTCATCTGCTTTCAAAATATCAAACTTAATTATAGATTAAGAGAAATGCACATACCTTTCAAAAGCCTCTCTTTCACTGATAAGCTTTGTGCAAGCCGAGCTGCTTTGCGGGCCCGCTTCTTGTCATCTGGGTTCCCAGTTATGACAGGCTTGCGGCTGACTGGCGGTGGCTTCATCCATTTCCATCCCTCTTTTTCCTGTTAACAAAATAGAAAAACTGATTAGCATCTCCAAGGTAGCCAAATCAATAAAAATTGCAACTTAGTTCCATTTAAATAGAATAACAAAATTATAATGTTATATGAACTAATTTAATCAGAAAAATCACTTAAAGCACTAAGACTAAGATCCCAGTCAATGTAACATTTGGATATCTACTTCTATAAGTAATAATGTCAAAACAAGAAAACCTCAGCTTGGGAGGCAGCAAGACAAGCTCCATTTAGTATGACGTGATATGGAAACCATATGAAACTTATATTGTTGTATATATAATAAATAAATTTGCATATTTTCCCTTAAAAGGCCACTGAACTTAAGAATATAGGTGTCAAATCAGTTGTAGGTAAGCAGACTACTCATGTGACAGTGAAAAAGGTGATTCGCATATTTTTCCTGCGACATTGATCATGAAGTAAAAGCACAAATTTATTTCAATCCAAGGAGATAACAGATATGGAAATGTATAATTTACACATACATCATAGTCCCAAGCTGGGTTTTCCTTCCTGACTGTAACATCTGTCACATTCTTCAGCTCCTTGATATCTGGCAGCGGTCTGGGGCAATCACCATGCTCATCACTGAATAATATTAGCAGATAGAATAGTTATCAAAAGAACAGATTAATAGTGGATGAGTGAGTGAGAGAGGGAGGGGTGTGGGCTAGACCTAGTCCAGGGAGCAGGTTCATTGTCGCATCGCACAAAGAGATAACGACAGACCTTGAAACCCTAAAAGGGAAGAAGATGACAACATTAAACTTCAAAGTTTTCCTTTCATTAAAATTCTCAGAAGTTACAAACTTCAATAATATACATAAATAACAGACGAAATGTTATACCTGAATTCCAACCTTTCTCCAGCATTTCTCAATTCTGTAAACACCATCATAACGCACCCCTTTCTCAGGAGCATAGGATGACCGCTTCTCCTTATGAGATCTTTCATAAAACATCAGTTTTAGTTCATACTCATGTCCTAATTTAAGTCAAAATAGATGTTGCTAGAAACAGTTATTGTACCTCACTACCCGAACAGGGTAGCCCTTCAAGCAGCTGACACGCAGGGCTTGGTTTGACTTTTCAAACTTCTGATCAAACGATTGATCCTTGTTCGTTCTCTTATTCCCACTTAGGTCTCTTCCCCCACTGCCAGTTTTCACAAAATGATACAAACAAAACACAAGGATTCAGGTATAAGATGGTTTATTTGGAGGTTATCAACAAGAAGATTAAAAGAATAAGACTTGTGCAGAAAACTATGTATCTGCTGCATGTCAAGGGAAGGTAATATTATGTTCAACCAAGTTGAGAAGGGAAAATTTTGAGGGGGGGGGGGGGGGGGGGGGGGAAGCTTCTCAGGAGTACAATTACTTGCAAGGAAAAGAAAAAGGTTATCATGTACAGCTCTACACAACACCTTCCAACTAATGTACCACATGAAGCAAAAATCTCACAATTAATCACCTCGGGAAAATTGTCAATAATGCATTTACTAAGAGATTTCTAATTGAATTACAACTAAATAAATAAGATAATTCAAAAAGCTGTATTGTACCTCCCAGTGTAGAGAAACCACTCGCCATGGTCCTCGTCATCCACATAGCCACCGGAGAGAGCAACCGACTGAGCACCGTAATCACTTTGACCGGCTATTCCTGCCACATGCGGCAGATGCACCCCCCACTGGCGACACTCCAGCCTATCCTCCCAACTCTCTCCAACCAAGACCCCCTGGTTTCTCTTCGGGTCATTCTCAGGCAAAATAGGCCCAAAATGGTCTGGCGGAACCGTCACAAAAATTTGGCCACTGCATGCATTTGACTTACCACCCCTTTTGGCTCTCTCTGTGGTGAAAGCCTTCTCAGGGCGGTCGTCATTGCGGATGAAGTGGAAAGTGTGGCGGGGTCCACCCGAGTTGAAATTCTTGGCAGCCTTTGCCAAACGAATTGCCGTCACAAGAGATGAGTTAATCCTTGGTTGTGATGCCATCTTGGGTGGAATGGCCGAGCGACATTTTACACAAGAACGTTTACCCTGGCCGACCCACTTCTGGAAGCATTTTAAGCAGAAGTTGTGCCCACAAGGGGTCTGCATGATAGGAAAATTTTAGTCAGGAAATGTTAGAATGTTGTACGGAAGATTTGATGTACAAAGAATGAATACAAGTGAATGGAAGCAAAGCATTGCAGTGCACCGCCACATTACTTTAACCTTAAATTACTGTGGGAAAGATTATTTTTTAATTTCAATCCAATTTCAGTAAACCGTAATCTAAAATGCAAGGCACGTTCTAGACAAAACCATACCTGAAAAGTTTTCCTATATACACAACAGTAGCTAAAAGAAACATAGAATACATTAATAAGTAGAAATACATAAACAAAGAACTTTTAACTCAAGAAGAACTAAAATTATTTTCTAGATGTAGAATATTTAAGAGTTTTTCAACACTTAAAAAGCATTTCATATCCTAAGTAGCCAAATGAGTTTCTGAATCGTTAACTGATATGAATCTTTCAATGGAGAAATTATTGAAGTGATGCTGCAATAACTCCTCAGCACTTTTGGAATATTGTTTTAATTTACCAGAACCACTGCAGAAAATAGAAGAATTGAAATCTAGCTGCATGTCGTTGAAAAAGGATAGATAAGAGAAACAACACTTGATTGAAGCAACTTTTTAGATTAAAATTCCTTGAAAGTAAAGTTGCTTTCAGTTGACAGAAATGAAATTCAGGCTATTCAAAACCAGTATTACCAAAACAAAAACAATTTGTTTTACAGAATTGACAAAAGAACCTAAAGCATCAAAATAGTAAGAAGACTGAGGTGGTAACTGAAACATGCAGCATTCTAAAAAGAACGTTCCTATGAAATACCTAACGGGCAAAGGCTTGTTTTAATAAACTAGAAATAAGAGATGCTAAAAAGACATATTCCTAATTTAGAAAAAAAAAAAAGGGTGGCTATATATCACAGTCCCGTTACAAACACCTCCAAAAGGTTTCTGCAAATTATCTCAAATTCAAGACTAAAACAAAAATTCCTAGCATAGAAAAAGAATTGGATAAAGGTGTATAGAGATAGGATAAATCAGAATATTATTTGAAATAAACTAAATACGCAGAATATAGTCCTAAACAAGTAATAGGTAGTTAAATAGCAGAAAGAGAAAGAAAAAAAGATTTACTTACAGTGACTGGTCTCTCAGGGAGTTGCATACAAAACGCACAGTTGAATTGCTGATCGAGTATTTCCAGCACGTCGTTCTTCTTCTCCTCCTTTGCCCGATCACCTTCCTCCAAGTCCTCGTCCCCACCAGATCCAGAGCTCTCCCCTTCATCGCCACCTCCAGCCATCAGCCTCTGTCTCCTCCGAGCTTTCTCCATCTCTGACAGCGTGGTATCAGCCTCGATCGCCTTGATTGCCGCGATCAACTCTGACGAACCAGCAGATGGAGCCGGTACCGATTCCATCTGCTCCGTCGGAGCAGAGCAATCGGGGCAAAGCCAATTCGCCTCGTCGGCGAGGGTTTCGGGCGGAGAAGAGAGGCAAGGCACGTGCCAAGGGGTGACGCACGTGCGACACAGAACCAATTCGGTCGGACGCTTCGCCTTGCAAGCCATGCAGTCGCCATCTCCGTCGCATGGTAGATCCGGCGCCATTGGCGGAGAGCTAAAGTAAAGGGTTCAAGGTTTTAAGAGAAAGAGAGAGGGGGTTTAAAGAGGGGGAGATAGAAATTGAGGCGCGGAGGCGAAAAATTTGGGAGGGGGTTTTGAAATTTTTCATCCCCTCTGTGCGGATTTATAAGCCTAGAGAAAGCCACTTGGAGGGTTTTACTAGTCTCCTGAGTTTCATAACTGGACACCTCCATTTCCTCGTAGGAAGTATTCTTATTATCTATGCTGTCAATCTACGCGCGTATCCGTTTTCAAGAAACGGAGGGTTGAATAAAAGGTAACGGACTCGGCCACTACGGGAAGTTTAACATGGACACTGTTTATAAAATTGATAGGGTGGCCCGCGAAAGGGAGGTCCTCTGTCAGTGAACGAAATCATTTTCACGAGAAATAGACCGAGTTCAGGGGACAGTTGATTCGCACAGGAGCTACGGCCGGGTACGAAAATGGGAGGTAAAATCCGAAGACGAGGGTTCTGAGGGTAAGAACGGAAAAAGACGAAAATGCCCCGGATGGTGTTGGAGGACAGCTGGACGAGCGAAGATATACTGGTGGTGATATGATATATATACATGACACTTTTTGAAAGCTCCTCTCCGCTTATACGGGTTTCATTGGGCAGTTTACTTCACTTAACAACGGTCCATTTCACATCAAACGGTCCAGATTGAAGCGTATTGAATAACTGTGGTACATCTCCGGCGTTCAAGATTGTGAGGCAGGATCGAATTTCAACCGTCTGATTTAAAATAGACGGTTCGTATTTATGTCTTGGATAAATTTTGTACGAGAAAAGCGCGGTCTAGCTCTTGTTTCATATCCCAAACTTAACCTAGGACATGTTTGGTGGAAAAATTAAATGTAAAGATAAAGAGAGAACGCTCACAGAGAGATAATGTCTTTTTTTATTCTCACTTTTTATTTCTCGAATTTTTAAACAAGTGATTAATGTAATAGATTCAGTGAATTTTAAAAAAATTGTGACCAAATATATTTTTAATTATATGATTTGAAGTAGACTATTTATATCTCTCCCTTCAATAAATTTCCTTCGAAAGAACCGATCCTAGTTTGTTTCATGTCCCAAACATAATCTTAAAATTTTTTGGTGAAAAAGGTAAATGAAAATATAAGAAGATAATCCTCCTTTTTTTATTTTCCGACCAAATATATATCGTTCTCCCTTTTAAGCAAGTAATCAGTGTAATAGATTTACTGATTTTATTTTTTCAATTTGGGACTGTATAAAATTTCAACAATTTGATCTGAAATAGACGGTTCATTTCTTTTCTTTTTTTCAAATAAATTTCATGCAACAGATGTCAAGAGTGTAGCTTATCTCATACATCATTCACATGCAACATGTTTGGTGAAATCAAAGTTACACAAAAACAAGGAGATAAATACCTAATAAGTGATCTCTCCCTTCAATAAATTTCTTACCAGAATGATTGGAGTCTAGCGTATTTCATGCCTCACACATAACCTTAAGGCATGTTTGGTGGAAAAAAGAAAAGAAAAACGTAAAAATAAAGAGATAAATAACACCAAGGAAATCTCTCTCTTCGATAAATTTCTTATAAGAGAAGGTTGGAGTTTAGTGTATTTCATACCTCACAGATAATCTCAAGGCATGTTCGGTGGAGAAAATTAAAGCACCATACAAAGATAAGTTGATCTCTCTCTTCAATAGTTATCGTTTTATTTCTGCTTTGTTATTTTTTCATGCGTTACAATTTTATTTTCTACACAAGCCATCAATGTAACAGACTTAGATCCATTGTTCTGATTTGTTCTTAAAGTTAACATATTTAACAATTACTGATATTATGAAATATACGTCAAGTTTCATAGGAATAGAAGGGAATTCAGTCAATACATAAAATATTTTTCAAGAACAGCATCAGCAGATTTTGTTTTCTTAGCCTATTTGAGTAGATATATTACTGCCAATTTTTTAAATATCATTAAATATTTGAGTAAATATTCTCACTAATTCCTACAGCACCAGCGTTCCCACTGAAAATAATTACCTTGACCTATATTTTTTCTCTGAAGGAATGATAATTACATTCCTTATTCATATCTCTTATTTTCAAGATAGTTTCTAATTTAAATTTTAAAACATATATTTTTTTAAAAAAATATTTATTATTTTTCAAGTTCTTAGTTTTCATCACTCTATTCCTCTTGGATCATTACTAAGTTTGCATCCATTTTTCTACTCTTCTTATCTTCTAATGCATAAATAGCGTCATCAACATCGCACGAAATTCTATTGGATGAATGAACTCCTTTAAAACATCTTTTACACATTTACATTTTATTTTATACCAATCATAGTAAATGTTGCGAGGTCAAGGATGTCATATTGTCATATCACCAAAAGAAGAAACAACATTAAGAAAAAAATCTTACAAAATTGCGGAATATTTCATTTTTTTCAGTATATAACTGAAGCCAAGTGTTATTGTACAAACCTCTCCCTAAATATTAAAAGCTACAAGCACATCACATATCATGACCAAAGGAACACACATAAATTAAGTTAAGACAGATATTTAACCATGTAAGGCCCCTCAAGCTCATAACCAAGTTTCCGATAGTAATGGCGGGTCCCAACACCTGAAATAACAGCTATTTTTGTAGACCTATGCTCCCTCTGTGCAATTCTTTCTGCTTCTTCCATCAATAGTGTCCCATATCCCTATACACAGAAACAAACTGTAATTATATAGCTGGTGATGTAGGTCCTCATATGTGAGATTGAATAGCCCCTGTTTGTGGTGGCAAATATGGCAGGACCGGTCATAATTCAGGTCAGGTCATTTCTTTCTTTTTTTTAATATAAGGGCTCCCTATTAACCCCGGCATTTATTTATTTTCAAATGCCTCTTATAGAACTTGAACCTGCGTCTCTCCTTAGAGAAGAGAGACCTATTACCACTGTACTAAGCCCGCGGTTCAGGTCAGGTCATATCTGTTCAGGTTGATTTCTGTCCAGCATTTAATCAGGTTTTGGTTAATATAGATCTTGGGTCATGTCAGGTTCAACTATGTAAGGTTTAAAGTTGATTTGGGACTATGACAATTCAGATTACAACTTGGCTTTGGACTTGCACATTCCGGGCTTGGGTATCATGTCATTTCTGTTACAATAGCGACAAATAGATTTTGAGTAGCTGTGTGGAGTAGATATCAAATTATCTTTGATTTGAGTGAGATTCTGTTTAAAATCATCAGGTTGGAGTTTGGTGCAGGATCCTGGATTCAGTGCTGCTGTTTACTTGGGCTGTTCAAGATTTTGCCATATGTATATGCATGTCTTTGGTTGTGTGCATGAGTGTGCATGCATGCATGTGTTGTGTGTGTGCGCACGTGTGTGTGAGAGAGAGAGAGAGAGGAGTTGCCTGGTGCTGCAATTTTTCAGCATCTCTTCCATGTACTGGCACTGCAGTTCCATAGACATGCAATTCACGTACGATAGAGCACCTCCCAACAAGTTCAGGGCATGTCACATTGCGTCCACACTTACGCAACCGCAACAACCCAACAAGTATATCCTGAACAACAAAGACGTTACAGGAAAATCAAAATCAGTCCTACCTTCTTCTTAAAGAAAAGGAAAATCGTTGCTCATACTGTATCCCAAAACAATTTGCAAAACAGACACTCAACATTACCTGCCGTGTATCCTCATACGAAAGGAACGTCTCCCAACCCTCATTTGCCGCATAATCACGCCTTACAAGCTCCACCTCCTCAGGCTTGATTTTATGGTGAATATCCTATGATAAACAATGTTCATGTTGTCAAAACAAAGTTAAGGCCTACCACAAAACTTTCAAATCTCTTTTGTTTATGAACTCATGTGGTATACCTCAATTCTGGGAAGAAAATAAAAAAAATTTAAAAATGTTTGGTATAACAAATTGTGACCTGAATTCCAGCCTCACGAGTTCTGACATCACGGCATTTTAGCCCCAAATCCTCCATGCGCGCCAGAGCAAGCTCACGTAGGTTGCCCTTCTCCACTCCTGATGTAACAAGTGGCATTGGTATATCCCTTTGCACTCGGTAGACACGCGTCCATGGTGGTACCATTGATAGGATTCTTGCAACTATGTCCACTAATAGCTCAGGTGGATAATTGCGGTACCTGAATGTATATTTAAATACTAGGAAATGTGAGAATGTAATTTCTTAGTACACTCAGCCATGTATATTGTGTGCAACCACAAGCAAAATATGTACCTTCCAGTTTTCCAAAGTTCATAAAGACCAGTTCCACGGATTACAAGGGTCGGGTATATCTTAAGGCCGTCAGCTCTGAAACATGGGCTCTCAAAGAATTCTTTAAAGCTTTCTAAATCTCTTTCAATACCAACATTTGGGAGGTCAGGCATCATGTGCGCAACAACCTAGCGATGATAGAAGTTAGGTTTAAGATAGAAGGGTGAGAACTCAAAAAAGCAAGAGAAAAGACTAAAACATAAAAAAACAAGAGCAACTAATATGATAATTCTACCTTAAAACCAGCATCTTTCGCAAGACAAAAACAGTCAGCAACTGCTGCAACAGTGTGCCCTCTATTGGTGTCACGTGCAACGTCTTCATATGTACTTTGAACTCCTATTTCCAGTCTTGTACAGCCATAAGACAGCATCTGGCGTAAATGGGGGCCCAAACAATAGTCAGGTCTCCTGAAGAAGTTTATTGAGGTTAAAATTTACAATATCTATGAAGTTCATGGAAAAAGATACTTCTATGTACCAAGAATTTACAAAAAAAGAGAGCCTTCTACTGAGAGTGTTTCTGTTTAATGACAAAAACTGATAATCTTTGTCTAATACTAAAAGTCCCATGCAATATTGAGTGTGTTGAAGATCACCTAGTTTGGATTTTTTTCCCCAATGAAGTAGCAGTTCATGAGATTAGTAACAAAAACTTGCAGGTTTTTCTGCAACTTTGTGCAACTTTCTCATATAAATAGAACACTAGTCTACTATGGGCATTAGTCTAGTTTTTTACAATCCTCTATGGTAACTTACGTCTCAATAGTCATGCCAATGCACTTGGTTGCACCATGCTCAGAATAGCAAACCGCCTCCTCAACATTTGCCGAAGTATGACCGGATAGAGCATCATGGAGATTTCTTATAAAATAGTCACGATAATCAGCAGGAAGTGACATGAAAGTTCCTCCCATCAAAATAAATTCAACCTGTTAAAATAGTAGTGATGGATTGATGTCAGATACAAAGCACAATCTAGACTTATCTTAGAATTGGACTTGTAGTGTTGGATGCCAAACCTTATCTACACTGTGGCCAAGTCGCTTGAGCTGATCGATTCTACTTCTAGCTTGAACATATGGATTGTATCTGTAGCAGAAGGCAAATAAAACACAACTTCAGAAGCAGTTCAATTAGCTGTCATCAAACCCCCTTAGCTCAGGCCAAAGCAAATTAACACATAAACAGACACAAAAAGCTAGTTGAATGACAAATGCTACATGTGCTACTAGCATTATCCCACTAAACTGGATAAAAATTAACAGAATAACGAGCTTGAAACTATAGAAACATCTGCAATTCCAGAACCTAACAGAGATAACTCAATAAAATTTATCTTACCTGGCTCTTATGGCACGCATACTAGTAGGTTCATACCCAGTATAGGACTGTGTACTGTATTCAAAATCCGAATCGGGGCCACCGGGACAGTACACACAGATATTCCCAGTGGTGGCAATATGCGGACAGCGGTGCGGCTTCGACATGACCGCAACCACCGCAATACCAGATGCGGTTCGAACAGGTTTGGCCTTCAATTTAGGCAACAGAGCGGCTCGGTCCTGTTCAGGCACCGCGGCTATCATCTCCACCAGCTTCGGCGCGCGCGCCAGGCCGTACTTGCGACACGCGGCGGACTTGAGCGCGTTGAGGTCGACATCCTCGCCGCGTCGAGATCGCTCGGCCATTGCGGAGACGATCTCCGCTATGGCGCGCACGCGCGCTTCCTCCTCGGAGATGCCTGGCGGGATGGCCACGCCGCCCCGGCCGGGGTTGGGCTTCTTCCTCGGTTGCTCGGATATAGTAGTCATGGTTGGAGCAAAGAGAGCGTGAGTGGTGGCCGGTTGCGGCGATGCGGTTGTCGTGGCTGCGATCGGGTGTAGGGGTTTGGGTTTTTCGAGTTGTTTTGGTTTATGGGTTTGGCAATTTGGAATTTTGAGGGAGATACAGGATATGTGCTGGACTGGGTTGGGTCAGATTGTGGCCCATCAGAGCAAGTTTCGAGTCGGGGGTTTTCCAGAGCAAATAGAAATCGAATCGATTCAGTTATTGAGTACGACCTAGTGGCGACATGTTGATTGGAATAATATCGCTATTGTATTTTTTGTTCTGGGTCCAAATTTCGCTTGTTCATTATTTTAATTGTTAAAATTATAAATAAATATAATTTTTTTCTTGACCTGTCCTCATTTTATCTACTACTTTTGATAGATAAAATTCACTTTTATGTTGTGCTCTCTTCTGTTGGTATCGGATGTGATACTTGACATTCAATTTTACTAAAATTTATAGTGAGCTTTATTGAAATCACCCTACATTTAATAAAGTATGAGGAATTTACGTTCCACCTTCAAGAATCAATTCATGAGAAAAAAAGAATCTACCAAATTATGTTTAATAAAGTGTGTATAAAAGTCGAATGACACAAGTGCGTTGATAATGAAAGCACGAGTGATTCCTTGGGCCTTGTTATAAAACACTGGAAAAAACACTGAAAAAGAAAACTGCACATGTACAGTAATTACATAATATCAACACGGGGGGAAAAATACTGCTAAATGAAATTGAGGGCCTTAAGTAACACGAATGAGTAGCACCACCATGACAAATACGCATGTCATGAAAAACATGAGAAGCCATGTAAAACATGTTGTTTTTGAAGTCTTCGAATAAATTTCCATTGCCCTCACATTTGCACGGCCAGTGCTTGCTAGACTATGCTCTACAGCTCTCTCGGTCGAATCAAGAATCTGTATATTTCACAAAATCCAAATGATGTTATCAGTTCATTTAAAGATGGTAACAGTTACAATGATTGCAATACAAACCATTAACTAGCACCAATTTTACTGGCACAAAAGAAGCTTTTTCTAATTTTCAAGTTTTCAAGGATCATATGAATCCAAGAAACACATAAATAAGTAAAATGAGTGCTTGATCAGAAATAAAATATAAATAACAATAGCCGAGGCACTGCCTACAATTATCAAGGTACCTTCGAGCTAGAAAAGGTATATTTAATTGATAGCAGTAGCACTTCCAACTAAAATGGAGATGTAAACAGGACAGATGGATATCCAATTTCTGATAGCTGACAGGGGGAGAGATCCTCTGTTGATTGTGATGTTTTGAGTTTTCCATTTCTTGCTTTTTTCTAATAGTTACTGCAGTTTGGTTGTAAGAAGGGAGATGTAGTTATGTGCTGGCAAGGCATTACTCTGTTCTTTGTACAAGATGCAACATTTATTATTATTTTTTCAATAAAATATACAATGCAGCATCTGCCTCATTTTTCACAGAGAGAGAGAGAGAGAGAGAGAGACAGGTAGATAGATAGATAGACAAGATAGATAGAGAGATAGAGAGAGAGAGGGAAGCCTGTTGTCTTGACAGGGCTATTTTTGTGTTGTGTTGTTGATGTTAGTTTTTGATGTTGTTATGGTTGTAAGCATTTCTTCATCATTTAATGAAAAACCCTTGACAGCCTCTGTCAAGTTCTCAAAAAAAAGAGGGAGAGGGAGAGAACCTTTCCGGTATCTTGCAAAGACTGGCTCATGACAAGACTGCTCTCTTTGAGCTGTCGTGCTAATCCTACCATTTCATCTGTCAAGTCCTCTTGTAGTTTTCTGCACAATATTACACAATAGTATTATCCAAATCATTTTAAAAACAACAGCTAACAATTTCAAGGTTACTAAAGTCACCCATTTGAAACTGCATATAATTGCTTGAAAACCCTAAAGAAGTGTTAACTTGCTGCCATTAAATGTCAGCTGATATAGACCGACCACCCTATAGCATTTCTATTCAGCAATCCAAGTATTATTCAATAACTTATACCATTTGCATATAATAACCCCATATTTCTCATGCTTGCAATTAACACCAAAATTTTCTGGTATGCAGCTAGGAACACATCAATGGCTTAGTATGATGATTAGTCACATTTTGTTAGATAATCACAAAAATTTGCCCAAACTTCTATGACCTTTTTAAGCACAACTTACAGCCAACAAAACAGATTATGGTTCCGAGTTTACATAAACTTGTCATCAAAAGACATCAAGCAAACAGGAAAAGTAAGAAGAACTTAGATGTAAATCATTTTTGCTTGACATTATATACAAGTAGTTATAAAGATTTTGAATATTGGTTATTAATTCATTAGTTCCAAATGCAAATGTTTGGCGTAATTTACAAAACGATCATTATTACTTGTAAAATTTGTGCAAGGAAAAGAGAACATTGCCTGCCAAGTTTCTACTAGTAAACAGTACTATACCAGTCAGTAGTAGTGTACATACCTTTGTTTCTCAATGTGAGCCTGAGCCTCTGCATCCAATCTAATAGGAGCACCAGTTCCTCTCTCTCTCGATTCATGACCATTTTCACCTACCTCTTGATTTCTATATAATATGACAATTTTCATGCAATTAAAAGGGAAACTATACATAAAGTACTTCTTGAAAAGAAATTTATTTTCCACACATACCCTTATTCCCACAAGAAATCAAAAGTGTTCAAACCTTATATGGAAACAAATTTAGAAACTTTGCCAATTGCAACAAAGTAGATACAATCAATATTCTTCAAGTGTACAGTGACAAGTCCCCAGAGTACGCAAGCAAATTGAAATTTGAGAAGGTATACTTGCAAAAGGATAACTAATTAGACTTACATGGTGATTCTTCTTCTCAGCCCTGAGGGTGAGGTCACTTTACTATTTGAAACTTGTTCTGTTGTTGAAGTGGCCCTCTCAACTTTTGTTTCTTCAAGTTCTTTCGCATCTTCTACCGGAACAGACTGGTAAAGGGCGCATGGTTTTCACAAAATTGGAAAGTGTACATGGTCCTTCTATTTTATTTATATGATTTTGGCAATGAAATTTGATCCAATAAACTTTTAAACATTATATTTACACACAGAAAAGGGTCAGTTCAGTTTGCTTGCTGCCGCAAGTTATGTAAGGTTAATTCTGCTTGATTTCGGCTGGTACCAGTTCAGTGGTGTTTAAATAGATAGTTGCCACTAAATAAAATAGAAAAGAGAGATTTTTACCAGTGTTGAGGCTAGCTTTGATGCAAGTGCTTCAATCGCCTCGGAGTACTCATTCAACTTTGCTTTTGGCACACTAGTATGGGATATAATCATAAAATATACAATAAATTGAAAAAAAAAAAAGTTAGCTTCAAGCTGTGTATCAGTAAGGACAAAGGAGAACCAACTATTTTATTTGGAATCGTGCACTACATTGGGATCTAGTTGAGCCACTGAACATTGAGCAGAAGCTTGAAACCTGGAGGTAATGGTAACAGATGCTCCAGGCTGGTATACTAACTTTTAATTTACCTTACTATGACAAAAAGGAACGAAAATTTCTACATTTAGTGCATAAGTAAAGAGATCAAACACACACATGCACCCAGGCGCATGCACAGGAATACCTTGAGATTCCTTCTGAAGATATTTCTGTACTCAGTTGCTCCAGCAGTTCTCGTGAAGTAGTGATATACTATATTTTAAAGCAAAACAACAAACAAATATAACCATTGCATTAGCAAAAGAACAATAAATTAATTACTTAATATACATCCAGACTGAAATATTCTTGTAACAAGATGACATGCTTTATCAAGATGTAGAAAAACCTGGTAACAATTATGCTAAGAATTAGGTTCCAAAGTGGGTTTTACTTTTACTCCACAATTATTTCTGAGAGGCAGAGGTGGAGAAGGAAAGAACCTTGCCACCTAGTCAATGATGTAAAGTGATATAATTACTGACCTACCAACCTCCCTTCCCTCCTAGACCTTTGTCTGGTAACAATGAGCTACAACTCGCGTTTGTTTCATACTTGACACTAGAATGGTACCAGAAACATTCACAATAGACCATAAGTTACCACTAGATATAAACTTACAAAGAGCCATATTTTTTAATGGGAGTCCTTGTGAGCTATTAATTCTACATATGCAGCTGTACATATAGAAACTAACACAGCCCAAGAACAGAAAGAAGCCAATCTAACATGCTAGAAAACAGGCAAATCATTGGAGAGGCTCCTCTAGCTAGATTAACTAAAAAGAACTAAAACTAGAAATTAGATTAAGAAATTGATTAAACCTTACGTGAATAAGTTTAGTTTGATTCTGTTGATTAGGTGCCGCAGCAAGTAGCCTTCTTAGGTTCACTTCCGTCTTGCTTATCCCCATAATCACCCCTAAATCAGGTGGCAAACAGTCAAATAACAAGCATCTAGGTCAGGCTCTTACAACTTATACTACCTTCAAAATTGAAAATTGATCTCCTTGTACTACCATGATCTGCACTAACTATCAATCTATTGCTATCTAATAACTTCTCAGCTCAAAGATTGCAGATCGGTTCTCTCCCCCTTTTATTCCAGATTTCCATACTGTCAGGTGCATACATTGGATCGGTACCAGTACCAAGCTGATGCCACGCCAACACGACCTTACTGTTTCCCGATCTACAAATATATTCTGAAACCAACATATCGACATACTGTCACCTAACTTGTCGGATTGATTTGGGGATGGAACAGCGATTGCAGATCCGCCTCAAAGAAGATGCTGCACTTGCGTCGGATTCGCCGTGAAAGGAAGAGGCGAGACACAGGTGTCAAGGATAGTCGCCTAATCGAATGGCTTCTTTCATGTCAGAGAGGTTTCAAAAGCGCCGCGAGAAGGGAACAGGAAAGACGGGCTTGGTGAGAGGGAGAAAGCTCCGTTAAATGTTTTTTTTTAAAGGAAAATGTTCCGGAGATAATTCGGACTTTATTATTCATATAAAATAAAATAATAGATTATTATTTATATAAATATTTCATAATATAATTTATTTATATATTATTTCTTTTATTTATATTAAATAAATAATATAATAAAATCAATATTAATTAAGATGTCAATACCAGATCTCTCTTCGAAAGCTTGGCAGAAGCCGTCAAGGATAGAAAGCTCCGTTAAATGTTAATCCGAGTTTCTGACGCTTCAACGACTTGTAGACTTGTCGTCTTGTATCTTCATTGTTCTTTCTCTGTACACACTGAACACACCAATATATCCTCATTTGATAAGTAAACTAAAATTAAAATAAAATTAAAGTAGAATAAATATTAAATCACTTTAATATATTAATATTTAATAATAAATAAAATAATGAAAGTAAAAAATAATTAAAAACTAAAAACTTAATAATTTAATTTTACTCCACATGTATGAGTGTTTTAACTTACTCTTATCTTAAATCACATCTGTTTCGTATATTAAAACACTTTAAAATACTTAAATCATTTTTACTCCACTTGCCAAACGGGATAGTTTATTTCATTTAATATATATTAAACTGCCAATTTTGATAATCCATTTTTCTATTTTCTTTTTACGAGATGAGCAGTGACTTATTTAATTTTGTACAATTTTGTAGATAAATTTACCTCTGTTGTCGTTTTTCATTTATAGTGTTTTTTTTTATCAGAAAGACATCTCGCTTGTCCAAAAAGCAAAGAATAAATTGAATATCTCTTTAATAATTTTTTAGATAATTCTCAAAGTCAGAATCCAAGAAAACTAAGTAATACAAAGAACACCGTTAATTATTGACATATTGTGCAAAACTTTTTTAATCAATACAATTTTAATTAAAATGTATTGAAAATGCTTTTGAATATCATTAAAATACACGTTTTTAATCAATTTAACAATACTTTTATTGAAATATCATTAAAATTCATATAAAAACTTCTAGATATATTTATTTGTAATTTATATGTGTTTTTGGAGTAAAATTAATTAGTTATAATTCACTTCAAATTGCACTAAAATGCTTTCAAACTGCTTTTGAACGTGTTTATATATATTTTTAATAAAATTCGTCTCATTTCTGATTGAACCAACATCAAAATTCGCACAAAAGTTTATGGATATGTTTATTTCAAGTTTATATGTGTTTTTGGAACAAAATTGAATAGTTATGACCTATATTTCACCTCAAATTGCATTAAAATACTTTTAAACCGCTTTTGAACATGTTTATACACGTTTCTAATCAATTTGGCCCCAATTCTAATTGAATATTATCAAAATTCACTCAAAAGCTTCTGGATATGTTTATTTATAGTTTATATGTGTTTTTTGAGCTAAATTAATTAATTATGACATATATTTCACCTCGGATTGATTTTAAACTGCTTTCGAACGTTTTTTTATAAATATTTCTAATCAATTTGGCATCATTTCTGATAGAAATATCTTCACAATTCATTCAAAAGCTTCTGGATGCGTTTATTTATAATTTTATGTGTTTTTGAGCTAAATTGATTAGTTATGACCTATCTTTTACCTCAAATTGCATTAAAATGCTTCAGAACTGCTTTTGACCGTTCTTAAAAACGTTTTTTACCGATTTGGCCTCATTTCTGAATGAAATATGATCAAAATTCACACAAAAGCTAATGGATATGTATATTTTCAGTTCATATGTGTTTTTGAAGCCAAATTGATTAGCTAAGACCTATATTTCAACACAAATTGTATTAAAATGCTTCAAAACTGCTTTCGAATCTGTTTATACAAGTTTTTAATCGATTTAACCTCATTTTATGTTGAAATATCATTAAAATTCACAAAAAATCTTATGGATTTGTTTATTTACAGTTTATATGTATTTTTGGATCTAAATTGATTAGATATAACCTATACTTAACCTCAAATTATATTAAAATGCTTCAAAACTGCTTTTGAACCTATTATACACATTTTTAATCAATTTGGCCTCAGAAAATTTCTGAATGAACTATGATCAAAATTCGCTCAAAAGCTTATGGATATGTTCATTTATAGTTCATATGTGTTCTTGAAGCAAAATTGATTAGTTATGACCTAATCAATTTCACCTCCGATTGCATTAAAATGCTTTAAAACTGCTTTTTAACGTTTTTATACACATTTTTAATCAATTTGACCCCATTTCTGATTGGAAAAAACATCAAAATTCGCATAAAAGCTTTCTGACATGTTTATTCACAGTTTATATGTGTTTTTGAAGCATAATTGATTAGTTATGACCTATATTTCATCCCAAATTAAATTAAAACGCTTTTAAACTGCTTTTGAACGTGTTTACATATTTTTAACCAATTTTGCCTCATTTCTAAATCAAATATGATCAAAATCCGCACAAAAGCTTGTTGATATGTTTATTTAAAGTTTATATGTGTTTTTGGAGCAAAAATTGATCAGTTATGACCTATATTTCACCTCAAATTGCATTAAAATGCTTCAAAACTGCTTTTCAACCTGTTTATACACGTTTTTAATCAATTTGACCTCTTTTCTGATTGAAATATCATCAAAATTCACACAAAAGCTTATATGTTTATTTACAGTTTATATGTGTTTTTCTAGCAAAATTGATTAGTTATGATCTATATTTCACCTCAAATTATTTTAAAATGCTTTAAAACTGTTTTGGAACGTTTTTATACTTATTTTTAATCAATTTGACTTAATTGTTTATTGAAATATCATCAAGATTCAGACAAAAGCTTATGCATTTGTTTAGTTACAGTTTATATGTGTTTTTGCAGCACAATTGATTAGTTGTGACCTATATTTCACCTCAAATTGCATTAAAATGCTTTAAAACTGCTTTTGAAAGTTTTTATACACGTTTTTAATAAATTTGACCCCATTTCTGATTGAAATATCATAAAAATTCTCACAAAAGCTTATGCATTTGTTTATTTAGAGTTTATATGTGTTTTTGGAGCAAAATTGATTAGTTATAACCTATATTTCACCTAAATTGCATTAAAATGCTTCAAAACTGATTTTGAACCTATTTATCCACGTTTTTAATCAATTTGGTTTCCTTTCTTTGAAATAACATCAAAATTCACTGAAAAGCATCTTGATATGTTTATTTACAGTTTATATGTGTTTTTGGTGCTCAATTATTTAGTTATGACCTATATTTCACCTCGAATTGCATTAAAATGCTTTTGAACTGCTTTTGAACGTTATACACATTTTTAATCAATTTGACCTCATTTTTTTTTTTGAAATATCATGAAAATTCACACAAAAATCTTATGGATTTTGTTTATTTACAGTTTAAATGTGTTTTTGGGGCAAAATTAATTAGTTATGACCTATATTTCACCATAAATTGTATTAAAATGATTTTGAATGTGTTTTTCTTCGCATTTTTAATCAATTAGGCCTCATTTTATAATGAAGTATGATCAAAATTCGCAGAAAATACTATGGATATGTTTATTTACTGTTATATGTATTTTTGGAGTCAAATTGATTAGTTATAACCTGTATATCAACTGAAATTGCATTAAAATGCTTCAAAACTGGTTTTGAATATGTTTACACGTTTTTAATCAATTTGGCCTCATTTTTGGTTAAAATATCATCTGAATTCACACAAAATCTTACGGATTTGTGTATTTACAGTTTATTTGTTTATTTATAGTTATATTTGTTTTTTGGAGCAAAATTAATTAGTTATGACCCCACAAATTGCATTGAAATGCTTCAAAACTGCTTTTAAAGCTGTTTACACAGGTTTTTAATCAATTTGGCCTCATTTTTTGTTAAAATATCATCTGAATTCACACAAAATCTTATGGATTTGTGTATTTACAGTTTATGTGTTTTTGGAGCTAAATTGATTAGTTATAACGTTTCACCTCAAATTGCATTAACATGCTTCAAAACTGATTTTGAACCATTTATACACGTTTTTAATCAATTTGTTTTCTTTTCGACAATTTTGCTTCATTTTTCTGTTTGAAACATGATCAAAATTCGCTCAAAAGCTTATGGATATGTTCATTTATAGTTTATATGTGTTTTTGGAGCAAAATTGATTAGTTATGTCCTATATTTCACCTCAAATTGCATTAAAATGATTTAAAACAGCTTTTTAACGTTTTTATACCAATTCTGATTCAAATTACATCAAAATTCACTCAAAAGTTTCTTGATATGTTTATTTACAGGTAATATGTGTTTTGGATCATAATTGGATTCGTTATGGCCTATATTTTATCACAAATTGCGTTAAAATTCTTTTAAACTGCTTTTGAACGTGTTTACACATTTTAATCGATTTGACCCCATTACTGATTGAAATAATATCAAAATTCACTCAAAAGCATCTTGATATGTTTATTTACGGTTTATATGTGTTTCACGTCAAATTTCATTAAAATGCTATTAAAGTGCTTTTGAACATGTTTGCACATTTTTAATCAATTTTGCCTCATTTTCTGTATGAAATATGATCAAAATTCACACAAAAGCTTATGGATATGTTTATTTACAGTTTATATGAGTTTTTGGAGCCAAACTGATTAGTTATCACCAATATTTCACCTCAAATTAAATTGAAATGCTCCAATACTGCTTTTATGTTTACACATTTTTAATCAATTTGGCCTCATTTCTGAATAAAATATGATCAAAATTCACAAAAAAGATGATGGCTTTGTTTGTTTAGAGTTTATATGTGGTTTTGGAGCAAAATTGATCACTTATGATCTATATTTCACCACAAATTGCATTTAAATGCTTCAAAACTCCTTTTGGACCTGTTTATACACATTTTGAATCAATTTGGTCTCATTTTTTGTTGAAATATCATCTAAATTCATACAAAATCTTATGGATTTGTTTATTTACAGTTTATATTTGTTTTTGGATTTTAATTGATTAGTTATGATCTATATTTCACCTCAAACTGCATTAAAATGGTTTTAAACTGCTTTTGAACGTGTTTATACACGTTTTTAATCAATTTGGTTTCATTTCTGATTTAAATATGATCAAAATTCGCACAAAAGCTTATGGATATGTTTGTTTACAGTTTACATGTATTTTTGAAGCTAAATTGATTAGTTATAACCTATATTTCATATCGAATTGCATTAAAATGCTTTAAAATTGCTTTGAACGTGTTTATACACGTTTTTAATCAATTTGGCCTCATTTGTGATTGAAATATTATCAAAATTGACTCAAAAACTTCTGGATATTTTTATTTATATTTTATATGTGTTTTTGGAGCTAAATTGATTAGTTATGACTTATATTTCACCTCAAATTGCTTTAAAATGTTTTAAACCTATATACACTTTTTTAACTAATTTGATCTCAATTATGATTAAAATATCATTAAACTTCATACCAAAGATTCTGGATATGTTTATTTATACATAGGGGTGTCAATTTTTGACCCAATCTAGTGGGTCGACCCGACCCGAATGACCTGAGAGAAATTAGATCGGGTATGGGTCAACAATTTTTGACCCATCTCGGGTCGGGTAGGATCGTCTCGAAATGACCCTAATAATTATATTTTTATGTTTAATTTTGAAAATTTATACTAATTAAGATTTATTTATATACTAATTAATATTAAATATATATTAATTCAGATTAATTATATACGAATTAAGATTGAGGTATAAAAATATAAAAAAATAATTATTAAATGTTTAATCAATTTATTCAGGTTGGGTCAGATTAGA
The DNA here is from genome assembly GCA_037678475.1 of x Bolboschoenoplectus mariqueter. Lineage (NCBI taxonomy): Eukaryota > Viridiplantae > Streptophyta > Magnoliopsida > Poales > Cyperaceae > x Bolboschoenoplectus > x Bolboschoenoplectus mariqueter. Next base: position 1,526,437 of record CM075273.1, read on the forward strand.
TCGACCCGTGACCCGAATGGGTCGTATATGGGTCAAAAAATTTTGACTCGAATTAAATTGGGTCGGATGAGGTTGGATCAAAATAATAATTAAATAATGTTGACCCGACCCAACCTATTGACACCCCAAGTTTATATGTGTTTTTGGACTAAATTGAATAGTTATGATCTATATTTCATCTCAAATTGCATTAAAATATTTTTAAACTGTTTTTGAACGTGTTTACACACGTTTTTAATCAATTTAGATACATTTCTGATTGAAATATTATCAAAATTTACTTAAAAGCTGCTGGATATATTTATGTACTTTATATGTTTTTTAAGCTAAATTGATTAGTTGTGACTTATATTTCAGTCAAAATGAATTTAAAATGCTTTTAAATATACACATTTTTAATAAAAAAGATAACCAAAAGGAAAAAAGAAATATCTTTATTTATTTTTGTAATAATTATCCCTCTCAATTTGAAGTAAATAAATTAATCTCCCTCATTCTTTTTTCCCCTTTTCTTTTCTCTCAAACCCTCGGGAGGTTTTATGTTTGATCGATCTTAAAAGTAATAATTTTCAGGCCTGCATACATTTTTTTTTTGACATAAGCCTTCCGTTAACTGCCATATTTATTAGCCTGCTTAACATAGAAAGCCCAGTTTCCATGCGCTCCGCTCCCTTCCTCGCGCTCTCTGTCTGCAAGTCTCCCTCGACGCTCGTCTCTTTTCGTAGCAGTCTCCCTTTTCAGGCGTTCACCACTTTGCTTTCCCATCTCCTATCCACTGAAGCACCACTGGACCGTAGACTGTGCAACCCGAACATTGCATTGCAAGGCACGAATAGAAATTACACGCAATTTGCGAGCTCGTCGGTCTCTCACAGTCTCACTCTATGAAATAATTGGATTGATTACTAATTGATTATAATATTTCTGCGATCAGCCTCAGCGAAAGTCATGGATGACAAGGAGGGAAGAGAGCTGGAAAACCTAGCTCTTCAAAAAGTGGTGGATGTCTCGTCGGCTATTGACGCGGCGAGGCAGGTAGACGAAGTGATCTGCGCTCTTCATTCACTGGCTGCTCTCATCTTCTCCGTCGATTCCTCGCTTGTCTCAGGTCTGATTCCAAGTTCTGAACCCTATTCACTTCGTTTTGGGAGCGGGTTTAGGGTAGTTAGCTCCTGACCCCTTTCTGCACTTTTAATATTTCTGCCTATCTTAGCTTATGAATTTTTCATTTTTCCAATTATATCTAGGTGCTGTTGATCAGCGTTTCAAGGAGCAGGTAATTTCTGTCAGCACCTATTTTTAATTTTTCCAAAATTCTTTTATCATTTTAACTTTACTCGTATATTAGTGAATTTAACGGATTGTAGGTATTTAAATATCTGGCATTCTTTTAAGTTAATTCAAAAATGTTGTTCTCTTGCTCTAATTGAAAAAAAAGTACCCGCCTTATGTATTCGATGATTATTATCATGTCCTTTGAGAAGCATTAATTGGTTGGTCTTCGATTATAGTTGTTGAATTTTGAAATTGTCAGGTTCTGAGTGTTAAATGTGCAACTGATGGTGAAAAAGAGTCCTTCAGGAACAATTTTTACCATGGTCCAGCCTTTCCTACAATGGCTAAGTTATTACTATTTGGTAAGTGAAGCTTCTCCCTTTAAGACTTGTAAAAGGACTTGTCAAGTCCAATCTCAATCACATCTAATTTAAATGTCTAAGTTGAACTTCTGAAAACTACGCAGAGGTGGCCCCAAATTGGCTAGCTCAGTTCCCAAAATCTGTGAGAAGTCAAATTTATGATTCATTTTTTATCAAGGGACCTTCAATTGAAGTACTTGAGGCACTTGTCCCTATGCTAAATCAAAAAGGAAGTGATAATGATCCTGTTCTTAATAAGATCTGCTCCAGTGTCGAAAGGTTCTACTTCACAACTTTGAAAATTTTCAACCATGTAATTATTTCATGTGATCCTAGATTAATTTTTGTGTAATTATACTTCAACAGGTTACTAATTCTATGTTACCTGGAGAAAGAAGGGATCCATCGTATGGTTATGGAATTTGACTGTGTTAAGAAAGAAAAAGGCGTAATTGTCAAGAAAGAAGATAAAGACTTTGTTTCTAGAGTGGCACAATTACTTGCATCTATTCCGGATAAAACTAGGCCTGGAGCATCATCGAAACTCTCCCCATTGTATCCTTTTGTTCTGTGTTCCAAATTTTTTTGGTTTTATGTTTAAATTAAATAAAAGATGAACCAACCAGTGGGTAGCTCATGTGGTTAAATGAATTCTCACAATGTCAAAAGTGATGTCATGCTTAGTGCTTTATCAAAAATAAGTAGATAAATAATCAAACTATTAATAAATAAATAATAAATCAAATGCGCAGACAGTTTGTTGAATGTTTCCTTTTTTCCTTGGGTTTGTGTCATATTATGGGATTGTGAACTCACAGTGCAACTTCTTTGGATTCCTTTACCAATACAAAAAATGATGGATTTAGTTCTTTCTTTGTTAAGAGAATTGTTAAATTCATGTCAGGTTAATTTTTCATTCATTGCTTCTTCGCATGAAAACTTATTTTTAGCTCCCTGTAACTTTGTTATCTTTTGTTACATATAAAATTTGAATAGAAGTAAATAAAATTGCTTTGATGAGATGACATGGCAAAGTGGAGTTTTACTTGATCTTGAATATCTGTAACACTAAGTACACCGGTTTTATTCTTTTTTACCTTTTCTTCTATACTTCTGCTTGAAGTCTACCACCGTTTTCCTCATTGTGCTACATTTTGACTTATATATGCTACTTGCTTATCCCTAACTGAAGCACTAAGCTCGTTCTTCAAGCAAGCTACAATTCAACTAATTGCTGGGGCAGAAGAGAAAGCAGTACTATGTCCTAGTGAGTGCGATGTCATTGACAAGGACAGCCCGGAACATTATACAATCCTTTTTGTTGGAGAAACATTTTCTCGTATCATTCGTCGCGGGTCAACTGGTTTGTGCTAAAAATGACAACTTGTCTAAAAGAGGAACATGATTATTTTAATTCATAAATTTGGTTTAATATGGCTTTACTTTAGTCAATGAATGGTACTATGTCTTTGATTTGCTTTGAAATGTCAATGGTTCTACTACTTTGCACTGGTCAATAAATGAAATTACAGTAGGTGCATAGCATTCATCTACCTATTGTAATGTTAATGTACCCCCCAAAAAAAAAAGAGAAAAAACTTACCCAAGCATGTGGGCACACTGCACCGATTCACCTACATACACATGGAAATAAGAGAAAGGAAAATGAAGAGCACTTGTTGACTGCTCATGGTGATCCTGTATTCTGCTTTTTGGTGTTTTGTTGAGTTTTTGGCAGCTTATTAATTCTTTATATTACTTTTTTCAGACATTGTAGTATCTGAAATGGTGCCAAGGATTTGTGACCTTGCCAAGAGCCTTTTATCATCAAATTCCAATTCCTCTCTTCCTTCAGTAATTGAATCTACTCCCAAATTCTGGTTTTGGTTGAATTTGATTGAGACCATAAGGGATCAATACTCAGTTGAGAGGTTGGCTGAAGGAATTTTGCGCCAGCTGGCATCAAGAGCTGTAAATGATACTGAAGCTTACTGGATTTTGTGGATTCTATTTAATAGGAGTTATAGCCATATAACAACTATTAGGTGAGCTCACAAAAACTTGAGATGAAGTCCATAAACATATTTTAGTACGTTAGTCTTTATTTTCATATAGATTTTTTTTCTTGTTTCTTATAAAATTGCTATATTCTTCAACTCAGGTCCATGTTTGTTGACAAATTTCTCTTTTGGAAAGTACTTCCTGTTAGCTGCCTGAGATGGATTCTACAATATTCTGTTTTCGAAGTAGCACCAATCTCAGAAACAGAAATAAAGTGGCAAAAGCCACCTCATTTTGTGGACACCATACAGCGCTTGGTTAGTATTTGGTCGAAGCGTGAATTTGTTCAATCTTCATCTATGGAGCAACAAGCTTGTATCCTTTCTAGTTATGATAAGCTTTAAAAAAAATAATTTGTTTTGGAATACTTTCATGAGGGTCACTAAGTTACATGCCAAATCATTAATTGGCCACTCAACTTTGGTTAATTCCTTCATGTCACTGAACTTTGATTTTTTTCTCAGTCAACTTAGTTCGTCTTTATTTCTCTTCCTGTTCCTGAGACCCTGACCTTGCATCTACTTCTCTTCTCAATACTTTTCCATTGCCTCCCACAGCTTAATTTCTCTTTCCCTTCATGCTTCTGTATTCTCACTTTTTGGTTAGAGGTTGAGAGAAAAGAGAATGACGTGGGGGTTTATGCTGTTATGGAAAAGTGGGAGTGAGAGATAAATTGAAAGAACTGCAGAAAAATATATCCCGTTTGCTTATTTGATGGAAGGTCGGCAGAGTGACTTGATTGGAACAAAATGCAGTTCCTCGGCTTGAAGGGGACAAATCAAAGTTGAGCAACCAACTGCTGGATCTGGACTAAATTTGGTACCCTCCAGGAATTTACCATAGGTTTTATTTATGGGAATACATGAAAATGAATACAGAAGTAACATAATTCTACTAATTTTATATTAATATTATGCAACTTTTTGTAAAATAAATTCTTAAAATTCATGGATCCTCTTAAGGTTACTTGCAATAAATCTTAGTTATGTACTTGTACCGAATAAGGTCATAATCTTTATTTGTGAGATGTTGCTATTCTCCCTGACATCGCTTAGATCTGACGGCTGCTGTGGGGTTGTGTCTGGAGAAAATGTCTAAGCAAGAGCTAGAAGCAGCTAAAGATGTTTTGAATTCGATTCTTCAAGGAGTTAGTTGTATGTTCATTCCACTTATGTTATAATTAACTCGGTCTTTCATTTGCAGTTTTGTTGAGGTCTACATTCAATTTCATTTTCTTCTTCATTTTACTCTTGGTAGGTAGGCTGGAGAGCCCAATTGACTTGGTTCGAAAAATGGCAAGCGCAATTGCGTTAACATTTTCTAAAGTCGTTGATCCAAAAAATCCCCTTTATCTTGATGACAATCACTCTGATGTAGTTGATTGGGAATTTGAGGTTTTAACCCAGAAAAAGGCAATAACTTCTTCAAGCAAGAAGCAAATCATAAACAAGCCAAAGCCTCCTTCGCCAGAGAAAAGCAGAGAGAAATTGAGTGATAAGAAGGAGACTCGGAGTTCAATTTTGATTGAAGAAATATCTGATAAGGATGTAGAAGATGAGGAGAAGGTTTATAATTCAGATTCTTCAAGTGATACATCACTGGAGCCGTATGATTTATCAGACGACGATTCAGATTTGAACAAGAATTTCACTCAACTTGGTGACATTGCGGCAGCTTTGAGAAAACCTGATGACCCTGATGGAGTAAGTAGATGCTCTCTTTATTCTTATGTTCTCTTCCTCAGATTGCATTTTTTTTTTTCCTTTTTCCAGGAGGGGTTGAGTCTGTTTGTTGAGTGTAATTTTCCTGAAAATGTCATGCTTTCCAAGTCTTGTGAACTATGAAATTTGGACTACTACTGTTAGAAGGAAACAAAATTAAGCCCATAATTTAAATTTCCAACCTCCTGCACCCACGCGCACACACATTTGTGATTGATGATTCTGGTACCAGCTCCTGTAAAGGCATATAGATGCAGAAAATTGATGCTTTTTGACTGATAACCAGTAGAACAGGGCATCTTGTACTATTCATTCATGCTACTGCTTTTAGCTTTGAAACTCTCGTTTTTCTTTGTGCAGGTTCAAAAAGCACTGGATGCGATGGAAAAGCTTGTTAGAGCCTCACCTGATGAGCTTCGTCACAACTCAAGTGACCTCGTCAGAGCTCTGATACATGTCCGCTGCGCTGATGTGGCAGCTGAAGGGGAAGAAGAATCATCAGAAGAAAAGAGGCAAAAGGCACTTGTTTCTTTACTGGTCTCATGTCCCTTTGAGACGCTGGATGTGGTAACAAAGTTGCTTTATTCATCAAGTGTAGATATAAGCCAGAGAATTCTTATAATAGATGTCATGACTGAGGCAGCTTTAGAGCTGTCAGAAACAAAAATCATTACAAAGAAAGTGCATCGAAAAGGGAATTTGGTAACTTCCACCTCTCAACCTTGGTTCATACCTGGTGACAGAGGGCCTGTTGGGGCTGGTCCGTGGAGGGAGATATCAGGACCTGGCTCTGGCATGCTTCAGAATTGGTCGCATCAATATGAGAGAGAGCTTCCTTCTAGACCCGGTCAGAGGAAATCAGGAAAAACACATAAATGGGGTGTTGCTAACTCAAAGGATTTACAGCAGGAATGGTCCAAAAATAGGTTTCCGCTGTATGCTGCTGCATTTATGCTACCGGCCATGCAAGGGTTTGATAAAAAGAGGCACGGAGTTGATTTGTTAAATCGTGATTTTGTTGTCCTTGGAAAGTTAATTTATATGCTTGGTATTTGCATGAAATGCATGGCTATGCATCCTGAGGCGTCAGCTTTGGCACCATCTCTACTTGACATGATAAAATCAAGGTGCATATTTTTTATGAACCCTATGTTAGCCACCAGCATCCACCAGACAGTGAGAACAGCCTACACATGAAAGTCCCAGTAAGTTGTGGTCCATGTTATCAACTAATACCAAAGAAGTTAACAAGTCAGATTTTGTTTTTGATATGTTACACCATAGTTCCTGCCTTCCTGGTACTTGCAGTTCATGGTCCCATTTCTCTTTTTGCATCTAAGATGGAACATTTTTGGCCTTATGCATATATGCCATGATTGTATGAAAGCAAGGTCAAGTCAATAGAAATAAAGTTAATTTCTCCGTCTCTTTCATATAGCCAACCAAAAACATAGAATTCTTGGTGATATTTGCAAAGTTAATAAAACAATAGTTCTTGTTTGCAGATTACAAATAATGTAAAAAGGTCTTGATGCAGGATGGTGATCCTTTTCCAAAATCTGGTTTGATAATCATACACTATTCACATGTACTTGCTAACTGTGTCTGTGCATTAATTTTCCAATCAGGGATGTCTCGCACCATCCCGAAGCATATGTAAGAAGATCTGTCCTTTTTGCTGCTTCATGCATTCTAGTTGCGCTACACCCTTCATATGTAGCTTCTGCTCTAATTGAAGGCAATCAGGAGATCTCTACTGGCTTGGAGTGGATTCGTGCATACGCCATCCATGTGGCAGAAGCTGACTCAGACACAGAGTGTGCATCGGTGAGTATAAATGAAGTTTGAATATATTATTAATAGTGTCAGTTATGTCTGGTACCAGTAAAAATTGTATGACGAGCAAACTCAAGTTCCTCCTGGATCCGTTCGGTGCTTAATTTGTTAATTGAGGATTGACTCAGGCTTCAGTTAAGTTTGGCATAAAGTAAATGCACAAATAATGGGTAGCATTCTGATTGGATGTATGGTAATTGACTATAATGATAATAGAACTTGTAGAGCTTCATAAATTTGTTAATTTGTTTTTCATTCTTCTCTTGTATAGATGGCAATGAATTGCCTTCAACTCCATTCCGAGATGGCTCTTGAGACTTCACGTGCACTGGAGTCAGCAGATCGTGTCAAGACACAGTCAAGGACTTTGCCTTCAAAGTTAGATAACATTATAATTCCGTTTGCAAATATGAAGTAAACTCCTGGAAAACAGTACTTTGTACATTCTCGCATTTCACTTATTAGTTTAATCGGTTGAATTGTTGTGGAAGTTTAGCAAGGAACCTCTATTTAACTCTTAGTAGTTAATAGGATATAGTACATATAATTTTGATGTTATATGTTGTTGTTGCTCCAGCATCTTGATCTAAGCTGTGATAATCTTGCTCGTGGTAAAAAACATTTACTTCCGTCTTAAAACTCAGAGAGTACATTTGCCTCAATTACTACCTTTTTCGTTTTCAACATTTGTTTAGGGGAGGTGCTATTCACAATTTGTTTGGAGATTAGATTTAATCTAAACCTATTCTGATTAATATTACAATTGTCAAATCTTATGATGAGGAAATATGAGAGAGAGATGTGTTTAGGTGAGGATATATTCAGTACTCAAGTTTTGATGGATACATTTTCAGTTATAAAAGGCTTGATGGGTATACACTTAATTTCATCTAAAATTTTTGTTAGCGAAAACATTTATTCTTTTCACGAATTTTAAGGAAATGTACATTATGTTTGCCTTTATTGCAGTTAAATTCGACGGAATCTCATTGCAACAATTCAAATTCTAGCTACTATCAAATCACCATATCTTGTGGACTTATGAACAGAAATCTCTATGCAAAACAAATGACTCACAATCGTAAAGTAATGATTATTAATTATATCTTGTGGCCATATGGATTTGTCAGTTGTCACCACACATTTAATTTCCAAGACACCGCACTTTCGTTGTCTATAGCAGGTATCAAACCTCGTTTCCACATCATACAACCACAAACTGGATTTTGCCATTCATTCATCCAATTAACACTAAGAATTACGGACTTGCTACTACACGTCTAACAAAACAACACATGGTACCATATTTTGCTCTTATGGATCACATCACATGCCATCCATGAGTCACATAATGTTCTCACTAATGCAACTAAGTCACTATTAATTAACGAGGAGGGATCTAATAACCATAATCATTAGTGTCCATGGTATCTACTTTATTATATATATTTTAATTAATATATATAAATCGTTAGATATATTCTAATCCATCTCAATAATATGCATATAAAAAAATATTGAATTTTAACTTTATTTTGGTATTCATCAAGAAAGTAAATTAAATTATAAAATTTGGTCATTTGATTTTTATTAGTGCTTGATGTATAATAAAATAAATTGAAATTATGTAATTTTTTGTGTACCTATATAGTATAATATATACAAAATATCCAATTAATTAATTTTATTATTTAATAATTTAACATATAATTATTTGAGATTTAATTTCTCTTAATTAATATCGTTTCACGGAGTACAAGAAATTATCCTTGCTCCAATGTTCCATACATTATCAACTATTAATACCATAATGGTAACACAGCCCAACGCACCACATTACAAGAAAATGGGTTTATTTATGGCCCAAAATACAAAAATAGCAACCCATATTATAGATAGACGGTCAGACCCATTTGAGGTTTTCTATTATTTCGGCATCAGTTCTTCTGACTCATTTGAGACTCCCCAGTTTTTAACCCTTTCCTCGAGCACAAGAAACCTCAGAAGAGAGCAAAAGGAGAACCTAAGCTAAAGCAGTTGCGAAGCTCAAACCCTCATCTCACCATATCGTAATCGAGAGAGGGAGGGAGAGAGAGAGAGAGGGGAAATGGAGGAAGGGATGGATTCGAAGCAGCAGCCGCATCTGATCTTGGCGCACAAGCTGTTCCTTCTCTCTCACCCGGATGTAGACGACATCGACAAGGTTCGCCTCCGTGAAGAGGTTCTCTCCGTCGTCAAATCCGATGGTAATCTCACTTCTCCGATCTATCTTTAACTTATTGCCGAAACTAGATCTAGTTTTGCTCTCGCTGTGTTGCTGTTGGTTTAGTGAATTCCTGTGCAATTGGTACCTATAGACAGATTGTGGCATCTCTAGGGATTAGGAGATTCAGGCCCTCCTCCACTTGTCCGATTATATTTTTGTTCCAGCTAATGTCTGTGTCAATATTTATTGTAGGCTTAAATTAAGCCTGGATTATAGCTATCAGCAAATAGTAACAATGCCAATTAAGAAATTGCACAATTAAAAGAAATAATTTATAATTGTAAGAGAGTCTGGAGTATGATTGAGTGATACTGGTTGTTCAATTGTTTGGATAAGCACTTTATCTAGTCTAAGAATTTACTTCTGTGCTAGAGTACACTAATATTTGTTTCTGTTTTAGTTAGATTTGTTTGTCTGTATTAGTTAGACTGTATTTAACCTTGATTCTCCCATATAGAGGATAATGCACATGAAAAAGTTGTGATCTTTGTACTGTTCAGCTGACTGGAAGCAACAGTATGTATTGAGCTACTTACTGAATTGAGGACCTCTTTACAAGTTGTTTCATTGTTTGTGTGTGTATATTTTTTTTTTTAGATATGGCTTCTCTATATGAATTTCTTACCACTTCGGGGGTACTTGAGAAGGATGCTGAGCTTCTTGATGCAATGAAAAAACGAATTGAGGAGGAAATTAAGAAGCTTGATGAAAAGTAAATTACCCTTTCGTCTTTTGCTTTTACAGCTTTACCTTTATTATTCAGAAGATTTTGAATTTCTTTTTTATTCGTTAAAGTAGATGTTATCAACTATTTTAGTATGCTAGAGTTTGATGACGTTCTTGTCAGGAGAAAGGGGTTCTGTAATTTCTCTGAAGATCAAGCCTTATTAATTGCATATAGCCATCACTAATCAGTATGTATTTTATTTTTTAAGGATTGCTGATGCTGAAGAGAACTTGGGAGAAAGTGAAGTACGTGAGGCTCATCTTGCCAAATCCTTGTACTTCATTCGCATTTGTGATAAGGTAAAAACCTCCGCTCTTTATTTCACATTTTAGATAAATATAATATTTAAGCTGTTTGAATAAAGCATTGACAAAAGTAACATCTTGTCATAGTTCTGGTTTTAAATTATTATTTTGTCTTGCATTTTAATAAAGGAAAGAGCCCTGGAACAGCTTAAAGTGACTGAAGGAAAAACAGTTGCAGTTGGTCAAAAAATGGACCTCGTTTTCTACACATTGCAGCTTGGTTTTTTCTACATGGATTTCGACCTTATTTCCAAATCTATTGACAAAGCTAAGAAGTAAGTCATATAAGAAACTTCAATTCTTTCCATTGATCATTGCAATAATCCTAGTTAACTGTGTACTTCTTTTGAAATGCACTTGTTGTGATTTTTTTGCTTAGTATATATTTTATTTGTTTCTTCTGTGCATTTGATTAGTTTATTTGAGGAGGGAGGAGACTGGGAGAGGAAGAACCGCCTGAAGGTATATGAAGGCTTGTATTGCATGTCCACAAGAAACTTCAAGAGAGCTGCTAGTTTGTTTCTGGACTCCATCTCAACCTTCACCACTTATGAGTTGTTCCCTTATGATACTTTCATCTTTTACACTGTTCTGACGAGCATCATCTCCCTGGACCGTGTCTCCCTCAAGCAAAAGGTACATTGTCAGTATATTAGCATGTTGTTGGCAGTAATGCCTTTAGCTGGAGCTTTTGAAGATGTCTAATTTTTTAAAAAAAGAACATTTCGGACAACTCCAAAATCCTGATTGAAATGGGCAGTTGAAATGAACACAACTATTGTATGTTATCAATGTTATTGCATGCATGTGTTGCATCTGCATTATCCTTTTGTGGTTTATGTGTATAGGTAGTGGATGCACCAGAGATACTTACAGTTATCGGAAAGGTGCCCCATCTCTCTGAGTTCCTCAACTCGCTTTATGGATGCCAGTACAAGTCTTTCTTCATAGCATTCTGTAAGTGTCACATAAATATTTTTATAATTTTATCATTTTTAAGCAAATCTCTTCCTATAATAACAGCTCCAGCACCATAAACTGGTACCACTAGAAATTGGTAAATACAATAATTTGGAAGTGACTGAAGGTACTAATATACTTTTTTATGAAAAAATAGACTATATTAGTCCACACAGGATCTTATTTGACTGCAACTTACTTTTTATCCAGCCAAGATATAACACTTCCCTTGTATGTCAGGGTACCAGTACCCTTGCATACTAAGAGATAGGTAGGTAATGCAGTTGCAATAAAGACTTAATGCAGCTTCTGAAACTAACTGCTTGCTTAAACTTTGTACTCAGCTGGTCTGACAGAGCAGATAAAGCTGGACCGCTTTTTACAGCCTCATTTCCGTTACTACATGAGGGAGGTCCGTACCGTTGTTTATTCTCAGTTCCTGGAATCTTACAAGAGTGTCACCATGGAAGCTATGGCAACTGCCTTTGGGGTTACTGTCGATTTCATTGATCAGTAAGTCCATTTTATTTGTTTAAATAATAAATGAGAAGAATTTTTTTGCATATTTAGCTCCCAGTAAAGTGCATTTGTGGATGTAGGTTATATTTACATTCCTGACCCATAATTAGCTCTGGTAGAATCTTTGCTTTTTCTTTTTGATTTTTTTTACAGACAACTGTACACTTGCAAAATTCAAATTTGAAATCGGGAGTCCATATTGTATCTTTTTGTTATACCTCCAAAATTAGGTGAAAAAAATAAACAGAGTAAGCTAGAAGCAAAAGCAGTTTACTTTTGATTGTAGTGGCCTTGTGTTCGATGCTCCCTTTCTTTTAATTTTTTTTTTTGATTGAGATATGTCGATGGGGATTGACTGTGGTGCAAAGAACTGAAAAAGAAAAAAGAATCCCATCTATTGTCAGCATAGTAAGATGAGAGCTGTATTATAAATATCTTATTTTGAAATTGGATTGGGATTGGGCCAAAAAAGAAAACTGTAAAATAGAATGCAAAGAAATTAAGGTCATAACTCTCTGTATTGTTGGCACAGTACCCCAACTCATAGTAAGGTAGAGTCGTTTCATAAATTATCTCGTTTTGATTTGTAGAGAGTTGTCACGGTTTATAGCAGCTGGGAAATTGCATTGCAAGATTGACAAAGTTGCTGGGGTTTTGGAAACCAACCGACCAGACGCAAGAAATGCATTCTATCAGTCAACAATCAAGCAAGGAGATTTCTTGCTTAACCGCATTCAGAAGCTCTCTCGTGTGATTGATCTGTAAAAACAATTCGAACTAAGATGCCAAGTCTCTGGGGATGTCTTGTATGTACTTTTCCAGTTATTTATTTCTTGTTGGATGGTATCCTGTGTCTCAACCTAGTTGATTTAGCTTTGCACGTTTGTTGCTTCTAGACACAGGATCTTATGTTTGGAAGAGAGTTTTAATTTCTGAGAATCCATCTAGAAATAGGTTCTTCCATTACGAATGTTTTTATTTCTCTTTCATTGTTTTAATTTCGATTTCGATTATCTTTGTGGTTTTTCATTGGCTATTTCTTGTGGGTGCACTCTGCATTGTCTTTCAAACTTTACAAATTTGATCCGTTACTAGGCACCTTAGTATATTGACCGTTCTATCCTTTTTAACAATGAAAATGAGTGGATATTCAATATTGCCTTCAAGAAAATTGTAAAACGTGCATATTTTCAATGAAGTAACAATGATGCTTCAGATCTCTGAGCCTCCTTCAAATGTCCCATATAATCGATTTGTGTGACTTTTGAGCCATAAAATTGGCTCTCGGACTTTTAGGCAGCGTGCAGGTAGCTTTGACACGTGGGGCAGCGTGCAGATAGGTTTGACACGTGTCCCATGGAGATATAGTACTTCGAGCCAGCTAAAATGAGTATGATCATTTGTTATTTAAAGGGAGACAAACCTCAAATATACCTCTCAAGATAGAAGTTACAATATATAGGAAATTCATGAATGATACATTTGCTGTTCCTCGATAATGTATACATCCTTACTCGGCCATTGCAAGGTTCAATATATAGTTTAATAACAAGCAGCAGAAAATATATTTAGGTTCACTTAGTGAAGCAACAAAATACAATTACACACACTCATATGAGCAAACACATAAAATACACCCAGAAAAAAAATATAGAACGTGAGCATATTTGAAAAGTACAGGGGATGGGAATTCTGTTTCATTCTTGCATGACATCTTAAGAAACTGATGTCTCTGTCTCTGCCTCGCTCTGCTCATCTTGGTACGATTCCTCCATATCTCTTTGAAACCTTGGGTCTGTAACTTCAACCATAGGACGGTTGCAGTGTTCGTCCACTTGCTTCTGCACCACATCCATGTTTGCCACATAAACCCTATAACCAAGAACAAGTGTCCTTAGTTTTAAAAGGTGTTTTATGTCAGTGATACCAACCTTCAATTGACACAATTCAATCTCTAATGTTTCCAATTGCGGCAATGAGTGCTCTTGAAAATGCACTTCTTGTAGATTTGCTAAGTCGGAAACCATCAATACTCTGAGCTTTTGGAATGCATTATTCCCAAAGATCAGCTTGGCACCAACATATGCATCAACCCAAAGACGGAGGAGGATCAGGTTAGGCAGTTCCTGAAGGGCATCTATGGCACCATCCTCTAATCTAGTATCACATAAAATTACCTTTGCCAAATTATCTAGCTTAGGAATCCAAATAGGCAACTTTCCCATCCATCCAAACAATTTCATGTTTTGGAGGTGTTCAGGAGGTGATGAGATGTTATCTAGACAACCGACAGCAGCTGCTTCCTTGTTCCTGATTCCAATCCGTAGAGAGCGAAGGCTGCTGAGTTTACTAATGGAGGCAGAGAACTTTTCATAGTGCTCTCTTTAGATCTGTCGCACCTAGTCTCTTTAGTTGGTGTAGCTCTCCCAGCTCTTCTACTACTTTAGGATGGCTTCTTGAAATGTTGACACAATCCAGTGACTGCAGCTCCTTGAGGTTTTTTATTCCTTTATCGAGAGCGACACTTCGATACCTAGAATCTATAGAAATACAATTAATGATAAACATAAGCTCTCTTAAAAGAAAAGTTAAAATAAATGAACATAATTTGTTAGTTAATTTTGAGCTGTAATTTGAAGCTCATTGGTTCAAGCACTTGTATGTAGAAGGGCTAGTGTCCGAAAGATAAGCTAAGAATTTTTATTCTGTCCTGATCTGTTTTTGGCTTATTTTACATATTGAATGATACCACCTCAAATTAGCTAGTAAGATGAAATTTAATTTCAACAATATTTCAATTTGTCGATCAAGTTGACTGATTTGAATTTATCATTTAAGTCTTAAAAATTAAAATTTGAAGTTGAAATACTTGCATATTTTTACTTCACAATGCACTAGCGGCAAAGGCAGAATTGCAATAAATGAGGGTCAAGAATTCAAGATACACAAACGAATTATAATATTCTAATTTTTTTCCCCTTTGAAAATCTATGAGGGTCAATAAGAAACAATTGCAATAAAAAGTATGGAGGTCAATCTTGTGTACGAATAACATTTTTACTTAAAATACATTAAAATGTGATACCATTGTAAAGAGCATTTGAAAAAGAATGAGAGTAAATTCACCACAAGTAAATTCATATCTGCAATGCACTATAGAATGAATCCTGGAATTCTATATTAAGGGTTGTGTTAATAGGGAGATATTATTTACCTCTGAGTGTTTTGTTGTCAATAAAAAAATGTCGCAGTTGCTGGAGCTTGGTGATGTTAATTTGTGATGTTACTCTTTCCCAGCTGAACAGTTGTAATGTCTGTAGGTTCCGAAAGTTCCCAATGGATTTTACAAGTTGCCTATCATTCCTTTGTATCCAAATATATTTCAGATGTACAAATTGTTGCATTTGTTTGATGAATTGCCTATATTTGTCATCATTTGATGCATGATAAAAATAATATTTACTCATACTTTTTATATCTAATACCCTAAGCAACTTGGATTTGGAATCAGGAGAGGAAAGTAGGTCAGGTATAGGCCCATCGAAAATTGACACTGATCTAATGCTAGGTTGATTTGCTCCTACAACTTCTTTCGAGTTTGGTAGTACAACAAGATGACGGAAGTTATTCGCCAATGCAATATTTCCTTCCTTACCACCACTGCCACTGCCACTGCCACCGGCGACGAAAATTAAATTCTCATCAATGGATTTTGCCACAATTAGTTCACGCATGATGTCATGAACCCTACAGCTCTTGATCCTTCCATCAACCCCAACTTCTGATGGTTGGATCAGACTTCTGTTTATGAGCTCATAGAAATACTCTTCAGCCACCTCCTCGAGAGTCATGCCACGCCTTTGTCTCACAAACCCCTCTGCCATCCATCGATAAACTAAGGTACTGCGCTTGATTTCATAATCCTCCGGAAAAATACTAAGGTACAATAAGCAAGGTTTGAGATGATATGGCAAGTCGATATAACTCAAATCTAGAATTTGGTTTATTGGCTCTGCGGAGGGGTTTGTTTCTAGTTCAGAACCCAACCGGTTAATCACCTTCTCCCACTCCTCTTTATCTATTGGCTTGCTCGCCAAGAGCCCTCCGATGGTGACTAGCGCCAGAGGCAGCCCCCTACACTTCTTAATTATTTTACCAATCACATCTTTCAAACTGTTGTTTGGGTCAAATTGATCATTGCTGTTGTTTAACTTTCTCAAAAAAAGATCATGAGAATCTTGATCTGAGAGAGGTACAAGAGGGTAGATGCACTTGAATTCCCAACTACAATATTGTGCAACATCTACATTTCTTGTTGTGACCATTACACAACTATCTTTATTATTTGGAAACACATTTTCTAAGGTTTTCCAATCTGGGATAGTCCATAGGTCATCCAGCACCACCAGGTAATTTTCTTTGAGTTGAGATTTCACATAATTCACAAGTTCTTCACCTCTTTTTGTTGTGGCATCTCTATCGCTCGAAATTTGGTTTACAATATTTATGAGTATATTTACCAGATCAAAATTTTGTGAAACGGTAATCCATGCAGTGCATGTGAAATGTTTTCTTATTTTTTGGTTGTCATAGACCTTTTTGATAAGGGTAGTTTTGCCTAGGCCCCCCATTCCAGTAACCCAAATAAATTTTTTATGCGCATTGTTCTCGGTTATCAACTCGATAAGGTCGTTTTTGGGCTTAGATTGACCGACTAATTCTGTCTCTTCCATTAGTGCAGCCATTCGGATTGAGAGTTTAACATGTTTAGAAGGGACACCAGAGCTTACTTCAGGAAGCTTTATGAGATTGTACCTCAGATTTCTCTGGCTCACCTCCTGAACTTTTGCCTTAATGTCTCTTATGTCAGAGGCAATCCGACGTCAAGTACACAATGTCCGCAGCCTATAACACAAGCCACGGTTTTCGAGGTGGAAGGAAAATTCTGCGAGACAATCTTCGATTTGGTATGCCAGATCTTTCACCTGTCTGATCCAGGTTCTCGCAACACTATTGTCATTTTGCTGAGTTTCGGCAGCCATCAAAAAGGATAGCATCATCTCCAACTCCCCTCTGATGTACCTATTGATGGAAAACTACAATTAAACTTTAGGAGATAATTAACCAAAAAAATGTTGAAGAATCTATTACCCATAAATTCTAAAGCATATTTGATGGGAGTGGTGGAGCCGTAGAGGACAAGCACCTAAGGAGAATAACAAAATGTATTTTTCTTCTTTTGAGATAAAAGATATAAGTCAAACTTTATAATTTTGAATATTTATAAAAGATGTTTTTTTTGTTCGACTTCAAATTTAAAGATTTTTTAGTTGGACTTCAAATTTTACAATCTTCTACGCGGAAGACGTTGTCTTTAGTCATTAGTTCATTATACCAAAGACAAATTCTTAAGTAATTTTTTTATTTTTATGTTTCTGGGTCTTTTGTATTCTTCTTGTATTGCTTTGTTGCTTTGTAAGAGTAGGATAATGCAAACATACTGTGATATTCATCAAAGTACCATGGGCCAAATTCATTAGAAATTGAAAAAAATGATAGGTCTCATATCTCTACGGAGAGACACGGGTTTGAGTCCGTAAAAAATATTTAAAAAGAAATAAATATTAGAATCAACGGAAATCCTTATTTCAAAAAAGAAAATACTAATATTGTAATTCAACGAGTACCTATGTTATTAACAATATTGTGTCTATTGTCTTATCATCAGGCCTTCTTTTTCCATAAACTGGCCTGATATTGTACAAATTAAAAATTAAAAGAAACTAGCAAGTAAAAAAAAAGGCGACTTAATTCAGAACTTCATTTGCAAAATTCTTTTGCTAGCAAAATCTTGACTACTACTAAAAAAAATTACCAGACTTCCTGGCGCACACCCAGCATCTTAGCCACCTCATCTGCGGCAGTGGTTGCCAAATTTTGAAGCACGCCGTCCACCATTGTCTTAGCTAAGCTCATCGCTGTCTCCGCCATTTTTTTTAATTTACAGAACTTGATCTCGCTCTTTTTTTCTTCTTTCAGTTTTGATTTCAGTTGAAGTGTGTTTTTGTCTTCTTGAATTGTTTGTTTATGTACTGTAAGAGATGGATTGACAGCCAAGTTTTTGCTTCAGTGTAAAGGAGATTCTTTCTTATTGATGAGGCAAAGGGAGATCCTTCCCTTGATGCTAGTGAAGTCTCTGTTTGGAAAAGGAATCAAAGGTAGCGTCTTCCCCCAATATAATGATGATAAAGGAGAGACACATGATGGAGAAGCTTTCTTGATTATGGTTGCAACGATTGGTATACTTTAAAGTTCAAAACTTTAAATTCAATTAAAAAAAAAGATAAGAGAGGCTAAAGCATGTGTTTTGACCATTCAGTAGTGAAAAATGAATGAATTTAAAGGAAACAAAGTGATTTAATTAAGCAACTCTACAAATGCACAATTTCTTGCTATAGCAAAAGTTAATTATTGATCCCGCGATATACATACATCTTCAAAATTAAACAAAACCACTACAGAACTTTTGCACCACAAAATCTTTCATCATCCTTTCTAAGTGCTAGTGCATCAGTTTTTCACCTGAAATAAGAATAAGCAAAATGAAGTTCAACAAGTATTTACTGTATTGTCTATACCAGAAAGCTTGTATCTGTATTTCTAATGTGAATTTGGTTTATTGAGGAACTAATGGTGAACTCCTAACCATAACAGTAACAGACAGGTCTACAAGAGTATACAGCAACCAGAGAGGATTAGAGACTCATATTCGTACTCATCCTGCACCGGTCTAGGTTGCTATGCATGCATCTAAGTAACATATTAACGCACGCCAAATAACACCATGCAAGTTTGGTCACTGCTGGTATGATCTGGTATCTGTACTAGCCAGTATGCACTACTTTGGTATTACTGTGTTGACCAACTTCTTTATAGTTCCTTTTTCTTCTCATGTGCTGCTTAGTTCAAAATAAGGTAATTTGCAGCATATTAGCCTTGATTAGACTTTAACTGCAAAATTTTTGGCAGATTTAGGGTAACAACTTGTTGGGTTGGGTTGGGTCAGCTTTATTTTATTGTTTTCCATTATACATGCCAGATATGACCCGACCTGGTAGCAAGTCAAGATGACCCAACCTCCACTCAACCTAATGGGTCATGGCCTGTTAACCCAAGCGAGACCTGATCAATAACAGGTCAGATGATGTTGGACCCAGACCCAACCCGTTTACTCATCAGGTCAATCTTATGTGGATAGAGATTACAGCCCTAGGCAGAACTAACACCTCAGACAATAGGCTTAATTGCATGATGTTATTTGCATGAACTTACTCAGATTTAAGATTCAGATTCAGTTCCGATGGATCCCAACGTGGTGAGCTTTCCAAATGACTCTTTTGCCTCGCTTGTGGCCTCAGAAAAGAAATTTTTCACCTTGTCTACTACAGATTTCATCTCTTCTTTCCTAGGCAGCTGAAATCAAACCAAATTTTGATAACCATCATGCCATTACTATCATGGTAACATATACCAGTACCAAGACTAAAAAAATTGTTATTGTGAGAATAGTAAAATAGAGATGTTAATCAATTAACTGAAAAATATGTTTAAATAATTATAAGTAGGATAAGTAAAGCATTAGCAGAAATGAAAATGACATAAAGTCGATAATTCAGAAACAAAAAAGAACAAAGACGTACTTCGATGACATTGCTGCTTCTGACTGCAGCTTGCATATTGCCGTTTTCCTGATCATCCATACAAATATTCAAATAAAAATCTCTGTTTTGAGAGAAACAGCAATCTCATTTAAAAATTCATTCCTTTTAGTAAACAGCTAGAACATTACAACAAGTTTGAAGCCATATCGGAACTCAGTTGCACTGTTTAGCGCCCTATACTTCAGTTTCGCTATCTTTTTAATCTCCTCCTCATCCTAATTTACAAAATGAATCAGAAAATTATTCACATAACCAAGGCAGAATTCCTTTTTTTTTTTTCCAAAGCTGATACCATCACTGGTACAGTAATCACAAGCATCATCAACTACCTTGTAGATTACAGCAGCGAGATTCCTAGCAGTAGTATCTTTGTACATGAATTTCCCAAAGAAGGTGTCCTTGGCCGCAACCATGAGCTTAGCAGTTGAACCCCCCTCAACCATGGTCAGCGGAAACCACAAGTTTAACTGAAGAAGCACAAAACAAGCCTTAATTTTAGTCTCGGTTTCAACTTTCAAGAGAACTCAATTTCTGTACTCTTTTTGTTTCTTCATTTTTTGAAAGTTGAAACAGCAGTTGTCAGCAGGTACTAATTCACTAAACAATCGAGTAATGACAGGATATATGTATCACTATCAGAATTAATTTGATTTCCTTCATATTATTTTAAGTATCAATGACGTGTCAGGCGTCTTTTTTCTTAACAGGACAAACTATGGTTGAACCAGAATCCAGTACCAACACGTACCGTGCATTTTACCTCAACTATTCAACTTCCCAAACAAAGAAAAGATTATTTGAAAAGAAAATTCCAACACCTTTTTCCATTGGTAAATTATGACCATATACATTTATCTTCAAATTTCATTTTTCACACAGAAAGAGAGAGAGAGAGAGAGAGAATTCTACATACATCAGCATTCCTTATGAAAATTACAAACTGAGGGTTGCCAGTTGGATCCAGTTTTGGTGGAGGTGGTGGCGCTTGCATGCTGCGGTACTGTGGAGGCATCCCTTTCTTCCCCTTGCGCGCCACCACAACCATACTGTTTCTCTTCTTCTTCAACGAACCGACTCCAGTAGAGAAGAGCGCAGGATTTCGCCATGCGGGTTTGGGTTGCGCGAGAGACGGTCGGACTATGGAGCGGAGAGAAGACATATTTGTCATCTCCATCTTACACACACGCGAGAGCGAGAGAGAGAGAGAGAGAGAGAGAGAGAGAGGTGAAGCTCTTATCTGGTTGGAGAAGAGGCAGCTCAGTTAGAAGTAAACTTGCGGGCCTTTTTTTTATTATTATTTATTATTATTTTTATTTCTCCTGTGTAGAAGAAAAAGAACTGATGTAGCTCTTCTGTTATATCGACTGGCAAAGGAAATATTTATTTATTTAAAACTAAAGTTCCGGCAATCAATATGTTCTTTACAAACTTTTAACTCTCCACGTGGCAGAATGTGGTAGGTTAAACGTGGCAGAGTTTTATACACTTTAGGTAGACTGCATAATTAGGAGTAAAACTAGGGTGAGCAGTAGGAATTTAAGCTTATTAAAAGAGTTGATGAATTTAATTTAAAATTTATCGAATCGGTTTTAAATAATAAATCTAATTTACTCAATAATTTTTTATATTTTTAGAGTTTTGTAATTATTTGTTTCATATTTTTGAAAATGACCTATTTTCGTATACAACATTCATTATTTTATTGTTATTTTTGGAGTTATTTTAATAAATCTGAAAAAAAAATAGTTAGAAAATTTATGTATCTTATAAGATTTTGATATGAATAATTTATTAAGCGATTTAGTTTTGTCATTTAAAGTCGGTTTGATATTTTTTTTTTTAGTTAAACTCATCAAAAACTTTGATAAGCTTAAACTCATTCTAACTTTACTTTGCATAATAGTGTTTTCTCCACTAAAAATTATTATATCAAAAATATACTTGACATCATATTATTGTATTGAATAAAAATACAATGCTCTGTTACTAAAAATATAGAAAAATTCAAAAATCTATTTTTTTTTAACTTTTAGCGTGAGATAGTGATATAATGTCTTCAACATTATCTCTTTTTTTTTCACTCATCTACATATTCAAATTTTTTTTAAAATAATTTCTTTCTCAGTAAATTTTGAAGCATGAGGAGACATTAATTATGAAGACATTTTATATTTCTTTTGTACTAAGAATCTTCAGCGAAAACATTTTCCACAACAATATAACAATTCATCTGTGGAGAACACAAGCTGCCACATCAGCAAGACTAGTAACCTTGCGTAGAAATTCTGCGTGGGAAAGAAACACCCTTCTTTTTCAGGGTCGTCCAAAGTCCATACATTGATTGAACGCTGGGGAAGTCTTGCTGCAACAATTCTGGCCACAAGAATTGTTACTGGGTTAGGAGAGGCCTAAAGAGTGACGTTGGATTTCAGTTGCTCTTCTGTGGCGCATATCCATGTTTAAGTGTGTTGCCAGATGATGAAACGACAACAAAAGGCATCAAAATATCAATTGATTATGTTAGGCATTGCATAAGACTTCAACTGTGTACATAATTCAAGGCATTACTACATAAATTGCATTCAACAAAAATTTACATAAGAAAGCAATCTTAGCAAACAACCAAAAGACTATTTATTCAGCATTTGTAAAATGTATGATCACAGCCTCACATAGCATTAAGATTAAAAGAACCATCCCAAGATGGGGGGAGAGAGAAATGAAACGAAACTTCTAGTCTAACTAAACAATAGCACAAATAAATTTGAATTAAAACTGAATAGTAACATCTTTCCACATATAATAACTTCATTTCCATACTCACTGAATAGGATGTTAAATAACACAGTTACCTGCACTTCGGGAGTACCAAATCTTGTAGTTCAGCCGAAAAAAAAGACAAAAAGCAAAATCCTCCCCCATCAAGCCGAAACAACAAAGCAGCAACAACAGCAGCAAACACTAGAGACCAAGAACCTCGCTCTCTTTTTCTACAAACAAACCTGACCGAACAACCCTCTCTATATACCGCCGCCCAGTCCCGAACCTACTCTACCAAGTGATATCAATTCTGAACTTTTTAACTTTCAGTTTTTAACCTTAGAATTCGAATTAGCAAGTTCCTCGAGGCGCTTCCACACAGCCTCCCTTTTTGACTGGTTCTCCCCCTCCTTGGATTCTGCTTCATTGAACTTCTTCATGCACTCATCAAAGAGATTTGGGTCCTGATCAGAGAAGAGCTTGCGCACATTGAGGGTCAGGCTGCGTACTGCTTGGTTCCAATGGGACCGTGCATTTCGCTCAAGTGCAGGGAAGATGATCGGGAGAATCACCTTGTAGTTTTGTTTGATCAGGCTCTCAATGTGGTCATTGTTCCACAAAAACAATGCCCTTTCTGCAACCTACAAGCAATGGAAAAAAAAAATGAGAGGTAAGTAAGATGCTCGAGTATGAATATAATTATCACCAAATCCAAACAATAGCAAAATGCACATAAGTCGGAACTTTGCAAAAGTGCAAACCCAACAACAGTAACAATTGTTTGATGCAGTTAATATTACTTTTTTCTCCTTGAGCTAACAGGCAAACAAGAATCTATTATTGCACTAGTCCTATCACTAAATCCATCTTGGAGTCACGTCCATGTCAATTATTTTTAGATAGTACTTTAAACAACCCCAATCTTGTTTCAAAAATTTCGATGCTCGGTTTAATAACATGACAAGCAAGCTGAAAATGTTAGAAACTTAGAATAGAATTGGACAGAATGAAACTCAATACTGAATGCTAAAAAGAAAAGAATAGATGCGCTTCCTAACGGCATAGCATTATCAGTGTTCAACGAGAAATAGCACTCTCTGACTGGCTACAATAATATTAGCTATTTAAGCCTCTAATCAGGTGAGATAAAACATAATAGTATTCACCACCTCATTAAGCGTCCTACTCTTTCTTTGATCATTGACCGTACTTCATAAAATTCATAAAATGTCAAGTAAAAGAGGACCGATATTCTCGCAAGTACTTGATTTGTCTATCTCTTCACTTTTAAGGGGGGGGGGGGGGGGGGAGTGGCAACTAGACCAACACCAGGGCCGTCACCTGTACCCTTCATTGCCTTGTCATTTCCTATGGTAATGACCTAGAATATATCAATTAGGAAAATTAGAATGCCTTGGAAACAAGAATGAGAACTAAGGGAGATGTTTAGGATTACTAGATGGATAGTAAGTAGCTAAGAGATTAATAAGATGTAGTCGTTAGAAATATTTACGCGTAGAAAGAGATGGTTATATAAACACAACCCTTGTAATAGAGAAAATAGCCTCAATTTATTTCATTCATTCAACATATCTCAATTACAAAGATTGGATGAGCTTAGAGCATATCCATCCCACTTGCAAACTTTTGATGTGACACTTTGCATCAATTTTAGAAATCTGAAACACTTGCTAATTTAGCATTTACAAGTGGTATGAACATCACCATCTCTGCAATTGCAAAAGATTGCTCCCTTCACGAATTAGAAATTGCCAAGTCAGCAAATCAGAAATTGTAAGGATGGAAGTATTCTAAAATTAATATATAGGTATTTACTAAATGGATGATGTGGCAAATAGATTCAATTTTTGCACTTGCAGGGGTGTAGATGCTCTTTTATAGCCACTTGTTCTACATTTCTAAAAATCCCCAACAAGTACATCCTTCTTAATCTCCCACCTACCTATCTAACTATTGTAAACGTTTCATTTAGTTCTCATTCTTCTATCTACAACATTTTTCTTAATTACACCTATTCTCTCAGATTATTTCTCCTCCGATCCCAACCACATTCTTTTCCTCTTCTCTTCACCTCAATTTTCAGACAGCCACCAGGATAGTTACTGCTGTCAGAGAGGTCATCACATCTAGTGGTCGAATCCAGAAGGATGATATGGAAATTTGGTGGATATTCCCAATAGAATTTCAAAAATTAAAAAATTTCAATTTAGTGTGATTTACTCAGGATGTTTGAGTATATTCAATAAACTATTTTAAACTATAATAGAGAAAAAATTGCCTATCTATTGAAAAACAAATAACAAAAATAAATTCGTTTCAGTAGAAAACTGTTTTATGAATTGAGAAACGAACAAACGACAGCCAATACTTTATGAAAGGAATCAAAATAAGAACAGTGTCCTTTGCAGTTTTGCACTAAATCATAGCAAAACATATCATAATTTTCTTTATTTATGGACTTCTAAAACATAATAATAGCCTTTTAATAATATTTTCTATTTTTGTATTTCCCCTTTTTTCTGGTTCGAGGGCATAAGGCAGAGTACATCTAATGTGCTGGTTCTACTCAATTTTGTGGAGTACATGTGAATCAATAGCAGAAAAGATAGCAATTGTACAATTAGCCCTACAATGAAATGACATGACTTAGTTCACGCTAGAATGATCATATCTCGACCTCCAAATATAGTGGTAAGTAGTTGCTACTTTAATGTCCAGAGAAATTGAGTTCAGTAGTTTTGTGCACACGCTATTTTGGAACTCTTTAACTGTCAAAATATCATATATTGGATTCATATCAACTAGAATACCAAAACATATGCCTGATATTTGCTTACATATTTGTTTGAATTATAGTAAATTCTGTGTGATCTTAACAAATGTAGAAATCATATACTAATACATGCAATATCTATTGATGAAAAGGAAAACAGTTGATTCACAGAATGCATGATGGGGCAGAAAACGATAGTACTTCAATCTCTAAAGAAAGGGCTAGGGATAATATGGTAAAATGGGCTTGTCAGATGTGCAAATGCTTGTAATACTGTACCAACATGAGGATCGATCATAATTTACAAAGTTATATCTTCTGACAGAAACAGCTAACCTACTGCTAAAACATTACTCAGCAACTTCCAAAAGTGGGATCGCTTTACAACATTACTTTCCTAGAATTTTGTTGATTTGCCTACAGCTCAAGTTCTTCTAAGGAGACAAAAGTTAGCATTAAACTACCTATCCAGAAAATCAGAACTTCAGAAAGTGTGTTATCTAATACTATTTTAATGGAAAATGAATACATGTCTAGGAACCTTTTATCACAGTGTTCACCTCAGAACCGCAGGCCTAGTACAGTGGTGATAGGCCTCACCTCTCTACAGAGAGACACAGGTTCAAATCCCGCAAGAGGCATTTGAAAAGGAATAAATGCAGGAGCTAACGGGAGCTCTTCTTTCAAAAAAAAATTTAAAAAACATTGTTCACCTCAAATGAAATCTTGCATACAGCTCAAGATTTTTGCAAAGGGACAAAAGAAAGCATGAAACTACCTACCTACCAACCAACCAACCTATCCCCACAAAAAATAGGTTTTCATACTTTAGCACACCTCAATAGGGATTGAATTTGTATCTGCATTCTTTTTCTATAAACTTTTGGTTGTCTTGTCTAATAGTTCAGACTACCAACTCTTTTCAATTTCATGTGAAACCTTATTGATGCTTTTGTGTCTTGCTATTAGCCTGATATCTCATTAAATATATCCTTTAAGGTTACTTTCAAGTTGTACCGTGCAGTTGATTAGCTGAAGTAGATTTTTCTTTTATGTATCCTCTTATTAAATAAAACTGATTGATTTTGGGTTTTTATATATACTCCTAATTTTCTAAGTTCAAATATTGACTGTCTGACTATTATATGTGCAGAAATGCATTCAGTCAACAAAATCTCCAATGGAAGAAGTGAAGGAAAAAAAATACCCCAAATAGCCATAGAAAAAATTTCCTTGAAACCAGATCGATATGTCACAAAAAACAATTTCTTTCACAAAGCATAAACACTAATGCCATAAATTATATTCTGTAACTGTGCAAAATCCAGCAAGAACTCAGACAAAAATCTAACCTGAAAGTGTGAGCTGTTCAAGCAACGCGCTATCCGGCCAAAAAGTGGGACTGCACACCTCTGGAACTCAGCCAATTGGGTCGCCTCCAGTACTTCCTCCAGTTCCCCCAAAAACATCACCTCCTTTGAGCTATTAGTCACCGGCCAATACTTCAACAAGCCCCTTATCACTGCATCAGCCAGCTTGTTATCCTTCTCCACGAATTGAGTGATGCAATACGACAGCTGTTGGTGGTAAGTAGAGACACATTTTGGTTTGTGAAGCGGTATCAAGGCCCGTACCAGAAACAATTTATGCTCTTCCTTCAATGGTAATGCAAAACCGTTAATAATGCTCCCGAGAATTTCTAACAACTCAGCAATGCCATTGTGTTTCTCGGTCTCAAAAATGAAACGGTAAAATATGTTGTTAATCGACTTTCTGATAAAAGGCCGGTGCACCATGAATTTGCCATAGATTCGGTGCAGTATGGTTTTTAGATATTCTCTTTCTCTTGGATCCTCTGAATCAAACAAATCAAGCAATTTTAGGATAAATGCATGATCAATATATCTTTTTGCAACCTTTGCATCTAATTCTGGAGAGGCAATAAACCTTAAAAAAAATTCATAAACGATTTGTAAATGGGGCCATGAGGGGTCCATTAAAGGCTCTTCTTCTTCCAAATCTAATCCTTCAAAGGACTTGTTCTCTCTTGGGGGAGGGTTTGTGGTACGAAAGAGGTTGATTGAGGCCATCTTTACCACCTCAGCCATAATAAATTCAGTAAATTTACCACTCGGGGCTGCAATATAATCAACCAGTTCCAGTAAAGTTTGTCTCTTTACATCTTTTTCTTTCAAATTTTTTGTAGGGTCAGTGAAATCGTACATCGCACAACACAAAGTTAATTTCTTGACAAACAATGCTTGTTTCTCAGTGTTTGAGACATCTTTGAAGTTTGGTAGTGGTTCGGTCAGAGGGATTACAGTGCCGTTTTGGTGAACGCTAGAATGTGCATGTGCCCCAGTTGCGATTGAATTTTCTGAATTGAGCACTCTTTTGTTGTTAGCTGAATCGCCATTTTTCGAATGGGATGAGATGTTACCATTTCCACCAACTAATTCCCGGTTGTCAGAAGAGGATCTCGGTCGATTGCGAGGTAATCGACCAAGTATTTGCTTGATCATTTTTACCGAGAAATATACCCAATTTCTATAAATACCCTAAATATTTAAACTATTTGAGCACTAATCCGTGTATCGGAATCCTTAGCTCAAATTTCTCAGAGATCCCCTCCCTTTGAGAAGGCTTCTCTCCAAATAAAATTCTCAAAATTCCAGATCATCCTTTGAAAAATTCACCCATTAGTCTTGGAGTAAACCGATTGGAGGGTCGCAATCCCCAAGGCAATTACCAAATAAAGGCCACAATTAGCAGATCAGGAAATCTCCAAGTCTCTGGCTTTATCCCTTTCCCCGACCACGGGATCGAAGCCCTAAATCACATTAGATGGAAAAAAACCAAACGGAGATCAAGTCACCAATCAGAGAAACTCGAAATCAAAACGGTTTCGAGGAATAAAACCTAAAAGAAATACCTTCAAAGGAGCCCCCTTTTTCAGAAAGCTCCGCAAAGCCTGATCTTCATCTCGTCTTAGAGAGAAAGAGAGACAGAGAGAGACAGAGAGAGAGAGAGGCTCTCAACTCCTGGAGCGAGAGAAAGTATATCGGCGAAAGGTAAAATCGCAATAAAACAAGAGACAGGAAGAAAGAAAGGGAAAGCTAGTATTTCAATTTTTTTTTTAATAATAATAATTTCTTGCTTCCTTTTCTTTCCTCTTTATTTCTCTTTCACCAACTATTTGTGAGCAATTATGACTTGGTATGACCTTATTGGCTATGCGGCTTATTATCCATGGATCAACACTCAGAAAAAAAAGAAAAAAGAGAGAAGGTTAGAGGAGAATTCCTATGTGCCGCCCAATAAATGCACCTATTGAGTCACTGATGTGTAGATTTTCTGAGGTGGAAGAGTTTACTTTAAAATTGGTAATTTTTAATATATTGTCATGCAAAAAGTGACCTTTATTTACATGATTTTATTCAAAATATTATTAAGTCACTGATGTGTAGATTTTATGGGGTGGAAGAGTTTATTTTATCTTTATGTCATAGGCATTAAAATTGATATTTTTTGATGTATTTCAATGCCAAAAAGTGACCTTTATTTACATGATTTTATTCAAAATATGATTACTATTTATGTTATTTATTTTGTGTTTTTGTGTCTTGTGTGTGATTTTTAGAACTGATAGCATCGGAGTTCGATGGGTCGATGTTTACCTTTTTGAGTGCTCGTAGCATTATTATTTATTTAAATGATTTATAAGAATCCCTAATATTTAGGGGTAAAAATGCTGATTTTCCATATCTCCTATTCCATATTTAGATTTGTTAATCATCAATCCTTTTTTTTCATTTCATATTTTTTTCATCATTTTGTCTTTTTTACCCAAGAGATTTTTTATAAGAAAAAAGTTTCCAAATCCAACCAAGCAATGCTGCACAAAAAATGTGAATTTATTCAAACATAACACATATCAATTGGTGATTTTATATGAAGTAATTAATAATAAACTGATTTTATTTCTCTAATGCTAAGCAGAAATCAACTATAAAATGCTCTTTAGATAGCAATATTTCTTCTCTAAATCAAAGAAATTTTTTAATTTAGCAGTGGAAAATGTCAACTTTTTTTCCCACAAACAAGTAAACCATGTACTAATTTGTAAACTGTCGGAAGAAGCATGAATTAATATTAATTATAGTAAATTCGAGGCATAAACAAGTAAAAGTAATCAATTTTAAAAACAATTGGCAATTTGAATGATATTGCAAATAGTCTCATTGCATCAAAGATCTCAACAAAGCAATATAGCACAAAAAAATGGAGACAATTCAAAACATTTTCAAGCTTTAGAAACACACTAATTCATTAAATCTTCTTTCCATTTTAGTAGTTTGACTGAGCATTTTGACTAGTTAAACCAAGTCACAACTCACAAGCAAAAAAAAAAACAAAAGAAAGAAAGAAAAATGCAGCGTGTATATCATTCAAAACCAAGAATTTGAATTCTGACAGTCAAATGGCATCTTTTCTTTTTTGGAGAAATTGACTTAATTGATCAACTTAACAAAAGTACAAAACCGAATTGAATTGATCAATTATTCAAAGTCCATGTATATATGAGTGATGTGGTGAGTATTGACTAGGTTATTACTTGTTGCCACATCACATACATAATTAATCATCAAGGAAAATGTTTGGGCAGATATCATCGTTGATACTGTTATTAATACGGATTTTATTATTCATGTAAAATAAGTTATTATTTATGTTGATGACTTCATTATGCAATTTATTTTATATAATATTTTATTATAAATAACTCACTTATGTTAAATAATAAAAATGTTGTATAAATAAGTTACATAATAAAATCGCTAACATGAATAATAATTCATCTAATCTGAATAATAAAGTCGGTATAAATAATAATATCAATGATTGTATCTGTATATCAGCTCCCATTAAACATTTAGTGCCTAGTGTCATCATATTATTTCAGGAGCAATTCTGTCATTAATAAAAAAATTTAGTGGTTAATAAATCACAACCATTAATTTCAATCTGATTTCTTTATTTATAATATAAAATTTCGATTCATAACAGAATTAGCCTTATTTAAGTTTTGGTTCCAAACTAATTAAATAGATGGTTTTATTGAGTTCGGATTCTTTGAATTGGAATTACCTCATCTCTGATAGTAAGAAAACACTTTAGTTTTGAGTTATCTTTCAGCTATTTGTTTAATTTTAATAGTAAATTATCAAGATTGATCTAAACAATCTGATTTCAAATGAACAAATATGAATAATGACTCATTCAATCTGTATATTTAATCTGTATAACAAAGTCAGTATCAATTATAGTATCAACTCCTTTTTTTAGAAAAAAAAAGGAAGGAAAGAAATTAAAAAATAATGTACACATGCACCAGAGAGCTCTTGAAAATTATTTTAGGAGCTTAATTAGGTTTGCTTGGTTTTTTGTGGCAAAAACAAAGATTTTAGGTCTGAAAATTACAGTTTAACCTTTTGTTTTGTCAATTTTAGCCATGAACACATGCATGAATGCACCAAATTGATGTATCAGTGTGCAAAAGGATGTTTGATTTTATTTTTATTTTTTTGAAATAAGAACACCAGTTGGCCTAACATCTATTAATTTTTAAATATTTTTTCATGAGATCTGAATTTATATTTTTTTTCTAAAAAAAACCAAACCCATCATTATCGGCATCATAACTATGGTTAAAATTGAATATTAATACAAACAATTAATAGATAGGCACAGAGCTAAGTGCTAGTTTGGTCTATGACAAAATTGATTTTTGCATGCCTAATTAATAATACTAGGTCAACACTATAGACATCAGATTAGATGCTTATCACTTTTTGAGTCAATTTAGTTTTTTCAATTCTATTTATTTGGAATTTTGGTCATAAGCCTTACTTATCCCTCCTTTCTCTCTAGCATTAATTTTTGTTCTATTTAAGAATTTGAAGGAATTTCTCTATTTTCTTAATTTTTCTCTCTGTTTCTCTAGGTTGTTTATTTTGTTTGTTAATTACAAATATTGCATATTTTGTTATATTCATTATCTAAAGTGTATTGTATTATGTGATTACAAATAGTATTGTTAAATCTTTAAATTACAAGATGGAGCTCACTGCCTTTTTAATTTTTATCCTTGTCTATTGATGGATAAGAGTAAGCTCCTATTTATTTAACTTTTGGTAGTTTTAATTGAATTGAGATTTTCTTTTTTCAAAATTAAGTAAAGCCACATATTCTGATGAGTAGAATTTTTTTTTTTAAATAAGGGCTCCGGCTAGTTCTGGTATTCATTCATTTTTAAATATCTTTTGTAGGATTTGAACATGTATCTTTTCATATAAAAGTAAAATCTATCATCATCTGTGCTAAGTTTACGGTTTTAATGAGTAGAATTCTAATAACATAATTTTTTTTAGATATACCATGAGCTGTTTGAATTTCAAATAAAAAATGAATTAAAATTTATGAACCTTTTATGTAATATCCTCATTGCCCATATTTTAAGCCGAAATCATTTGTCTTGCTAATTTTATTTTGATCAAAATTTAGACGTGACAAATAACTTTCAGACATAATTGGGCTAAAAAAATATTCAAAATTAAACCTAAAAAATCACCCAAGATAATGACAAATTTTAAAACCAAGTAGAAAAATCACCCAAGATAATGACAAATTTTAAAACCAAGTACAATAAAACAAGTATCCCACTCAATCAAACCCCTTTTTTGGTCTCAAATCCTCAAATTGATTTTTGCTTCTCCAACACAAAAGCTTGATGTAAAATTGATTTAGAGCAGGAGTGACATGATGCCTAAACTACCATCTAATTAAATCATGCATATAATTCAACAAGATGAGTTATGTTGGTTTCCAATTTTTTGTCAGATCTAAATCAGAGATGTGATATGATGACTCCGCACGTATATATTGTCATTATAAGATTATTATAAGATTATGACAACTTGTTGTCATAAAATCACCAACATCTAAAGGAAAAGGATTAGATTGGACAAGCCCTGATCTGAAGGGAATGGATTAAAGGATAAGATGGAGACAACACCAACACCTCCCCAAATTTAATTCTTGGTTCATAAGAATCATCGATACGGATTTATTTATATACATTAAATGAGTTATTATGCATGTTAATGACTTTATTATTATGTATAATATTTTTATTATTTAACTTAAATATCATTAATATGTATAATAACTCATTTAAGTTGCATAATGATAATATTGTACAAAATGAATTTGCATAATAAAGTCATTAATATGCATTATAATTCATTTAAGTTGCATAATAATAATATTGTACAAAATTAGTGTGCATAATAAAGTCATTAATTACATAATAACTCATTTAATATATATAATTAAGTCTGTATCGATATCGATATTAATAAACGTATATATATATATCAGCTCCCATTTTTTTTAATTTGAGCCTTGAAAAATGCGGAGCTTTAATACTAAATTTTAAGATACAAGATTTCGAAATTTGGAATGGACGTCAGCGTCCTTAGTTTGGAACGGACGCCATTAATTGGAGAAAGTCATTTTCTCGCTACGGACGCCCTTGATTTCCAGCGTCATTTGATTCTTATGAACGCTCTTATTGCCGGCGTCCTCACAATTTGTGTGGAAAGAAGGCAGCAGTATATTTTTTTTGCGGCACTTGCAGTCATGCAGGTAATCCCAACTAACGCTTAATTGAAGAGCGTCTGTTAATAGATCAGGACGTCTCTAATAAATAGCGTCCGATTGTTTAGAGGGACGTTCTCATATAACGTCTATTGTAATTTATAAGGACGCTAATGTTCGTTCTAAATTTGAAAATATGTGATTACATGATTTAGAATTAGAATTTAATAATTTTAAAGGCTCTTTTTTTTTTTCTGACGAGGCGTCTAAATTTTTTATAATTTTTTTTATAAATAGAAAGATAAAAAAAATGCATTAGTTGGGATATTAATTGTTTTTTATTTTCTTATAAAATCTTTTATAATCTAACTGCTCAAACATAAATGAAAAAGGTATAGAGCTTTAAGATTTTTTATATAGATTTCATAGAGATGATATAAAATATATCTAATAGTTTTAAGTTATAGATTTAAGTATAAATAACAAAACTGATATCATTTTGATATCGATAATCATTGACATCAGAATCTCAACTCTATCTCTAACTACGGATATATTTATAATTTTTCTAACAACTATTGTTAGGAACTAAGAGTATGATTGGTAAATGGAGGAATAACGCTAAAATAGTATTATTAGAATAGTAAAAATAGAATTATAATAAAATAGTGAAATTTGAAAAGGTTAATAGAAAAATATTATTCTTAAATTATTTCAAAAAGTGAAAATATTGTATGATAAAAAAAATAGTTGAAATAGTGTAATAATAGAGTTATAAAAATCAAAAGAATCATCTTTTTCCGCTATTCGGTTCATATGATGAAATACCAAAATAATCTTTTCAAGACACAATTTCATTTGACCGTTTCGCATTTAACATAACTTATCATCTAAAATAATTCACTATTCTGCTATTCTTTTGAAAACTAAAGTTGCCAAACAAATTCTAACTTATGTTCACCAAAAATGAATATGAGACGTGAAAAACTCCTCTTCTCTATTTTATTTTCTTTCCTTAATTTCCAATGAAAGATTTTCATTAGTGGATCCACCTATCATTACCCATCAAGTAAAAATCCATATAATTCCACCTATGCCCCTATACAAAATTACATCAAACCAGCCAAAACTTGAAAACCCTAAAATCCTAGACTAGATAGCAAGAATAATTGCAAGTACTGTGTACTTCAAGTCACAACAATGAAAACAAATGGTCTCAAATAACAAGTCATGATTTGTGCTTATCATGGTTCTGCTAGGAGATTTGACAAAGAAGCAAAAGCACAAAGCAAAAAAAAAAAAAATTAGTTAATTAATAATCAGACATCAACTATGTTTCACCAAATCCATTCAATCTCTCTCTCAGTAGCACCTTTTTAGCTTCTTTAGCACAAAAAAAGCGCCTCCATTGGTACCGCTTTTGCACGTGGAACAGCTCCTTCCCATCCGATTTTGAGTTCTTCTATGATTTAATTGGTGTATAAAAAGATGTAGCGGGTTAACTCGTTAGGAAGTGAAAGTACCGCCACATGTATTTACAGTTTTTCTAGGTTCACATATGATCTCAATTAGATCGATTATTCTCTGACGACATAAGCTCGCTCTCTCAGCATCTCAAGCCATAACGATTTGTATGTGGACCCCATTGTACAGAAGCGATACAGTAATTGCTTTGCTACCCCCATTTTTTTCCATTTTTTAAAAGAAAAAATTCATTTGTAATTGTGGCCGTTAATTACAGAAAGCGAACTTTGACTTGGACCTCACGAAAGCCCGTTGAGCCTTGAATTTAAACGATCCAAAAAGAATTAGCTATCACTCTTTACTATTTCTGGCCCAATTAATCTAAAACCATTTTCCTTTTCGGAACCGGGAGCTTTCCGACGTCCATCGGATCGGATGATATTTCTAAATAAGGGGAAAATCACCGTTGGATCGTCAAATCTGATTATTCGCACGATTATTAAAGCATGAGAGTGAA
Organism: x Bolboschoenoplectus mariqueter; assembly: GCA_037678475.1. Taxonomy (NCBI): domain Eukaryota; kingdom Viridiplantae; phylum Streptophyta; class Magnoliopsida; order Poales; family Cyperaceae; genus x Bolboschoenoplectus; species x Bolboschoenoplectus mariqueter. The sequence goes on from CM075273.1 coordinate 1,561,384, forward strand.
ACTTTTATCCGAATCTTGATGCCAATCTCAAGAGGCTTCCGATCAAAGAAAGAGAACTCACAGCCCACCGCGATCTATAACCAAAAAAAAAAAAGAAAAAAAGGAGGAAATTTTCACGGAATAATCGATTGTAATTGTATCGATTTGTTCGAGACTTGATTGAAAAGAGAGGTTCTTTGCTTGAGCTTGTGAGTAAACCATCTTGAATCGGCGATTCCACCTCTCCATTGACATGGACGAGCAACCAGCTAAGGTCTCCCTTTCTCTCTTCTTCTTCGCCCTTTTCCTTAATTGTTCGTCTTGGTTGCTGCTCTGATACTTCAATTTATTACCTGAGAGATCTCTTGGTTGTGTTGGTTTTCCCAAATACCTAGTAGTTGGATGAATTAGTTTCAATCGCAAAGTTCTCGAATTTAGTTTAAATCGGTTCAATTCAAAGCATTTGGCATAGTTTACCACTTGAATTGGGGTCATTAGGTCAATTAGATTTTTGTTTTTAATGTGTAATTTTCTCAAGCGGTTTAATTTCTTTATCCGCTTGAAACCATCTGGTGCGTTGTTGGAGAGATTAAATTTCGCTCTGTTGGAGAAAGGTTGTGAAAGCCAAATTTCTTGTAGAAGGGTAATGCGATAAAAGTAGCTTTAAAGTTTAATGTTTTGTTGAAGAAAAATCGGATCCAAATAATTTTTTCCATGTTTTCCAGAATTTGAAAATAGTTACAATTTTATGGGGTTTAGAAAGTCATGAAAATTTTTCTATATTTTTTGGTTTCAGAAAATGAAAAAGTTCCAATTTCATCTTGAAATCTCACAGGACCGGCTTTCAGCTGTGGCGGAAGAGCTCGGTCACGATATATGTGTTTTTACAAGCTCATCAGGTTCTGTGGGACCCACTGGATTCCCTAATTCTACTGAAGGTACATCCTTAAAATATGTTTTGTATAAATTTCTTGGATGATTGTGAAAGAACCACGGACGAAACCTAGTACAAATTTGAGTCCAAGATGATTGAAATGACCTTCAACCGAGTGTATTTGTTATGAGTTTGGGTAAATTTAGCACCCGTCAGTAAAGTTCAATATATGTGCTTAGTCCTTTTCATTGGTTTTGCATTTACCAAAATATTTTTGTATTTTGAAGGCAGTTTATGAATCTTTTTTTCTTTCTCTGCAGATGAACCCGATGAATTTTATGATCTTACTCCCGAGGACTACTATCGACTCATGGGTGACAGAATCGGATGTAATTGTTATTGTTAATACATTTGTTTTGTAGACTTAATCTCAATCATTTTGTGACTGAATATTTATTTGAAATCAAGGGTTACAAGTTTCTTCTACTCACAGCTCAATCTCAAATGCTCAAAACGCGTAAGATAAGGGAAGCAGAAGCAGCTGCTAGGAGGGCAAGAATATCAAAGGTAGTTCATTTAATAGCCGTATTAAATCCATTAGAAAGTAGAAACATTCTTGATCCTGGGTCAACCAGACTATTAGCCCCAAACATTGGTACAGTACATGTATAGTGTGGAACTAAAACAAACTGGGCAATATGTGAACACAAGTATTTCCCAGATCAGAATACAAGAAAAATACGGCATTGTACAGCCGATAAGTATTGTTTGTAAAATTGACCATTATTATATGTCAGGCTACAAATGATGTCTGCATGCTGAAAGAAGAGGATTCAATACCTCCATCATGCCTCCTCTTTTTCATAAGTTTAATAATAAGAAATTATATAAGAGCTCCACTAACCAACCAAACTGTTAGACAAGATCTTAGCACCTTTATACGTGCATATACAAAATTGCAGCATTTAGGCTTCATTTTGATGACCAAAACTGCTCAAAAAAGATTGCACAGAAATCATTATAATAATGAACATTTACAAACCTGATAATGCCAATGAAAGCAAATTAGAAGTGCTGAATTTTTTTATTGCATGTTGAGATAGTGAAATAGACGTCTGGAGGGGTTACGCTTTTCCATTTGAGTTTCAAAGTTCAATTAGTTAGGTTTTGAAGTAGGGCGGCATTTGAACCCGCATGCTGAAATATTTCTTGGACAAGTTAGGTAAGATTATCGAATTATACTAAACAAGTACCTTATACTGTTTGTGCAGGCTGTCATAAGAGTACGATTCCCTGACAGTTACATTCTTGAGGCCAATTTTAAACCGTCAGAGAAAATTCAAGATCTTGTTGATCTTCTCTTAAAAGTACTTGCTCGACCTGACATCCCTTTCTATTTGTGTAAGCCTCTTGAAGTCTTGTTCACATGCTTTAAAATTTTTCAAGAATATTTCTGTAGAATTTTATTGATAATTCACATGTGATTTTTAGATACAACACCTCCAAAAGAGAGAATAAAGGACACTTCAAAGGATTTCTACTCTGCCGGCTTTGCCCCTGGAGCTAATGTGTACTTCTCTTATGACCTTCCTAATGGTAAAAATCACCTTCTTGTTTATAATTCTCTCTAAGTTTGGTCAAATCCAGGGCATTTGTAATTCATAGTATTTTATTTTTAATTGCCTGATATAGATTCAGAATTAAATACGGAAGAAACAAAAGCAGGCCCGTATCTTCGTGAAGAGATCCGATCTTTGGATGGACTGGAGCCAATACCAAAGCCGGTGGAGAGTGTGATGCCTGAACCAGTACCTACCACTGTACCAACTACAGCACCTGTGGTTGATCCTAACCCTAGACCAGCAACAAAGAAACCCACTAAGCCAAAGTGGCTTAAACTGTGATTTCGTCAGAGGTAACTTTTGCAGCATTTCATTTTATTTCGTTTGAAGATTTTTTTACATGGTTATCTCAGAATCTTGCAATCTACTTTTCAGCCTTACATGCAGATATGTGCGCAGAGACACACTTCTCCCACAAAACAAGATCTCGACAAATTTCAAAAGGCCAGTAAAAGGTGGCGGCTTTACGTTATCCCTTTACTATGCCTTGGCGCTGTACTTTAATTAAGAAAGCTATCCTTTCATTGTTTATCTTTTCATCTCAAAAGAAAGTTTCTCATGGTTCTCCTTTTTTTTTTTGTGGTTCTCCTTTCTGTCGTCTTCTGTAGAAGTAATGTGTTCTGATTAGTTACATGATTATGTCTATGGAACTAGTGCTCATATTGGCTAAAACGCACTGTTCTGCTGTTTAATAGTCATGATGAAATATGATGTATTATCCTTGTGATATAAGTTCTTTTGCTCATTTTGTACATGTCATGCTCATATAGGCCTAGATTTTATTTAAGTCTCTCTCTTTCGTTCTTTTTGGTGATGCTATAAGAATCATTTGATGTGGGACAAAATGGCTGTTAGATATCTTTTATTTGGTTACATTAGATTTCAGAGCAGTACCACCTGAAACTGAGCCTACAGGCAGTTCAGGAAAGGAAAAAAGAATGACAGTATCAGTCTGGTATTTGAGGGATTGCAATTTAGTATGCTTAAAACTTGCGCATCTATTAGCAATTCAAATCTGATAAAAGCTCTCAGGTATTGGTACCAGTATCCTTAAAACTTGAGAAATCAAGTTAGGAAGTTTTTGGTTGGCAATTATTCGGGTGTTTGAAGATCTGAATTAATATTGGCCTTCTAAATTCCCATTTTAACTTTGATTTTGCATTGAACTCCCAGACAATAAAATGCAAAAAAGGATTTTGGAAGTGGAAAAGGTTCTCTCTTTCAAGAGCTTCATGATGCACAATACTTGGGTCAACAAGACTAACAGTGAACAACAAGCCTTCTCAAAATTGGAAAAATTAAAAACCCATAAGCTAAAAATTTGAAGGAAAAAAAAAGCGAGACATTAGTCCAAGGTGGTGAGACACGGCTTTGGTACTGTTTTATGTCAAAGCATATTTTCATATTCGGGTCATACATGGCGCAGCTTGAGCCAAATAGATGAAGATTGAATTTAATTTTCAATCCGACTTCACTGTAAAACGAGTTTGAAAAGATTGAACAAGTAATCTTGTAACTCGAGAACTATGACTAAAGTAATACTCTCTGTGAAGAAAGTCACAAGTTCAAAGTTCTCAAATTCAAAATTCAAATGAAAGATTTTTTATGAAAATTTAAAGTTGAGTGATTTAATTTTCATTTTTATTTTGAAAAAAAAGTAATTTTGTAACTCTAATTTATTTCTTCAACACTTAATAAAGATAAAATATTTACTTCCCCCAAACACCATTCCTCAGATTCATTTCCATGTGTTTTGACTCTATTTAGTTCACGTATTTTTTGTCATTTTTTTTAAGTTTATATCTTCAAATTAATTTCATTATTCAATTATATAAACACCGGAGTCTAATATATAAATACATGATTCACTTATATAAAAATCTGAGTAGTTTATATAACTTATCCTCCACACGCTTTTGTTCCCAAGACACTTTTTCTCTCTTTTCTTTCACGCGTTTTTGTTTTCTCAAAAAAAAATTTCTATTTATCTCTCCTCTATTCTATCATTATCCTTTGATTTTTTTTTCTCATGTGTTTTTGTTTTTCGAGTCTCTCCTTTCTCTCTTATTATTTTTTTTCTTGACAATTTATATAAACACCTAAATCACATATATAAACGTATAAGATATAAATACCTAAGTTATATATATAAATACATGGGGTACATAATACAAACATTCGAATTAGATTCGTTGGACTTCAACACGTGAGATTACCGAACATACTTTTTTTGCCAAAAAGAAAAAATCAGTACATGTGAATATACTTTTTTTTTATCAAAAATGAAAAAATTAGAAAGATTTGACTTAAAATACTATTAATCATTTCTCTTAATAAAACATAGTTGTTGCTTAAATTTTTTGTGGGTCTTTAAGATTCAGTATAGATAGTCTAAATGCTATCCAAGAAAAAATATGTGAGGGGATTTGATGTATTTTTTTCCCTTGCAATGTCAAATATTACAAATTGCTTCCATGTACCTATGCTTAGACGAGAACCAAAATCCTTAAACTGAGCCGTTGACAATTTGCCATTACGATGAGCAAACACTACACAATTCACCAACAGGTCCATGGTACAAAATACACAAACCTTATTCATCCATCACATTATTGCTAAATCAGTTTGTTCCGATACAATGCAAGGCTTTATTTTTCTAAATAAACCACGCACAAGCACTTACACACAAAAATACACAAGCAACTCAACACCTAAAAAGCATTTGCATTCAAAAAGCACTCTTCCACTCATTTTTGCCCTAGCTAATTTTCAAGCGCATTTCTCAGCATCAAATTAAAGGGTAGGAGGGATCCAAATGTAACCATGGGTTTGCATGTAACCTGCCTTAGCTGCCAACTCATCAGCCTCATGTGGACCCCGGCTGCCAGGTTTGTATGGCACTGGCTTCATTTTTCCATCTTCAATATCATGTAATAGAGGAGTAAATATCTCCCAGGCAGCCTGAAATATGATAAATGACAGTAGTAAGAACAACAGGATTAAAATTGGATAGTAAAATGAATCAGTTGGTGTAGACGGTGTTTGTGTAGATTGCATGACCCACATAAACACAGAAAGAAAAATGAAAAGAGGAAAGAGGATTAGGTGTCGACTGGTACAAATTGGTACCAAATGTGAAACTAGTTCATGAAAAAGTGTTGTGAAACAAACCTTGAGCTCGTCTCGGCGGACGAAATGTTGTTGGTCTCCCCTTATCCTGTAAAAACAAAAGAATGAAACATGTAATTATCTGAATTTGTATGATAGCTCACATCAGTAAGCAGCAATGAAAATTTGTGTGTGTATGTGTGTGTTTGCATGTGTTTGCCTGTTTGGAGAGAGAGAGAGCTTACGTATCTAGGATCAAGCGTTCATATGCTTCAGGAATTTGTACATCTTGGTAACGTTGGCCATAAGATAAATCAAGCTCGCTCTGTATGGTTGACATGTCTAGTCCTGGTTTCTTCACCTGCAATAATTTGAGAAAAGAATTTGTAATGCCCGAAAGAAGAAATGAAAGCAAACATGAAACCAATATTGTAATTTTGGTGATATGCTTACGGTCAATTTCATGTACATGGCCTCTTTTGGTTGCAAGCGTATAACAAATTCATTCCTCCCTTGCTTCTTGCCTTCATTAAAATAAGATAAATACAAATCAGAGTTTAAAATTGATATTAGTCAAATAAGTCATGCATAATTGAAAGAAGTTTAAAAAGTACATCTAAATATATCTCCTGGCACATCCTTGAATTGAACACGAATTTCTGCTTTCCTCGAGTTCAGTGCTTTTCCCGCCTTCATTATGAATGGAACACCTAAAATATATAACTAATAACTCAAACATGTATGACAAAGAAAAATTAAGAACTATTAGTCAACCTCCAAGGCCTTTTCAAAGGAAACGAGATTTATCAGCTGCCAAAGATCTTTTTGTTTGCAAAAAGATCAAGCTGCCTTTGGTCCTAACATACCTTCCCATCTTTCGTTATGTATCCTGAGAACGATGGTTGCAAAGGTAGGGGTATTTGAGTCTTTTGACACGGTTGGGTCATCAGTGTAGCCTTCATATTGTCCAAGCACCACCTCATCATTATTTATTGGTAGCACTGATTGCAACACCTGAATGCAGGGAAAAAAAAAACAATAACAAAATACATTATATACGTGTGACAGAGAAGACAAGAATTCCAGGAAAGAGAAACATCAAAATTTTGTTCCTCCAATGAAAGTCCTATCAAAATTTTGTTAGAAATGCAAGCACCCATTGTTATATAAACAAGGTATTCTAGCAGCACATTCTTTTCTCTGTAATTGTCCAGCTTGCCTATACCATTATCCTTGCACAAAGCTATTTCTATTTCTAGTTTATTTTGCTTTATTCACAAGTTATTAGTTTAATAGTATAGAGAATGAAACAAACAATTTATGGGAGGTAAGAATTTCAAATCACACAACAGAATTGAGTTTATGATAGAAAATCACCTTTTGTTGGTCTGGAATGAGGTCCAAATGGGATAAAATTATGTTCTAGATGATTGAATTAAGACCAAAGTAGTTCTTTTTATGTTTCTGTCATTCTTTTAATAATGTGCTCGGTGCTTGCACACAAAATACACAAATTATGGGTATTGTTTATGAATGTTGATAAACAGTCAAGCTTTTTTGTAAAAGCGTATTAAACATCTAATATATAGATTTCAGAACCTTGACTTTTTCATCTCTGATGTGCTCTGGTTTAAGAGAGACCGGCTTCTCCATTGCAACTAAGCAAAGAACCTTACAAAGAAAGCATTATTTTGTTAAATCATCTGATTAAAGTTTAAACTTCTTTATAAATAAAGGAGAGGAAGGAAATGGTATGTATACCTGAAGTAAATGGTTCTGAATAATATCCCGGATAATTCTGTAAAATAAGAAAAAGAACAAAAATTAGTATAATTTTAATACTTTCTTACATAATGCAAGTACTTATTTGGCCATGGCATGAAAAGGTACAATCCCATTCAAGACTTGTACCGAACAAGTATCTGCACGTACCAGCCAATCCTTTTAGTAAAACTAACTACAATAAGAACAAGAATACTTGCCCATATTCATCAAAATACCCTCCACGTCCTTCAGTTCCGAAATCTTCCCTAAACACAATCTGAGAAAAATAATGCAGCAAACTTAGATAGTAAAAAGCTAAACTGCAACAGATGATGGTAATTTACAATTTAGAACCTGTATATTATCAATGTTATCACGGTTCCAGAGGGGCAGGAAGAGGCGGTTCGCAAACCGGAGCACCAGCTGTACAGTCCCAAGAAACAAAAATTATAACCCGAATTGCGAGGGAAAAAATGCTGACATATATTTTGAATTTTCTTATTAGAAATTAAAGAATAGTTTAATTGTTACCAGGTTCTGGACAAGTTCTTTTCCCAAATAATGGTCAATTCTATAAAGTTGGGGCTCATCAAACAACTCTCCAAGCTGTGCACTAAGTTCTTCAGCTGATGCCAAATCTTTGCCAAATGGTTTCTCTACAACTATTCTAGTCCACCCAGTTGGTATGGCTACAAATAAGTAATCAATTATTAATCTCCAGAAATAAAATGTTTGAGAAACGAAAATAAATCACATCAGGAAGTAGGTAACAGTAAGGCTTATAAACATTGATCTTTGATCAGATCAGGAGACCACCAGCGAGATGTGCTTGTAACATACCGACTTCAAACTGTACCAGCTGGCTTGGTACCAAGATCTAGGGACACCATATCATTTCAAAACTGTGCCATATGGTATGGTACCAAACTAATTTAAGTCACCCGGATCTTAAGGGATAGATCTGAGGTAAACCTCAACCAAGTGGCATTGTAGCAGCAACAACATAAATTACCTTGATTCATGCAGTAACTTCTGATCATTTTACATACTGAAGGGTAAACAGAAGGAGGCAATGCCAGGTAAAAGAGCCTTCTTGAACTTCCGTAGCTATTCTTTGCCAGTTCATGCTCTGATATTTCCTTGTTTAATGAAAGAAATCCTTCTACACTGTCGTAACCACCACTCACATACTTGATCTGTGGAAAGAAAAAAGAAACAGGTAAAAGGAAAGTCTGAATTTCTACTGATATTGTAAATCAACTAATTTTAACAATTTACATACATGTTTCAAGAAGTCAGAAAGGATCTCCGAGTTCTCACCTGAGGCTCCTGTAGTGAGATATCTGTAAAGAAAATTACGAAGTTATAAATTAACTTTGGTAAATTTTACATTGAATCCCTGCAAATGGTCAATATTAGTTCAGCATTGCAAATTAGAGATATCATGCATCCCCAACAAACTATTACAAAGAAACAAAAAAAAAAAGTCACATGCTTATTGCAAAAATCTCAAATCATCCATCAGCCATGATTAATCCTCACACGTGAGGAAAAGCAAAGGGCTTTTTGAGATATTCTGAAAGAACCTTAGAGGGGTATTTGACTTTTACAATGTATCACAAGGGCATTGACATCTTGCTCATCTGCTGTAGAAATGCATAATACTATAATAGTTTGCTGCTATTGAGAGAATACTTATATCTAGTACAGATTGGCATGTATCAGTAAAGGATCTGGTTTGTACCATAACAAAATAGTAGGCTTACCCACGGATACGCGCCCTTAGGTCATCATCAGAAAGTTTTGTTCTTGCGTACCCAAAGATGTGCACATCATTGGATTGCAAAAATCCCTGAATGAAAAGTAGTTGATTGATTATGGTTTGTGCATAAATAAAGAAACCTATTGGCTCAATAGTTTTTTGAGGCCCCTTTTTGATGAACGCTATGTTTTGCCCTGAGAATTTTTTTTTTTTGTATCGCTTCATTTGAAATAAACTTTCTACTACTTTTTGTTCTAGACAGAAATTTGCTTAAAAAAGATCAAGATGATGTCACAGGCGTCAAGCTGGTACGCGGGGGGGGGGGGGGGGGGGAGGGGGATACTATAGTACTTAATCAAGGCTAGACGCATTGTATAAACCAAAGTATTAATTATCTGAATATATATTTTTTGAAATAGTTCTTTTTTAAATAGATCTGAATATATATTAAAATATGCAAAAACACAAATTGAAATTCTTTAATCGATCACTATATGCATGTAAAATATAACATTATTGTTTTGTATCATATTTCCAAACTTAATGAGATTTACCTAATAAGTGAATTTATTTGGTTCAGTTCATAACCACTTGACTTCCATTTTAATCAGCACCTTTGCAACCAGAATAAAGTTCGGTTGTATAATTGTAGTCTGGTTTGAACATAATCTGACCTGACTTTTGCCCCTAGATAAATTTAGGTTTTAAACTCCATCGTAGGGCGCACCTGTTGGAAAAGGTTGAAGAGAGCAGGGAAGGTTTTCTTCTTGGCCAAGTCACCTGAGGCACCGAGCACAATAATCGAGAGACAGCCCATCTCAGTATTTGTGATGGAATCAATCACTTCTTTTTCGTCAATGAATGAATCGCTGCGAAAGCTGTTCCTTCTAGAGGAAGGAGATGACCCCGTTGAAGGTATCGACATCCCCACTGATTGGTTTTTGTTCGGTAAAAGTATCAGAAACCTGCATTTCGTACAAATTGAAATTAGTTTTGGTTTTTGACGATATGCTAAATTGTATATGTGGTTATAGCTCTGGGCCTTGTTCATTTCTTTTGATCGGATTTATTTATTTATGCATGCCTTGAGTTTAAGCATTTGAAGCATTTGATTGAGCCAACAGAATATTTCAACAAATAGAAAGAAAATTAACTTAAAAAAAAACAGAAAAAAATTACACATATTAGAAACCAATGACTTGGAAAATTAATTTAGTTTTTTAAAGCAACCAGCGAACATGGTGCAAGGAATATTGTTGGCTTTCTGGAGAAAACAGTATAAGATTACATGGCTGACATGGAAACCTTCTTTGGTTAGCTTAATTGAGTAGCTGTTTCCTTGGATGAGTCATTTTCTCAAAAGAAAAATATAATAATCGAGTCGGACTACAAAGTCATTAAAACAATTTAGATTATAAAATTAATTATTTCAAAAAAGACATGAACTTGCTATGACCAAACCAAAAAGGCATGATATTACTAGTGAAATATTCAAAGAATTAAGATTTGTATAGAATTATTATAGATCAAATCATAAATTGTACTGAACAAGCACTTTGAAAAAAGCCGAAAAGGTTTTTCACAAAATCAAAAAGCCAATTGACAAATCTGAACCAACTTAAACCAAGTATGGTTATCAGATTCAATAGGTCTAGATCAACAACAACAACAACAACAATAACAAGAGTTCTCAGAAATCCCAATTTCTTGTGAGATTTGCTATGGGCATGCATGATCAATCAAGGGTTCCAAAACTCGGAAGTACCGGAGTGTCAATATATCAAGAAATCCCTGAGATTTCTCTTGAGTAATGGAATGTCAATGTATTTTCTACGAGCTTGAGATGAATTGAGATGGCATCATGTAATCAAAGAGATATCAACATTTAGCAATATATACAAATTAGGTATTTGCCAAAAAACAGGGGACAGAGAAGAAGTTTCTAACACATCAGAAAGATTAGATCTTTTCACAAATCAACGTGCGCGCCTCGGTGTTGGTGATCTATCCCAAAATAGCATCAAGAAATTGAATACAGAGAGAGAATACGAGAGAGCGTGTACGGACAGGGGGGGGTACAAAGCGAACCTGGTGGTATAAGCAGCAGCCTGAGTTTCTTCTTCTTCTTCTTCTTCTTCTCTGAGGAGAGAAAAGATGTGAAAGAGATGACACCAATTAAAACCGAAATGAGTTCAATTGGAAGAGAGAATTTAACCACTGAGAACCGACACCTACCTCTCCTCTCTCTGTCTGTCCCGAGCCCCTCTTGTCTGTTTCACCAACCCACAAATTTGTTGACATTTTAAAACAACCCCCCACAGGAAAAAGGATCTTTCTCAGCACGAAAACAGCGCGAAGCAAAACAGTTTTTCTTTCGCAAAATGGAAAAGATCTAAGGTCTTTTTCGGAAATATTCCTGGAAAGCAGTCGCTCAAAAAGGGTTGATGTGCATTTATCCATCTCGGATTCGTTTTCCTTTCGATGTGGCGACTGCACCTGGAACGTGGAAGGAACTCGGAGCTGATGTCATATGAGGGGTCCCACCTGTCAGATACTTATTGCGAGATTAATTTCGAACGGGTAGGAAACGGGTCATACCTTGCGAAGTATTGGTTGGAGATTTATTAGCGAATGGGTTGGTAACTCTTCTCGCTTTCATGCTCTCATTACTGTTCAGCGTTGACTAGATGGTGGGATTTTCTGTGTGCATGATTGTGGTGTCAGATCTGTGTAAACATGTATGCAATGAAACAAACAATCATGTCATTTTTATCCGGAAATTAAATAAAAAGATATTATTAAGGTTCAGATTACACTTTTTTACTATCTCAAATGAACAACACAACTACAAGTTTTCAAAATTTTAAACTGATAAATTTGTTCGAGTGTAAATTTTTGATTGAACGCGCGACTATTTTAATTTTTAAAAGTTTGACTATATCTAATTTCTAAACATAATTGATCAATAGTTTGATTGAACTCATGCTTTCAGATTGTTAAAAATACAAAAAATATATATATATTATTTTTCCAAGTACAGAATGAAGCTTGAATGGATGAATTTTCCCAAGAACAAAATACAAAAATTAAATATCTGTTTTGTATTTGAAGAAAAAATGTTCAATATGTTTCCAATTGTATGAACACATGAGTCAAGTATGACTTGTGAAGGTTTACATTCAAAAAGCAATTAAAGTAGGGAATATTTGCAAACTTTTATAAACAATAATAATTACATTTGAATAAATTGAAAATAGATAACAAAGGAAATAATCTTCTTGTCATAAATAATTTCGCCTCAACAATATATAACAAGTTTTTTTTCCTAAAAAAGAAATTTACATGTTCAGAGGGAAGGATGAAAGTGTAAACGCATCAAGTCTTGGAGGGACTAAATAGTAAATTCTCAAGCTCGTTTTTAATTTTGATTTTTTTTTGTCCGAGTTGGATATTTAATATTTATCCTCCCTAAAACGTGTCATTCTTTTTTTTTTATTATCTTTTCTTTGCACCAACAACTCTTGCACGTATATAACTCATAATTTCAGATATAAAAGATCATAAAGCTAAAAGTTTTTTTACAAGTGTTTTATGATTTTTGTTGGTTTGCATCCATTATTATTTCAAAATAAAAATGTTTTTTATTGATATCTTTTGAAAAAAAAATTAGATTACAATAGTTAAATGTACATAAATAATAGAAAATAAATAAATACATAAAGTAATTGTATTATATGATTTTAATAAAAAATAAATAACGTATTCTATCGATCGATTTTCATATCATATCATAGAACTCCGCTATGTACCGAGTCCATCTCCACTATTATTCCAAAAGAAAAAATAAAACCCTATTATTCCAATTAGGACCGTCGGATCAAAACAAATAAATCAGATCGGTTCAGTTTGAAATTTATGGAAATCTTCTTTAAATGAACTTATTTTGTACGTTCGTTTTAATCCAACGATCCAGCTACTTAAAATAATAAAATCCTACTTTCTTATTTCAAAAATAATAGGTGATTTCATTCCTATATATGTATCCATTTCATACAACCACCAATCAGTCAGAGGCCAAATTTCTCAACTAACCATGCTAATTGGTTTTATGTCATGGCCTCATGCCATCATGGGAGGAATAATATAGTTAAAATAAATCTATAATCTATTATAATCTATAAGGGGGTTGAGTTTTAAAATTTAGTAGTCATGTCATTGTCATCTTGTCATTCTATCTCTTCATTTACAATAAGTTTGTATGAAAATATAAAAATCTGATGGGCATAATGGCATACACTACTTTGATATATAATAAAATCAGTGATTTAAATTTAATATCCTGATACATGCATGCATCATAACAAAATGTAAGTTTGTAAATTTTTTGCAAACCTAAGTTAACCAATGACCAAATGTAAGTTTGTAAATATATTCTTTTCAAGTGATCTATGATAGTTTTCCTAAATAAAAAAAGGTGATCTATGATATATATGTTACCACCTAGTAGTGGACAAAGGAACTACTATTTTGTCAGTACAAAAAAGAGTATAAAATTGAGTGTTGATCTTTTACATGAAGTACAAACGGATGGATTATAGTTTTTTTTTTAGATCTGTTTTGCACAAATTTTGAGTCAATCGGACGGATAACATATTGTACTGTATAGTATAGCGTTGGAAATGATATGAACTCTATAAAATTTATCAACTAGTAGTATATAATGGAGCCATTTTGTCAGTACAAAAGAAGACTAACTCATGAGTACTAGTACAATAATACATACCTTATTAAATGTTGATATAAATGTAATCTTTTGTTTTTTGATACAATGTTGCCAGTTACTTCCACTTGCATCTTTGTTGTTCTTTTGTCATGTTGATATAAATGTAGTCTTTTGTTTTTTTTCTTTTTTTAGATAAAAATGAAAATCAAACTCACTTAATTTTAAATATTCATAAAAAATCTCTTATTTGAGTTTCGAGCTTATGATCTCTGATATAAAGAGCAATATTTTTGCTACTATATCAAAGATTGATTTTCAAATGTAATCTTTTATTGTTTGGATTAATTAAAAATAACTACAAGCAGAATACAAGAAGGGAATTTTTGTGTGAAGTGCTCAGGGTTTTGGCACATCAGGATGGTTTCTTATTTAATGTGATAATAATTGTTTTAACTATTGTATTATTATATGTTTGACATTAAAAATGTGTATATTAGTTATCATTATTTTTTACAAGATTTCTTTTTTTTTTTACAAATTTTTTATGGTACTTATTGATACAATTTTCTGTATAAATGTGCACTAAATCAACTGAAAATTGATACTTATACTAATTAAAAAAACAATATTAAAAAAAGGTGAAGGGTTGATGTTGAAATAAACGAGGTTTGACATTTAGTTAGCAAATTCTATAGGTGGCAAATTTTGTTGAGCTGTAAAGTATTTTCCTAAACTAGCAACCTTTTGTTATAACTTAGAATTATGTGTCTTTGAGAAAGAAAATATTTGAAAGATATTATTATCGTTATTAATATCGTAATCGGTATTAATTTTATCATTTATGTAGTAAGTTATTATTTATATTAACGATTTTATTATGTAATTTATTTGTACGATACTTTATTATTCAATTCAAATATTACTAATCTGAATAATAATTTGTTTAAGTTGAATAATAAAAGTAATGTATAAATAAATTGCATAATAAAGTTACTTACATGAATAATAACTTAGTTAATATGAATAACCGAATCAGTATCGATGACAATATCAATGACAATATCTGTATATCAGTTCCCAACATTATACAGAGAAGCATTCTCTTCACACAATCACAATTCTATTCTATATATCAAATTATCAATCATTGTTACAAAAAAAAATTAACATGAGTACTTCAAGTTAATGAATTTTAGTTAGCGATCTCACACCTCTTCTCATTAAAAAAATGATATATTACATGATCTCACAAGTATTAAGATCATAGTTAATTATGAGGATATTAATGATGAATGATGAATAATACTATATACATTTACACAAATGTTTGGAACTGGGAACTCCTTTCTATTTTATATCTTTATCTGCATTTTATTTGCGTTCATATTTTTTTTAAAAATATTTATATTTAATAGTAAAAATATTTATTGTTATTAGAATTAAAAAAAATAAAATAATATTCTAAGCTATTCAGCATAATTTTTTGAAATATGTATTTTTAAAAATTATTTATATTTTATATTAAAATAAAGATAAATGATATAAAATTTAGAGTATAAAATTAATTTCTCTCATTTTTTTATGATCGGAGGCTCAACGTTCCACATTACCATCCTTGCTTTAAAAAAATAATAAAATCAATTTAGGAGACTGACCCAATTAGTAGGTGAGAAACAACATATGCACCACATTAAATGCGAGGCACATGAGAATTGATTTAAATTAATTAATGGGTGTTGTTGGTAAGTTTGGAATCGCATTAATTCAATATTTCATATATATCTACACGTGTCAAAGGAAGATTTATTGATTGATTTATTCATTCAATCAATCAATGTGGATGTTACTTTCATATCCATGGACTAGGTGTCTTTTTCAAAATTTTTTCATTTGGTGTATTTATATGTCACTTTTCAAGAGCAATAACCAAAAATAATAAAATTATGTCGTTCTTTCTTTAATTTGGTCCAGAAATTGGCACCTAAAATGGTTATCATACTATTTTTAGTTAGGTGTTTAATAGATTTTATTGCAGTCTAATTTAATGTGTTAATTTGGAAGGTGCTTAAGTAATGACTTAAAAAAACATTTTAAGATAAAAATTGTTCTTTAATTTAGTGATTGAGATTATTTTTTTTATAGAAAAAAATATACATGTTCAAAATTAACTTCCTATTTTATTTCAAAGCGTCATAAAAAAATGTTTTAGAAGATGCATAACCATTGCCTGAAAAAAAAGGAAAATGCAAGAGAGATATCATCATTAATATTATCATCAATACCAATTTTATTATTTAAAGTAGATGAGTTATTGTTCATATTAATAATTTTTTTATATAATTTATTTTATACAGTAATTTTATTATTATTCAATTTAGATATTAATAATCTGAATATTAACACATTTAAATTGAATAAAAAATATTATATAAAATAAATTAGATAATGAAATTATTAATATAAATAATAACTTAAATAACAAAATCAACAATGATATTGTATATTAGGTCCCAAAATTTTTTTTGTCTTACTTGCCATCAATTTCTTGTTTGCAACAAATTTCCCGATGACGTAAGCATGACACAAGCAATATGATAATTTGTTTATGCACCACTATCCACCACACATTTCCTAAAGAAAAAAATAATAATAGGTACTGTTCTCACATATTCACAACTCACATGACTATGCACTCCTCTCACATGTTATTCCTCCAATCAAAATATTGGCATTCTATGTTCTTGAAAAGAATTGAAAGAAGAAAAAATATATTTTATCCCCATCAAATATTTCATTTATGTTCCAACTATTATTGACAAATGAAACTCCTGTTGAAAAAATAGGAGAGTGCTCTTTAAAATATTTATTACTGTGTTATTTTAAGTATGTAATTCCAATTTGAAGGAAAAAAAATATTGTTAGATTTTTATCGTACTGTTAACTACAGCTTTGTAAAAGCATCATCATCTTATTTTTTTTTAAATTGACTTGCTTAATTTTATATATCAATTGTAATTGTAATTATAAGGATAAAGAATATTTGCTAATTTAATAATCTTGCTAAATTAGCAAGCCTTGCTAAAAGCTACATAAACATCTGTAATTCATTTAAAAGTGATATGAAATATCTCCATCTTTGCAATCGTTTAAGATAATTTTCTTTATCAATTAGAAATTATCATATTAGCGAATTAACAATTGCAGGGATGAAGATGTTCTAAAATCAATATATAAAAAATTGTTTAATTAAATTAGTAATTGAATTAATAATTAGAGGATGGAGATGCTCTTTCTCCGATCATAACAAATTGAGCCTATATTGTAGTGCATTCAATGTCAAAAAAGAAGAAACTAGATATTATATCTCTATTCTAATTGATCTGAATAATAAATAATACTTTATTAGTTTAGAAAATGTATGTCTCATCTTTTTATTTTACGGCCTCCCTTACAAGATCTAAAAATTTTCGCCCATTGAAAAGAGTTCAGATTCAATAAAATACTCCGTTACATTGGACAAAAATCTCATCCTAAAAAATTATCAGGTATGAATTTTAAAGTTATCCATTACAATACTTGCTATAACATTTATTATATATAATTTTCGCCCACTTCATTCGATAAAGTAACTATCCACTCCAGACGATATAGACTTTGTTGAAATGATGGTGGGTCTCATTTTTTTATATCATATTTATATATGAAGAAACACACTTATTTGAACTCATAAACCATAACAATTTTGACAAACTATGCTAGCTTGAAGAATGGGACTAAACATTCAAGGGGTATCAAGTTCTGATTTTCTTTGTTCTCTTTAATAAAGAGGATAAGGATAGGCTTAGTTTGTGTTTTTATGTAAGGGGATAATTTGTGGGCGCAAGGAGATAGACTCAAAATGGAACACATCTTTTACAATGTTATTTATGTATTTATTTTTTGAAATAAGGACTCTCGTTAATTTTAATATTTATTTTTTTAAAATATTTTTTTATAAGATTTGAATATACATATTTTTGTAAAGAAATGAAATCTAATATTATTATTGTGTTAGATATATGGTACACATCTTTTTGTAATGTAATGGGATATGTATGATGTTCCAATCTGAATAATGAAGAAGCCTGTGGACACTTTCTAAAAAAAAAAAAAAACTTTTTCTTAAACGGAGCAACCACGCCCCCCCCCCCCCCCCCCCCCACCTTTTCTCATTTTGAGCACATTATGTATAAAATAATTGGTACTACCGTTGAATTTTGAAATATAGTGTAACCAAAATCTGAAGAAATATTAAATATGGATAAAAAATAAAATAGAGTAAAATATAAACAAAAAAAAATTGTAGGTGGATACTCTCATACCACCTATTTCTTTCAAAATAAAATGAAATAATGAAAGTATCTAGTTTAGAAAAAACAAATTCTTCTCCAACTCTATTTGAAAATTTTGTAATTGTATTTGACAGAGGATCTCTGAAGAGGAAGATGGTTAAAGGAAAAAATTAAGAAATAAAATAAGAATTTGCATGACATCTTTTTTATAATAAATTGTAGAAGAATTTCAAAAGAAAAGATATTCCATTGAAAATTAGAAATAATATATTTCAGGTACTTTTTTCATCTGCCTATCTATTTCATTTTTTTTTTTTGGTTCAAGTTTGACACCTTCAAAAATATAATCTTTCCATATTTTCAAAATACAATTAGGACATCAAACACCTTCCAAAAATTTCATTCCTATCTTTGGTGAAAGACCTTTCCTTCATTCAAAAAATATTTCAATCTTTATTACAATGATGTTGCACATCTTCTAGGTTTTTTTTTTGTTCATCAATCGCTTCATTGTTATATTATAATCTCAACTTAAATGATTCAAAATATAAAAACTAAAACTATTAGATCTAACCAATATTTTTTTTCTAAAACTATTAGATCTAACCAATATTAATTTTTTCTATGTACATATAAAAAATCATGACAATTTGATTTTATTTTGATTAGAAAAAAAAACTTATAAAAATTAGCTGATGTTGACAACTTTCGGACATATTTTTGAAATTTCTTTTTTCCCATTAAAATAAAGTAAAAAATAATATATTTTTTTATTTAACTCTAAACTTTTATTATTAAATATTAATACGAAGGCTCGAAACAAAGATATTTGAATCTTCTTTTTTTCACCGTCCCAAAAAAAATTTAAACGGTAACAAACGTTGCCAAAATCACGAAAAATTCAAACCGAAAAGTCGATAACTCAAACTTTTTGACAAAAATTTGATCACAATCCTATCTATGAAAGCAACTAGTTTGAAATATGTTGTGCTTGAAAGCAACTAATTGGATTCAATTAGTTCAAATTTGCCACTAGCCTAGTACTATTAGTAGCATGAATATAGCCCACACACATTGTTTTTCATGTTCCTAATTGAGAAATTTGGCCACTAGCCTACTTATTAATTGTAGCATGAAAATTGACTCAAATGTTCCTTTCATTGACAATGAGGGGGGGGGGGGGTCAAGAGAAAAGGAGATGAACAATTAATGTGGACATGTTGATTATTTAGTTTACATTATTCCAAAAATATTAAGAAGTACATGATAGGTACCTTTTTAAAATAAAATAAAAAGAGTCAGAGGGCATTATGAAAACATGTTACAAATTAATTGTCTAACATGAAAGAACAATGAAAGATCAAAAATATTTTTTTATTTGATTCTTTTAAGAAGTATTCTGTTAAATGGTTAAAGGATTAAAGCTATTAAATTAAATATGGGAGGGATATGTGTTTGCTGTATAAAAATTGTCAGAAAAATGCACACAAATTAAATTGCATGAAATTAATGATATAGTTTCATGTGATTTTCATACAAAAGATTTAAGACTATGAAATTATGTCCAATTTCATAATTCACTATATATGAAAATTATTTCTTGAAATTAAAAAAACAATTTCATGAAATAGTCATGTCAAATATTAAGTCATGAAATTATGTTCAATCTCATGATTTATCAAACCTCAAAATTATTTCTTGAAATTAAAAATAATTTCATGAAATAATTATGCCAAACATCCCCTCAAAGGAAAAATATATACATGTGTGCAAAAAAAATTTATGCACAAAACCCTAATTATATGAAATCAAGAAACAATTTCATATAATTAACCATGCCAAATTCAAGAATCATGAATTTCATTCATGAAAAATGCCTCAAATATTATCCCTTGGAATTAAAAAATGATTCTTTGGAATAATCATGCCAAATATTAATTGTATAAAATTAATATGCTTAATCATATACAATTAATGATTTAAGTGAAATTAATGCCTAATTTCACACCCAAAAATACCAAAAATATTACCTAAAATAACAGAATCATGGAATATATTTTCTGTGATTTTTCAGTAATTTTTCATGGATTTTTGCATGAAAAATAAAATAAAATGAAAAAAGGAATAAGGAAAATACAAAAAATCAGAGTTGGAGATAATTCTATGTGCAATTTTGGGGATACACAATACTCTGGGTACAAGTTGGCAATCTCAAACAATTAAAGAAACCTCTGGACTCACCTGTCATACACACAAAGGTATATGTTGGGGTTTGAATGAACATAACACATGTGAACCAACTCACTGACCTTGTGTTTCGGCTCACGTGAACCGCGATCATGAACTCACCCCCTAGTTTTTCGCTGAGGGATGTGTCTCATTAAATCCGACAAGCGGGCCCCACTCCCTTTGGCTCGCTGCCAATGGGCCCCGACGCCCCGGCAACGCTTCAGCCAGCAAAAGAAAAGAAGGAAAAGAGAGATTAGCGTGGTGCAAGCACTCCCTCCCTCTGACAGGCTTGAAATCAAAGCACGGTTCACGTGCACCCAACCCAAGCAAGGGAAACCTTTTGAATTTCTCTCTCCCCCCCTCCTTTCTTCCTCCTCGAGCTCCAAAGCTCAACTGAGGCTTCGAAAATGGAGTTTGGATATACAGTGCGAGTTAGTTCAAACCATTTTGGGGACTTAATCTACACCCTAATGGAGTTCAATGCCACAAACAACATTGAAAATAGTAAAGTAAATAAGGAGAAAATCGAAGGAGAAAGTACCTCGACATTGAAGGTGACTGGGCAATTGGGAGCTCGAGAAACCAGGCCAACACCTGGGGAAGCCTCAAGACACCCCCACGACGCCGCCTGAAGTGCCAATTTGGGGTGAAAAGCGCTCAATTGATAGGTTCACCACTTGACACTTGAGTCTGATTTGGGTGTGGTCAATTGGCACAACTCAGCACTCAAGCGACCAAATTGACACGTTGGACACACTCAATGATACCTCGGTGACATGTCAAGTGCCAACAAGACTAAAGAATATTCGGAATATGCTCACACCCGAAAGTCATGACACATTGGCCCAAGAAGAAGACAAGCCACAAGCCAGCACAGGCCTGGCTGGCTTAATTCTGGTCATTTGATCAAACCAAGGACTGGGATGATGCCAGCTCAGCCCTCAGGCTCAAACCATGTCCTCTGGGCTACAAATAGACCCCCAATGAAGAAGAAAAGGGAAGGAGAGAGCAACATAGTTGAAACTCTGCCAAAATCAAAACTCCACCCAAATTCCACAAAAAAAAAATTAGCTGAGAAGAAACCAAGCTTTGCTTAGCTAGGTAAGGGACAGAGGAGTCAAGCCTTGAGCTTGGTTCAGTCCCAATTAAGCTCAAGGAGCCAATCTCACTTTCTGGGTGAGATGACTAAGCCTCATGACTGGAGAGGTGCACATGTGCCTCCCTCCTTCCAGAGTTCAATTGGTGACTGAGCATGAGTCTCAGGAGCTCACATGGTGAGTTCACCATGGAATTTGACAGTATACTTCAACCAATTGGCACATGCCAATCTGGTTTCATGGGGATGAGCTTATGTTCATCCCCTTTCTACCTCAAGCCCTGTGCACATGTGCAGTGACAATACAAAGCTCATTAATGGCTTTATACAAACTGTTATGCTGTCAAAATTCCATAGAAAAACAAGACTCCATGTTTTCTATGTATATTGTATTTCAATTTGTTATAATATATGATGTTTTGGTTCAAATTGGCTTTGTTTCTTCCTTTAGTTTCTTCTCTTATGTTTCCCTGATGGGCTTGATGGCTCAAAATCATAGATGAGCAATACAAAAGCAATAAACATCAATACTGGTTTGATTCTAGTATAAGTCAGCTTCTGTCCAGCTAAGAGATCAATCCATATCTCTCAGTATGGTTGTTAATTTTTCATGAAAATTCACAGTCAGATATAATAGATTTGTATCAACTTACAAACAAAATTTTATGATTTTTGGAATTTTCTGTGAATTGTTATGAATTTTTCAATCTCATATTGTCAAAAACCCCAAAAAGGTCAACTTTTGGTCAAACTGAGAACTATATTCTCTTTTTGAATCCAAAATCCAAATTTTCTTAATAAATTCACCCTTATAACACCTCATGTGATGTTTTAAAGGGTTTAGAATAATTAAACCAAGCTTTAACACATAGGTTAAGCCAAATTTGATTTTTAACAGATCTGAAAGGGCATTTCTGTCCAGTCTGATAAATATTCAAAAAACATGCTTTCTGTTCACTTAATTAATTTGAAATTATATGAGCATTTAGAATAAGTTTTAATGCAATCACCCACAAAAATTTACCATTTTTGGGATTTCCTATGATTTTCTGTGAATTTCTGAAATTGGGTCTATAAAAACCAGAATTGAGTTAACTCTGGATCAATACCAGAAAGGTGCAAAAGTGAAATTAACTTGTGTACAAATGAAATTCATGTGTTGAACTGGTATAAAACATTTCTAAAACATGTAATTGATCTAAAGGAAAATATTCTAACATGCAATTTGAGAAAAATGTGATAAAATCAAAAGAAAAACAAATTGGAAATAAAACCAGAAATGACTCAATGTGCATAAAGGATAATGCACATCTGAATTGATAAAATTGATCATCCAAACATGCTCAAACATATTAAACGACAATGTCCAAAGGGTTAATTGGAAGAAAATTGCAAAGAAAAGCCATGAAATATCATTTGGTACCAAATTGCTAAAATTACAAAATTGATGAATTAAATCCAAATTAAACCTCAAAAACTTGTTAAACATGTTCTAACGATGCCATATGACTAAGAAATCGAGCTAATTTGCCAAAAATCAGCTCAAATTCCATAAAATTTCATCTCAGCCAATATCCCAACCGAAACCAAGTGGATACCCCCATCTCCGGCGATCCAAGCCGCCGCCACCGCCGAAAACACCACTGATGGACTCCCCACGCTCCGGCGATGCTAGCCATGCCCTCCGATCGGAGATCCGACGCCGGCAGGGCCTGGATCAGTGTCGGAGGGGAAAGAGCACGAATATTGATGCATCTCGAAGTGCGAATCTTGATGAAATTGAAACAGCCCAGTGGAGGCTTGATGCACACTAGTGATCCAACGGCCCAGTTTAAATGATGCTTTAAAAATTAAACTAAAGTTCAGATCTTGATGTATGGACCTAAATCCAACGGTCCATATTAATCTGTTTTGAAAATAAACTTTAAACACCAAATAAAAATGATTTCTCAAACCCAAAAATTACGAAAAATATATTAAAAATCATGATTTCATTTATAAATATTTTTAAGGCCATAAAATATCAATTTTGATTTTATTTTCTTTTTTATTATAAATAAAAGAAAATTCAAAACATATGATATATGTACAAAACAAATTCAAAAATATTAAATAGAATATTTAAAATAAATGGAAATTATGTCATATAAAAATACTCAAAATAATTGAACTCTGTTTTTGATAAAACAAATTAAAATATTCAAAATAATTAAATAAATGTTATATTTTGATAAAATAAATAAAAAATATTCAAAATAATCAAATTATATTATATTTTGATAAAATAAATCAAAATATTCAAAATAATTATATTATGTCATGTTTTGATAAACAAATCAAAATAATCAAAATGATCAATTTATGTTATACTTTGATAAAATAAATCAAAATATTCAAAAATGATTGAATTATGTCATATTTTGATAAAACAAATCAAAATATCTAACAATGGTTAAAATATGTTATATTTTGATAAAACAAATCAAAATTTTCAAAATAATTAAATTATATTATATTTTGATAAAACAATTCAAAATATTCAAAATGAGCAAATTATGTTATATTTTGATAAAACAAATCAAAATATTCAAAATAATCAAATCATATTATGTCTCGATAAAACAAGAGAAAACATTCAAAATAACCAAACTTTGTCATATTTTGATAAAACAAATTGAAAGATTTAAAATATGCAAATATGTCCAAGTATTTGACCAAACATGTCAAATATGCAAACATGCCCAAATCTTTGATCAAACATGTCGAATATGCAAATATGCCCAAACTTCTGACCAAACATGTCAAATATGCAAATATGCTAAACTTCGGACCAAACATGTCAAATATGCAAATATGCCCAAACTTCTGACAAAAAATGTTAAATATGCAAATATGCCTAAACTTTTGACTAAACATGTCAAACATGCGAATATGTCTAAATATTTGACCAAATTTGTCAAATATGCAAATATGTCCAAACTCTTGACAAAATATGTCAGATATGCAAATATGTCCAAATCTTTGGCCAAATATGCCAAATATGCAGATAAGTCCAAAACTTTGTAAAACATACCAACATATCAAATCATATCAAATCATGTTTCGAGAACGTTAAACTGGTAGTGCGCTTCATGTTTAATGTACCTCATTTTGAAAATCGATAAAGCATTATACGTTCCTGATTCTCCAAATTTCTCAGGTTTCGAATTGACATAGCGCTTCAGATTCGGGATTTGGAAGGTCAATAGACTGTTTAGGACGATACGCCCTTGTCTTTGAAATGAGCCTCTATAGAGATTAAACATCTCTGGTTCCTTGAGTATCGAGTTGGCAGTGCGTTTCATATTCCAACTCCGTGAGATCAATAAGATTATACGTCCTCGATCTCTGATTTATGAGAAATTATACGTTTCTCTGACTTTAGATCATACGTCTTTAGTCTTATTATCAAAAGTTATATCTTTTGGTTATTTTAAACATGTATTATAAAAAAAATAAAAAAGGAAGAAATAAAGCCACAAATCTGATCCATATATTTTAATTAGTTTAGCCCATTAATCAAAGGTTTCCTGAGGCGAGAGCCGGGGTAATTAACGGCGGGGGTTTGCGCCCATCGGAAAAGAAAAGTTCCCACAATCACCTAAATAATAAGTCTTTGAGCGCACAAACACGCGCAGGGATGTACCTGCACCTTCTTCCCCCGTGAGCGAGGACGCCGATACCTTACGCGTGGGCCGCGAAAAAGGGCCGCACAATATGAATTGGGCCAGCATTATTATTTATATTATTTTGTGAAAGGACATAATCTACCTTTCATGAATTAAAAAAAAAATCATTTATGTATCTTATCCGACTTGACAAGTAAAGAGGTCAATTTGAATTTTGAAACCAACCGTTTGTACACAAAATTCTTTCAAATATATTGTACTGCTAGTACTAGACTGCTGGCACAACAAAATTCTTGTATTACCTTGTTTCTGCTAAAATCAACAAAACCGCATATTTAACACAATAATAATAAATCATATATTTTTATTAAAAAAATATAAATTAAAATCTCATAAAAAATATTTAAAAATAAATAAATATCAAACTTAACAGTAATCTTTATATCAAAAAAAATTGTTTCTGCTGTTTTGTAGGAAGAATAATAATTACTTATTTTTAATTACAAGAAAAGCAAAAAAAACATCGTTGCGAGCAGTGGGCCCCCCAAGTGCTCTTTTAATAAATTTTTAGGTGATTGGCCAAAGTGCTCTTACCGTTACGAAGAAAAGGTATATGCGAATAAACAAACGCGTGCTTACGAATTTGGCAAAAAATAAAAAAAGAACAAACGCGTGGTAGTCTGTCTTCCTATCAAAGAAAAAAGCTGGAAACTTGAAATTAATTAATATCAGGTCTGAATAGTCAATTAAATCCGCGTGTGTTGTGTCGTACCGTACCGTTTCATATCAAAATACGACGTTCTGCGATATGGTACGACATGACACAGGGGGATTTTTATTTTTTTGCGTACATATCATGTTGTGTCAAAAATGAGGGAAGGGCGGCACCGCACAGATAAGGAACGGCACAATTAAGGCACGGCGTACTACACACACCGTATCAATTTAATACGCCGTGCTAAATTTGACATATCTTAACCATGCCGTGTCGAGTTGATACGTTATGTTATATGTGCCTTAACCTTGTTAAATGTGTTTAGTGGGAAAACATTCGAAAAAATCGGAAAAAAAATTGTAAAAAATTCGGAAAAATCTTAAAAAAATATATAAAAAAATTCAAAAATTTTAAATTTATTCTTTGCTAATAAAAATTAAACAAACAATTAGGAAAAAATTATAAAAATTTTGTAAAAAAAGACAAAAAAATTATAAAAATCCGAAAAATATTTTTAAAAAATTCAAAAATTATTTAAAATTTTTTCAAATATTACTTTTAAAATATTTTATTTTTCAAATTTCCCCTCCTGCTTTTTTCAGCCTTGGGACCGACTATGTTGGAAACATAGGCGGAGTTAAAAAAATTAAAAATAAGTTAGTACAATTTAAGAAAATTAAAATCTAAATATTTACATTAAAATTAAAATTTATATCTTATTCCTTAGTGATTCAAGTCTTGGTTGTATGAGTATCCATATTCTTCATAGTTGTATATATATAGATTTGATCCATACTGATATTGGTCCTCACCGGGTTGGGTCACCTCTGCATCTATCATCTCCTGACTTGATCTGCTTGGATTAGAACTCGATATACCAGCAATTTCTTTTAGTTCAATTGCGTGCATCTAAGACTTGTCTTGAAATCTCATTTCTGTATCTAACCAATCCTTTAGTACAACCAGGGCCTCAAATGTTTCAGGACCTAATCTAGTTCTCTTGTTAGTTAAAACCATGTTAGCTGCATTGAAACAAGATTTAAAAGCTACTGTGAAAACCGAAACGACTAAAATATCTTGAGCCATAAACGCTAAAATGGGAACATGCCCTTGACTTGATGTCAAAATTGAAGAATGTCGAAAGTTTCATTGTCAGGACTAATGTTGGCATCATCAGACACAGAGGCTGCGTAAAGCTGGATCTCTGTGTTGCTTGCACGCATGGTCGAAGATGTAGGTGTGTCAGAGTTTCTGCGGAGGATAGACTGGATACGGAAAATGGTACTCCTTCCTCTTATTGTCGGATTAAATCTAGATGGTGTTAACACACCTGATGCCACCCTAGCCTGATTGATGGAAAAAAATAATTATAATTTAAAAATTGTAATTAAAGGTTAATTAAATATGGAGTCAAAAAAAATTTGTACCTCATTATGACGCCGCTTATATATTCTGTATACACTTTTAAATAGACTATTTACTTCATCATACATATTTTGTATTTTCCAATCCGATGCTTCGCTGTTGCATTCAACTTACACCTATTTAGGAAAAAAATTAGTTATTTTCTAAATTAATGTAAATATTTTTATGAAATTAAATATTGTTAATTAAAAATATAGCAATTACCTAAGGTCAAGGCAACTTACAATAATAGTGACAGTGGATATACCCTTCAAATACTTAAGAAACTTAGACACAATCGGTTGCAGTGCATGCCTCAAAATGCAATTCTCAGGCAAAGACATTACTTGTGTGTTGTACCAATCGAAAATGGTCACAAGCTCCTCCAATAGTGCGCTCGTCGTCGGTGTGTAAGATGCGGAAAGTCTTACAGTTGCTGTACTCTAAGAATGGAACTAGTAGCTCCATTGTATGTCACTTGTCCTGTGATAGTTGGTACTGTTAACCCTGAACACTTCTGCTTAGCGCATGATCCAAAGCTAGTCTCATATGCAATGTTTTTAAGTCAATACGTGTTGTTCCAGCGGGTCTCGACATCCCAAGGGATCTTAATGGCGGGAATGCCCATACGAGCGCACAACTTTACAAATTATTGTTTTTTTCGGACGCTCGAATCAACGTACCGAAGGGCATTCTTGTACTTGTCAAGCAATGCCTCAATTGGGGCAACCTCCATGCCGTCTTTTACAGTTAAGTTTAGAATATGACAAGCACATTTTGTGTGGAAAAATGCACCATTCAATATGGGTTGGAGAGTATTGGTTAAAAGTCGGATGGTGGAATTACAATTAGCGGCATTATCGAGCGCCACAACAAAAATCTTATCCCGAATCTAAAATTCCTCTATTACCTCTAACACGTACTCAAATATGTAGTTCGCGTTGTGCGGATAAGGTATGACGCGTAAAACAAGCAATTTTTTATTTAATATCCATGCACCATAATGAGTATCTTCAGAGATCCAATGGGCAGTAATAGAAGAATATGATAGGTTATGTTTATCGACAGTCCAAATATCAGACGTTGCATATACCCGATATTTGATCAACTTAAATTCAACATATAATTCTGAACGTTTGGTCCAAAAAATTTTAAATAGTTCATTTTTAGTCTTTTTGTGGTAAGATTTTTTAAAATGATGATGTAAAGATTCTTTAACAAATTCCTCAAAAATAGGGTTGTAAATCATTGACGGTAATTTTTCAGATTGGACACAGTACTTAATAAAAATTCTCTTAACTCGATCGGGGTCATACCTAACGTACCCTCCCCCAACACCTAACTGGATTTGGGTCATCTGTGCTCCATGTTATTCAAGTATCACATCATTTTTTTATCATTTAGTCTTATGTCTTAAAAATACACTAGTACCCTGGGCGGAATTATAGTTATATATTTTTCCACAAATCAAACATTTACCTGTAATTATCTTATTCTCGTCATTTTCAATCTTACAAAAGATATCCCAACATGCGGCCTTATGTTCCCTCAACCTATTGCTGCTGTTGTTGCGCTCATTGCTCGTGTCTCCCTTCACGTGCATGGCTAAGGTCGACTCACCCGACGGTGGTGGTATCGGAACATTGCTGATATGTTCAATTCGAGGTGGGAGACCACATATTACATTTAATCTACATTAGAGTTGCTAGGGTCCGCAGTATCATGTCCGTGACTAACACCCAATTGTGCGCTAACAATATCTAACCAGATTCGGTTTGCTTTCATTTAAAATTTAATTTGGAAAATAAAATTTAAAGGGTTTTAAATCAAAGATTTTTAGAAAAAAATATTTTTTGGATTTTGGCTTTTTGAAAAAAACCTGCATTGAAATTTATCATAACATATTAGTTATGTCAAAAAAAATCTAATTTTCGAATTTGGGTATAAAAATTACCAAAAAATGTACAACATTAAAAAAAATTACAATTCCATTTTTATTATGTTCATTAGGGTTAGGGGAAGCCACAAAAAAAATTCCACCATTTTTGGGATCATGCATCTATTTTTAATCATTTAATTTTCTGATTTGGTTTAAAATTACCAAAAAAAGGTAAAACAATAAAAAAAATTACAAACCCATTTTTCTTATGTTCATTGGGTTAGAGGAACCCACAGAAAAATTTTCACCATTTTTTGGATTATGCATCAATTTTTAACCATTTAATTTTCTGATTTGGGTTAAAATTAACAAAAAAAAGGTACAACAATAAAAAAAATTACAAATCCATTTATTTTTTTTTTGTTCATTCGGATTAGGGGAAGCCACAGAAAAAATTTCACTAATTTTGGATCTAGGCATCTATTTTTATATGTATATTCCTATTTTCTAAAAAAAATGAATTAAAAAATTGTCTAACATCTAAATTGCTATTAAATTTCAGAACCGGGGGGAGATTGAAGCAAAATGCATATGAAAATATGAGAGCTCAGTTGAGAGAATGATATTGAGAAAAGAGATTGAGTTTGTTTGGATGAAATGAGTTCAATTGAACATGAGAGTATTTATAGATGAATTGTAGTGTGAAAATTACAAAAATAACCTTCAAATATAACTATTTGTAACTGTTCATGGGGTATTTTCATCATTTCCATCAATTTTACAATTTTTACCTCTGAATATAGTCGTTTATAGCTATTAAATGAGGGTATTTTGGTCATTTTCTTATTTTAAATTTAAATTTTAAATTAAATTGTGTTTACCGGAGTACATTATTTTGAGGATGTTTAATATTGCTTAAGGAGATGAAGGTGTTGCGGGGTACGCAAATTGGGGACAAATATCATATTAGCCTATTTTTTAAATCTCATTACAAAATCCTGTCAATAAATTACAAAATTAACCGTCCGATCAACATCCAACGGCCTGCAATCCGTACATATTATGCCTATCTGTGCTAATCGTGCTAAACGTGCCTACCCGTGCCGTGCTTATCCGTGCCAAACGTGCCTACACATGCCGTGCCAATGCTTGTTTCGTGTCATGTCACCCCTCTTACCCGTGCGTATCGTGCCGTGTCTACAGTAATGAAAACCCGATACGGTACGGATAACGACACGGCACGCGACACGTATAACACGATATATTTTGATACGCCGTGCTGTATCGTGCCGCCTCCGATACATACCATATCGTACCATATCTTGACGCGTCATATTTTTTTGAGAATTCTAGGTCTGAACTTCCAAGCTTCCAAGGAGGGATAGAGGGAAGGGGGAAGACATCAGTACTTACATAACACATGCGCACTTACAGAATCATCCCTGATTTAATCTAACTATACCTCCTCTGGTTTCTGGATCTTTTGTGGCTTATCAATCAGATATATGTGGTGTTCGTCGCTGAAATCTCTGACCCTCACCCACGCCGCCTTATTTCTGGCAGCTCTCTCTTTTGTTTCCTGCGGGGAATCCTATCCTTTCAGTGACCTGTTACACAATGATTCAATGGCAAAAGGCTACAATAAATCTTCATTTATGGATCATTATTTTTCTTTTCACTTTTCAGAAGATTTTACAGAAGTTCAGTAATGAACATTTGCAGATATATCCCTCCAAAATTCATGATTTATAATTACAATTCGTGCCAGAGAGACGGAGCCAAACGGGGTTTTGGGTTTTGGGGTTTGGGTCCGGCTCCTCTCCATCAAATGGAGAGTCCCTTCTCCTCTAAGATGGTGACACGTGTACAACTTTTTTGAATCCAACGGTACAAGCTCAAAAAAAGAGAGAGTATGAAATCTTTCTTTCTTCCGATTATCAATGCAGGAAAGCCTTTTGTCAATAACATTTTTTGTTATATTGAAATAAAATTTATACTCTTTATACTTATTCTTAATGTATTTTTTATTTATAATTCCTGTTGTAGTAAGAATTTTTTTTATTAACTAACTACAATTAATTAAAATCACGATCTAAACAAAGGACCTGCTTTACTTATATGAAATATTTTTATTTATTGAAGTTTCTATGACTTTTATATGCATCCCATTATTTTTTGGGAAATTTGTAATGCTAACACCATTATATAAAATCTTAACACTAATTAAATGATAAGCTATGGTGGATCTTACTAATGTAGGTGCCATAACTTTTTGTGCTTTTTTTTAAATAATTTCAGTTAGGTGGTAATACATTTATATAGCTACTAATATTACAATGTCATCCTTAAAAAATTTCAATTAAGAAACTCTTTTAATAGCATTATAATTTTACTCTTTATATAGCTACTAGAAGTTGTGCACTGTGATGAAAAAAGGAGAACATGAAACCTCTTTTTTCCATTTGAAGCGGGACGATGGAGTATACAAATATTTACTTGCAAAAGCACCATTTGATTATTCTTATGCCACATGTCAGAATCCAAATAATGCAGGGCCTCTTTGATTGATCCGTACAATTGGAGAGGAGCCCGATCCGATTTTGGAGGCATTGTCCCCATTTGAGTTGGCATTCAGTAAAATATTTCATTCATAAAAATTAAATATTCCTTTTATAAATTTTTTTTTCATAAATCTCAATATTATTCGCTACAATTTTATTACAATAATTGTGTGTGATTTTTGTTCACTTCATCTTTTAAATAGATGTCTGTTTTAAATAATATAGGCTCGCCCCCCCCCCCCCCAATTTCCCATGAGGTATCACTACTTTTCCCTCGTTTTGGGACATCAGATATTTAGATTAATTGAAATGAAATATGGTTATATTTTCTTAAATAGTAAAAGCAATAAATTTCACAGTCAATTCGTCCTGCTTGTCTTGTGCATATGAAAAGTTTCCTTTTTTTTTAATTAGCATTTGTTCCTTTCTACAGAAGTACGTAGATGTAATTAATTAAATATGCCCAAAAATTAAAAACCTAACATTTAAAATCTCTTTACACGAACGAAGTTCTTATTTTGTTTTATGTTTAATTTCATGCTTCCGTCTTTCCCTTATCCTCAATGTCTTTTTTTTTTTTATTTTTCATGATCTAATGTTTTAATTTCTTCATAATTTTAGAAATCTCAAATATTGTTATGCGATGATTCTTATCATATTTATATAATTTAATTTCACGATAAGTGTGTATCATATCTATTCAATTTAATTTATCAATTTTGCAATGAAATTTGCTATTTAATAATGAAAGCGCATAATTTCTTTTTGCTTGTTATACAATTTACATCTTAGATAAAAATGATAGTCCTAATTTTTTTTCTTCTTTATACAATTACATATAAACTAGCTTATTTTTCTTAAAAAAATTACATATAAACTAGGTAAAAAAATACACCTAAACACTTATTAGTATGAAAACAGCATTAAGAAAATTGAAAGAAACATTGTACTTTCTACACATTGCTATAGTAAAACAAAATAAGGCTTAAATTTCATTGAATTAATTCAATCATAAATATATTGTAATAAATATATTATAATATATTGGCCCCTCCTATGTAAGTTTTCTGGCTTCGTCACTGATTCGTGCGAATTATAATTAAACGGTCATAATGACCCTTTCCCCTGCACAAAGGCCACCCTTCATGCAGATTAAGGACCACATAAATAATAGATGTAACAGTTTAACTAGCTAGAGGACCAAATATAATTTAATTGATATAGCGTTATAAACATTTTTGGATAAATTAACATGTACATAACCAACATTTGCAATTGGGGGATAGCTCATTCAATGGCGATTAAGAGAAATATCAACGATTTAACCGACATACAAATCAAACATGTCAGTAAAATAAACAATCAAAGAAACAAAATCAGCATAATCTTAAATAAATAATTTCATTATTCAACTCCATAGATCATCTTGAAATGAGAAAGAGACACGGCACTGTTAGGGAATTTTACTTCCCACAAAAACGCCTCAACTATTTTTAAATACATGTCTTGGACGGAGGAAAAAAAAACCCACGAGCACATCACAGTCTAACATCAGTCAAAATTTCTGTTCTGAATATTATTCACCAAAAAAGAAACGAAAAAGAAAGGGATTCAAAAAGTAAGGTAACTGTAATGGTGCTGTAACTTCTTGCTTCGCTTGGCAAATTTATATGTCAAGAAGTAGGCGGCGGGGATCCTCAACAACATCCTTAATCCGCCTCAAAAAGAACACGGCTTCTCTACCATCTATGAGCCTGTGGTCATATGTCAGTGCCAGATACATCATTGGACGAGACACAACACTCCCATCAACCACCACTGGTCGGGGCACTATTGAGTGCATCCCTAGAATTGCGGACTGCATAATAGAGAAATTAATCAGTGCATGCATAAAAAAATAACAACCGCCTTTATTTTATTAGGTGCTTTAGGTTGTATTATTATATAATTTACCAAACAAAAATAATGTTTTGTTCATGTGTGTAAAATTCAAGTCATAGTAGGGAATTTAGTTGTGACACATTGGCAAAGAAAAAAAGAAGTTTACATGTGACAGGAACCTGAAGGGAATTCTTGACATCACAAAAACATTAGTAGTAATATCACAACCCCCCCAACCCCCTCTCTTCTCTTTGCATTATTTTACATCACTACAAGAGTTAAAAAGGATTTTGGTTTACCTGAGGTGGGTTGATAATGGGTGTGCTGATAAGGCTGCCATAGACACCACCATTAGAAATGGTGAAAGTACCACCGGCCATCTCATCAATAGAGATGGTACCTTCATTTGCCTTCTTTGCCAGCTCATTTATCTTCTTCTCTATATCCGCAAATCCCATGTTATCTACATTTCTCAACACTGGCACCACCAACCCCTATATTACCACAAAGAAAAAGAAAATTCCCAACTCAGATGATTAGTCTCTGAAAGTTAATTTAGGAAGAGCACATCTGGCATTTGCCAATTGCCATGGTTCTTTCCAAAAAATGTTAAACATGAAAAATAATGCCAACTAAAACATAAACAATAACAAAATGCACTAATAAATAGTATGTCTGAAGAGGTACATGAGCATGAATTAAAGTAACATATTCTGCTAACCTTTGGAGTGCCGACAGCGATGCTGATATCGACATAGTCACGATAAATGATGTCATCTCCATCTATAACAGCATTGACCACTGGTTGGTTTTGGAGAGCAGTAACAGCCCCCTGAAAGCAAGTTCAGAAACAAAATTGGGCTTTCTGATGAAAATCATCTTTTTTCAGTCTGTTAATTATAATTTGCACTATCTAACATCAATAAATTATGAATAACATGATGATCAAAGATATTAACACATATGTGGAGCCTTGGTCATTGTCATGGATAACATACATCAACTCTAATTAATTTACTTGGATGGAATGATAAACCTTGTATATGTGTCCTTTTCTTTCTGATGAAAAGGACAGCAAAGCTTTCCAATGCACTAATTAAACCTTTCAGAAATAAAACAATAGTTCAAACAAATATATGCAACCAACTTATAAAGATTGTATTCATGGTTGAACTTACCTTAACAAAGCCAGACATGAGACCCAATTTCACGCCATGTTTCTTTTGGAACTCATCCTTGTAGTCAGAACGCAACTTCATCAAGTTTGTCCTTTTATATCAAGACAATAAGTTAAGAAATAAGATAAGACCTAGACAAACTGAATGTCACTAGTACAGAACATGAACACTTACATATCAACTTCATTGAATGTGGTGAGCATAGCAAAGGTGTTTTGAGAATCCTTCAAGCGAGTTGCAACACGTTTCCTCAGCCTTGGCATTGGTACCTTACAAATTTTCAAACAAGTAAAAGTTCATCAACACAATTTCAGTTTACTAAAAAGTTTCACAAGCCACAAATAAGCACTTGTTCCAGTGAGTACTTCCAATTAAAGCAAATCAACACAATTTCAGTTTCACATGTGAGAATACAATTTAGTTGTCAAAACTTACACCTGTTCTTTCCATCATATAAATTTACAAAATCATTAATTCTAAGTCTCAGTATGATGTTTTGTCTGCATTGATGATACAATTATTTAAAAGAAATACCTAAATAAAGCATTAAAAAAGAATCAAGTCCACAAGGCAAAAAGTTAAAAACTTATTTCTACGGTTAGCGTGAACTATAACTAATTTGAAGTCCTTACCCGTCTTTCCCTGTCCTTAGGTGGTAGTTGGGGCTCAGTAGGAGAGGTCTTAGGAGGAGGTGTCGTGACAGGCTTTGGTTTCTCAACTTTTGGCGGTTCAACTTTAACAGGTTTTTTCTCCTGCAGCACTTTGGGTGTACTTTCTTTTTCAGATTTCTCCTCTGATGGGGCAACATGTGTGTCACTTGCCGGAGCATCTGACTTTGAAATTACTGCAATCTTAGTTCCAGGTGTAACTGTGTCTCCTTCACTTGCGGTCAACTGTTTCATAATTTGGGACACATAGTTAAAGAATAAATTAGGCAGGCAGAATCAGATGTTAATATTTTCTGAAATAAGGACCATTCAAAAGAGAAAAAAAATAATAATTTGCTAACCTTCTCGATGACACCAGAAAGGGGGCTATTGACATCAATAGTAACCTAATAGCAAATTAATAAAAATTAGAAAACAAACAGAGATGTCAATAACTTTTCCAAAGAGAAATATGTACTTCTCAATAATTTACCTAACAGATGCTAAAATACCTTGTCGGTTTCAATTTGTGCTATTGGCTCGTCTTGCTCAACCCTATCCCCAGGTTCTGTTTACAAAAGATTTGCACATCTCAGCATACTACAGGATAGAGTCGGGGAGAGAAATAGGTAGAGG
This sequence comes from x Bolboschoenoplectus mariqueter, assembly GCA_037678475.1. Classification (NCBI taxonomy): domain Eukaryota; kingdom Viridiplantae; phylum Streptophyta; class Magnoliopsida; order Poales; family Cyperaceae; genus x Bolboschoenoplectus; species x Bolboschoenoplectus mariqueter. Next base: position 1,597,441 of record CM075273.1, read on the forward strand.
GATAACATGGTGGATGTGGAGAGAGAGAGAGAGAGAGAGAGAGAGAGATCACATACTCTTCAAGAATGTCGCAAGTGTTCCGTCAGTGATGGATTCACCCATGAATGGTACAACAGCATCAACAGATTCACCTTTTGATCAAGATAATAGATAATAGAACAAAGATGAAACGAAGCAGAAAATTTTAACATTGTAGGAGATGACCTTAAAATTGATATGCATTCAGTATCATCTTACCAGCATCAGAAGAAAACGATCTACTCCATAACTGGTAGGGAGATGCATTGGGAAGTAAGTTACCAAGACACCTGAAATTAGTTTTTTTCAAAAAACAAAAAAGAACAAGAGACAAAAAATGCAACCACTACTGGACTAGACCAAACACAACCTGGTCATATTCAGGAACTAATGGCATTTTAATTTTGTTAGTCCAACAAGCAATTTGCACCAATATTTGTTTTCACATGATTGCGGAAGTTCAGCTACTGGTAACAATAAGAAAAAAGGACCAATGTACCTTGTAGGCTTCACATGATCAGAGCCAACTGCAATGCAGATAATCCATCATTAGCAAACATATAAAAATTCCCAAAAAGAAAAAAGGAATAACTCTCTATAAAATTCAAAATCCTATATGCCTCTGCAAACAAGACATACATTGTATAGTGGCATCAAAAAGTTCATGTAAAAGAAGTACTGAAGAATTAGATGTTTCCACATTTGACTAAAAAAGGAGAGAGGGGTATAGCAAACACCTGTTCCAGGCAAACCTTCTTACACATATCTTATCATTAACATGTATATGCAACTTTTTTTAGGCTTGCAGGAGTAGACATGAATTGCACTAAATAAATAAAAAGCATGTAAGTACAAAACCTGGGAAGATTTGATGGCTGAATTGTCTAACAGATCTGGAACTTCTGACGAGGAACAATGCCTATATACACATAAACAGATAATATCAACCAATAAGCTTCTCATGGTTGTTACAGTCTTATACAAGTATACCTCATAAAAGTTCTATCTAAAGCAATTAGGTAAACATCTCAAGCATGGGATCTTTGTACAGTAGCACCCAGTTTTTTTTCACATTAGCATCCTGATGAACAATTTAGGTTATTTAAAAATAATATATAGCCACTTGATTACGATTAAAAATCAAATGAAAAATGTGCAAGACTAACCCTTTAGTACAAGGATTTAACCAGAGCTAGAACCGACAGATAAAAAGTGAGTCGGCTTACAAATATACATCAATTCTGTTTAGCAAAAGTAAAACATCTGGTGCCTTCCAGACTTCTAGTGTAGAATTTATAGAGTTATATCCAAAAAAATATGTTGTGTAATAAATTTCCAGTGTTGATCCTGAGAAATCCATGTTGCGCAGATACATGCTCACTCAACTTAGATTATAAGTATCTAAGTTCAATTGTGAGCTTCCTAATCTCCTCAATGTATAATCTCCATGTCACAAAGATTGCATGACTTGTAAAAGGGACTTCTTAGTTTCCCAAAATTCGACCTGGAAAATTAACTTAATACTACTACAGAGATAAAATCCACAAAAGCAAAATTCAACAGTATGATCGGAGCTGATAACAACAGAAGGAGCTGATTTCAGATCTGCACATTCGAAATTCCTCATCCGTGATACCTTTTGAAACCACAGATCTCAAAATCAAGCACTAAACATAAGTTACCAACTCGAACCTAGAAAAAGAGCAACAAGTAGCAGGAGGAAGAGTACCGCGACTGGGCGGCGAGCGAGACGAGCGAGTCGAGAAGCCATTGATTCCTTTCCTTCCCTAGTCTTCTTCTTTTCTCGACTTTTGATTTTGATTTGATTAGAGAAATTGCGTCTTCTTTTCTCCTCCTAGGGTTTCTCTAGAGAGCTGTTGTCTCTCTCCTCTGTTGCCTTTTTCCTTTTTCACCCCTCTTCTTTCCTATTTCTTCTTTCCTTTTAGTTTTTTTTATTTTAATTTAGAGGAATAATAATTACACTGTGCTTCTGAGTTTAAAGGGGAAGAGAATGAAGGGAAGAAAATAGAAGGGTGTTAACTATTTTTTATATTCCAAATTAAAGAATAATTTAAAAAAAAATAAATAAAGAAATTCTTTTTATTTTTCTTTGTTCATTTTTTTTAACCTCCTAAAATTAAACTCAAGAGAAAAGAAGAAATAATATATTCTCCCCTCTCTCCCTCTCCATTAATCTCTTTTGGAGCACACCTTTATTTGCACCCCATATTAATTTATACTTTTTTCAAAAAATATTTATACCTAATGATAAAATTATTTATACCTTACATTATTATAATTAAAAGTTATGTAAATTGTACTTATATTTATACAACAAAATTTTTAACTTTAATTTTTTTCATAATCATGAAGGAAAGGAGAAAATGATAAATATTTATTATACTAACTATTAATATTTATATATTTAAATATAAATAAATTATTGATCCAATAAAAATATTTTTAATGTGCAGATAAAAAATATAAAATATAAGGTATAAGAATAATATTCTTATTTTATGTATTATTTTTCTTTTCTTTTTTTGTCCAGACCAAACAATGAGCTCCTTATTTTTAGCGAGCATTATTATTATTTGAGGAAAATAAAAGCTGTCAGTATTAACTTGGCCATTTCATATCCTTTGAGATTTGTTATATGAACTTATACATTTTTTTTAATTAATATTGTTAGGAGTTAATTTCTTTTAATAATGAAAAGTTTAAAGTTTTCTTTCTTTAATAAAGGGTCACATAATCATTCTACAAGTTGGCACATACCCTTTGAGCATATAAAAACAAAAAAATATCCATCTCCTTAAGGTTTTGAAGTTTGGGCAACACAAATTACTTGTTTGAAAAGTAGAATATAATGATAAAATATTAAAATTGACCAGTATGTTTAGCTTTTATATGACATTGCCATAAAATCTTTTTTGTTATCTGTATTGCAAAAGGGCAAAGAGAGACCTAAACTAAATTTTGCATTCCTCTCTCTCTCTCTCATTTTTAGAAATTTATATGTGAATAATTTGTTATAAAGTAAACATAAAAATGAATAAATAAATGCTGTTGAGGATGAAGCTTCAGCTCCTTTTTAAAATATTTTATAAAAAATTATAAATCTAATTTTAAATCTATAATTTTTAGCAAAAAAAAACATTATTTTAACACGTCTACCAATTTCAAATCCATAAAAACTCTCTTAAATATTTTCTTAGAGAAACGAAAGGAAAATCTCTCAATCTTCAATCAAATACCAACACGCAAGAATTTTCCTGATTTCATCCCCTACAACCCCTAATACATCACCGGAAGACTTGAACCGTCCGATCTTTTGATGATTTGTGTGTGCTTGTATCTCAACGTTAGACGACTTTGTGAACCATGCATATGTCATAATACATGCTTTGTAGAGGATCCCAGGAAATTATTCTTCCAGTTGTTTCGCTTTTCCAAGTCAAATTCAAGGCGGCTAAAGCAGGTCCCAATCAAAAGATGCCTCTTAAATGCTTTCAATTGACCATGATTGGATCTGGACTTGGTTATTATTATCTCATGACATTTTTCATTTTTGTCTCAAAAGGTGATAAAAGTAAAACCCAATAATGACAAATAAGGAATAATGTAATGTATTAGAAACCTTCGTTGATATATATTTGTACGTTGAATTTAACACCATATATATATATATAAAGACCATAAAGAAAACAGTCACACATTCTCAGGTTTTGCACTGAACACTACTATTGTTGTCAGTTAAATTTGTCAATTTAAAGAAAAAAAATCCAATAATGTTCAGGGGGAAAAAAATCCAATTAATTTATCTATATTTTTCTGTCGAAAGAAAATGCTATCGTACCGCTCTCACATAGCGTTAGAAAAACCAACACGGTACCAATAATTTTGATTTTGAATCAAAGTGTACACAATCCACTATCCCTCATGTGGATGAATAATGGAGTGCTAAGAAATGAATTGCGCTGACATCAGCCAAGCACTAATATCTACTTAAATTCAATTTCGTACGGACTAACAAATTAACAATTTGACATGATTATGAGCCTTTATTTCAGTTGTCTAATTTTTCAAGTTATGGAAATGTGAGAGGCTATTTTGCAATTTTTTTCTAAACTAAGCCAGTGGTAGATCTTAATTAAATACATACATAGTACTTGCATACTTGGCAAATGCACCTGTCATATTTATTGTATAGAAATTAATTAAACCCAACATTCAAACTCCAAAGGGCATGAGAATGCAAAAGTTAACATTGGTTCAAAGTGTATGAGAACCAAATGCAAAAGTTAACATTGGTTCAAGTGCTAAAATAAATGTAATTTGGATTGGTTCTTAGGATTAGTCTTCTGATTGTATCCAAAATTAATCATGTGGAGTCAGAAAAAATCTGTTCAAACACAGATATACAGATCTACCCTTTCAAAACTTAACTTTGCAACTTGCACGAGAATTTAAATTTTGGTGCTGATAACACACCAATATAGCTTGATTTGAACCATCCATAAATCTAAAATCTAACCCCTCCACCAGCTCCGGCGCCCATCCATCTAAAAAAATTAAATAAATAACTGCCGGCATTATCCCTTTCCAATCTGAATCCATACAGTAACATGAACTCGTGCTGAGGCACTCAAATGGCTCTGTAATCCCTAAAGTAAATTTTGTATCTTATCTACTCATAAATTTCCAATGCTGAAGCACTCAGAAAAATTATACCAGGAAATTAACTGGTTAAGGGTACGGTACTATATACTAGGAAATGATAACACAAGGTGAACTCGTGTTGAGAGAAAGAAACAAAAGCAAATATTCATAGAAGCTTACAGGGAATAGTATCCGTACTAAATCGGTACAATTTTCACAACGGACTAAAACTGCTGGGTTAAGCACACACGAAGTGGGGTTGTTCACTCATGTCATAATGCCAGAGAATTGGCGTGAATGAACAATTCACAAATCAGTTCCAATACTAGAGAATAGTATAGCACAATGTACTGAGAAAGAATGTCAGGTTGGATAAAACAGCTAAAACAGCTACTCTTCTTCATCCCATTCATCGTTCTTGTAAGAGACGATTGTGTCCACTTTATGTATCTGCATCAATTTATGAGAATAAGAGTTACCGTGAGGAAAATGTCAAGAAGGAACTACTGCTACCTAATACTCTCACACTAATTTTCTGTTTATTTATGAGTTCTATTCGGGGACTTCGAAGCAATTGGAAAGCTCATGATCTCTAGACCAGATGAGTGTACCAAAAATGTGGGCTTGTAAGTATAAAAAGCCTGCTGCCACTGGTTTAGACAGAGTAAGATAAGTTACAAAGTGGTACAGTACCTTAGTATCAAAAGAGTGCAGTTTGACCATTTGAGGATTGTTTATGAGCTTGGCATCGCTTTCAACCCAAGCCATCGGTACCGTGGTGTCTTTATCTGTATATGCCAATACATCAAACACACCTAAAAAAAGAAAAGATCAATCAGAGTTGCATATTTTACTCTTTTTTTTGTGAGGATAGCCACAGTATCAGCAGAGAATAACTTGTTAGGTTATTTTTTGATTGAGTATTATTAGGTTGAAACATATCAGCAACAATGTTAATGTACTAAAAGAGAAAGATTTGCAATTACAATAGGAAAAGCAGAAAGCTACTGCAAGTTTCTATTCCCTTTAAAATCAGTCCGCAAAAGAAGAGAAATATCTGAGAATTGGCACCTAATATTGTTAATTGCAAACCCATGGTATATGGGTCATGTAAAATAATGCATTCATTCTCTTTGGCCCAATATAATTGAAATAGGGCAGTTGAATGCATGACCATGTACAACAATTTAACATAAAAACAACCACTGGAAGTTTTGAATGTCTTACTCATTTAGACTCGATAAAGTTAACAGTGCCAGTGGCAAACTTACATGCTTCATCTAGGCAAGGCAGGTAAGTGATGCATGAAGCAATCTGACGCATTATTGCTTGTATTTCTCGCATTATCTCCTTGTCACTTTTCTCTTTTATAACCCTGAAAAGGTAGTACAATCCATCCTTTTATTAAGATATAATTCATTCGATGCTGAACTCAAGAAAAAGAGAACCAAAAAGATTGAATGATACTGCAAATGTAAGGCGTGTTCGCCTATGCAAAGAACAAGGAAGAGCATTATTGAAAGACGAAATGGATAATAAAATTGGCATAAAAATTAACATACCCTTTTTCAACAACCTCAGCATCAGTCTCTATATTGAAATTCCATCTCTCCAAAACCTCAGATGTTGCCTTACTCATAATGACCAGAACAACCCTCTGCAGTTCCCCGGCTTCCAGCCATTCTTTGGAAATTTCATCAATTTGAAGTATTAATCAAACATGAAGCATGAAACATTTAAATTTCTATGTTCAGACATGCCAGCATTACAGTATTGGATTTTATATCGCAGAAATTAGCCGTTACTGGAGCTGAGCCATACTAAATCCAATCACCATTACTAAACTGAACCATACTAAATCCAATCTGAAATTAGGCTTCAGTTACACTGATCAAATTGAAAAAATTACAATTAAAAGCTAATTTACAGAGCACGCTTAATTCATTACACAGCATGCATCTGGAACTAATCCACAAACAAATCAAGATATGTGGACCCAGCGGGAATAGAATAAATCAAATTTGCATTTATACCTCAATCAAATGAAGTCAATTTTCATTTGTAACTTAGCCTCAATCATGCAACTACCCAACGTTTCACTGCTTTTGCCACAGTAAAATTAGAAAGATAAAAAATAAGTGTACCAGATAATTGCAAAGTTAGGTTGGTAATGAACGATTTGACACCTTCATCTTGTGTCAACAGCATTGTGAGCCCATATTTCTTCACCTTAGAAAAGCTTTCCTCAGGATATACTCCACGGTTGTACAAAATACTGCACATCTCAAATTCTCTAAACTTAGCTAAAATACACAAGAAGGATATCTATTCTTTTGAACAGTGTAAACCTTCTGAATAATCAGAAATAGGGTAGTGTTCTTCTAACCTGTTTGCCGCATAACCTGTCAAGAAGCATTAAAAGAAAACAAACAGTTGTTAGGCAATGACCTAGAGAAAACTTGCTAAGAACAAAAAGATCAGATAAGTTTGTTATGGCCATTGAAATAATCACCAGTAAAGTTGTCAACATTTTGAGAAATAATAATAAGAGGGCAGAGCAAGAAGGATTTATCTATCTTGTAAGAAGCATTTCAACAAACACTAGTCAGACAAGATTAAAAAACTGAAAAAAAGAGAATTTTCAGTTTTTTCCCTTTTTTTTTTGCGTCAACCTCACCTACTTCAATATATACATATCTAAAAGCTGATATATTTGAAACGATAAGTTCATCATTTGTAACTATTTAAACCTGAAAAGTGCCACTCTTATTAACATCCCAGACGACAAAAAAGCCTGGTTTGTGAGATTTCAAGTTCTAACCCTAACTAATTTTACTCTTTTCACAGTATTTTCTGGACGGAATTTGAAAGAAAACGATGAAATACATATGAAACCTAATAATCGCTGGTAATTCAATAGTTCCTACATTCAGCCTTTCAGAAATTGTGATCTAGACGAAGATCTTGCAAGCAAGTCTAATTTACACCGAAATCTTTTACACTGAAGCCCCTACTAAGAGAGTATCTAACAGATCTGAGCTCTAACGATGGCACGGATTGGGGAAACGAAGAAGGAAGAGCAAATTAAAAGTGGATCCAAGAACTCACCAAAGAACTCGCTGACAATAGCCGCAGATCCACGAAGGGTGATGATATCCTTTGAGATTGTTCTAGAACCCATGGGAGAAATGAGAAATCCGTCTAATTAATTTCGATCGTCGCTTCACTCGATCGCGCTTCGCTCTTTCTTTCTCTTTCTTTCTATGGAATAAGGCGAGAGGAGAGAAAAGTGCTATGTGCGGAAAGGTATGGATTACACAACGGCTAGTTTTCTGTTCTTATTTTGAATTTGTATTGATATTCCTCCGCTGGAGGCTGGAGCATTTATTAATTTTGAAATTTGGAGACCCGGAAAAAGAATTAACAATAAAAAAAAATAATTTTGTATTTTGGATGCTGGCAACGGTCGGAAAAGATGTGAAAAATCTTTGATGGACTAGGTGTACCGTGTACCTCGTTCTAAGAATGTGGGCTCCGCTCATCGACCTTAATGATATGATCTCCCTTTAGGCCATGTTTTATAGGTTAGGTTGGCATGAGAATCATATTTAATTAATTAATTAGAGGGATTTTGTTATGGATTAAAATTTTGAGTAATTATTATGTTTGAAAGAATCATTTATTAATTTTAATTTAATCACTTTGTCTATAATATAAATTAGAGAAAATATTTCTCTTTACGAGGCTTCATCCTCCAATTTGTCTCCCACACACTTTTGACTCCAGTTGGCCACGTGACTTTTGTATTTTTCCTTTTTGAAAGTTTTTATCTCCAAATTAGTTTCTTTATTCAATTATATAAACACCCGAGTCATATATATAAATACCTGAGTCATATATATAAACACATGAGTAATATATATAACTCATCTCTTATACATTTTCGTTTCTCGATATTCTATTTCTCTCTCTTTTTCCACACGTTTTTGTTTTTCTAAGATTTTTTCTCTATTTCTTTCTCCTCTCTCTTATTATTGTTCTTGATCTTTTCTCTCATGTGATTTTGTTTTTCAAGACTCTCTTTCGTTCTCTTCTTTCTCTTCTCTCTCTTATTACTTTTTTCTTAGCGATTTATCTAAATACTTGATTCTCATACCTAAACACATTAGTTCGAAATATAAACACCTGAATATGAAATAAAATACAAATATCTACTTAAAATATATAAACACCCGAGTCACTTATAAAAACACCTGAATCACTTATATAAACACCCGAATACATAATACAAATACTTGACTCGTTGTACTTAAACACGTGAGAGTACATAAACGTATTTTTTTGCCAAAAATGGAAAGTTAACAACATATGAATGTATTTTTTTGTCAAAAATGAAAAATTAGTTATGAAATTTTTTTGAGGGATTTGACTTGAAGTACTATCAGTCGCTTTCTATAAATTATGATCCGTAGCAAAATTAGATATTTAATTAACAAATAGTCATTTTTTTAAAATTATCATGAAATAAATATTAAATATGTTTAATATTCTTGGATAAGCTTATTAAATTGATTTGTTTTAATTTGAAAGCAGTTAATCATTGATCAAATACTGAGATAACTAAGAGGTTAATTTTCCAAATTGTCATATGAATAATGAATCAATTTTTAAATTATATTAATTGAATATAGTACAAAATTTATCTGTAATTTCAATTGTGATAATTATTTGGTAAATTATCAAATTCGCCAAATAAATTTGTTACTATAACATATTTTCTTGTTTATTAGCGAGATAACTAAGTATTTTTGAAAAATTTATTGTGAGAATTGTCAAAATAATCATGAAAAACATTTTAATCCACAACAAGATCCCTTAAAAAAAACATTTAGGATGCACTCAACGGTCTTGATTCTTTTAATTGACACTGTCATTCGTTTTTTAATCAGAAAAACCTACCACGCCATCAATCAGGATCCAAATTCTTAGCAAATCTTTAACAAATGAGAGCTGATATACAAATACCGTCGTCGATATCAATTTTATTATTGAAATTAAACGAGTTATTATTTATATTAGCGATTTTATTATATAATTTATTTATATAATATTTTTATTATTCAACCTAAATGAGATATTATTCATACTACTAGTGATATTTGAATTAAATAATAAAATATTATATAAAATAAATTATATAATAAAATCTTTAATATAAATAATTATTTATTTTATATAAATAATAATTCAACCATATCTATCAAACATTTTCCTTAACGAAATATATATTCAATTTTTTTTTATCTTTTTATTTTTTTTCTTCTCTTCTATTCTTTTGTCTTTTAGTTTTCCATTTCTTTTGTTTTATTTGGACAGAGATATGATAACATTTTTATTGGGAACTAGTTTATGGTACACACATCAAAATATTGGAAAAAAGGGTTCATGCGAGAGAGACACGTGAGTGCCACGTGGCAAGTAGGTGGCACCTAAACTTTTGCTTTTTATATTATTTTTTTCAATTTTTTTTTTCTTTTAGATTTTTATATTTCTTTTTGTTTTATTAAGTTTGGAATTTATGAATCAAAATTTTGTATAGTGTGTATGGATTCAAATTTTATAAATTGAAGTATGATTTTTAATACTTATAAATAGGTCCGAGACGAATTTTTTAAAAGGATTATAGAACTTATGGTTTGTTACAATAATCATATTCATAATAACTAACAAAAATTAATAATTTTATTTTATGCGTTGCTAATTTGATATTCAACTTATGATGGTATATTAGCTGTGATAATCCGATTTATTTTGAGTTCAAAATCATTAAAATTGAAATTCAACCAAAAGAAAAAAAATATATTATTTACGAACAGTTCCGAATCATTAAATATTATTTACGAAATAAATTTAATAAAATAAATAACATCAAAATTCATATCAAACAATTTAAATTATATACACTTCATATTAAATTATTATAATATAACATAGAGCATGTGGAATCTGATAGAAGGAAGAACCAAATTGATTGATAGATATTTTATGACACGTCCCACTCCAACATTTGTTTAATCAATCAATTAATTATATTTCCACATCCACTCCATCCATGGTATAAAATTAGAGAATATGCTAGGCATATAGTGGGGTCCATGAATTAATAAATACTCTCTAAAACACACCACCTGTATGTTTTGATTGAGCACTAAACATTATTTTATTTGAACGTGAACGCACCTCTCTCCTAAAATTCCGCGTGATTGCAAATCCGTGCAATGTTTGGCTTTCTCCTACTACTAACCAACACATGCATGCACACACAGGTGACAACACAATCTATTCTAACACTCTGCTATGAGAGATGGTGTACGAGTGGAGAATAATATGAGGCGAAACGAGACAGTGTGACCACTGACCAGATTGTGTGCAAATTACATTGAAAATTGCATTGAATCAATAGTTTAATAGTACTGTTTAGCAATACAGTGAGGATTAAATTTTCATATATATTAAGGAGTTTATGTTTGGTGATTTTAATATGCTCGTAAAAGGTAAGAAAACTTAATTCGGAAGAGGTTTTTTAAAGAACGGATAGAGGATTAAAGTTCGGATAAAAGAAGGTTAAAGGAGAGGTTCTTAATCCGCGCTAAAAAATGTTTGTTCGGAAGAATTAGATAATTAAGAGAGTTAAAAAAGTTTAAAGGAAGAGATGCCGAACGGCACCATAATGATACCTAAAGAGGATTAGGGGAAGATAAGAGAAGGTACGAGGGAAAGAGAAAAAGACAAGAATTGTTATAGGAATATTATTTTTCAATGAATTTTGATGTTATTTTTATGATTTTAATATTGAAAATGTAAAATATTTGTTGATTTAAATTTTTTTAAAAATTAATAAATTGTCTAAAAGTGTTTGATGAGTTTGTGAAATTTTTTTTATAAATGGTACGAGCATCTTTATTTTTGTAATTGTAAAAAAATATTTTTTGTTATCAATCATGAGGTGACATGAGGTTAGAAAATATCATATCAGCAAATTAGAAATTCTTGAAATAAATATATATCGAAATTGATATGTAAACAAAAATTAATTATCGATGTAGCAAATAAATTTTATTTCTACGATTACAAAAATATATATACTCTGATACTATAAATTCATATTTGGATGGATATAAATTATTCTAAAGCCAGGTTGGTGATATCTTTGCTTTGTTAAAATATTCTAATCCATGACCACATTATGCAAAATGGAGCATATTATGATAGATGACATGTATGATGTATCTATCTTTTATTTTAACTTCATATTTTTTTTGTAAGGAAACATTTGAATATGTCATTAATGAAATGATTTAAGAAAATACACTATATAAATAATCTTTGATAATTTGTTTGGTCTCCTGAGTTTTATTTGTTTCTTCAGACATAGATTGCATGCAAAATCAGGGAAACCATGTAGCATGATCATTATTTTCTCTTCAAATCATATAAAATTTGATTTATCAAGTTTTGAAATTAAAAAAATAATATAATTTGCATCCAATTATCTCATAGTTGATTGATAAAAAAAATACGTTTGGCCTGATTGATAGAATTAATATTGCATTATAATAATAAGAACATTAACATCATCTTATTAAAAATAATAGCAGAGGAATCTGAAAACTAATTAAAATAAACAAAAAAACAATCAGCAATAAAAGGTGTTATTGTTGTTGTAGTGTCTTTTTATACTTTTTTCTTTGTTTGTTTTGTTTATTTGTTTATTATTATGAGGAGATTTTTAACAGAATCAATCAGACCAGTGATTTTCATTTTCCTGTTTCATTTTTTTTTAAAAACAAAGATTGAGCATCAATAATAGAAATCTATTTCTTTTCAAATTTCTTGGATTTTGCATTTTTTTTTGTTTTGTTTTTTATATCCCAAAATATTAACAAGTTTGATACCGTCGCTGACATAAGAGTGAGCATATGCTGCCATATTTTTCAATGTCACATTTATTGTCATTAAATATAAATAATCTGATTTAATTTAAACAGTTTAAATTTAGTTATAAATAGTGTTTTCTTTTGTTGATATTTTAGTGGACCCCACGTATCATAACCTAAAAAAATATAGCATCAATGTGCTATAGAAAAAATAAATAAAGCAGTAGATGTGAATCCACTAACGTAACACTTAGTATCGATGATAAAACGAAATATCGTAATTAAATACCGTTGAATTGATCAATCCTTTATAAATCATAATTATTTATTCGCAAATTTATAGATTTTTCATCCTCTATAAATCTATCTATAATCGAAAATTTTGCGAATCATATAAATTATCCAATACACGGAGTAAATTACCTCAACGATCACGAAATTACATGCATAAATAGATTTATAACATAACGAATTGTTTGAAAATTTTTGCGATATATGATTTACATTTAATACAAGCAAAATTTATACTTATTAACAACAAAATTCACATTCATCAATAAAAAAACACAGAGATGAATGAATCTCGCAACAATTATTAGCATCCTTCAAATAAAAACAACATCACAAATTTAAAACAGCATTACGAAAAATCTATACAAATAAATGATGAACGAGACACGAGCGGGGAAAATGCACGTTATGACGTGGATTTTTTTTAACGAAATTTACGTACTCTCAAACTAAATTCATATTTTTGATGTATTTTGCTAACCCTAAAAATGGAAATATTCTAGAACTCTTAACAAAAAATCTCAACAACAAATTAACTAATATATCACCAAATACACACATAAGCTCTCTAGTTTTATGATAACATAAAAATGTCAACTTTTTTAGTGGAGGTCCATGTCACTTTTCAAAATTATTTCTCTTTTTGTGACCATGTCTAGCATCTGTCTAAATCCATCATAATCCATTTTTTTGGAGGGAAGTTGTCAAATTAAGTACAATTTAATATTCCAAAATGGATATAATTTAGTTTTGTTGAATTCCAAAAAAATTGTCAAGTTAAAAATAATAAATGTCAAAACTATTAAAAATATCATTCACATTTTCTCAAATACCCAATTCAAATAGACAACATTTCGAACTTTTTTTTTCAAATTTCAAACATGGTCGGTCGTAATTTGTTATAATTTTTCTATATATAACTAATTCGATCTCGATTTTTCTGTGTAATTTCCTTCCATTTTAACTCCCGTATTTATAAAACAACATATATTATTAAACTAATAATTATATAATTTTCAATTAGTAAATAATTTACCTTCATTAAAAAAAATTCTACATTTACCCTTGCAATCCTCTATAATTCATCCAATACTTGTTGCGGATTAAAGACACGATGAAGAGCAACGTTTAGACATCGATTGATATCGACATAAAGAAAAATAATAATAATTACCTTGTTTGCATGGAATTTACTCGTCTAAACATCGTTCGTTCGAGATTATCATGTTCATCAATAAATGCAATAAGCGGATGTGATTTAAGATTAAATAAGCCGATTTCGACTTAGAATTCAACACGACTTCAAGTCTTCCCTACAAGATAGCTACATACACCGCTACACGCAATGGAGCCACAGAAGAACTCTGTAAAATTTAATTCTTTCATTTTTCTTTTCATTTTGAAAATAGATTCCAAGCTTCGTCTCCTCTAAAGTCGACCAAATTCTCGCCACAAATTGGTACCAAATAATTAGATAATAATTTGATATTTTGTAATAATTTTCCTCTATTCAAAGAAAATTTCGTCGTCCGGAATTATAGTTACAAAGTGCGAATCAGCTTCTATTTTCAATATATTTGAAATTCATGTCAAAGCGTTGATTTTTAATTTGTTCGAATTAAGAATATTCATTTGCAATTATATAACATGCGACAATGAGAGACTTTGTGTTTGTTTTGGTTTTTTTAAATTGATAGCCACCAACTGGCATGATTTGCATTTTATTATTATTTTTTTGCAATGCTTATTTTAATGTTATTATTTGTTCCTGATGTTGATGTATGATGAACTCATGCGTTCGTATTTGATACCTATTTTGTATTTTTTAAGAAATGAAAATGAAATTATTATATCAATTTGATTTTATGGAATTTAATTTTTTCATGAAATTGAAAATTTCTTTTTGTTATGCTTATTTTGGTATTATTTGTTTTTAATGCATGGAGATATATTATATAGACATCAAACTTATTTAATTATTACATAAAAGTAGATGAATTAGTTATGTTACATCAAACCGCTCTTATTTTTACATGCTTCTATCTTTTTTTTTTAATATAAGGGTTTTTGTTAACTCTAATATTTATTTTTTATATGATATGAATTTACGTCTCTTCGTAGAGAGACGGGGCCTATCACCACTGTACTAAGTCTACGGTTTCATGCTTCTATCCTCATTTAAAGAAAAAATATTCGATATACATAAAATGCAAACAAAATATTTAAAATACTTTTTGTGTTTCTATGTGAATATTCTTGCACTATTTATAGTGAAAAATAAGTGTTATATCTAGCCAATAATTACAGTTTAAAAATGAAAAGTGTGTGTTATATGAAGCAATTCGAAAAACTTATGCGTCGATTATATTAACATTTGATTTAATTAGCAAATTCTCTAAATATATTAAACATTGAAACAAATAGACAAGACAGAATAAAGTCTTTTAAATTTTTTATTTTTACATTAACAAATGCTCATACAAAATTGTCAAAAATAGGATAACAATATTTTTTTGTTATATTTATCAAAATAAAAAAAAGTACTTTTTTGTTATATTTACTGCTTCGATATAAATGTATTTTTATATTAATAAATGCTTTTATACAAATCTAATTTCTTGTTATATTTATTAAAATTTTGTATTTTTTTTGTTACATTTATCAAAATAAATTAGTTGCTACTGAATTTTTCTCAAAAAAAAAAAATTAATAAATAAATAAATTAATTGTGCGTCGACGCCTTTAAATGATTCCTCTTTGGAAGAGAAACTCTAGAATAACGATCGCTTTTTCTTCCTTTTGCGATCCTGAAATTATTGTGGCCACATGTCTGGCTTGGGAAACAATCCATTCACGGTTTTTACCTCTTTTCATGGACCGAAAAATCCCAAACCCAGCAGCCGCCCGTGGTCCAACCCCTTCACCATTACCTCACGCACAATATCTACGATTCTTTTACTATATTAGTCGTTTACGCTCCTGTACGTCACTGTAACCAACACAACCATCGAGAAACCGGCACGTAATATAAAGTAAAAGAATGTAGAATGATTGCGTGTACGTAGCATAGATGAAGGGGAATGGAACCATCTAGAAAGAAACCCCTCACAGTCTACGACGCCGCTGAAGGATTTTCAACCTCTCCAGATTACCCCCGATATTCTAGCCACGTATGCCACGTGTCATAATATCAGCCGTTGAAAGCAGTAAATTTTGAAATCAACGGATGCTTTGCTGGACCACGATAAACATAAACCTGTACGCAGGAACTTCATACCAAAAACCCTACATCACGAGGCCAGTACATCTCTCCTTTATATTCTAGTCATTCAGGCAAACTCTCTTACATCATTTGTGGTTTCTCTCCTCTCTCTGTTGCTAAATCCCTGTTATACCCTTGAGATTTCTCGTTCTTTTCGGATACTATCATGGGTAAGACTGTCCCCACGAGCTTAATCTCATCCTTTCTCACCACACCGTGTGTGATCTATCTGCGATTCAGTTCTAATACTTGTGTGTTTGTTTTTGTTTTTGTTTTTGTTTTGTTCTGAATTTCAGGCAAGATCAAGATCGGAATCAATGGTAAGTTAAAGCTCTAGATCTGCCTTTTATATAGCTAATTTTTGAAAATATCAATCAATTTCGAGCAATTCTGATTGAATTTTTTGGTGTTTTGACATTTGTGTTTAGGATTTGGAAGGATCGGGCGCTTGGTCGCCAGGGTCGCTCTTCAGAGTGAGGACATCGAGCTCGTCGCTGTCAACGATCCGTTCATCACCACTGATTACATGGTATATTAAGATCTAGATAAACTGATTTCAATTTACTTAGCTTATTTGTGTTAATTATTGATGGATCGGTGCGCTTGATTTAGATCTGATAAGGTGATCGGATCCTTGTTGATTTACTTTTCTGTGAGAAAGGCTTTTAAGGCCTTGATTTCAATTAGTTATATCTCTGACTTGTTTGATGAGACAGTGTTGCCGGATCATGCTGTCACTAGCTTTACCTTTCTGTTCAGTTTAGAATTAATAAATTTCTGTAATTTCTGTAAGAATATAGCACGTATTTTTGATAATTTAAGTTCCTGTCAGCTAAGGCTTTGATTTCAATTAGTTATATCTCTGACTTGTTTGATGAGACGGTGTTGCCAGATCATGCTGTCACTAGCTTTACCTTTCTGTTCAGTTTAGGATTAATAAATTTCTGTAATTTCTGTAAGAATATAGCACGTATTTTTGATAATTTAAATTCCTGTCAGCTCCTGGATTTGAATTGAATAGACCTCTTGTCTCTAAGAATAAACCTTACCTTCACTTGAAAGTTCCTGGTAGTTGATTCTGTCTGCAACTAATTACACGGAATAATAATTCCATGTAGAGTTGATTCTGTCTCCACTATCTGCACCAGATCATAATTTTAGCAATTAGAAAATGTCATCATTTTACATCTTTAACATTGATTCTTTCACACATGGACATCAAATATTAGATCTTAGAGGTGAGGTTTGACAAGATTTATCATTCCAGTATTGGTGTATATTGTTTCCCATTTTGTTGGTACACATCAATGAGCATGTACACATGACATTGGTTTTTCCAATTTACATTAATTATTGTAACTTGAAGAAGTATCACAGCATTAACAGAAGTTCATATGAATGTGATTTATAGACCTACATGTTCAAATATGATACCGTGCACGGCAAGTGGAAGCACCATGAGATTGCTGTGAAGGACAGCAAGACCCTTCTCTTCGGTGAGAAGCCTGTAACTGTTTTTGGCATGAGGTATAATATTTAATTACCAAATTCGTTTGTTCTTTTGTTTTATGATATATTTTAAATGCATCCTGTAATGCTGACATGGGGCTGTGGTTTTAAAGGAACCCTGAGGAGATTCCATGGGGTGAGGTTGGTGCTGAATATGTGGTTGAGTCCACTGGTGTCTTTACCGACAAGGAGAAGGCTGCTGCCCACTTGAAGGTATCAAATGATTCTTCCGTTTAATCAAATATGAGATGTAAATTTCTAGTTTTACATTGCATCAAGGTAAGAAATTTATTGGTTTTGTTTGAAATAGGGTGGTGCCAAGAAGGTTGTCATCTCTGCTCCCAGCAAGGATGCCCCGATGTTTGTTGTTGGTGTGAACGAGAAAGAATACAAGCCTGAGATTGACATTGTTTCCAATGCTAGCTGCACCACCAACTGCCTTGCTCCCCTTGCTAAGGTAATTCTTGTAACAGTGTTGTATTGTACATCTTTCAAATAAAATAGTTGTATCTTTTAGATTGAAGTAATAATTGCATATTCCTGGGATAATGATTTGTTGTTTGTTGGGTTCAATATTTGCAGGTCATTAATGACAAGTTTGGCATTCTTGAGGGTTTGATGACCACTGTGCACTCCATCACTGGTATTTATTTATGATTTTGCAACTTTGCAATATGGTTGTGGTCCCTAGTAGTAGTTATGAGATGTTTTAGTACATGGCTCTGTTTATTTATTGTGGGTATTGCATTTTGTTTCTTGTTCAGCTACTCAGAAAACTGTTGATGGACCCTCTGCCAAGGACTGGAGAGGTGGAAGGGCTGCTAGCTTCAACATCATTCCCAGCAGCACTGGTGCTGCCAAGGTAAACACTTAATTTAGTGTTCTCAGTTTGTTCTCCTCAATGTGCTCTGCTCTCATTTTTTAATTCCATTTTTCAAGCTGAGTACATGTGAAAATTAATTGTTTTACTTTGTGTGTTGTAGGCTGTCGGAAAGGTGCTCCCAGCTTTGAACGGCAAGTTGACCGGCATGGCATTCCGTGTGCCAACAGTTGATGTCTCTGTTGTTGATCTCACCGTCAGACTCGAGAAATCTGCTTCGTATGATGAGATCAAGGCTGCCATCAAGTGAGTTCTCTTTTTTGTTTCCTGTTTTTTTACTACAAATGTATGTGGTCTTCTAAGCAGTCTCGTATTGATTCTCTAATAAAATGTTAATTGCCTTCTCAGGGCTGAGTCTGAGGGCAATCTCAAGGGCATCTTGGGTTACACTGAGGAGGACCTTGTATCAACTGACTTTGTTGGTGACAGCAGGTACCTTTTCAGTTTTCACTTGAAACATTATTTTCCTCATCTATTTATGTTGTTCTCCATGATCTCCACAGTTTTCATGATCATCAGCACGATGATTTGGTACTTCAATTAATATTGTTCCATCATCTTTATTGTAACACAGGTCTAGCATCTTCGACGCCAAGGCCGGTATTGCTCTCAACAACAACTTCGTTAAGCTCGTGTCATGGTACGACAACGAGTGGGGCTACAGGTAAACCTCTATTGACCAATAATCAATCTTTCATGTTCTATACTATTTTTTAACATGTAAAACTTTTTATTTCCTGATTGCTGTGTATTATTTGCCTTTTCATTTTTGGAACTAAACTACTTGAGGCAGATCAGAAAATTTTATAATGTGATTTTTCAAGATAAAAAAAAGTTATGTGCTCTGGTATGTGTTGATCGTTTGTGTGTTCATTTTCCTTGCAGCAACCGTGTCATTGATCTCGTCCGTCACATGGCCAAGGCTTAATTTGTGTTTACCAGTAGGATGCTGCTGTGATCTTACCTCGGGGTAGGGAGGGATGTTTGTGTTTTTACCTTTTTTTTTCTCAGTATGTTAAAGAATAAAAGTTTTGCGCATCTCTCTGAGAAAACTAGCTATGCTGAGTTATTTTGTATGTTGGCGGGGTAATGACGCTTGTTTTTGTTATTGGGAAATCTGAACTTCGGTTAAATTAAAAATCTAATTTGGATGTGTGAAGTTTTTGTTATCTCTATTTTGTTTTCTCTTTGTTCTTCTGTGCTTTATCCGTTCTGTGTTTCGTTGAGAAGCAAAGACGAAAATAGCAGCCTGGCGCCTGCCTGATGTTCCCAGTTTCCTGGATTTTGGGTTGGATAACCTCAAATCTAGTATGAAGGGGAACCTAGAAGGCAATCAGAGTAGAATCGTAGGGAACTAATTAGGGCTAGAACCCCGCATTTAGGAAAAAAAAAACGAGAGGGAATTTGTTTTCTATTTATAGCATTCCATACTTATAAACAAGAAAAATAATTGAAGTTTAGTAGGTGAAAATGTTAAAAGAAAGAATGCAAGCTTTAGTTGCCTTATCTAGGCGTAATATTTTCAGTGATGACCACCAAATTCAAAAAAGGTCGGGATTTATTGAGAGTCGGCTGACAACTTTTATCTTTCGAATTGGTTGACAACTTTTATCTGTACGTGTTTCTCTAACTCATATAAAAATATTATAAACATATTTTCTTTATATATTGATTGTGTATTAATTCTCATACAATTTTAATATTAATTTTCATACAACTTTAATATCATTTGATGTTGTATGAAAATATTGTCAAAAATATGAACTATTATAAACTTTTATGTTATTTTTCTCCTGTATATTATTATATATATAAAGTATAGATTGCATTTCATCTGTCAGATTTTGAAGCTATATTTTGTATGGTCATTAATACTGTCTTTCAACGGAATTTCCATCTTTTAGATGATGCATGGCGAGTTGAATGTCTCATCTTTTTGCTTAATCTTGTCAGTAGAAACCGATGAAGAAGTACTAACTAATTCAAGCAAAAATTGTGATAAACCTTGTTCAACAATTACCATAATTTGTTGAGATCATTTTTGGCCAATTAGTTGTTTAGGTCACCATCTCCATTCTCCAGTGATAAGCTACTCCAGCAAATAATCAGGTGATTCATTACACAAATTGATATTACTTGATCCATGACTAAGACAAATCACTCACAAAAAGTATTAACAAAAAGACTCGTGTAGCTGTCAGACCAACAACTTGCTTCCTGACAAGAATGTAATAATCAAATGTAACCATGTGATTGTAGATCTTAGCTCCTTTTATTGTCCATCACTTGATTTGAATCAGGCAGTCTAATAGTCCATATTTTTTTGGCTGATGAGTACATAATATATATATCATTATCAAACTTCAATTACTCCTACTTACTGAGGAAATGTATTTTTAGCCTCAGAAAAGCGAAGAACTGTCATGTACTTTTGAAACCTTATATCTTATTTCATTTTATTTTGTTTTGGCAAATACTGTTGATGTAAATCAATTAAACCTCAATTTAAAGAACTCATAGGCTTTGAATGGTGCTCAAATCCAATTCCTAAACTAAACCTATACATAACATTCAGCTTCTGCCTAAAGCCCAAACCGAAACCGAAACCGGAACTTAGACCCCTCCAATCCAACCCCATTGTAGAAAAAGTGTTTTCTCAATTTTCCCATATAAGTGAAGAACCTATTAAAACTTATTGATTTGATTCTTTGATCTTCTAAGGCATTTTAACAATCGGCAAAGTGTTTTTCTCAATTTTCCCATATAAATGAAGAACCTGAATTTAAACTTACCCCACAATAAACTGAGTTTTCTGAGCCATGTCACACCAGAGGAAGTGACCAATCAGATCCAGTATTGTCAAACTTTCATCTTCATTCAAATTTAGTAGATAGTATGATTCAAAAAATTGGGGAAAAGACTGGAAATCAGCTTTGGGTTTCTTCAATTGGGCCATTTCACACCTGAATTACAAGCACACTATATATGTTTGCAATAGAAAGATTGATTTACTTGGAAAAATGAAGAAGTTTGATACAATGTGGGCTTTGCTACATGAATTAAACACCACCTGCTCTCTCTCTCTGGAGCCCAAAGATTGAATGAAACTATTTCAATAGTTGATGAGTTAGAAATGTTGGGTTTTGAGAGAAATGTTGAGACTATGAATATACTACTGGATACACTTTGTAAAGAAGGAAATGTCAATTTTGCAAGAGAGGCTTCTTTGGTACTGAAAAGCAGATTTAAATTGTAAAGAAGGAAAGGTCAATTTTGGATGTTTTAAACAAAAATGGAGGTTTCAAATTGTAAGCCAGATTTATGGACATAGCAGCCAATAGTTCGGTAATGTCGGAGAAAAGCAGATTTAAATTATCAGATCTCATTTTTGTTGGAAGCAATTGTGAATTAGCACAGTATAGGTCTAGATATTGACACATATACACTTCTGATTCATGGCTTCTGTAGAGGTGGAGATTTTCGCTCCGGTTTTCACCTCTTTGAAGAGATAATTAGCCATGATATAAACCCCGGTAGTATTACTCACGAGCTTCTTTTTAAACAAGGCAAAGAGAAAAAGCTTGGTTCATGCCATGCAGTGGGTTCAAAATTTCATGGATCAAAGAGGAGATTTTGTATCGACAGATTAAATTGTCAATTATGAAATGTTTTGTTTAAATTTTGTTAATATTTTTAAATGTTTTATTCTCAGATATCTGCTGCATCTATTATATATCTTACTCTTATTTATTTGTTAGTATTTTAAGTTTGTTGGGTTTTTTTATCACAAAAAACGAACCAATCTCACTTACTGACAATGTATCATTATAGATAGGAAAACATGTAGCGTGAACCAGTGTTGAATGTAGCTGTTCTGGTACAATACAGTAGAATGAAATATCTCTATAGTTTTTTGACATGATATATGAAACTTAAAATCAACAAGACAAAATCTTGATACAAGCCAGATGCCTATATTTGTAGTATTGTCATGGTATATGCAACTTCTTGAAATTTGCCATCTTAAACAAATATATAATATGATTAATATAGCAAACAATCAAAATAGTTTCTATTTCTTGACTTCTCATCTGAAGGAGATGATGTTTAGGAGCAGAATGAACATCAATTGGGTGTTCTATAGCTTTTCTTGTAGTCCCCAAAATGAACAGAGATATGACTTCAATTATTAGTGTGGTGTTGTTGCTTGACATTAACAAAAATAATTTTCAGAGCCATTAAATGAGAAGGTTTCCATATGTAATATCTTCACTAATGGAGCCATCACTTTCTTGATTGTTTGCGCATCAGCTGCTTTTGTCGTTATTTTCTTAAGTAAATTTGTTTGAGAGTGGTGAAATGTTCTTTTGCTTTTCATCTTTCCTTTTTTTTTTTTTTTTTGATACTGTCTCTGCTGTTTTGTTTACTTATTTTCAGAAAATTTTGTCGACTGTTATTCAGAAACGAACCAGCATTGACCTGATCTTGTATTAATTGTATAGGCGTCCATCTTAGTTTTTGTGTGAGTATGATCTAATGTGGATCGGATTGTTGAATGTTTATTCCGTGGCTATTAAAATTATTTGGAGTTTTTTCGAAAGTGTGACGGAGCAAGAATGTAAAATAACAACAACAACAATAATAATTAATACTAGCAGTAGTAATAAGTAATGAATAAATAAATAATCAAAAGATCTTTTCTCTAATTGGAAAATAATACATTTATGAAGATACTGGTAAAAGGCTGAGTAAGCCTGTTGGATGGAGCAAGTAACAATATGCTACTCTATTAATATATAATCTTAGATTAATGAGTGTTTTTCAATAACACCAAGGACCATATTTTAAAATCTCCTTTTTAAGTAAGAACACAACAGATGCTCACTGTGCATAATTAATAGTATTTTATGCAAATACACTGTATTGCAAAATTGATTGATGAACATGTGATGATCATATCATAAATCCATCTTTATATCCAAAAAGATCTGTTACATTACATCACATGGTGGTTGTGGATCCCAGGAAATAGACTGAAGACCAGCAACAACAACAGCCCATGAATGGTTGTTACTTGTTAGTTGTTACAGATTCTTAATGAATGCATTAATTGAACAAATTAATAAAGAGAGAAGGGGAAAAGGGATATATGGATGATAGAATAGAACTGATGCATGTGGTTGGGTTGCACAAATGGCAAACATGCATGATGGCACTAACCAAAGAGAAAAAAGGGGATCTTTGAGATGAGATAACAACAAAAAAGAGGTTAAGAAAAGTAGCCTCACTTTTTTGGTGAAAATTATTGAGAGATGACTTCAGTGGTGTCACATTCTTGCTTGGAACCAACTACATCAATAGTCTCTATAAAAGCAATGGCTTTTTTGAACAAACCTGTTAGATAATATTTTCAAATATAAAAAGAAAAAGAAAATCATACTATATTTTTGTATTTGAGGATGATCACTTTACAATGATTATTTTGATAATATTTTTTTTAAAAAGTCATATGAAGCTAAATATTAAGAAATATATATTTATGTGTTAATTATTGGAAATAGAGATAGCATAATGTTTGAATTTCATGAAATTATTGTGTGATGATACTTGATGCATATATTAAGGATTGTTAACTCCGGAATGTTGAAGTTTCAAGTTACATGATGTACAATAAGATATACTCAAATCTTATCATATATTGGATAATATAGACCATGATTATAGTGTCAAATTTCAAATTTAAACTTTATTTTAAAGAGTGTTAAGATTATCACAATGAAGAATTGTGAAATGATCTCTTCTTTTTATATTTTATACCGATATAAATTCAGCAAGATTGAGGCATCTGAAGACATCATGTTTTTCCTATTGTTCCATATCATAATATTTCTAGCTACTTTCATATCTCTGTAGTAAAATTTAATGAAATTCTAGCAAACTCTGCACCTTTTGGAATATGAACCACTTTCTCATTGAGAAATAATATTTTTCTAACTATTTTTGTTGAACATGAGGATCAAATAAAGGAAAAAAAGAAAAAAAATATAAAAGCAAGAGCATGCTAAAAAGTAGAAAGAAGATTCTATCCAATTTTGATTAGTAAAGTTAGCGTGCTTCTAGAAATTTCAGATTTTCGGTGCTCTTAATTCAAAATCCATCGAATTGGGTTCAAATGATAGATGCAAGTTGCTCAATAAATTCTTTATATTAAAATTTATAGAATACTAATATTTCCTATATTTAAATTTTTTAACTATTTATTTCATATTTTTGAAAATGATATATTTTTATATACAAAAATTCATTATTTTATTATTATCATTAGAATCATTTTAAAAAATCCAAAAAAAATAGTTAAAAATCTTAAAAATAGAAAATTCAGTATTCTATAAAATTTATTATGAATAATTTATTGAATAACTTAGATTTTTCGTTTGAAGTCGATTTAATAAATTTTTTACTTAGAAACACCAAAAAACTCTATACTTCTAAAAACACACTAACTTTACTCTAATTTTGATATATACTTTTGGAAGTGTGATTATATTCGCATGCATTCTATCAACAAAAAAAGCTCCGTGTGCCCATGCCCATAAACTGTTCGATGAAATGCTCAAATATAATCATTCAACTTGTATTGTAATATTTCATGTTCTATATATATCAGGTTCTATATTTGTGGCGTAACTAGGGTCATTTCATTGCCCCGTTTTATATTATAATTATATCTAGGTTCCAGTATAGATAATTAAATTAAAGATCAATTCCATTGCCCTTTTGTTTCTTTTTTTTTTCAAATTATTTTCTTTTTAACCATTCAATATGTTTTTTTTGTAATTCAAGCTTTTATAAAATGTAATAATATTTTTTTTAAATGAAGTATGTTGGTTGCTCAGTGATGGTATTACCTAGATTTAAATTATTATATTAATATGAAGAGTAAATTGAATAATTATTTCACAAATATCTTCTCAATTACGGACACATATTTCAGCACATACATAGAATAAGTTAATCATGTTATAAAACATACGAGTACATGAATGGAGCATTTCAATTCTAACTTAACCCAAACATAAAAGAAGCACTTCAAGTTTGATTTGAAAATATTCCGAGTCATGAAAATTGCAATCAAACTGATATTTTAAAGAAGGTTATTGTGTACAATAATAATAATAATTGGGTCAAAATTGAATGCAATTAGGTCAAGTAAGTCTCAACTTAACAAATTGGAAGTTTAAAACTCAATGAAGCATGAAGAATAATGATTTGAAGGAAACATAATATATGATTGAGCATTCTTTTTTTCTTTGAAGAGATGAGAGTAGAAGGTCAAAAAAATAGTGTTCTCTCTTTTATTATTACTTTTCTGAGGGTTTGGTTTTGAAAAAAAAAAAAAAAAGTGGTGGTCCTGGTGGGCCAGGTCTATAATAACCCATGCTAAAGAGGAGTGGGGCCCACTTTACCAGTATAGTAGGCTCAGTACTATCTCTCTTTTTTAAGTCTCTCTGTATCAATAGGCCTGGGGCCTTATTAACTCTCTCTCTCTCTCTCTCTCTCTCTTAAAATATCATCTGTTCAAACAAATCTCTTTTCTGTTCTTTTCTGTATGTATGTATGTATTATTTCAATGCCTCTTCTTCAGACTTCAATTGTGTGGAAATCATTGTAGGATGGATCCTCTGAGATTCTGGCACTGTTCAAAACTTCAGACCAAATTTAAACCTTGTAGTTCTTTTTTACCTTTTTTTTTTCTTGGTTTTGTGTTTTGGTGGAGATGAGACATTTAATGATTTCAATGTTAAAATGGATGAGCTGAGATTAGTTTGTGTAATGGTGTAATCCCATATGGATATAAACGGTACAAGAATTGGTGTTTTTAGGTACCATTTAGATTGTGCTTCTTGGGGAGAAAAAGAAAAAGAAAAGGGATGGTACTGTTGTACTGGTACTGTGCAATACAAATTTATTAGAAGAGCATATATATTATTAGAGGAGTGATGATTATATTTTTTAATTGTACCCGAATGTATATTTTGTTTAGAAAATATTTATATCTAATGATAAAAATATTTATATTTTATGTTACAAGAATTAAAAGTTATGTAAGTTATATTTTTATTTATATAATAGTTTTTTTTAACTTAAATTTTTTTTATAATTATTTAGAAAAAATAATAAACATTTTATATACTAAGTATAAATACTTATAAATTTAGATATAAATAAATTATCTATTTAGTATAAATATTTTTGTTGTATATAAATAAGAAATACAAAATATGAGATGTAAAAATAATATTTTTACCGATAAAGATAATATTTTTTATACCGAAAAAATTACAAATTTGAAACTCAAATGATAAATATTGTAATAAGTATTTAAAATTATGTAATTTAGACTTTTATTTTTATATCAGTAAATTTGACCTGTCCAAAAATACTTGAACAAAGTAATTATTTAAATAAGATTGATCTTAAAATAGCTTTTACGAATCTTTATACTAATTCCTCTTATCCATAGGTTGCCTGTCTAGGAAATTTTTTTTAGATCGAATATTTTCGGAAATGTTTGTGCATATCGAAACGGAGCGTAAATGATTTGAGATATCAAAATTTTCAGTATGAATCCAGCAAATTCATACTGAAAATAGGAGATTTTTTGCAAAAATTTTTAGCACAATGCTACACAGCTTGTTTAATTATCAGAATTTTTTTTAAAAAAATTCTCGTTTCCAGTATGAATTCGTATTTTGATATCTCAAATCATTTACGACTAGTTTCGATAAGTACAAATATTTACATAAGAATTTCGATTTAATCAAAATTTCCATCAACTCAGGTGGTTTGACACAAAATAAAGCAATATATAAAGAGATAATATAACAATAAAGAAAAGCAAATTTCTTTTGGCAAAATAAATAAATAAGTTGCCATCTTCTGTCTCAAGTGTTCTTTATCTTCTACTCATTATCTTTATATATTTAAGATGAGTTTTGCTAATACATTATTATTAGTATTTTGACCGAAATGTTAGTGATTCAAATTTTAAGTTTTTGTATTCGAAATTTCGATTTAAGTAGTTTAATAAATTCTTCGCATCAAAATCTTATAGAATAACAAAATTTATCATTTTAGAGTTTTTAACTACTTTTTTTTAATTTTTTTAAAGATGACTTTAATTGACAAGCAAACATTTTATTTTATTTTTATTTATTTTTTAGCCAAATAAAGTCATCTTTGAAAAATCCAAAAAAAGTAAAAAAATTCTAAAAATGTTAAATTTTGATATTCTATAAAATTTTAACATGAATAATTTATTAATCTACTTAAATCAAAATTTCGAATATCAAAATTTAAAATTTCGACCATTAATATTTTGATCGAAATGCTAACGTTAGTACATTAGCAAAACTCTATCTATGATAATAAATTTAATTTAGGTAACTATTATAATCTGTACCATATTTTGACTACTTTATTTCAGGTAACTATGATAAATATTTTATTTTCAATAATTATAATTGATCCAACAGATAATATTGAAAATGTTAAAAAATTATATTATCAAGGAATCCATTCTTTAGTTTTGGACTGGAATTGTCATATAGCCCCTCTAATTTTCATTATTTGCACATGAAAATAGTATATAGGAGGTCGGCACCAATGTTTCAACTTCAAGGAACTTCATTTAATATCTCATTAATTAAATTAGTTCTAGGTGCATTAGGTTGAGTGCCATGCATGCTCCTACATGTACTATTTTTCAATATTTAGTACAAATAAATTTGTGCTACTTTTACTGTTTTACATTATATAATAAAACAAACTTTTTTTTTAAAGGTACATTATTAGTTGTACCGCTTTGATTTTATCAAATTTCTGCTTTTCATGTCAGAAATGTCATTCCCTACGCCACATAGGCATGTGCATCATGCAACTTAATTTGCTATTATTACATTACATGGACAACCAATTTTATTTAACAATAATAATTATTCTCATGTTTGACATGCGGAATAAAAATAATTTAACATAAAATAAGTTAAAGTATTTATAAAAATAAAATAAAATAATTAAATTTTATAATTTTTAATATTTTTTATTTTCACTATTTCATCTATTTAGTTCATCACTGTTATCAAACATCAATGCTTTAAAATAATTTAGTACTTACTATGTTTTAATTTTATTTCATTTGTCAAACGAGGAGTATATCTATAATACTTAAATACAAAATTTAAGATTCTAAATGTAATTTCTACTATTCGGATAAATTATATTTCAAATATAATAAAAATATAACAAGTGATTATCATATGTCAAGCTATTTGGAAAATAATGGCTTAATTTTATTGACACTTTATGAAGAAAAATTCTAATGATCTTTTTTTTTTTGCTTTTCATTTTTTTTTTTGAGAAACGACATAAAATGAACAAATGTTAAAGTTTTTTTGCCCTATATTTTTTCTGATAAATTGCAATTATTTTTGTTCAAGCATGCACTGCAAATTTTGTCTCACAAATAAGTGTGCAGTACCACTACCTTTGAGAACTTTATGTTTTAGCCCTCCAAAAATTAGTTAATCTTGCATGCTATTTCCAAGATTTTGCCATTAATAAAAAGCTCTAAAAAGGAAAGAGAAATGTTGAGTATTCTTATTTATCCAAAAAAAAAAATAGAAGCCTCCTACTGCACATGAAAATTCAAGCAAGTTATTGTAATTTTGCTTTAACTAATTCAAAAATATATCTCAAAAATTGCATACGTAACACAAATAATGACGAGATTCATCTATGTATTTGCGAAAAAAAGATGTTCAATTTTATAAGAACCATCTACACAAAAAATAAATGTCAAAATTCACAAATTTCTTTTTTGTGAATTATATAATTATCTGCATGCAAACTAAACTAGTTATAATAATCTACATGCAAATCCTTTAAAACTCAATAGACTTTTTGTCTACTATTTCTCAAAGTAAAAAAAAATACTTCATCATTCCTGAAAAACTTAATTGAATGAACATAATTATAATGAAACTAGTCATAGAAAAAAAATCTCCTACTTTGTTAAAAAAATATACGTATAAACCTACTAAATGTTGCATACTTAAATGATTCAATTACAGTCATAAATCTAACATAGACGATAAAAATCTCGTCTCCATAAGGAGATACGCATGTTTGATTTTCACAAAATACATTTGAAAAAAATAAACATCGAAATTAACAAAAACCCTTATTTAAAAAAAATAGGCAAAACAAGATACAACCTTGACTTTCTAATTTGAATATCTTACGGGGTCTTATGTGAAAATAATCACTTGCATTATTTTGACTGTACGAGCAGAGATTACAGAGCACGAGCAAAAGCTGATCCATTCTCTCTTTCTCAACTAATCAATATCCAAAAGCGAACCTTTTTTGTGAGCAAATCAAATAATTTCTTCTTTCTTTTTGACTTTCTGGTGGTTCAAATAATTTCTTCTTTCTTTTTGAGACACAAAAACAAGCTAGAAATTATAGAGAGCCATTCATATTTTGGTCTCAATTGTAAATCTCAGACACCCACTTAATTTTGCCTCTTCCTTTTGATGTCTTTTTTCTTTCTTTTCATCTTTGCTTCTTCTAATTTTCTAATTTTATAGTTTCTTGCATGAGGCCAAAAAAAATTATTATATCAACTACATCCCTAAAAAATTATATTATGTATTTTTAAAATAAAAATTAAAAAACCATAGATTACACCTAATATATCGTATTAATGTCTATACAAGTGTTATATTTTTTTATCTATTTCCTTGCTATGGATACAAAGAATTAATTAGTGGTAGATGAGAGATGGTTTTTAAAAAATTTCAAATCACATGCAACCCTAACCTCTTTATTTTTACTTTTTTTACATTACTATTTTTGGAATTACTAAATAGAGGGAAGAGAACAAAAAGTTCATGACTAATCTTGTTTGGTTTGATAATTAATTGAAGATAAAAGATAATTACATATTAACATTTAAAGTTGGTCCTCTCCTAATTGGAATATAATCAAAGGAATCAAATATGGTGATGAAATGCTTTCTTCTAACCAAGTAATTTCACAATGACATGGATTTTAGCCTTTCAGATTATATTTAATACGGAAATAATTAAGAGATAAAATTATAACCGCTTCTCATGAATAATAACTTTATCCCCTAATTATTCTCACTTTATCCTTCTTCCAAACATAGCCTTAGGGTTTGAGATAACATTTCTTTATATTCGAGGGTTGAATGCGAAATTATCCCTGATTTGGTGCCCCTAGAAGATTCTTTCTTAACCTTCTCTCTCTAGAAAATCTCTAGCCAAAGAGGACCACATGCATCTCTCTCTCTCTCTCTAGCTTTTCTCTCTCTCTCTCTCTCTCTCTCTCTCTCTCTCTCTCTCTAATAAACCATCTTTTAAGACGGTCCCTCTCCTCTCTCCTCTCACAACGCTTCCTTTTGTGACTCGAAGAACTAATCGAAAGTGTGTGAGGTGTTCTCCATCTGGCACGAGTACATATTAGCTTCCTTTATTTAATTAATCTTTAATGCTCTTCGTCTAGTCTAGAGCGATTGCGCTTTGCTGGATGAGATGACGATGATCGCTTCTTTCCCTTGAGGTTCGTCTTATTGAATTGAATCCTTTATTGATTGATTGATAGCCTTTAATGAAATCGATGACAATTGATTTTGTTTCCGTGGCAGTTTTAGGTATGGTTTCTTGAATATAATTACCTTAATCTGAGATGAGATATTGAGATGTGCATCTCTCTCCATCCAATCATGAATCACCCCTTCCTTTTATCTTAAATTACGCTTTAATTTTTTTTATTAGCTTAATTTAGTATAGGATTATTTCCATTTAAATCATTTTTTTGTCTTATTCTTAGGTATAGTATATATTTCTTAGGTTAGTTTATGATTTGTTCATGTCATCTTCTCTGATTAATCTATCTCCTCTCCATCCCTAAAGTGTCAATTCAGTAACTTCCTTTGGATATACTTAAAAGAAAAAATCCTCCTAACTGAATTTTTTTTCTCATGAGAATAATATCAATCCTTCTCTGTAAGAACTAAGAAGAGGTTATACTGCTTTGGTCCCCTGTCTGTGCCAGTAAGTACCAGGTTTCTCCTACCAAGTATTGAGACCATTTAATGATACAAAAGCCGATACCGTACGACGCAATTTGTTTTATGCATCCCTTTCTCTAAGAAAGATTTCGTTTATTTAGGATTCAAACTTAGGAAAAATGCTACCTGTGTGACCTTGTATCATATCAAATTAATATAGCCTCTAAATGATTTGTAAAATACTAACATAGACTGCTTTCAGATTTTGTGACTAATTTTGCGAGAATGGCGCAATCATACTTCCCACTGAGGTGGGAGAGCACTGGGGACCACCAGTGGTGGTTCGCATCACCCATCGACTATGCGGCAGCAAACGGCCACTATGACCTAGTGCGTGAGCTGCTCCGCCTCGACATCAACCTGCTTATTAAGCTCACCTCTCTGCGCCGCATTCGACGGCTTGAGTCCCTCTGGGATGATGACTCGAAATTTGCGGATGCTGCCAGGTGTCGTGCATCTGTTGCACGCAATCTTCTTAAGGAGTGTGAGGAGAAGGATGGCAAGAACTCTCTCCTGAAAGCAGGGTATTATAATGTGCAACTGAAATTTGAAAATAATAATATTTTTTGAAGGATAATCTAATACCTTTAATATAATAGTGAAAAATTGGTTGGTGTTAACATGTGATACTGGCCTTGGTTGGAACTGGTATTGATATCATACTGATGGTTTTCTCTTGATTTCTGTGATTGCATGTTTATTGAGGTTCTTATACCTATGCTAAAGATTCCATCAAAGAGCAACTTTTACCAGTATTATTCAGTACTGTCAGGTCTTATACACAATTCATTCAATAATTTAGTTGACTTCCTCTTGTGAAACTAATCTATGGATCTGACAGGTATGGTGGTTGGCTTCTCTACACAGCAGCCTCAGCTGGTGATACAGCATTTGTGCAAGACTTGTTAGAGCGGGACCCACTGTTGGTATTTGGTGAAGGAGAGTATGGCCTCACCGACATACTATATGCTGCAGCAAGAGCGAAAAATATTGGGGTTTTCAGGATTATTTTGGACTTTGCGCTCTCACCAAGGGGTTTTGGCGTGACAGGTGGGTCCCGTGATGAAGGTGGCAGTGAGATGTCCATGTTCAGATTGGAGGTGCTTAATCGAGCTGTTCATGCAGCAGCTCGAGGAGGCAACTTGGAGATGCTCAAGGAATTGTTAAAGGGATGCGATGATGTGTCTGCATATAGAGATGTGAATGGTAGCACTGTTCTGCATGCTGCCTCAGGACGAGGTCAAGTCGAGGTATTGATTTTAATGGAACTTGTACTCTTAGATTTTGATTATTTATTTAATTGCTTTTGTATGGAAATATTTCTTTGCTCAACGAACTTGGAGTTATAAGATCCGCAATTTTACAGACTTGTCAAAGTTGCATTTGACCTATAAGATAGAGGCAAGGCACCCTTGTTGAAATGCTTTGGTTGTTCCAAAAGGAGAAAATTAAAGCTCATACTTCAATCTCTTTTCTAACCTATTTTACTGTGAAAGATGTTTAAATTAACAAATCCACATGATGTCCAAAATAATCATAAAGTAGAGTAGTAGAAAAATTGATATGGGAAGTGAAAGGTCACCAAACTAACTAAATAAATGATCTAATGGGATTACCCAGAATGCACCTTGCTACCAGTTGGACCGAGGCCAGACTTGAATTCACACAAATTTTAATTTTTTTGTCAGGTTGTGGAATTCCTGATAAACTCTTTTCTGCTAATAAACTCTCAAGACAACAACGGCAATACAGCACTGCACATATCTGCATTTCGAGGCCACCTGCTAGTGGTAGAAACTTTGATCAAATTCTCTCCTCCTCTAATTTCATTTTCAAATAATAATGGAGACACATTCCTCCATACGGCAGTTGCTGGTTTCAGGACTCCTGGTTTTAAACGCTTAGACCGTCAACTGGAGCTCATGAAAACCCTAGTCAGAGGGGATTTTAATTTGGATCAAATTATAAATGTGCAAAACAGCCAAGGTAAAACTGTCCTTCACATGGCTGCAATGGATAATTTCCATTCCGATTTGGTTGAGTTGCTCGTGTCAGTCAGATCCATTGATTTGAATTTACGAGATCTTGGTGGCTTCACTCCATTGGATTTGTTGAAGCGACAGCCAAAGTCTCCTTCGAGCGAAATTCTGATCAAAGAATTGATTTTGGCTGGTGGCATCTCAAATTTGAATGATAACGCAAGAAGGCCTCATGTACCTTCAAATTTGAGAATGCAAGGGTTCGCTACAAGTCCTGGAACATTGTTTAGGATATCTGATGCTGAGATAATTCTCTGCACAGGTATTGATGCAAAGGCAGGTAATAGTGAGAGGCCGAGTTCTTGTTCTGATGCCAGTAAAGGTGAAGTCAGGTGTGAATTATATAATGGATGTTTGATGGACAGGAGAAAGAATTCTCTAGAAAAGGCGACTAGCCGTATCAGGTCGCTGCTTCAGTGGCCTCGGCACTTAAAGGAAAAGAAAAATAATTTGCCAGTTAAAGTTTTAGATGCCGAGTCACTGGATTCTCTCAGAAGATTGAATCAGTCTTCAGAGACCCCAACCCCATTAAGGCAAAGATTTTCAAAACAAACTTCTCTGGCTACTAATAAAAGGACACTTGCAGTTAGAAGTAGTACTCCTAGCCCGGTCACGAAAAAGAGATTCGCCAGTGGGTTGATGCGCGGAGTTATTCAAGCGATGCCACTGCTGACGCCTCTTTCAAAACCTCCAAATGATGTGAAGCAAAAAGGTGTCTGTGTTGATACTGATGTCGCCTCTTGTTCAAACTCATTTGAAACAAAAGATGCATCGAAGGAAAATGGTTCACAATCCAAAACGGGTTCAGGTAAAAGTAAAGTGATAAACCACTATCTGTGCTTTGGTGCTCAAGGGTTGTCAACGGAGAATCCTATAACTGGTGAGAGGTCAAACCGAATGTTTAAATGGTCAGTTCTTTCTGCAGCTTAGTGTGCTTTGAGTTGAAACAAACATCTTTCTTCTATTTGTTATTGTGTGCCTAAATTTAGTTTGCGTAGTTAAGCTGATTGTTACTATGTTCTATAAATTTGCTCGATGTAATAACGGTTTTATCTGTATAAGGTGCTTAGCCTGAGAGTGGGCTTAATGTTTTTGAATTATGTACTAACGGGTTTTATTAGAAACAGTTAGCATTTGGCATTGATTATTCAATACATATATGCTGCAGGTAAGAGCTTTTCAGAACATCCATTGCTGTAATGATTCTACAATAGTTAAGATTTTCTTTGAAGAAAAAAATACAAACAGTATTCAAACTATGAGCGGCTCTTAAAATAGCAATAGGACAATGCACGACGACGAAAAATCAGTATAATAACCAAACTATAATTGCTCTAAGGGCCTCATTTGCCCATCCCATGTTATCTTCTACTAGCAATAACATAATTTTTCATACTTTACAAAAGAAAACCACCACCACGACTCATCTCCCCCCACTCAGAACAATAAAAAATGAAACAGGAACATAACAAGCTGACACACTTGGACCCAGTCAACAGTATAGAGATGGAACTGTAAATTACGTTAGAATAATAATAACAATAAAATACACCATATGGGGAGATATTCCCCCCTTCCCATCTATTTCATTTCGATTAAATACAGACAGGTCACTGTCCATTAAGGGTCCGAAAATTGCAGGCCTGTCTTATGACAAACAGTCCAAATAACCCAAAAAGAAACAGTGCCCACTGTTGACCACTTCCTATCATACCTTTTTGCTCGGTAGGAGCACCGATCCAAATAAAACTAATCTAAATACAGAAGGATCGAAACTTTGAAGAAGAGCAATGTTTCAGTCTATCTCAATCTCTCCTTCCTCATCGTCATTTACAGGAGGTGGTGGTTGGGTTTTCGGTCGATCGTACTCTTCCTCTTCTTCTTCGTCGTCTATTTTCATAAAGAGGCCTAGTTGCTCTAACGGATTGCTGCAACCTACCCGCATAAAATCTGGCAACCCATCTGGCGAGTTGTCTGGACTAGTTTCATCCACAGAGCTGCCGATATTCTCTGCTGGAGCAGTCCTTAACATTTCCAGTTCCCTCAACATGGCAGCATCACTGGTCTCAGCAGTTTTCTCCATCTATATATAATTTAAGCAATTAAATGAACAAACTAATGGCTTCGGCTGTAAGAGTACTTAATATGTAAAAAGCCTTAAAACCTTACATCCACAGTAAATATTGTGTTGTGTGTGTGTTTGGTTTTGTGGGTGGGGGGTGTTTCCCAATGATATTGGACTACAAGCAGTTGTATGCATCATTGCCAGTAGTATAACCCATCAAAAGATGAGGAATATTGAGAAACCAACTAATCTGATGAGCACTCACTGAAAAACCCACAGTAGAAGCACAAGTGCAAACTCAGATCACATAGACCTAGGTTGCAAATTCAAACACAATGTTGCAGGAACCATACCTCAAGCAAAGCCTGACGGGCAGCTTCCCGAGCAGCTTCTCTTTCAAGCTCACGCTTGCGCTTGGCATCCGCCTCAGCTTCTGCCTCTGCTCTCTTGCGAGCATCCTCAGCAGCCTTGGCCTCCCGTAATATCCTCGCTTTTTCTGTTTTGATGTGTAATACTATAGTTTTAAACTGTTTGAACAAGGAACTGAGTAAATTTTAAAACTAGGTTGACATGCATCCATATAATACCTTCTCTTTGTTGCCTTTCAATTTCCTCTCTCTCACGCCGAAGCTTTTCAGGGTCTCCCTTCTCACCACCCTGTTGTTGTTCATCAAAATCAGTATGATACAAGAACACTTATGAACATTTGATCATCAAGTACAAACAAACAGTCAAAGCCTTCTTGAGAAAATTATTCCATCTGGCATTAACATGACACAGTAAAAATTGAAATCTGTTTTATGGGAATGAAGAAAAGAACTGTCAAATTCTCATTAACACAACACAGTAGGAGGTGTCTCCATTCTCCACTCCTTGAGTAAAACAACTCAAGAGAGAACATTAATACAGGAAAGCAAATCAGAACTAAAACACAACTCTCACAAATTAATTGAATCTAAAGAAATAAATCAAGTATCAAATGAAGTTCCGAAATCTTTTGAGTGATAAAGGCGAAATAACCAACCTGAGTAAACAATTTCTCACGAGCTTTGACAATGGTATCAGCAAACCGGCTCCTGAGCAAAGCAGCCCGGTATAACTTCTCTGGAGAGGCCTGCCTTTCAGATTCCCCTATATATTCCATATGGAAAAGGGATAAGGCCCTTTCTGCAAATTTTAAAGCATATAAGACCTCTGAAGGCCTTTTTCTGAAACTCACTGCTTACCCTCTGGATTAGAGTTTGCCCCGATAGACTCAGGCTTTGACTGAGCATCCTGATCCGGGATTGTTAAACCACTAAGAGGTCCTGCACAAGTGCACCAGAATCCAAAACTTAGAGCCCACAATATGAAGCCAAGAATGGTGACCACTGACCAGATACCAGTTGTGATTTTAAATAATAAAATCTAACAATGGACTTACGATCAAGAGAACTGATGACATCACTCTTTTCTTGCTCCACAATGTTCTCGGACTTAATATTTTCCTAATAAATAGAAATCAGATTTAGCTAGTTGTTTGGTTTATAGTTCCACATGGTACGAATGCTTTGTATATTGCAGATCACCAACCTTGCAAATTTTAGAAGGGCTAACAGCTCTATCATGCGAATCTCCAGAGGAACTACTCGAGTCTGAATCTGCAAAAGTATTGAACTAACAACTTGAGAGATGCCAAATTGATGTGCAACACTAACCTATGCCAAAAGATTTTCATCAAATGATAGCAAGTGAAAACAGCTAAAACTGGTATAACAAAGCAATCTGCTACTATTTTGAGCTAGTACAACCATTCAACTGGATAATCCTTTTGCAAAGACAGTTAAAAGAAACAACAAAAGAAAGTTACAATTAGGAATGCAGAAAAAATTAACATATGAGGCATGAAAACCCTTGCGACAACCACACTTCACAAAAGTTCACCATCAAGAGAGGTTTTCAAGTTTGAACATACATGTAAATCCAAACCTTATAAAAGAGAGATTTTATTCTAGCCGCAAACAGGCAACGATGATTGATATAATCAAAACTCATGGTTCTAACCACCATAGTTCACACAGCAGCTTACAAAAAATAGGCATTGTACTAACTCACGCTTTGGAAGACCCCTTGTAACCACCACTTCCATTATAAAATATTTCAAAAGAATCCCAAACAGCAAATCTAAACCAGCCCGCTAAGTCATGCATTATGAGTGGCATATGCACACAGAAGTTCTTTTTTCAACCTTTTTGTACGCAAATAAATTAAAATTACTATGGATAATCTTTCATGCTCAGATTTTAAGCCATATTGACAACGTAAAATGTTGACTAAGTTTTTCTGACAGATGCATTGCTTAGCACGTAGAACAATATCAATTAATACAAAATAAAAAAACATATTCTTGGATTTGAATCTAATAATTGCTCAGTATGTAGAACAAGATAAACTAATACAAAATGGAAAACACGTTCTCGATTTGAATCTACGCATTGCTCAGAAATAGAACAAGATCAATTAATACAACATATAACCATATTCTGAGTTAAAATCCAACAGTAATTTTAGTTAAGATAATCAGAGGCCAAAAACAAGCTCAGTATGAAAGAGATCTGACCAGATCTGTTATGTTCATGCAACAACTTATTGAGCTAAATTTCAGATCTCTTACCAAGATAAATTTGATCAATAAGACAGTTGATCAAGGGTTGCATTACTCATGTTAATAAAAGGATTGTTGCCATTTCTTATATCTTACCAAATTAACCTTTTCTCTTTGGGGGGAGGCATCATTAACTTATATCTGGATTCTGTTTTACTGACTCTTCTGTTTATCTAGGCTAAGTCTTAGGCCTACTGAGTCTCTAAAATCCATTTTATACATCATATTAAGATTTGCTGTTTTAACTTGATGCAAAAAAAAGGAAAACCAAGAACACATGGTAGTGAAATGATCTTCAACAATGTATATGGGATATAATGTACACTTCCAATAACAAGCATCTTTTAACAGAAAAGTACAATAAAAACAAAAGATATAATACACACCACTAGATGACGAACCCGAGTCGCTACTGGAGCTGCTTATGCTACACTTGCTACCCCTGCCTTGTGTTTCCTTTTCAATGCAAATTGGGGGATAGCTGGTGGCAGGTGCATCATCACCACAAATATCAACATCTTCCTCCATTGGTTCATTAACTGTGCATCAAATAAGAATTAGTTATGCCTTACAATGCAAAAAAAAAAAAAAATTAAAACTATCTTTAACCCATAATTGA
This sequence comes from x Bolboschoenoplectus mariqueter, assembly GCA_037678475.1. Lineage (NCBI taxonomy): Eukaryota > Viridiplantae > Streptophyta > Magnoliopsida > Poales > Cyperaceae > x Bolboschoenoplectus > x Bolboschoenoplectus mariqueter. The sequence continues at coordinate 1,636,523 of CM075273.1, forward strand.
AAATGAAATTACTCATAACTGCACATTCACTTCATAACAGATAATGACCTGTAATAAGAACTATCAAATATAAGAATGAAGGATGCCAAGCAAAGGAAAAATTACCAACCTTTACAAGGATGCATGGATGAATTGCTGATGCCAGATACATTAAGAACCTGCACATAACAAAATCAAAAAAGGCAATCAATTAGGGCATCTAAGCACCGACTACCCTTTTGATTAAAACCCCAAGAAACTGCAAGTACCTCTACTTCACACGTGTCAGCTCTCTCCTGGCCACCCTGTTTCTTTTCTTCAATGTACCTATCCAAAAGCTTCTGTAGCTTGAACAACATGTCATCGTCTAGCAAGTCGATGTCTATCTCTAGTTCATCTTCTCCAGTAGAATCAGTGTTCCCACTACACTGCCTCAAGAAATCAATAACATAAACTGGCAAATCAGCTGAGACAGATGCGAGCCTGTTACCCAAATTCTTTCGCTCTTCAATAGTCATCATCGGCTTAATAGTCTCCATTGCAACTGGAGAGGCTTCCTCCAACACAGGTGTTCGTTTCTTTTTTGGTTGGGGAACTGGCAAAGGTTTTGAAACCTCTTCTCTCTTGACCTCTTCTCTTTTAACACTTGCTTCGGCCATAACCACCTTCTTCTCAATGGGCTTCCATCTTGTTTCAAAAAACTTGCTCAAGGTATCGGCCATGACGTGAACGCTATTGGTGGGCGGGTTGTAAGTCATGGCATTGGTGAAGGTGAGCCTCACATCAGCAACAAAATTCCATGCACTGGTGTAAGCACCAGATGCAAACTTTGACTTGACCGTACCAAGATCCATTGGATGCTTAATAATGTCATAATAATCCGGTATGTTAAATTTCACCACATCAACAGGGGTACTAAAAACCCATGCATGTTTATGTGACATCAGCCTCTTCAATAGTGTCTCGCATTGCTTCATCAGCATCAAATGTGAGGCGCCCAGTTGAGCTGAAGGCTGAGTGGGTTTATCATCTGATCCAGGTCTTTTCACGCCCACAGTGGCTTGTTTCTTCACATTTGCATTCACTGACATAAGTCTTCTTTGCAGTACTTGGATCCTTTCGACTTCTGACCTAAATTTGCTTTCCAAAGATTTTCTTTCAGCAGAAGAGAGCTTAGACAGGGTGAAGACCTCAATTGGTACATCAAAACCCTCAAACCCGCCTCTATTTAGGCTGATGCACTTCCTTTTGGGGGCTGAAGAGTCTTCTGAGTCGACATGCGCGGGGCTTGCATCTAAACCCTCAGATTCAGGCGAAGAGTTCCGTTTGTGCTTGCTGCCAGCCATGCTTAGAGACACCTCTTCAAAGCCTCTTGTTAGTTGCCTCTTCTCTAGCAATACAGTTGGTGTCATCAAATTGTCTAGATAGATCTGTACAGCCATACAGTAATAAGCTGAAATAAGCAACCAACCAATCTGACCAGTGGTGACACAGCAAGATTGTATACGAACCAGGATATAAAATTGTTCAATTCAGAGTGATCTTTTACAAGAAATGCGAAGATCAAAACCCAAACATTACCCAATCAATTCTAATTAAGAAGCCCCTCTAATTTGCTAACAAGAAATGCCAAGATCAGAACCCTAATTCAATTTGCCAACTCAAACCATCCCTAAACAATCCTAATTAGAAGCCCTCTGGTTCCCGATACGAAGCCCTAGAGATCGGACGACCGCGAAATAAGGTCAAACCCAGAAATAAAACCCTCAAACCCCAAACCCTAACTGGAAAACCTAATCTGGATCTAGAATCTCTCGACCCCGAGATCATTCGGATAGAAAAGAAACCCTAATCCCGACTTAATTACTCCTAATTTCGACCTATTTATCCTAATTATCTTCTGACCTGTTCGCGCTTTTCTTTTTCCCCTTTTCTTCGCTCAATTTTTCGCCTTCTTTAAGCCCTTTTTTAGACCGAGCCGCCAAGTCGATACGAAGAGACCCTCCAAACCACTCAAAGGAAGAGATCGCGACCCAAATTAAGCCCCTCGGTCTCTATTTATACAGCGAGAGGTCGGTGCTGTGATGATCTCAGCCGTTGCTTTGGTTTTAATCGAACGGTCAGGAGTTGCAGATCTGAGATTCAAGTCTTCTAGATCCCTCTTAATTTGAATCCTCTGTATCTGTCAGCGACCACCCACGCGGTGTCAATACACTGACATATGGGACCCAGATGATTTCACGGTCATTCACATCATCTCGATAACTTGTCAGGAAAAACACCACACGGAATGATCTTTTCGTATCCGTCAGACTCGATCCGATGTCCTTTTTAGCGTGCGCTGAGCTGGAAGATCCGGCGCTTTAATCCGACGTAGATCCAGGCCGCTTTGACTATTTTTAGTTCAAACGGGTGCGGTGTTGTTTGCGGTCCGAATTATAACATGGCTGGATCGTTTGAGGAGTAATGATTGTGCGGTCGATGATGGAACCACGTGGCACCCTCCGATTGGGCCGCTTTGAGAGATCAAGCCCAGCCCGTACTTCCCCTTTTTTTTCCTCGTGGCCTTCTTTATAAATAAAGAATCTAAAAGCTGATTTCTTGGGTGTTATATTTTATGACACGACACGATATAGGATGATGTATTGTTTAAAATATATTTAATACGGATCATATCATACGGCGTGTCATGTGTTTTGTTGTCAAGAAATTTTTTGTATAATGATTTAGATGTTTCATGTAAAAATATGATACGATATGTGTCAGGTGTACCGCATGAAACGTGTTATGTTGTATCTTCTTTCTGCAATGAAAAAGTTCAAGAAATAAAGGATTAGGTTATAGGTAATGTATAGTGAAAATTTGGGAACAAAATTAAGAAAATAATCAGAAAAAAATCATACAAATTGTTTATAGCTAGTATCCAATAATTTTTTTATTTTTATTGTAATTTTTGTCTTTCAATATTTCTTCAAATAATTTTGAAGAGGAGAAAAAAATAGTTAAAAACTAAAAAATATTTACATCTAATACTTCATAATTCTATTGTAATTTTTGGTTTTTTTGTGATTTAACATTGATGGAAAGATATATTAAAAAAAATATGTCATGTGCTAACACGACACTTAGACAAAATGCTCTCCTCCTATCGAAATGAGCATATTTCTACGCCATAAAACAATGTGTCCACATAACAGAACTACTAAAAAAAAATCATACTTGACACAAACATGACAAAATCATTTTTTTTTATTTTACTCTACTGATCATCATGTATTAATGTCCTGAAATATCATTATAGATTTGTAGTTCATAGATTTTTTTGCCTACAAAAATACCATCGTGTATAAAATTTGAGAATTTTGACTCTCATCATCTTTTGATAATAAAACAATAACACTTTCATGTTATTTATTGAGGTTGGTTAACAATTAACAGTGATCCATAATACTATCATTCCCAAACTTCCCCATCATTTTTAGTTTGCACTTAATAAAAAGGTAGCTGATATACAGATACGGTTGTTAATACCGTCATCGATACGGACTTAATTATACACACTAAATGAGTTATTATGCATATTAATGACTTTATTATGCAACATGTTTTATATAGTATTATCATTATGTAACTTAAATGAGTTATTATGCATATTGATAATATTTAAGTTAAATAATATAAATATTGTACATAATAAAGTCTGTATCGACGACAGTATCAACAATAATATCTCCATAACGTTTTCCTAATAAAAAAGGTTTGCACATATTACGTTGTCAGAGAAGGATGAAGCAGGAACAGGTGATCAGAATCATCCATCTTTTTTTTTTTTTATTATGGATCCTTGAAAGAAGTATCCATTATTTTTATAAAACCAAATCTGAAAAAAGGATGAAAATGATACTTAATCTTTCCTTTATTATTTTTTTTGGTAACTTTCTTCTCTCTCATTAGAAATTTCGTCAAATTTGTAAAATCAATTATCTAGCGGTACATAATATTGGAAATTTGAAACCCTATCAATTTTATTCAAAAAAAAATTGATTATTTCAGAATAAAATAATAAATAACTGATCCATACGGAACTCACACATGGATATAGGTTTGTATGCTAAAAATAAAATAAAACAAAAATTCAACCAAAGGCGAATTTAATTCATCGTTGAATAAACAAATTTCTACAGATATAGAGCTCAGCCGCTAGCAAGAAAAAAAAAAGAAGATAAACAAATATAAATTAGGAAAAAGAACAATGGAAAAGAAACATACGAATGGTTTTCAAATCATACCATGATTGTTTTGAGATCACATCGTGCTTCGCGGTTCAAATCAGCTATCGTTGTTCGTCGAGGACGTCGCGATACCGGATGAATTGAGAATCGACGAGAAGCTTGAACGTAAAGAGAAGGTGTTACAACAATGGTGACAAGCATGGAAAGCATGGCGATGGATTTAAGAGAGGAATGGAGAGGAAGAAAATTGGAGCTAAATTTAGACTAAGGCCAATTGGGCAATACAGGACAAAAATAAATTATTTGGACATGATTTAGAAATAAAATGTTACGGACAGAAAATTAATACTTTAAGAGAGTACATATATGAGAAGAGAGGATTGAATGTCACAAAGTGTTATAAATTTATTTTTTTATTTATATTTTTAAATTTGCATTCAAATGTTAAATTTAAATGGTTGGTTTTTTTATATTCGTGATGGATATATGCATGTAAAAATATATGATTTTTCAAGTTTATTTGTACTAAATCAAATAGATAAAAAATAAATGAATTTAGTTAAGCATTATTGATTAATTTTAATGCATTTGTTTTTTTGACTGTTTGATCTAGTAGAAAAATGAATTTGAAAATTATGAAATTTTACATGCATGCATTTATCATGAATACAAAAGAGATCAGCAGTTTGAATTTGACATTTGAAATTGGACTTACAAAAAAAATAAAAAAAAATAATTTATAATATTTTATGAGATAAAAAATTAGCGACATTAATTTTTATTCGTTGAAATATAAATTTTAAAATGTCAATATTTCTATTATGATACAATTATTATAATTTTCACCTGATTAATGAATATATATTCTATTTTAATTATTTCATCTGTGTTTAATCAAATAAACCTAATAGTAATATTTAATGGGAGGGATTATTTGAAAATAGATTTTCAAATAAATTAAAAAATCTTAAAAGTAAAAAGTTTATATACACACTTTTTAACCTGTAGATTAATTGTATTTCGAATTCATGAAATTGAAATTTCACTTGATACTCCATCGAAAATTGTTAAAAATTTATCCAATTTTGCAATGGTTTTTATTTAATAGTCATTGATATACTATTAAAATTAGTAATTGTAATTTAGGAAATTGCCCCAACGGCTAGTAAAATTAGCCTATAAATAACTATGTATAGAGAGCTTGTAAATATCAGAAAATTAGTAATAAAAACTAATTATTCATTATCTGTTTCTCCTCAAATTTTCACATGATATCAGAGCGGGATAAATCCTGACTCATAAATTCCGCAATAGCATAAAAAAAATTGCATATGACAAAGAACTGCAACCACAACAACCAGAAAAATCTCCAAATCCCTTTGTGCTTTACCAACAAGCCTAAAATCACCATGTCTCAGTTCGACAACACTAAACTCACAACCATAACACTCAATGACAACAGAAATTACATCCCTTAGTCCAGATCAATAACGATTGGTCTCGGTAGCAAAGGAAAACTAAACTTTGTCACTGTAACCAAAGCAAAACCCGGACCAACAAAACCAAATGAGGCAACAACCGAAGAAAATGAGAGCATAGCAGAATGAGAGACCACGGATCAAATAATAATGTCATGGCTACTCACCACAATGGAGCCCTAAATTTCAAATGTACTCATGTACTCCAAGACATCAAAGGAGATTTGGGACAAGGCTAAAAGAAGGTATGACCAACCAAAAAACTATGCTCACATATTTAGCCTAAAACAACAACTTGCTCAAATCAAACAAAACAGACAAACCAATAATGAGCTAGTAACTGAAATCATGTCCAAATGAGAAGAACTCAATATCTATCTACCACCAACCTCAGATCCACTTGAAATACAAAAATGAGTTGAGCAAGACTTAATTTTTACTTATCTGGGGGCACTCGATTCGAGCTATGATGCGATTCGGTCTCAGATCTTGACCTCAACTGAGATGCCAAGTTTTGATGATATTGTTGCAAGAATCGACCAAGAGGAGTCCAGACGAGCTCTAATGAACCCTCGACTGTCGGAGAACCAAGAAAGCGGCGCTTTCCAGATACACAACTCAAAACCTAATTTCAGGGACACGGCCAAAGGGAAGGGAGCTCCGAGCACCGAGCGATGCGACCACTGCAAGAAGGCATGGCACAACCGCGACGAGTGCTGGTTCCTCCACCCTCACCTCCGACCGATCAGAGAGAAGGGAAATTGGAGCGGTACAAGAAAGGAGAAGAAGGGGTTCGACGGTTTGAGCAAAACAGAAGAAATAAATGAAGGTCAACCCAGTAACCCTAATCCACCTGTTGGATCATCTGTGGGTCAAAAAGTGCAACTGAATCAACTACTAACTCAACTTAACAATTTGTTACAACAACAGACCCCGGGTTTTGTACATTTTAAAGATACTTTTAATTCACCCAATATTTACAGTAGTTTTAAAATTGCAAATATGTGCCAAAATACAAATAGATGGATAATTGACTCAGGTGCAACCGATCACATGACATGCAACAAAAATAAATTGACCAATATTGTACAAAATAAAGACCCCTCAATATGTAATTGTTGCTAATGGAAATAAAGTCTAAATTCATGGTTTTGGTACAACAAAGTTTCTTACAAAAGATGTGAAAAATATTTTATACTTGCCAGAGTTTAATTCAAATTTACTATCAATTAGCAAAATAACTCAAGAATTGAATTGCAATGTTATATTCTCACCGAATAAAGTGACTTTTCAGGACCGAGAATCAGAGAAAAAGATTGGTGAGGGGTGTTTGCAAAATGGTCTTTATTATCTTGATGAAAAGACAAATAAATGTCATGTGTCATTAAATTTAGTAGATCGTGATAAATTGTTGCATTGGAGATTCGGTCATCCATCTGATCAGGTTTTGAATAAATTTTTTTGTTATAAATTAGATTCAAAAAATTGTGATATTTGTAAGTTTTCGAAACAAACTAGATTACCGTTTTCTTCATCTATCAATAAGTCAGAAAAATGTTTTGATTTAATTCATTCTGATGTTTGGAGCCCAGCCCCTGTCGATTCTTATATTCATTTTAAATATTTTATCACGTTTATTGATGATTTTTCCCGCACTACTTGGCTTTACCTCTTAAAAGGAAAAAATGAAGTTTTTTCTAGATTTCAAGAATTTTATAACTTTATTGAAAATCAATATAATGCAAAAATTAAAATCTTTAGATCGGATAATGGAACGGAATATGTAAACAAAAGTTTTATAGAATTTTTTAAACAAAAAAGAATTCTACACCAAACCACTTGTATTAATACCCCGGAACAAAACGGAGTTTCAGAAAGAAAAAATCGACATTTACTTGAAGTCACTAGATCCCTTCTTTTTCAAACTAGTGTTCCAAAATCTTATTGGTTAGATGCCGTATTAACTGTAACTTACCTCATAAATAGATTGTCAAGTGTCATTCTTAAAAACATTAGTCCCTTAGAAATTCTTAAGAATGGAAAAATAGATCTGATCACATAAGAGTTTTTGGTCGTACATGTTTTGTACACATAAAAAGACATGATAAGCTTGATAAAAATGTTGTTAAAGTCATATTTTTAGAATACTCATATCAAAAAAGGATATAAATGTTATGACCCAAGAAATCATAAACTTTATATCTCACGAGATGTATCATTCTTTGAACATAAACCATAAAACCAAACAAGTGAACAAGGAAATGCACAAGGTCAACCCACCATATTGTCTCCAAATAATTTCATGTTTCCCGATGAAACAAATCAAGAACATGTTGAGCATGCAGATGAAGAATAAGTTGGCGAAATAAGTGCAATTCCTTCAGGGGGATAAGAAGAGAGAAATGAGTCAAGTGAAGAACAGCCTCAAGAAGAAATTACCTTGAGAAATGAAGAACCAACTCAAGAAGAAAATACCTTGAGAAGAAAATCCACCCGACAAACTCGTCCTCCAGTCAAATTAAGGGATTATGAATCCCAACAGGTAATGTATCCAATTCAAAATTTAATTTCATATAATAAGGTATCCCCTAAATACCGAACTTACTTGAGTAACATCACAAACCAAATGAAACCAACTAACTTTAGTGAAGCCAACCAAAGTCCAACTTAGCATAAAGCTATGAATGAAGAACTTCGAGTCTTAGAAAAAAATGACACATGAGATATTGTTAATTTACCAAAATATAAAAAACTTGTAGGTTGCAAATGGGTATACAAAATCAAATATAATTGTGATGGTACAATTGAAAGGTACAAGGCTAGGTTAGTGGTCAAGGGATTTACTCAAATTTATGGTATCGATTACCAAGAGACTTTTGCACCTGTAGCAAAAATGAATACTGTTAGAATTTTGCTATTAGCAGCCACCAACTTGGGATGAGATTTGTTTCAAATTGATGTAAAAAATGCATTCTTTCAAGGAAATTTGGAAGATGAAATCTATATGACCCTTCCTCCAGGCCACAAAAATGAGTCAAATTCATCACAGGTGTGTAAATTAAAAAAGACAATATATGGTCTGAAGCAATCTCCAAGAGCCTGGTATGCCAAGCTAAGCTTTTCTCTTTTAAAGATTATTTTTTGTAAAAATACCACTAATTCCTCTATGTTCATCAAGTATTCACAAAACACCACTATAATTATTCTCGTATATGTGGATGACATTATTATCACTGGAAATAATAATGAGGAAATCAAAAGAATTAAGCAATATTTAAAAAGAGAATTTGACATTAAGGACCTTGAAAAACTTTCATATTTTCTTGGAATAGAAATAGCTCACTCGAGTAAAGGATTATTTTTATCCCAAAGAAAATATGTCCTTAACCTATTAAAAGAAACTGGTAAACTGGGAGCCAAACCAGCTAGTACTCCAATAAAGACAAATATTAAACTAGGAATTGACGATGATGAGATATTATCTGATATAAGCCAATATCAAAGGATGATAAGCAAATTAATTTACCTTACAGTAATCAGACATGACATTGCCTTTGCAGTTAGTGTCATAAGCCAATTTATGCATGCTCCACGTACCAGCCACTTGAGTGTAGTTGATAGGATACTGAGATATCTTAAAGGCACTCCAGGTCAAGGAATTTGGATGAAAAAGAATGATTCTAACAATGTGGTTGATTTTTCTGATGCAGATTGGGCTGGAAGTTGCGACAGAAAATCATCCATAGGATTTTATACATTTGTAAGTGGCAATTTGGTCACTTGGAAAAATAAGAAGTAGAATGTTGTGGTTAGATCAAGTGCAGAAGCAGAATATCGAGCCATGACATCCACAACAAGTGAGCTTATTTGGATCAAGCAATTGCTCAGTGACATGAAAATAGAACGTACAAAGACTATGCAAATGTACTGTGATAATCAGGCTGTACGACATATTGCATCCAATCCAGTCTTCCACAAAAGAACAAAACATATAGAGGTAGACTGTCACTTTGTTAGAGAAAAAGTGCAGTTAGGGGAAATAGAAACTTCATTTGTCAGAAGCAAAGAGCAACTGACGGATATTTTCACAAAGGCACTCGACAAAATCAGCCATCTAAACATACTCAACAAGTTAGGTTCAATAAATTTATTTGAATCCCACTTGAGGGAGAGTGTTGAGAAATAGAAAAGAAAATAACCTCATAATAGACTGTAAATAGGAAACAAATAACGGCTAGCATCCATAATACAGTTGTAGCAGCTATTTTTAGTACCTAGCTTATAATTAGGATACAATTAGACAGAAAATATTATAATTGTAATTTAAACAGAAAATATTGTAATTGTAATTTAGGAAATTGCCCCAACGGCTAGTAAAATTAGCTTATAAATAACTATATATAAAGAGCTTGTAAATATCAAAAAATTAGTAATAAAAACTAATTATTCATCGTGTGTTTCTCCTCAAATTTTCACAGTTCACTTTCAGTTAGCATTGGTACCAGTTGGAATCATTCGGGCTGTACGGATAATGGTAGCAACTATATATACTTTTGTATGAATCTAATCTAACACAACCTGAAAACATAGCATACTATCCGAAAAAAAGAACGAAATCAAGGCAGCCTCAAAACAGTGGAAAAAGCTCAAAGCTGCTATAACTACAATAAAAGAACACGGTGCGCCTATCCGTAAGTACCCCTCAATTTGCCAGAACTGATCCCGTTTGCTCACAGTTCTCAAATTCCAGCAGATTTCGAATAGTTGCCTAGCATATGCAGATGTAAATGGTTTTGAATTGTAACAAACATATGGAGTTTTTGTTTGATTATAAATTGCAAACATGTCGGTTCATCTACGGTTCAAGCTTTAGCCAAAGTTTATTGTTTGATCATAAATGAAGATTAGTAGTTTAGCCAACAGAAAGTTCTTCTTTTTCTCAGTTTGGTTGGTATGTTCTGGTATTGTCAAATTGAAATTTACTGGTCTTAAGTCCAATTTAAATACTCTTTTCTTATTTTATTTGCTATAATTTCAGTTATTTTCTGTACCTGTAAGATGTTCCAAAATGTCGGTATCTGCACCAACTAATTGTAATGATTAATAAAACTAAATTTGCACATGTAAACTTAGTTTATTATGTAGTATGTACAGCTATACTTGGACCTTCTTTTCCCTTATATTACTTTTGCTCTGCTTATTAAGTTATTATATTTCTTGTATTATTGTCTATGAATTTGGTAATAAATTATAAATTCATCATTTGAGATGTAAATAAGGGACGTAATTATTATTCTTCTTACTTTCAAATTTTCCAACAGATAAACATCCAATTTCAGCTATTATTTATCTGGATTAAATAAAAAAAAATGGAAAGTGAACCTCCTTACAAGCACTTTTCATCTGCATCGTGTCAGTATTTTGCTCAGGAAGCTAATATATAAATATCATAATCGATATCAAAATTGATATTAATTTTATTATTCAGAATAAATGAGTTATTATTCATATTAACGATTTTATTTATGTAACTTATTTGTATAATACTTTTGTTATTAGTAAGTTATTATTCATATTAATGATATTTGGGTTGAATAAAAAAATACCATTAAAAATAAATTACATAATAAAATAATTAATATAAATAATAATTCATATAATATAAATAATAAAATCGATATCCATTTTAGTATCAATTTTGGCATCTTCCAAACATTTTCCTTTTGCTCATCAGTTCACACTGCGGGAAAAATGCTATAAGATCTCCATTTCAATTTCAACGGACACGTCCCTTCCAAGTTTTTTTGGCGTCAGGGTTTAAATCCAGACGCTCCTGTGCGATGTAAATGGAGAGAAGATATCATCATTCAACAAAACCCGCCAAAACGCCCAAAACCTTTTTTTTTTTTTCCTTTCTCAGTCTACTCTACTCGATTTCTCCATTGTCTCTCTTCAAATCCCCTCATGGCCTCCGATTCCGACTCCGACAGTGGGTCCCACGTTTCAGCGACACCTCCCCGCCCCTCTCATCCCCGCTCACCAACGCCACCTCCAGTTCGCTCCTCTGCTCGGGTTTCCTCCCGATCTCAGTCAAAACCTAGACCCGAATCCAAACCCATTCGAAAATCAACCCGAGATATTCAACATTCAGAGCAAAGCAAAAGATCGAAAGAAAATCCACGCGGTTCGAAAGTGCAAATTGGCGCTGATTTGAACCCTAAACCTGAATCAGAATCTGAAGCGCAAAGCAAGCCCAATCCGGATCCGGTTCGGGATGTTCGATTTCTCTCGAATCCGGATAATCTATCCATTAGGATATGCAAACCAGAAAGCTCAAGCTCCAGTTCGAATTTCAGTTCGTCATTTGCTAGTCTTGTTAAATTGCGCCGACCTTCCTTCGATCCTGCTCTTGAGTTCAAAGTTGATGCAGCTGATGTCATGCAAGCAGAAAAATCTGCTAAAAACCAGGTGATATCTAAACAGACAAAGAGAGTTCACCCAAATTTGATCCAGGTTGAAGCACCGATTCCCAAGCCGTTTGATCAATTGAAAAGACCCAAACTTTGTGATGAAGGTAATTTTGTGCGATTAAATATTAACGGCTATGGCCGAAAACCTAGTTTCAGAAATGGAAAGAGAAAATATTCAGCTAGTGGTGGGTTTAGGAGGAAGAAATGGATTGGCCAAAAATCCAAAAATGGAGATAACGAAGTTGATTTGTCAGGCTTAGATGGGATTGTTGAGAAACAAAAGGGACAATCAGAACTGGTGAAAGAGGTTGAGGAGGCTGTGGCGGCAGTGAGAGAGGATTTGTCAGAAGATAATTTGAGAAATCTGTTGAAATTAAGCCATGGATTTGATTTATTTCGAGAGGGGCAACTGGAGGCGATAAGAAATATCGTTATGGGAAAATCAACTATGCTCGTATTGCCTACTGGTGCTGGCAAATCACTTTGTTATCAGGTAAACATCTGAAATGAATTTTATTTGCATGCTGTTATTAATTAAAATGAGATTAATTATCTGCCAAGTATAGAACCTCGCCAGCATATTATGTAGTACACCTGTTATCTCAAGCTGCGCTCAAGTATTGCTGCTGTATTGGTTATGAGCTTCTGAATCTAAGGCATGCTAACTGCTGCACTGGTACAGTACCGGTACTTCTTTAATTTTACTTTTTTCTTTTCCAGTTGCCAGCTTTAATATTACCAGGAGTGACACTGGTGGTGAGTCCTTTGTTAGCTTTGATGGTTGATCAACTAAAGAAGCTCCCTCCTGTTTTACCAGGTGGTCTTCTCTGCAGTAACCAGGTACATATGTCAAAATTTTCTTAATTTTTCTTAATTGTTGTGATCTTGCATTTTACCATTTAACGGCCATTGCTTCTTTGCCGTTATTGTAGACTGGTGATGAATCCAATGAGACCTTAAACAGGCTTCGCTCTGGAGAAATAAAGGTATGTTTCCCTAAATAAAATACTAATTGATTTATTAATTTATGATACTCAAACAAATATACTAATGATGCAAAAGATATAACTATTCAGCATTAAACTTAAGTTCATACACAAAAATGAAATGCAGGAAGCAGATATCTTTTATCTGGCACAGATGCAGTTGCAACTCTTAGATCGTACAACCTATATAATAGCCTTATTGTAGTAGCATATTATTTATGTGAAACTTGTTTTGCAAGAATGATGCAGGTGCTGTTTGTTTCTCCTGAGAGATTTCTCAATTCAGAATTTCTATCAGTTTTTGATGATGATTTGACTACTTCTCTTGTTGTGATTGATGAAGCACATTGCATATCTGAATGGTAATTTGCCTTTTCATATTGCAGTATTTGTATTTACCATCACTGGTCTAAAGTACATTTCTTTATGAATTATGTTTACCTTTATGGGTTTTATTTATTGTAAAGTGAGTCGAATTGAGGCATAACTACAGAATTTAGGGTGGCTGAGGAAAAATAGGTCCTAACAAAATGTTAATCAGTCTTAAAAGAGTGTTTACCAATCACAAAACCATATAGAAAATCTTACACACAAATTATACCCCTTATCTCTTTCTCTACATAATTCTGCATGGAATTGTGTTTCTGCCATCTATACTTTGTTGGTATATTCAAATTCCATTTGATTTTGTTATCTTTCTACATTACCAGGTCCCACAACTTCAGGCCATCATATCTTCGGCTGAGGGCGTCGCTACTTAGGACAAAGCTTAACATGAAATGTATACTTGCTATGACTGCCACTGCTACTTATGAAACTCTGGATAGTATAATGAGATCATTGGAAATATCACCGAATAATCTCATCAAGACATCCCAAATAAGGGCAAACTTACAACTCTCTGTAAGCTCAAGCGAGAACAGGTACATGGTTATGTTGATATGTGAGCAAAGTGTATCATGGTCTCTTGGTTTCTCTGAAATTGCAATTCGGCTTAAATGCAGATTAAAGGATCTATTGGTGTTGCTGAAGAATTCTCCTTTTGTTGATATGAAGAGTATAATTGTGTATTGCAAATTTCAGGTCAGACTTCTTTTCATGCTTACACACATAGTTTAATTGGCATGGCCTTAAATTAAATGAACACACTATATGAAAAAACACTTTATGATAGTAAATAAATTTCTGAGCTCCTTTAATATTTTAAAATGAGTAGGTTGAAACTGATACGATCAGCAAGCTTTTTTGTGACAATTATATCAAGGCAAAGGTTGGTTTCATATAGCCTTCGTTCAAGTATGATTACAGCCAAAATTTTCTTATTATATATTTCATGTAATATTTTTTTAGTCCTAAAATACCTTCATTGCATTTTTTTAGAGTTACCATAGTGGTCTCCCTGCTAAAGAGAGAAGCCTTGTTCACGAGCTCTTTTGCGCAAACAAAATTAGAGTGGTAAATTTTTATTTTATTTAATTGGTGTCTGGAGATTGATGGTGTTGTTAAATCGGTTGATAAATTAATGTCTTATTTACTAATTCTAGGTTGTTGCTACAGTTGCTTTTGGCATGGGACTTGATAAGAGTGATGTTGAAGGGGTACAGCAGCAAAATTAAATACACCATATTCCTTTTATCTTTTGTTTCATTGGTAGTTCCAACTGTACTTTTCTTTTTCTCTCTGTAGGTGATCCACTATAGTTTGCCTGAAAGTTTAGAAGGATATATCCAGGTCAGTTATATGCTTTCTGTGTTGTCATGACTTGTATCTACCATCTGTTCTATGAGACTTACACTAGATAATACCAAATGGTAGTGTATGTGCCTGGCTGATACCATTTTGGTTGAACTCTTACAGTGTGAAGGTGAGTTCTTCATGCGTAGTCTTTTACAATTCTTTTAGTGCTCTTATATAATTTGCATTTTGTTTTGTTATTATTGGTAAACCATTTAGGAAACAGGCCGTGCTGGCAGAGATGGCAGGCTATCACATTGCCACCTATTTCTTGACATGGCAACTTATTATAAGATACGTAGCTTATCATACAGGTGAGGACATGAGATATGTTTACATGTATGATTATCCAGTACCATACTGTCATATTGAGCAAACTGTTTCAAGCATCTCTTTTGCCCTTTTTGGTTCTACCTGGCTAGACTTTGTTGTCATTCCCTCAGTCAAGCATCCTTTTTGCACCATCATGGCTGGTACATGCTGGTAAGATCCTGATTGGTTGGAAGTGTTATCTGGAATCACAGGCTTGGTACCTTCACATCTACATTTGGCTTTTTATAGTGGCCGTTGCTAATAACAAAGGATTTTCCTTCTTTCTGGAACTTTTCTCACAGTGATGGTGTAGATGAATATACAATAAGTAAACTTCTTGGCCAGATTTTCTCCAATGAAGTTAATTTAACCGGAGGCATCCATTCCTTGGTAAAGGAAGCTACAGCACGAAAGCTTGACATTAAAGAAGAGGTCTATTTTCTTTAAAATATGAAACCTTATATAGGGGCACACTTCTTTGCTTGGTTATAACTATTCTAATTACTGTCGAGAGGAATGAAGGGCTTGGAGAGATGGGGCAGAGAAATGGAGATATGTTCTTCAAAGTCTCTTATAAACTCTTTTCTTGTAATTTCCAACTTTAAATTACAGAATGAACCCTAGATGATAGAAAATTTTCACTGATTATAGAATTTACCCAAATAGCTGAAAAGTACCTGAAAGATACAATCTCTTCGAAATTTCAACAATAGCTAGCTTAAAGCTTTGTTCGTGAAATATTATGTACATTTTTAATTTTATCTATGATTGATACCGTGGTATCCTAATTTTCTTGATTCTATTTCCAGGTACTCTTTACAGTGCTCACAATGTTAGAGATAGGCGATGAACAATATCTCCAATTATTACCTCAGCTTAATGTCACATGTTCAATGAGCTTCCACAAGGTATAGTAATCCTACTGCCTGTAATTAGTCTCTTATTCTAAGAATTTTTGACATGCTTTCTTTATATGTGCAGACATCTCCCCATGTACTTGCTGACAAAGATATGATAATCAGATCAATTCTTAATCTGTAGGTGTCCTTTTCTTTTCCATTGTGAACTTGCACTTTTTAGGGTGCTATTTTGTACTCATTCTTTAAAATTTTAACTTTATTTTGCATTTTACCTGTTTCAGATCAGAGAAGAAAGGAGGGCTCTATGTGTTTGACATACCAACAGTTGCTAATGTCCTACACATACAAGCCAGTGAGGTGTTGGATCAGCTAAAAAGCCTTAAGGTTTAAAAATTTAATAATAAAATTTGGTATTAGTCTGTATGTACCAGTACACCAGTTTGGTACTGAATGGTTTCAGCCATTCTAGGGATCTTTAATTACACTTCTTGTGTAAAAGAAGGCGTGGAAAGAACTACAAATGTAGACTCAAAATGGGGTTGTGCACAATGCACAAAAGATAAATGGTTTTTAGTTTGCATGATAAAACTAAGCACACTTCTGTGGGAAAACCAGCTTTCAGATGAAGTAACATATGAGTTGAAAGATCAAGCTTACTGCTTCAAGCTTGTGAAAAGGCCAGATGACCTCTTTGCCCTTTCAGCACGCCTTACAAAATGGCTATCTCAGGTTGAAATATCCAAGGTAAGTTGATGACAGCGTAGTTAGTACTTGCACTTTGTCCCTGATATTTTACTATTGCCCCTAAGAAACATTTATTCATTAATTATTTCAGCTACTGCTTGAACGATCCATATACCAACATGACCTTGTATTTTTCATTTATTTAACAGGTGCAGAAATTGGACACAATGTACAGAGTTGTGAATTTTGCCTTGAAAGAATGCAAAGGGAACTGTGGTTGCTCTGGCTCTCTACACACCTCTTGTATAAAAGAACATATCATCACATACTTTTCAAACAAGCAAATGACAATAGGAGACAAATGTAATAATGCAATGAAGCAACACAGGTACTCAATCAAGCATTTCAATTTTTCTATGTCAATGAATTTGTTTATTAATTTGGAAAATTTTTGCAAGTACTAATAATGTAAAATTATTTTTTCAGCCCATTTTTGCATGCAGATCTTAAGGTAAATTATTTTCTCATAGACAACATTCAAGTAGGTACTGAACGTATGTAGTTGGGCCCCAATAGCTTAATCTGAATTTTAAAGCCTCTGTTGGGGACAGTTCCTCTTATTGGATCTGAATTATCGGATTTACAACCTATCACGGCATGCATGCATGTACTAATTTGTACCTGCCAAAATTGGGACCTTTGATTTGGAAAGCTTATGTGGGACACAAGTGAGATCAGCTCTTTGCTTATTTATATCTGCTTCTGTTTTTCATTCATTTTGTTCTTTTTATAGTCCTTTTTGAAGAATAATTCCTCAGTAAGGTTAACACCAAGAGCATTAGCAAGGATCATGCACGGGATTCCAAGCCCAGCCTTTCCTTCTTCAAGTTGGGCCAGAAATTATTTCTGGTGAGTTTGTTTTATGTTGCATCTTGATAGTTAATTTGCCTCTTTTGTTTATAGTATTTTGATACACTATTTAACCCAAGATATACATTAATTTTGCCATGGAGTTGCTAGTTGAATTTCAGCAGTTGAGACTTGCAGGATAGTTTATTCCCATTATGTAGTCCAAACAAACACAAAAAATAAACATGGAGCTCAACTCCATAGGTACTGTGTGCCATAACACTAGATGTGGTATGGTGAATTGTCCAATTTATGAGATAATTTAACTCGAGTGCATTTGCCCCAGTCGGATTCTTTTCAATTGATTTAAATTGGTTGGTGATACTGTACAGGGGAAGGTATGTTGAAATTGATTTCCAAGTTGTCATGGAGGCTGCTAAAATTGAGCTCATGAACTTCATCAAGAAGAGCACAGAAGAAAATTAGCCTCTTTTGTGTTTATATAAGATTAAGCACTAAATAATTTAGTATTGTAGTCAGATGTTTTAGTATATCAGGTGTACTCCTAGTTAGGTAGTTAGGTGGTAGACATGACATCATGAAATAATGGATCCCTACTATAGGTTACATATTGCACAAATTTAATTAATTGTTACAACTGGAACTGGCTGGTCAATGTTTGATAAATTAGGATTAAAACTATGCAATGTGGGTTGGCCACTAAAGAATTTTTTTTTATTATATTATTTATTGTTTTCTCCAGACAAGAAAATTTCTAATATCTTTTTGGAGATGGATATATTGAGAAATATTGTGCAGGACAATTTTGTTGTTGTCTGGCCAATCAATGGAGAAGTGACACAGGAACTTATCTAATTTTTGCTGGTGTACTCATAGGAACTTATCTAATTTCTCCATCAAAATTTGGAAATATATTATATCCGCATATAACTCAGTGTCCTTTCTTTTATTACTTTTTTCTTTAATTGAATCTACTAATAGTTTTTTTTACTGAAAATTAAAATGAGTCAAATGACCAATCTTTCTATAAAAATGAAGATCTCTCTTTTATTTCTTGACTGCTTCAATAAAGAAGTTGAGATGTTAAAGTATTTTCAAAGATGATATCTGTTAGTATGACTGTACCGAGCTAAATTGGAAATAATTGGGAGTTTGGGACATAATGCATGGCATTAACAAACATAAATCTTGTAAGAATTGATAATTATGTATAAAATTAAGTCATGCACTAGTGTTGTTAAAGTTGATAAGTTTAGGAGCAATTACCCCTTGCAACAGTAGTAAACAAAATTGACAACTTAATAGACGAGATGATGATAGAGCTCAACTTTTTATAGAAAAACATAGATTTAAATTTGTAAAAATATTTAAGAATAAATAAATATTGGATTAACAAAACCCTTATTTAAAAAAAAAAAGACAAGACAGGAATACAAGATACACCTTAATGGATTATACATTAAATCTTGCGTACACGAAAAAAATTAGGATGCGTGTAATCATTGCCATTGCTTGAACTTGTGAAGGGTAGCATTTTTTGGGGTTGATACATTTTTAATAAATCCAGAATAATACTGAAAACTTTTTCCATTAATATGACGCTATAATCTGACAGTTTTTTTTTTTTTTATAAAAGATGGGATACAAGCCATCTAACTTTTAATTTTTCATAAAAAATCCATATCTGAATTTCGAATCTACGACCTTCCATACAGAGAGCACTATAAATTGACAGTTGAAAATAAACCTGGATAAAAAGCTCACCTTCAAACAAAAAAAAAAGGTGATCTGAAGCTAAATATCATGTTAATTATCACATATTTTTTCAAGTACCATGTTAATTAATTAGTAACTAATAAGACAGTACATGACATTTGACAATTAATCAAGGCATGTTGATTGCTGACTGACTAATTGATTTATTAAAAATTTAGCTAACAACATATAGTAGAAAACATCAAGCTACAAAATGGTGTTTTGCTAATTAACAAAAGCATTGCTGTTGTTAATTAAACAGTCATTCAATGTCTGTTCCAATTGGCAGCATATTCGGCTCTTGCAAATTAAAATACGGCGCATATTTAGTTTATCTGTATAATCAAGTTTTCTCAACAACATGGTCTATCATTTATATTTTACACCATCGACCGTTTCATGGTAGACTCTTGTTCAAATTTAAATCGAAGAATATCTCTTTAGCTAATGCTAATTTTGTTATGGAGCATAATTTGTATTATAAGTGAAGATGTCAGACTGAAATTAACGGTTATTATTCGTTTATTAATAACTAAAAATTTTAATCTATAGCAAAATTGTACTATTTCTTTTTGTACATTAAGAACAAAAATTAAGTTTAATTTTTAGCGTTTTGTATAGTAGGACCTTGTAGTCGAACAATTTTTTTCATTTTGAAATATCATAGAATATTCCGAAATACTTTTGAGATGCGTTTCATCCATGATTGTTTTTGTACCATCCGTTGATTTTTCTATTTCACAATTAACTATTTGTTTCTTTAAATTATAAAATTTAAATCTTATTTGATATAAGATCAAGAGATAAAAAAAAATCAAAACATGAAGTCAGTTGCAATGAGAAGTTGATTTTTGTCATTGGAATTTCAAAAGTAAATTTTTTTTTACTTGTACTAATTGGAAATTTCTGAGCCAAAATATTTTTACAGGAACAAGAAAATTCAAAATTTAAATTACCAAATTTTATTAAAATAATTTAAAAATAATACGGAAACTAAGTTTAGTAAAATAAAAAAAATAAGTTATGCATTAAATTTCTAGTGAATTTTACTTTTGCATGGTGGTCATAGAGAGAGAGATTTGACCGCATGTGTGATGAAGATAGGAAGGATATTGATATGTAAATAGTGTGTGAAAATCATGAGAAATCAATCAATTTAGAAATTTATTTAGATAAGTGATTTATAAATTTTGAGAAGATACTAATTGAGGAAGCAACTAAAGGTAAATGGGTAATAATAAATCAAGTGATTCATAAAATTTGAAAAGATGTATTCTAGAAGCAACCAAAGGAAAATCTTAGAACTAATAGGAGGAAATTTTAAGAGACATTTTGTTTATTTCATATGGATATAATTTCTCTTGATGTGTCACATAGTTGTTTTATTTCCAAATTCATACAATTAAATGACATTTGACATATGTTTTCATTCAATTTTTTAACGTTCAATAAAAAAATTACAAGATATGTTATTTTCTTATCAAAATATTTATAACAGTATGTCATTGCTTTTTTTTTAATAATCAAATTATACTCAACTGTGTCACATCTGACATAATAAATTGATAATTATTTTTATCCAATAACATAGAGCAAAGACACCCTATTCGTCAAAAAAAAAAATCCTCAAATTAAAAGCATCTAGCAAATGACCCCATTCATCATCATTTCATTTTAAAAAAAATGTCATAAATTTCATGATAAATAATACCTAAAAATGTAGAACCATATGATGAGAGTATATGGTTTTTAAATATAAGAATTTGATTAAATAATTTTTGGAACCAATCTTCCGAACAAATGAATAAATAAATAAAAAATAAATAAATCAACTATTCAACCAAAAACTGTAAAATTTATCATTACTTTCTAGTTTCTACTACTAATTAATCATTAATTTCTTGGCTCAGGCATTTATTTAGTGGACCGCTTTTTTAAACTAAGAAACAAACCTATGACTGGCCGTTGTTGACCCCCACACTCCCACAGAAAACCTATTGACAGCACAAAACCTCTCTTCATCAAATAAAAAGTTAAAAACATCCCCCCCCCCCCCCCCCCCCCTCTCTCTCTCCCCCCCTTCGATCTGAGCAAGAGCACAAACCAGCTCAGGCGGTGCTGAAGCTGAAGCTGAAGCCTCTCAATTTGTCTTCTAGGCTAGTGCATACGACAACTTGGGTTCAAAAGAATCGAAGAAGAGGAAGGAGAAGAAGTGGGATGAGGTACATACAAGAAGTGGGGGATGAAGAAACTGGAGCTTATCATCAGTATCCCTCGATTTTGCGAAATTATCCTCTGATTTCGGCTCTTATCGCCTTTACAATCGCGCAATCTACCAAGTTCTTCACACACTGGTACGATATTTAGATCTTTGGAGGGTGTATGAGCACAAAAGATACAAATCTTTTGTCTCTGTTTAATATCACCTATAATGGTTGAAGCGAATGACAGATCTAGTAGGATTGCTGTTCAACAATCTAATTTGAGAAAGTACAAGAATGTTCTTTGCTTTTTCTTTTTCTTCTTTTTTCAATCCAGACTACCTTGTTATCCAGTTTTGTCAGGTGGTTTAACTAATTTGGATTTAGAAAGGCGGATAGACCGAGTTTTCAAAAATTAAGTTGGGTTGATAGATACAATTTACTTTCTTTGTTATTTACTTCCATAATGTAGGAAGGTGGAAAGCTTAATTTTTTTTGGTGAAATCAAACCAAAATAAAGTAACCTGTGGCATGGTTGAAACTCAAAGGGCTTGTTGGTGCAAAAACGGTTTGCTTTCAAGCCTAGATTTGGAAATGAAGGTCGATATAGACACATTAGGAACAAATTGAGGGAATTTTTGACAACATTTGGGTTTATTGACGCGCATGAAAAATTAAATATACTTCCTTTCATTGTCTCGGCTGGTGTAGGTACCAGGAGAGGAGGTGGGATGCTAGACAGTTCATAGCTTCTGGAGGGATGCCATCCTCTCACTCGGCTACCGTAGCGGCACTTGCCGTAGGTGTCGGTATTGTAGAAGGATTCGGCAGCTCCACTTTTGCCACCGCCTTAATTCTAGCATCTATTGTAAGCCAATTTCCTCTCTTTCATCATTCATTTCTTCTTTTTTTTTTGAAGTTTTCTTGCAAAGAACGTTGTAATTTTAAATTATTTATTTGGTGTAGGTAATGTATGATGCTTTTGGGATTAGGCTACATGCTGGGAAGCAAGCAGCGGTATTAAGATTGAAAATATAATTAGTAAATTTATCAAATTTTAGAAATACATTACTGGTGTGCAACTGCTTATAGAAATTACCTCTTTTGTAGGTGTTGAACCAAATCGTGTATGAGCTTCCAGAAGAACACCCATTATCTGATAGTAAGCCTTTGCGCGAAATACTAGGTCACACTGTACCTCAGGTATGCTCACACCAGGGGATTACTGTACCGGTCTATTTTGTACCACTACAATATTGGATTTTTGATCCAGTTTTAGCTTTCTTTTAACTGACATTTTATTCAGCGTTCAGAATAATAAAATAATAGATTTACTTGAAATTGGTTCAATAACTGCATGGCTTATCATGTACCATAATAAAGATTGAATTTAACAAAAAATATTTTGACATGGTTATTTATCTCATTTTAATATTGATATATTCTAATTTAGATTTGTACAATAAATCTAGGTTATTGCTGGTGGCTTCCTTGGGATAGTTACGGCTGTTTGTGTATGCATGATTAACCGAAGTTCGGGCAGAACATTTAATATTTAAAATTAGGTTGAAAATTCAAAATGACAATTTGTTTATTAGCTATTGCCACTCAATCCTAGAATAGAGCAGAAGTCGTTGATGGTTCCTTATCTACGGTATTATGATATGCTTACAAAAGAGCAATGTTTTAGTACCACTAGTTGTGTTGTAGAATCCCACAATATTGTGTTGTGTCAAGCTAAACTTTCTATGTATTCTATTATCTTTTTGTTAATTTTGTAAAATTTGGTTATATGATCATGCATGTAAAAGTACAATTCTCATCTTATAAATATATAAGGTAATCAGTTTGGTAATTTCTAGTTTTTCATTCATGGTCTTCTCACAAAACATTTTGGAGAGAGAGAGAGAGATTTTACTTTTGAAAAGAAAGGCATCTACATATAGCACAGGTTCCGAAAAGCATTGTTCCCTTAGAGCAAAGTATCAAGGTTAAACAGCTTGTCCATATTATTCCAGGTGAACAGCAAGAAAAACATTTATTTCACAGCTTCTTAAGAGAGACAACTTTAGCTTCATCTTTAGAGCCTAGAGCTTGTTTTAGGATGGTGCACCACAATAAGGTTATATGCATCCAGTGTCAGAAAATCATCCAGATCAGGTACTGTGCATTGCTTGGCGAATATCTTACCAGCCGCCTGGTACATACCACGAGCAAACTTCTCCAATCCAACCTCTCTTTTGATCCTCTCCATTTCTTCCTCCACTACCTTGGCAAACAACTCTGGTGTAACCCTAGTCTTAACTCCGTCCCCATTCAGTACTGCCCCATATTTGATCCATTGCCAGTTCTGCACCCGACTTATCTCAGCTGTTGCCGCATCCTCCATTAAGTTGTACAGTGGTACTGACCCGGTACCAGTGAGCCAGGCGGCGACGTACTGGATGCCGACACGGGTGTTCAATCTGAGACCGTCCATAGAGCGGGTCCCACGAGGCATCTGCACGAGGTCCTCTTCAGTTATGGCGGCTGCATCCTCTCGTGCGGCAGTCTGGATTTGGTTTGCTTTGCCGGCCATGTTTGAAGTGAAAACCTCTAAGATGGGCTGGATCAATCCTGGGTGAGCGGCCCATGTGCCATCGTGACCAGCCCGTACCTCCCGGAGCTTGTCCTTGCGTACCAGTTCTAGTGCTGCCTCATTAGCAGCTTGATTGTCCCTTATTGGAATTTGAGCAGCCTGAAAAGCATATCAAGTGTACATTTATGTTAGACTCAGGTATTACAGTACTTAAATTAGAGATTACAATTCATAGAAAGGTTGAACACCAGTAAAAGAGGTACCGGTACTTCTACAATGCAAATAGAAAAAAGTGAAAATATATCGTGTAATTACCATGCCGCCCATGGCATGGACCCCACGGCGGTGACAAGTTCGGATTAGCAAGTCCGAGTAGCAGCGCATGAAGTGCTGAGTCATCCCGACTTGCACCCGATCCGGCAAGAGTCTGTCTGGGTGTGCTTGGAAAGTCTTGATGTAGCTAAAAATGTAGTCCCACCTGTGTTTTTGGTTTATTTACATAAAAAAAAAAGAATCAGCAAATCCTCCTTATGATCATACATCTTGATTCATTTTCTCTTTCTTTTGGGTAATATTTCTCCTTTCCTAGAAATGACATAGTTTAGCAGAAATTGTTTGTTCCTCCATCTGTCAATTCGGGCTCTTTAATATTTCTTTTGGGTAATATTTCGCCTTGATCTATTTTAGCCTGTGTTTAAATAGAAAATTTCTGGGCCTCTTTTATATGAATTCTAAATGGTGTGTTGTAAAATTCTCTCTCCTATCTAAAATGGAACTTTGGGTAAGCATGAGGGCATTATTTCCTAATTAACCTCCATAATAGAATTTGGAAATTTTGGAGCCTACCTCCCTCATTTGACAAATACAATTATAACATAACAACATTAACTAAAAATAAATCAACTAATTAACTGACAACAAACAAAATTAGTTGACCTTCCGCAATTGAGGCCAACAGAATGGTCTCTTAGTTCGTAGAGAATCTCGTCCATCTGGAACACTGCCGGCAGAGTCTCGATCAGGACTGTCGCTCGGATGCTTCCCCGCTCGATCCCGGCTGCCCTCTCGGCTCGCTCAAATACATTGTTCCAGATCCTCGCCTCCCTGTCAGTTTTTCAATACAACCAAATTATAACAAGTTTGTACTTAATTACTGATCTCTTGCTTTTTGTTTTTGCCTTTGAGTTCTGTTTGTTTACTTTTTTCATTTCTCTGTTTGTATTTGGTTTCTGGAACAAATTTCAGTTTGGGGCTTCTATTTGGCCAAATTGATGATGAAGGCCTCTCTGTCACTATTTTACCAGAACCGGTAAATCTTAGAAATATTGCATAATCCGGTAACTTTGGTAATAACTTTCGCCAAACTGGCTAGGCTCAATAATGGTACCAACTTGCCAGTATTATCAGTACCACAGGTAGCGCTCTATACCGATCCGAAATCTAAACCTTCAACAACAAGTTACAAACATCACTCAAAAGCTTAATCACCTCGAGTGCTCCATTTTTGGAAGGTAGAAGAAGGGCCCGAAACCGGCTCCATGGGCCGACCTGTACATCGCATAATTATGGTAAAAGTACAGCCCGAAATCGACGAGGCATCCGATAGCCGGCTCGCCGTCAATTATGATATGCGCTTCTGGCAGGTGCCATCCCCTTGGCCTGACAAAGAGCTTGGCAATGGTGTCATTCAACTTGTACACCCGGTTACGGGCCTGGTCGTGAAAGGTGATGGTTTTGTTGACGGCATCTCGGAGATTCACCTGCCCCTTCATCAGGTTCTCCCAACTCGGCGACAGCGCATCCTCAAAATCAGCCTGTTTATAGTGCAGTTAGAAACATTAATTTATTTAATTGCAATGGGTAGATTGATGAGGTATAATAGATTTTCTGGTCATGCCCAATATTCTTGTAACAGAAACTATTCCCATTTTGATTCATAAATTTAATGATTTTTTTTATAATAAAACAGATAGGTGCTAGTCACCGCTGGAATTCAAAGATCCGATTGACAGGAAAATGTAAAAAGAAAAAGAAAAAGAAAAAGAAAAAAAAGATAAAAAAATATATTTAGATAGATATTGTATAAGTTACCATGAACACTTTAGCGCCAGAATTCAAAGCATTGATGATCATCTTCCTCTCTACCGGGCCAGTGATCTCAACCGACCGATCAGCGACAGCTGGCGGCACGGGGGCACACTTCCAGTCGCGTTCTCTAACAAACCTTGTGGCGGGATCAAATCCCGGCGACCCACCGGAGTTGTACCGCTTCTTGGCCTCACCGCGGCACTCCATCGCGTACCGCACGTGTCCTCTGAACTCACGCTGTAGCCCGGCGACGAACTCGAGAGCATCTCGAGTGAGGATTTGCGCGAATTGGTTGTCATATCTGCCTCTGATCTCTACACCATCAGGCACATCATAGAAATTCATGTTGGCTTCTTTCAATTCTTTTTCTGTGAGAGCGTTTGAAATGTGTTATTTTGGTGCAATAGAGGTGGCAATGGAGGTGTATATAATGTGTCCAGAGAAATGGATATGCATGAATTTTGATTTTGAGCTGGTTATGGATCCAAAATAACCAATTTGGATCTTATCCATTTGATCCGGAAGTCAAATATATATATATAGTGACTAATTCCAGATTTTAGGGCAACTTAATAATGATAATATCTTTATTTTAATATTAAAAAAGAAAGGAAAATTAAATATCCTTGTAATAAAATAAAGGATTAAAAATTATGGTACCGGAATAATAATTTGATGTATAATGATTCATTAAATATATGTATTTGTGCTCCATTTGGAAAATCCATTAATGAGAAATTGATGATTTCTTATGGTTCTCTTAATATCTGTTCATGATTTTTTTTTATAAAAAAATAGTTATTAAATTCTACAACGGCTTTAATTGAATGGATACATCAAAACAAAATTACAGCTATTACCGTACGTATCACCAATAAGATTAAAAGAAATACCGTTTAATTTCCTAACAACCACAAAATTATCCTCCTTTTTCGTGATTTGTATCCTTTTTCGGTGATTTGTATCCTCTATTGCGCTGTACAGTGTAGTGCAACATATTATCCATCCGATCGTATTGAGATTCGTATGAAGTAAATCTAAAAAAAGAACAATAATCCACCTGTCTGTATGCTGGTCAGCGCAGTGTTGCGCAACAGAAGATCATGACCCTCTTTTCACGTAAGCTGTTGATACAATTTTAGCAAATAATCTCCATGAATAAGTCACTAATTACCATGTAATATAACAGGATTATTTATTTAATTACAACAATATATATATATATATATATATATATTTGTGCGAAATTGATTAACACAATTTAATTCTTTATTCACGGATCCGCTTCTATTTAAAGTTTGTTGAACTTAATTAAACGATAATTGAGCAGTCTAATTCATATATTTTTTCTGAAATAAATGGAACATGTTATATAACTAAAGTAAATATAAACATAAATATAAAGCTTACAAACTATTTGGTGTCAAATATCTGTTGGATCTTCTACATCCAAACCCGACCCGATAGAGCTTCAAAACAGAGACCGATGTAAAAAGCAACAAATAGAGACGATGATTTGATGCGGTGCGCATGATGTGGAAATTGGTGTAGCGGGCACTAGCACAGTAGGAGCAAACTTTGGATTTCTTTCAGAGGCCTTCATTTTTCAGATAGTTTGGTTTGGATCCATTCATCTTATATATTCAGGATCAATAACCAATTTCATAAAAAAAATAACACACTATAATTAAACTAATATACAGTTAAAATTATTCGATCTAGTGTGTAGAAAAATAGTAATAAGATTTGCGATTAATTCGCGAATTATTCGTGTATAATACGTTTTTTAGCATCAACCGTATCAATAGACGCTTAATTCGATAATTCATGAATAATACGGTTAATATGTGAATAATACGCGAATTTAATGAATTTAACGTATCATTCGCATTTTATTTGGTAAAAATTCAACAAATATTTATTTCTCTGTACATTTTAACTTTCACGTATACTAAAACATTAGAGAAAGAGAATAAATGAAAGTGTCTAAATATTGGTGTTCCGCAAAGTGCTTTCTCAATATATCTATGGTTAAATCCATTTCCTTCTTCTAAAATCGTGAATTATGCTTTTTTTTAGTATTTAGTTAGATTTTAGATTGTTTTAAGTGAGCATTTATATTTTTTTTGTTTAAGACAACATTTTTGATAAATTTTAGCACTTAATTATAGCAGCAAATTTTTAAAATGACATATATCTTTAACTTTTTATAATATGTGATCAGATAAATGAATAGAAAATATACTTATTAAAAAAATAATATATTATAAATCACGAACTTTTAACCTCGCCAAATCATTCTCAAACTTTAAATTTGTCACTACGAGTAGAGACAAACGCCACATTGACCCGCTACACGAACCACTTGGTTCAACGCGACACAGAGAATCCAGAATGGAGAGAATGGAGCGTAGCGCGTCATAGGAGCATGGCGATAAGATTATAAGAAACTTCTTTTCTCGCTTGAGATATCAGATATGGCCATATGGGTCAAGGTAAGGCAGTTGGTTCTGAAATTCGTGCCAATAATATTTGTATTATCTCATCTCATCTCATCTCATCTCATCATAAAAGGAAAAGCTTTGGCTAAAATGAGAAAGAAAGAAAAGAGGAGGAGAAGAAGAAGAAGAAGAAAATGGATTTATTGTTTTGTTAATTTCATGTGCAAGTTCCATGTCTCGCTCTTTGTTTCGTCTCTCTCTCTCTCTCTCTCTCTCTCTCTATTGTAGTTACATTCTCCATTCCGTCAAGAAAGCCGTTACATCAAAATATTATTAAACTCGATAATGTTTAAATGTCCAATGAATTTTTAAGTTTTTTTGTCTTCATTTCCGTTTTTTTCCAATGTCTCATGAACTCTTTTTTGTCTTTATTATTATTATAAAATTTTTAATAGAGAGATTCAATGTCTAATATCTGGTTATTAGAGTCATGTCGATGTCAATAACATTAAATTTTTTTTAAATAATTATTTTTAAAATTTTAAATAATAAGATTAATTAATTAGATATTTTTGTACATGTTATATGTGTTATGAAAAAAATACATAATTTCAGTGTTATTTTGATATGCATGAGAGCTAATACTAAGTATGACTAAATAAGAAAAAAAAACACTTTTCTTAATCTATTTATATGTTAAACTAAAATTTTCAATAATCTTTCAATTATTATAATTTAGAGGAATCATAAGATTTGTTATCAAAAAATATGCTAACTGATTCCATTTAGTTTTCTGATATTATCATTGATTTATCAGATGGCCAAAAGGTTAATGAAAAAAATAACTAAATCCAAGGCAACAGTTTTTTATGGGTGGAGATCCCTGATAGCCATTAATTTAATAATATTGATAATAGATTTTTAAATAATTTAAAAGATATTTGAAAAATAGAAAAACGTTCATAAACATATTCTTGAATTTATAGATTGATTGCATTTAAAATTTCATGTAATTTAAGCGCTATTTGATATTTCATCAAAAAATAATAAAATAATATGACATTTACAATGGTCTATATTTAACAATCTTACTTAAATTATATAAAATTTAAAATAAAATTAATCTATAAGTTTAAAAATATGCATATAAATTCTTTTTTCTATTTTTAATAACTTTTAAAAATCATTTCAAAATTATTTAAAATTTTTATCAAGGTTGTGAAGAAATCCCTAACCAACTTTTATTTATCATATGGTCAAATTCAATGTCATAATTTGCTTCTTTATAAAAAGCCAGTATTGTACATTTTAGGTTCAATATTGTTTTTATTGGATTTAATTGACTAGTTATCCAACATCTGTCCAAAGTTTTTTAACAGTCTTATAAAATACGATATAAATAGAATAAATGGATGAAAATATTTCTTACCACCTCTATGAGTCACGTCTTCAACTCTTGTGGCCAACTTTTATAAAAGAGGTGGATATTTGAAAACATGATGTTGGATTATTAATCAAACAATTAGGTTAATATGTAAAAATAATTAAGTATTATGTACTGTCAATATATATATTCTGATAAAAGTGATCACTACAGTTTAAGTAAATTCGGATTTTAATGTGTCTAACAGGATGTGGCCTTTGCTGTGTAGTACTTAAGAATAATTTTCATATTATTGATGGATTAAAATGAAAAGTTGCGAATTACAACTATAAATAGAGCCTTGATTCCCAGAACACAAGTGAAGTTTTCTGAATCTCTCAGTTTCTCCATCGGATGCGAGAGAGTGATCGAGAGAGATATCAAAAAGCTCTCAACGAATTATTTGTTATTTTGAAAGATTAGAACTTGAGCTTGCACGAAATGGATTCATGTACATTTTAGTTTTTATATTCGATATTCAATACAGTCGACTTTGATTAATGTCGTGACAACATTCGTCGCGCCGACACATGACGGAAAAGAAAACATCACAAAGAACTAATATGGTTGAAACATATTTGAAAATTGGTAATTATTGAGAACGAGTAAGGTCCGGTTTGAGTGATTAATTTGATCACCTATAATAATACGATACGAGGTTAAAATGTGACAAATTATTACACTATAGTCTCTGTTCATGAATAAAGAATTAATTAATTAAATTCCATTTCACACAGCATCACATGCCTTGTGTAAAAATTTACTCCCCAGTTCCCAAACTCCAGCGAAGCACCGAAATCTAAATCGTAAAATGTTCCTCAGACAGATCTTCTGTAATTAAATTATATAACCATAGAAATGGCAGTGCAGTTAGTTACCAACTTACCATTAACCTTATAACCTTGTACTATCCGACCTGCTACACAAAACATCTCGTGCAGATCGATACAAAGAATCTGTTCTCTCTTCTCAGTGTCCCTCCTTCAGTCTCCAGCAAGAGTCCAAAAATAGTGCTCGCAAGGTGTTCGACGAAATGACTCTGAGACTGATGCCACCTTTTCCTCTTTCCCCTTGCCTGATTCGTCCATATATGACTTGACAAAACGGTCATGGCGAGATTCGCGCCTCCCAAATCCGGGTCGAGAAAGCCCTGTCTGGTTCTATCGTGCGTGGCGGTTCTCGGTCTGGTTTTGATCTTGGATTTGCGTTTCGCTCCTCCTTCCTCCTCCTCCACTCTGATTCGATCGAACACTTTGGATGCGTACCTCCGTACCAGCGGTACCGCCAATTCCCCTCCCGAGGTCAAGAAACCGAAGGTTAGTTCTTCAGATCGGGGATTATTTCACTTGGTTCTTCACTACTTCTCCTGGCATTTGGTTAACTGAGTAATTAATTATCTGAGGAGGACATGAATTATCTTCCCATAGGCTAATTAAGATAATGATTACTTGAGATGTACAAATTGGGGCTATACAAGCTACTGTTGAATTATTTTGTTGATCTGAAGTAGGTTGTTTGTAAGGAGTTGTGTGAATTTCAAATTTACTGGTTAATCAACCTCCTAATAATAAAAGGGAGCTGATATATAGATATCGTTATCGATACCATCATCGATACCGACAATATTATTCATGTAAAATGAGTTGTTATTCATGTTATCGACTTTATTATGCAACTTATTTTGTACACTATTTCTATTATTCAACTTATGAGTTATTATTCAGATTAGTGGTATTTGAGTTGAATAATAAAGTACTGTACAATGTACAAAATAAGTTGCATAATAAAATTAGTAATATGAATAATAACTCATTTTACACGAATAATAAAGTCGGTATCAATAACAGTATCAACGATGGTATCTCCCAAATAATTTCCTAACTAGTATATCAGATTCTCAACAGAACAGCTAAAGGAAGATCCCTTTTTGTTATCTGTTTTTTCCACTGTAGTCAAAGAAGGATGACAAAGCTGCAAATTTGAAGGGGCCAAATGCAACTTTTGCTGACATACCGGCCCCACAATTGGAATGGGAGGAGATGGCTCCAGCACCAGTTCCACGTCTAGATGGTGCTGCCATTCAAATAAAAAATCTCTTATATGTATTTGCTGGATATGGCACCATTGATTATGTAAGCACTCTCATAGTACAGAAATTTATTTTTTCGTTCCAGTAAGTTATACTAATTGTTCTTGAAGTATCACAGAATACCCATTTTGGATCTTAAAATTCCAAGGTTCTCTTAATTTTTAAATGTGTACTAATCTGGTTCACACCATTATCTTACATTCAATGAAAAACTTATGCCAGTCCCTGCTGATGTGAAGTGTGCTATTTTGGCACTATATCTTTTGAAAAAAAAGAATTTACCCTTTCGAAATCAGTTCTGAGAAGATTTTTAGCTGTTTTTAATGACAAGGATGATAATTTCGAGTTGTGAATGAAATGGCACAAACAGGAAAGTTCAGGGACCATAATGGGAACTTAAAATTCTGTGCACCAAAATGGGAACTGGGGATATATGGGGGGACCTTCATGTAATTTACTCTTGTTTTAAACAAGTGTAAATTATCAATGGTGTCTTTTCATTTATGTATTTTCACTTAAGAATCACTTGTGTATTTTCGGTGTTGTTGTAATTTAGTAAATGCAACAGTCATAGTTCAATGGTGGTAGCCTAAATTCTCACACGAAGAATTGGAGCCTGTACAATTATGACTTTTCTTAGAAGCTGGAAAAATTAGCTTATGTTTTTGACAATTTTGAGTGTACTGGTCGAATTACCCGAGAAAAGAAAAAGTCATCTTTCCCTATGTGACTCCATCACTGGTATTTCTAGGTGCACTCACATGTAGATGTATATAATTTCTCTGACAATACATGGGGAGGGAGGTTTGACATGCCGAAGGAAATGGCACACTCCCACTTGGGCATGGTTACTGATGGGAGGTACATCTATGTAGTCACTGGACAGTATGGCCCACAATGCAGGGGCCCCACTGCCCATAATTTTGTGTTGGATACTGTGACTAAGGAATGGCATGATCTGCCTCCTCTACCAGCTCCTAGGTATACACTTGTAATTCTCGTTTTTCTTGGTGTTTACTTGTATATTTTTGTATTTGGAAGTTTATTTAAGTTTCAGAGTAGCTTTAGAAAAGGTCATGCACACCCAATCTATACTGGATAGAGTCTACTGATTTGGCACTTGAAATATCAAAATTTAATAGATGTTATTGCAAAAGTGAAGTATATGTAACATGAGTATAGGAATTGGAATGGCAGGATAAATTAATTGCATATCTCTATATTCGGAACCAGCAATTATTACTTCAGGGTAATAAAGGGCATTTTGTTTGCATAAGTTAGGTATGCACCAGCCACACAGCTATGGAGGGGTCGACTGCACGTGATGGGTGGGAGCAAGGAGGATAGGCATGCAGTAGGTCTTGATCACTGGAGTCTTCCTGTAAAAGACGGAAAAGCCCTCGAGAATGAGTGGAGAACTGAGATACCCATACCTCGTGGTGGACCTCACAGGTTTCTATTTATTTTCAAGTTCTCGAAACTTCACTTGTGTTTTGATGTTTGAAGAGGGAATGCATATATCATATTTGAGATTTGTTTGGGGTATGTATGAAAAATCATACCTTCGTTTAAACAGAAAGAGGTGTTTTTTTTAATTACCAACAGGGCTTGTGTTGTTGCTAATGATAAGCTATTGGCGATTGGAGGACAAGAAGGAGATTTTATGGCTAAACCCGGTTCACCCATCTTCAAGTGTGTTAGAAGACCTGAGGTATAAAACTTTGATGAGATAACAGCTCTTTTTAGTAGAGCCCTCTAGATGACCGCATTTGCAAAATGCACCTAGTATTCTTAATTTGCAACCCAGTACCCTATTGCAACTTCAGTTGATACAATACCGATACTTGATCTGATATCTGCATTATTGGCACTTCTGTACAATACCATATTATTAACAAACACGTGGTTTGTCGGAAGTTTCATGTAAACCTGGGAACCAAGCCTCAGTCCCTGCAAAGAAGTCTCAATTTTTGACTTCAATCCCTAAGCAAATGCAATAACAATATTTAGTATGTTTATTGTTGCATTAAACCAACCATATTCTGTGAGATTTGATGATTGCATACGGGTGTTCCTTCAGGTGGTGTACAGCAATGTATACATGCTAGATGGTGGAAACCAGTGGAAGGAATTGCCTTCTATGCCAAAGCCAGATTCACACATAGAATTTGCATGGGTTAATGTTAATAATTCTATCATTATTGCCGGCGGAACTACAGAGAAACATCCTGTCACCAAAAAGATGGTCTTGGTTGGTGAAATATTTCGATTTGATCTGAATAAACTGGTAAGCATTTTACCAATTATCCTTTTTTGTTATTTCATGTGGATTTTGATTTGTTTTTTCTCTAGTTTAATTTGGAAGTACAATTTTGTCGCTGTCACAATGCATGATATATAGACTTGTTTCAAACAAACAACACAAAACATATGCATAAGCTACATGATATATAATTTCAACTGCGCAGGAATGGTCGGTAATTGGGCAGTTGCCGTTTCGAATCAAGACTACATTAGTAGGGTTTTGGGATGGCTGGCTCTATTTCACATCCGGTCAAAGGGACAAGGGGCCTCATGACCCATCACCAAAAAAGGTTGTTGGGTGCATGTGGAGAACAAAGCTACATTTATGAAGTTTCTTTTGTGATAGCATTTTTGTAGGAGCAAAATTCAGTTCTTCATTGAAGAGGTGTATGAATCTGAGCTAGCGCTTGTGTTTTTTTATTCCCAGTATGTTTGATTTATTATATTAGATATTTAGAATACATCTTTTGGATGATTCATTAGCTGGGTACTTTGCTCTCTCACTTGACCAAATGTATAATAGGTATTGTTAAATTATGTATTTAGTATTCTTTATACATGCGTCAGGTCTTTTGGGGGGGGGGGGGGGGGGGGGGGGGCGGTTGTGCTATTTTCAGGGCTAAAAACACTATACTCAGAGTTGAGGAATCTTCTTTTTTTCTAGATACCAATTCTGTCCTCAATTGTTACCTTCTTTTTTCTTTACTTCATGCTGTTAATAAAGGAAATATTATTAATCTGGTAATAAGTTTCTAAGAGAAATGGGGTGACTCGTACCTGGTTCTTACCGGATTCACCATTTGTTTCCATATTTTATTTTAGAATTAATTTTTTCTCCTTTCAAGTAAGAAGACCCATGCGGAAAATGATAGAGTATCATAATTTCATTTGCGTACAGATAAGCACCTTGAAAGAAGGGATATTTTGGTATTAAGGGTAATTTTAACAACAACGCTACATTCAATTTCCTGCTATACATGTTAATGTTTTAAATGAATTCTATGTTGTTTCCATCTATAATCGTTTGATTTTATGGAAATAATGAAAATTTTACCATACCAACAAAAACATTTATTACACAAAACACATTGAACAGAAGATAGTATTCTGAAAATAAAGTGCAACTTCTTGATGCCAATCAATAAAATTCTTATGTACAATAATATTTCTTAGACAAAATTCACCAATAATATTATCAATACGAACAATTTTATTATATGTTTCTGTTTATATAAGCATGATTAACAATTCAGAATATATTGAACAAAAAAGCAGTATTATAGAAATGATGAGAAACTTCCTGATGCTAATCAATTAAGCATTCTATCTATTTATCAGACAAAAATCACTGATACATTGAACAGGAGACAGTACTATCATGGAATTGAAAGGAAACATCTTGACATCAATCAATAAACATCTCATCTACCAAAATTAGAACTAAATACACCATGACTAATAGAGCATGGCTTTCAATTCACCGCCAAAGAATGTTAGAACTAAATAATACCATAAAAGATAAACAAAATAATGGTAAGATGATTTTCTGGCATAGATGATAGATCTATCTGAAGAAAATCTAAGAGAAGAGAAGAGCAGCAATCTCATCATCACACTCATAAATTGAAGAAGAATCAAAGAACCTCTCTATCTCATCTTCCACCTGAGACCCCGCCATCATAGGCGCCACGTCATCACCGGTGGGCCCCTTTTCCTCCGATTCAGTCGACCAGCCTTGCACTGATGCCAAGTCAGCATTTACACCAAACAGAGGAGGATCTGACAATACAGCTGAGGGGGTCCACATGTCGAGAGCTGTGTGACAAGGCACTGGTGCCAGTGCCAGGTCGCTCCTTCTCCTACTGACTTCCGCAAGACGCATCTCCACCACAGCTGCCAGATTGGCGATCCGCTCGAATGACGCCACGTCAGCAATGCGGGACTGGCCAGAAAGCAGCTCTTGCAACAGAATCACGGTCTCCAGTTCGCAATTCTCGCTCTGCACTTTCCGCAACTGCAGTTGCAGCTTCTCCATTTGCTGGGAAAGATATCCGAATCTGTCGACCATCTTCTTGCTCTTGTCGGCCTCCGACATGCCGCCGAAGCGCGAGAGGATCTGCATTGCTTCCTCGCGTGGGGGCCACATGTCAGGATTGCGATCATGAGGCGCCTCAGAGACAACTGCACACACGTCCACCTGGCACAGAGTCGACAGCTCCATCGCCTTCTTGAAAAGAGAAGCTTTTCTCTTCTTGAACATCGTGCGACGCGCTGTGGTAGAAGCAATGGGTTCGATCACAGCCTTCTTCCTCGCCATTGCTCTCTTCTCTTCTACTCTCCTTCTCTCGGAGATTGTTTCTCGCTCTCCAGGGGTTTTCTTCGAAATAACAAGGAGGAAAGAGATTGATCTTTTGATTAGCGTCTCCTAATTTTGTTTCCATATATAAAGTGACTTATTATTCAACTTTATTTTAGATAAATAATAAAAATATTATAAAAAATAAATTACATAATACAATAATTAACATAAATAATAATTCATATAATATGAATAATAAAGTCGATACTAATTATGGTATTGATTTTGGTATCTTTCAAACATTTTCCTTTGAGAAAATATTCCGATATGTCCTTCCCAAATCTCTCTCTTTCCTTTTTATTAATGATTTTGTTTGGGGATTTATTTAGGTTGTATAGCTTAATTAACAACTTCAACTTGATTATCATGTAGCAGCTACATAGTGATCTTGCATTTGGCTTTGGCTCCAAGAACATGAGTCCTTCCTTCCAACCAATAATTAATTTTTGTGCAATTACTGACTGGAACACATATTTTTTGTTAACATTCACATAGGATTTTCTTTATGGGTTTTTACAAATTGACATGTGAAATCCCATAGAGATGGTAATTATTTTTATTACATTCCGGCTATCTTTTAATGGAAGTAGCATTTCAAAATACTACAAATTATGAATGATTGTAAAATAATAATGCTGAATTTTTATATATTATGTTATGATGCATAGGCACCATACTAGTGCATATGCAGTAAGCAAGCCTTCTAAAAATACAATTAAACTTGTGGTTAAATTGATAAGACAGTTTTTGTACCCCTAATGGTAATTTTTGTATAAAAAATAAATTTTACGTATTTCAACTAATTAAACATACAAAAGTTTGATGTATTATAAAAGTTGATATAAGTTGAATAATGCTATGCTTCTTATTACTTGTTATTACTCCAAAAGAATATATATTTAAAATTGAGATAGATGATTGATTAAGATTCTAAATCAATAGACCGCATGAATTTCAAAAATCCTAACAACAAATTTACTATAAACTAAATCCATAATCTCATTCAAAATTTATATAGTTATAATTAAATCTTGCTCGTTACAAACCTTGTTCGCTAAATAATTTGAGTGAATCAAACTAATTTTATTCTCTTTTCCATAAATAACTTCTCCCTCTCGCTCTTGTTTACTTTGTTTTCCATCCTCGCACGGTCATAGGTGGTGATTGAAATGGAGAGACAAAACAACAGCAATGTATCGATACAAAAAAAAAACAAATAGAAGAAAAAAAAATTTGGATCACATTTATGAAAATGTTATACGTTATCCAAAAATCGCATATAAATTGATAAATTTATAGAAATAAAAAAAATATATTGTAGTAAGAATAAATTGTTGTTCAGAACGAAATCAATTCCAAATATAATTTAATAATTTATTGATTTATTCTGATGTCTCAGTAAAATAATTTAGTTAAGTGGAAAAACAGAGACTATAAAACTTCAGATAGCAAATTGTTTTTTTTTATATTTATCTTTCAGTACGCACGAATTAATTATTTAACTTATAAAAAGTACTAATAAACTCATATATAAATAGCAAATTTATCTGTAAATTTTTTTTTGTATTTACTGTCATACACATCACATGAATTGAATAGTTAACATGTGATTCAAAAGTATTTTGATAATTAATTTAGTCAATGACATGTGTTACCATGCAATGTTATGGTTATTTTTCTTTTCTATCTTTTTTTATTTTTACTATATTTGTGGGTCTGTAATATCATGATTTTATCCAATCAGAGAGAAAGGTGGAAGAGAAGAAAAAGAAAGTAATAACTAAGATATTGAAAAAATAGCAGAGGAAAAAAATGCGAGTTTCTTCTGAAAAGACCAAAAGAATATACATTTAAAATGGAGAGAAATTAATGATTGAGATTCTAAATCAATAGACTGAATGAATCTTAAAAATATAAACGAATCTGATGTGTTACTATTCTCAAATTGAGATTTATTGTAAGTTAATTCTATAGTGTCCATTCAAGATTTGTATAGTATTATAATTATATCTTAGGATGTGTTCAGCGGTTATGAGATTATGCGGGATGGAAAGTCGCCGGTATGGGATCCAACAATGTAATTTTGTAAGATCCCATTATCATGGAAATATATTATAAATTTTTCAAAATACCTTTCAGATGTAACATGGAAATTGTGATAGGAAATTATCCAAAGCTACCATTTTCTTTTTTTTCCTAATAATGTTAACATTTTAAATAATGTAATAATAATAATATAAAACTCTATAATTAAGAAAATTAATACTAATACTATGGAACTAGTATTAAATAAATCGAATGAAATTAATAAAAATGATAACTAATTTATGTTTAAAAAAATAATGAAAACAAAGTAGACGTGAATGATTATAGAAGTCTACATAAAATTGAATTGTTTACAGTTATATTGTGAAAACAATCGTGCGAAATTTTATTTTTAAAAAAGTTTATGTAAATATTGATTTTTTTTAATTATTAATTTTGAAGATAATTTAAATATAATAACTAATCAACTGAACTGAAATGAAAGTAGAAAACTGAATTTTAGTTATGAATACATCAGATGCCATAAACGCATATTACTTTTATTCAGTAATGTATTTTAACAATGTACAAAATTTTAGCTATAAATACATCACTTTTGTAAAATGCATTAGCATAGCCTTAAAGACTTAAACACATTACTTTTTCCGGTAGTCACTATTTCTCATATAATTTTTTTGTAGTTTGTTTTCTAATCAACAAAACAATATTAAAAAAAGAATCAATAATAAAATTATGGTTAATATCTCAAAGAAGAAAGGACTTGTACAAGTAAAATAACAATTTTATTATAAGCAAAGAAGACAACAAAGTTGCCACTGTATCACGGAAAAAAAAAATAAGTCTAATCAAATAATCTTTTTCCTAACAAATTATAAAGAGATGAGATAGTGAGTGAGAATTTTATCCAAATCCATATGCAAATATTTAAACCAACAAACACCTCCTGGGAAAGAAAACTTATTGGGTTGAAAATGGTGCAAATTCACACGAGGTAGAAACACTCCACAGTGCCTTACTTTTTACAAATTTTCAGGATATAAATTTTGTTCGCTAAGCAACTCGAGCGAATCAAATTGATTTTATTTCTCTTTTCATATATTTCCACTCTCTATGATTGTGGTGGTGGGTGAAATGGATTTTTTTTTTTTTTTGGTTTGGGGGGGGGGGGGGGGGGGTTAGTTAAGTAAGGGGCACTGTCTCAATATCCTATTAGTTATTAGGAGGAATTTACTAACCATGGTAATTGATATTCATGATATCTATTTTATCTTTTATGTTTTAATTAATATATATAAACGTTAGATATATTTCGGTTCATCTCAATAATATATATATATATATATATATAGAAAAGTATCGAGTTTTAATTTCATTTCAGTAGTCATCAAGAGAGTGAATTAAATTATGAAATTTGATCCATTAATTTTTATTAGTGCTTGATGTATATCAAAATAAAATTAAAATAATGTAATTTTTTGTGTACTTATATAATAATGATATATATAAAATGTCCAATTAATTAATATTATTATTTAAAAATTTAATAAATAATTATTTAAAATTTAATTTTATGGTCATTGATGTGACAGTATAACACCAACATAACATTGATTCCCTCTGCATTAGTTATTGGAAATTTGGGAGGCCGTGAACTAAATAAAAACTATAAATTACTCTTATCGTCTCATCTCTATTATATATTTGTTGGCCATATGAATTAAACAAAAGAGTTCTGAATTAATGGCACCGTTTAATTTCCCAATTTTTTCGAATGTGTCCACTTTTATTTTCATAAATAGTTCAAAATAAAATTAAAATAACAAAATGTAGACTTGGTCTTAGATCTTGTTTAACTTAAAAAAAACGAATTTATATCAAAAATGAAGTCAAAAGATAAAATATATCAATGCACTACATTTAGTTGCAACTTGGATCCATTAGCGGATTAGCCTCAGTGTATTCAACATGAATACATTTTTATCTTCATCTCTTTGGG
Organism: x Bolboschoenoplectus mariqueter; assembly: GCA_037678475.1. Taxonomy (NCBI): domain Eukaryota; kingdom Viridiplantae; phylum Streptophyta; class Magnoliopsida; order Poales; family Cyperaceae; genus x Bolboschoenoplectus; species x Bolboschoenoplectus mariqueter. Next base: position 1,677,408 of record CM075273.1, read on the forward strand.
AAAACAAACTCCAAGTTTAATTACAATTTAACATGAATAAATTATCAAGTACAAAAAAATAATAATAAGAAAAATCAAATTGTTCCTGCTTGTAGTTTGAAACACGAGATTGAATTGGTAACGCGCAAAATAAGAACACTACGAGTGTCTCTCCATTTTTTTTCTTCTGTTTTTGTTTTTTGTTTCCTTTTCCTTTCTAATTTCTCCGACCCAAAGTAGTCCTTTCCTAAAACACGAGATTGAATTGGTTTACAAAGCTATTCATGTAAGATGGCTCTCAAACAGAAGCAATCAAGTAATTGCTACGCACTAAATTGGTAACTTGTTAATGCAAATTATGAAAATTGTACAGCCCAAAGGTCTACAAGGGTTCATTCTACATCTGCACCGTAACAAATTGTGATAAAAAAAAAAAACAAAGCTCAGGTAACGAACGCTTAACACGTAACTAAAACAAATCCTTCCCTTACATATATAGTCGCATTACAAATTTAAAACAAAAAACTGGGATCTGTGAAACCACCAGCATCTTCCCATACTGAACAACCAACACATGGTGAGAAATGAAGCAACATAAACCAATAAAAATGATAAATTTCACAGAACGTCACATAAATCAACTGCTGAAACTATGCAAATAGCACACATTCATTCAGAAACAGAGCATATGAACCAAACCTTAGACCCATTATAACCAACACAACACTATTAACTTCCTGCTTATCCCCAATAACGACAGTACAATGCAAGTTCACCAGAAACGAAATAGTGGTAGCATGCTTAGATTGTACTGCTTTTTAGGCACAATACTATTACAAAAAGCACGAACATGTCCATAGAATGCCAAATGTTGCCGATACCTGCATCAGCAAACATGTATAGGCTGTGCCAGCAAATCATTTGCATGATTAACACATTTTGTTCTCAACTTTTTTTTAAAATTTTTTCCTTCCTAAAAACATACTGGACAAATTTTACCAGGGACTAATAAAACAAAGAATTATATATATCTAAATAGTTCCAGAAACCCCATTCAATGAGTCTGCTTACAAATTTCCAACACTGTTCTAATAACAAGAAAAAACAGCTGAGCAAGTAAGATACTCTACATCCGGTGTTACTATTTGCTACATCAAGTACACAATTAAACATCACACCCCCAAGTCAGAAGCCACTCAGCCAGAGACTATTTCCAAGCTATGCTAGAAAAATGAATTTGGTTATTTTAGGATATACCAATGATATACCACTGTTAGGTTATTTCTGATGTGATCATACTCACAGGTGTGACAAATACAATAAAAGATATCATAAAATGAAGACCCATGCTATGCGACTCCAACACTATAGAGTCAAAACTAATCCTCAAAATTAATACCAAGAAAAGAAAAGTAAATTACAGTAAATATATTTAATGACCTACAATTCAATATTGATGATAGCCACCAGGAAAGGTTGTTAACTCCAGATGACTTCGCTGCTCCTCCCATATGCTTACAGCTTATGTTTCATTGCATTCCAAAATGACATTTTGAAAAACAAAATAGAGACAACCTTGGAACCATACTACAGAGTTCAAGGGCGCTGGCCAGTAGACACTGGTATAAATTGATTTCTACTGGCTGGATGAATATACCTTTTTTCCTTTCCAGTACCTTCTATCCTTCCCATTAATTTTATGTTTACTTTAAAACATTCAATGTAGATAATGGCAAGTACACATGTTCAATATTAAGCAACACCTAAGACAAATACAAATCTTATAGTTAAAACAAACCACCGAGCAAAAGTGTGATATACTTTCTCTATGTCTATGAATTTAGTTCACAGTAGCCGTACCAAAACTCTGCTACTACTGTATATGAATGCAGGGTAAAAAGATAAAAAAAAAGTATCAAACTCCAGAAAGGTTGCAAAAAGATAAGCCGACCAATTTTGATGGTGATATTGGCATAATTTATGAGGATAAGGACAGAGAGAGAAAGAGAGAGAGAGACTAGACTGACCACATATGCCAGATTTCTGACGCCATATACATCAGGTAAATTGAAATACTTACTTTAAAGTAGACATATTGGGCCATCTTTACTTTGAAGAAGCCACAACTTATGATTTATGGAGCTGCATATGGGCAATACAAAGTTAAGTTCAACCTCATCTTACATTCCCCAATAGTATATTAAAAAAAAACATTTGTATTCCTGCGTGTTGTACATTATGAATAAACAAAGAATTCTCCTTTCTTTATCCTTATATTTTTTAGATATTCGTTTAATAAGCTCATTATAAAATGCAAGCATATACGTAGAAATACAAGCTCATCAGATTGTCAGTTGTTAAGGCATTACTCCATGTAGAATAAAGTCATTTAGTCACTGTTCTCTCCCTTTCCACCTCATATTACTCAGAAAAATCAACAGGTTATGCTATCATCTCCAGCTACAACTCATCATCATGGTAATTTCAGATTTACTAAGTACTTGGTAAACCTGAGATTAACTAAGTAGCCACTGGCATAGTTGCATTACCTCTGTGATTTCATCTCTCAGCCATTCAGTCAGGAACTGAACCAAGCACGAACCATCCCATCTGCCTCCCACCATTCAAACTCTTGCAAACAAAATTAAATGATCAAAAGAAACACGCTCTAGAAAATTAAATCGTAACAAATATGACATTTATACTTTCTAAAAGCTTTGTTCGCACCAAGCGAGTAGAATACATTACATGAGTTCAAAATGAGGAAACTGCTTTAGCCAATTAAAAGAAAAACTGAATATTCCACACCTTGCCATCACGAGGGAAGTGGGACTAGACTTGTGAAATACAAATCCTGCAACAAAAAAATTCTATCCTGGCATCTCCATGAGGTACCTGCAAGTCCCGTACATCTTCACCTCCTTGTATTGAATAACCTATCATTGCACAATGGAACCTGTCGTGGCAAAGTAACTGACGATAGTCAAATTAAAAAGCTAAAAAGTTAAGTTACTATCAAGCCTAGCCAAATACACCACGGGTTCCAATGTAATCGCCTCTTGAATGTGCCTTCAGCTGCTCCAATGGATCGGGACTCTTCATGACTCTACGTCTTACATTCCTGCGACACAATTGATAAATGTTTAAAATTAACTAATTTGGTCGATGCAGATAATTTGTGACATTTACAAGCGACAAAACCATACGGTTAAAATGAGCAATTTTTCACATAATGATAAATTTAAGATTTGTTTTTTCCAGTTGTAACCAATGGACTATTAAGAAACCTTCAATTTAAAATAAGGCATAGAAATCAATGTGTTAATACCTATCCTTGTCGTTATGGGCAGGAAAGGTGGGCATGAAATCCTTCGACTTGGGAAGAGGCACTTCACTGAACCAAGGGTGGCTAAGAGCTTCCTCTGCTGATATGCGCTGCAACAAGCAAAACAAAAAGAATAAACAAAATAATTAGGATGGGTTGATATAAGGACCTCCCTAAAAGGTAGAGAAATTTAAGGATAATATGTACCCTCTCTGGGTCATAAGTTAGTAGTTTATTGAGTAGGTCAAATCCTGCCTCTGACAAGGTTGGTCGGCCAGAGAATGATGTGGGTGGAAACTTCTCCCTCAGCCTGTTATACCTGAGAAATGAACAGATAGAGATATTAATTTAAATAAGAATGATAAAAAGATTGGACAATTTTCAGATATATGAAGTAATGCTTACGGCTGTTTGGTGTAAACCACTTTAGCACCAGGCAAGTTCTTATAACCGGGCCAGATACTCTCATTTGGTGTTCCAAGGGTTTTAAAAATCTGAAACATAGAAATATATGATTAGAATAACAACTAAGTAAAGGGCAGTCCTAAAGTTCTACTTCTTAAATTTGTACCTTGTCAATCTGTTCTTTTTCATTCTGCCCGTTAAACAAGGGCTCTTTTGCCAGTAGCTCAGCCATTATACATCCCACAGACCACATATCGATTGCAGTTGAGTACTCCTTTGCTCCTAGAAGAAGCTCAGGTGCCCTGCATTAACCGCCAATAGAGAAAAACCCTATGTCAGAAAACAACACATTGCAAACTGCAAAGGGTGAGAACATGATATATGACAAAAATTAAAGGAAAAAAAAGATTTAAGCGATGTTAAAATGCTTACCTGTACCACAATGTCACTACCAGAGGAGTGTATGGCTTCAAAGGGCTTCCATACTGACGAGCTAGTCCAAAATCACAAATTTTTAGCTCGCCACGGTTGTTCAGTAACAAATTTGAAGTCTTCAGGTCCCTGTCAGTACAAAACTAACCATTATACACAGATTAAGTTTAACACCTAAATATCCTCGAGAAGAGGAATACAGAAACAGAAAAGTTACCTATGGAGAACCCAATTATTGTGCAAGTACAAGATGCCGTCCAAGAGCTGAAGCATTAGACATTTGACTTCACTCTGGCTGTATGGCTGTTTCATGGTCTCCATGACCCCCTTCAAGTCATGCTCCATATACTCCATTACCATAAAAATACTATCCATGGTGCTCCCCACAACCACCTCCTTCACATCCACAATCGAGGGGTGGTGAAACGACAGAAGAATGTTTATCTCTCTAAGAGAGGTCATCGGAAAACCCTCCTTTTCCTTCTCCATCTTCACCTTTTTCAATGCAACTATATCACCAGTTTTCTTATCCCTTGCCCGGTACACAACCCCGTAAGTGCCTTCATTTATTTTATTGAGGCGCTCAAATTCATCTACACTTCGACATCCTTGTAGCATGTTAATGCTTCTCTTACGTGGTTTTGGTGGCTCAGGAGTTTCTTCTTGGCTAAAGTCTGACTCATTTCCATACCCAGATGAGTGGTCGGTGTCACTGGATCGTCGTTCTCCATCTACCTCCATAAAATCATCCTCTCTCTCTCCTCTTTGTGAATCAGATGACGTGGACACAGCCCGTTCTGAGACGTCTCTTGTCACCACTTCTCCTGGCTCTGGAGTTGGTACCTTCTTCGTCAGGTCTCTCTCCAATGGAGAGACGCTAGTTTTCTTTCTGGAAGCAACTTCCACTTTCTCGTCATCAATCTCAGCCCACCTCGACGAAGAGATTGTTCGCGGGGCTGGGTACAATTCTTCATCCTCTTCTATCTGACCGGGTTCATTATCACTATCATCCTTGTGAGAATCTATGGAGTCATCCAAGATACGGACATCCTGATCCATCGGCTCAGTTGGAGGTGGTAAAGGGTCCATGGTTTCAGTGACAGATACCTCTTTATCTGGTTTGACAGACTGTTCTGGCTGTTTTGTTTCATCCCGGTCCCAGACAATAGGAGAAAACTTCCTTTTCTTGCCCAAAGACTCTTCATTCTCAGATTTTACAGGCTCGCCATTTTGCTTAATTGCAGTATCTCTTCTCAGTTCGGGTTCATCAGAACCGCTACCACTAGATAGTTCACCCGGTTCCCTATCCAAGTCTCTCTTCTTCTCAATTGTAGGAGAACGGTTCCTACGGGGGTAATGCCTGTAATCATCGTTGCTATGGTGGTATCCATTGTTGAATTCCCTTCTATTCGAGTCTCTAAACTTCACATCTCTGCTGATGTCACGGCGGCTAGGGTTACTGTCCCGGTAACGGTTCCTTCTAGAAAGCTCAAGATTGAACTCGCGATCGGTTCGACCTGGAGCCATTGGAGACCGAAACTTTATGGACGAAACCCCACGGCTAGGGTTTTCAAACAAGAGATTGAGAGAACAGGAACTATGCAAAAGAGAATTCCTTGGAGACAAATAGAATTCAACTTACTGAGATCTAGCTACGCCTCACCTCGAAGCTTCGCGCTCGATCGATCGATTCTCCAATCAATAATTGAGTGTGAAACCCTAGGAGGGGAAGAAGAGGGAAAAGAGCGAGAGAAAGAGGGGAACCTGGAGACTTCCTGTGTTAATCGAAACGCGTAAGGCGGCGTACAATCGCTGGATCGAATCAGGATATACCTCCAAATAATTATATCGCTGGTCTACAATACGGCTTCTATGTACCACAGTGCATACTCCAAATAATTACATGTTTGGTCTACAATACCGCGTCTACCCATGAACCGATTGGACCGCATCCATTGCTCGAATCAGTAAGGAAGGAAACTACGAGCATTTCCATTTTCAACCTTTTTTTTTTCTTGCAGTTACTTTTTTTTAAACGGTAATTCCATTTCCATTTGAACAAAATTGCACATTAGCACTTATAATTTTTTTAATTACAGAAATATTAAATACTTGCTAATTTATCAATTTAATATTTTTTTGAAAATTCATGTATTTTTTGTAATTATTTTATAAGTGACATTAACACCTTTTATCTCTATTATTATAAAAAAAATATCACTTTATTAATTCTGAAAAATCGGCATTTAATTTCTTTACAATAATTTATTTGTTGTTTATAGGAAACTATGATACTGTCTAAATTGGGCCTCTATGCTTTTCATGGAAAAAACAGTCCAGTAGGTAAGGGTTCAAATCTCTCTGTTGAAATATTTTTAACTACAACTGGATTGTAGCCCATTTGGCCTTGTTTTATAATGGAAAGAGAAACATTGATAATCATATTTATTTATTTGATATGAACATGACAATTATTATTTTGATAATTTAAATAATTAATTTTTAAATAATTTTTAAATAATTTCTAAGAATTTTTAAAAATAAAAAATTGATAAACATATTTTTTAACTTATAGATTAATTGTGTTTCAAATTTCATATAAGATAAGAGTCATTTGATATTTCATCAAAGACCATTAAATATATACCGTTATAAATATTATGTAATTTTGATGATCTTTGATGAAGTATCAAATAATACTTAAATTATATGAAATTTGAAACACAATCAATTTATAAGTTAAAGAATATGTTTATAAATTTTTTTTTCTATTTTTAAGATTTTTTTGGAATTATTTGAAAATCTGAGATCAGAGTTATCAAAATAATAATTATCAAGGGATCCCTATCCCTCTGATAATATGGACAAAACAAGCAAAAAGATACATTGTTTTTCAAATTTGATATAATTTGAAATATTTGGTCATTAATCAAGTACTAATAAGACTAAGTTTTATTTTTTTTAAACGACTCCATAGGTGATGATTGATTCTGAGTGAGCTAAAATAAACTTAAAAAAATGTTAGTTAAAAGAAAAGAAAAACTGATCTGTCCAAACTACACTATTTTGATATTACATGTCATATAGGATTAGAGCAGTGATCATCAAAATCAAGTTTATTTAAACAGCACCATCTAATTTAATCTAATATTATAATCTCAGGAGGTATTGTAGGTATTGATCAGTATCAGTATTAATTATGCACTGTCCATAATATCATGCATTCGTGACGCTAAGCTCAGTTTAGCTGCCGGAGAGACGCCATTCTCGCCGATAATCGATGCCAATAGTGCCTCCGTTAGGTTCCGGCAATCGATCACCATGTTCTCTACTTCCGGCACGGAAGTGTCCTTAGAGATTGTGACCTGTCAGCAAATTTTGTCAAAAAAAAAAAAAGAACAGGTCAGCAAATTTAGAGTTCTAATTAATTAGATATAAAACCAAAAAGAGAAGATGGTTTCTTCATTGTGTGTGTGTGTGTGTGTGTGTGTGTTTTTTTGCAATTCTGAAATTATTTGCAAATTCCTTCCATTTTTTCAAAGAGCAATATAGTAATATATATTGAACTCATAATTAGTTCATAAAGTGTGTGTACTGTTCTTGTAATTTACTCAATTTTCAAGGTTAAGTTATTGAAATTTGAAAGGTTCATATTCACTGTCGTATTATTTTCTATGACACAAGTGTGCCATAAATTTTTTTTGCTCTATGACATATGAAACCTACTAAAATAAAAATAAAAATAAAAATAAAACATCTTTTATAGCTATATCTGAATCATTTAAATTAAATGGAATCATTCAAAATTTATAATAGAAAATGTACCATGAGGTGACCAGAAGAAAAGTAGGTGAAGAAAATGGTAGATCCAGGAGGTAAATCAATTGGGTCAAATATCTTCATAAATTCCTTAGCAGCCTTTTCTTCCTTTTGTGAATACAAACAAATTTTTTTCAAATATACTGTGCAATTCTCAATGACCATTTGTGCAAATTCCTTTCCACCAAGATGCTCCACTAGGGTTATTTGTGAAAGTTTGTCGAATGGACCTGAATGAATTAATTAAACAAAATTTATTACATATGAGATCAATAATTTTAGTCATTTTATATAGGAAATAAAATATGATGATGATGATGATGGTGGTGGTGGTAGCAAATTAACAACTATATATTGATGGCAATAACAACATGTAATTAATGAAAACAATCTAAAAATAACTAAATTCTAAGTAATTAACCTGCCAGTACAATTAATGTGTACTATGAGGTGTTTTAAATTGAATTCTAAGTTGTAAAAGAAACAAAATTAAGTGATATTTTTTTTAAATAAACCTGTAATTATGTCATGGAAGAACTGGTTTGAGCTAGAAAGCTGTTGCACTGATTTCCCTCTCCATTTTCTGGTAAGAAAATTAACTGCTTCTGATTCTAAGTAAACTCCAGACAAGGTGAAAACCTTGAAATTTCCATTGATGTGCCTTCCCCTTACACCTGTAATGAGAATTCATTCAATTAACAAGCATTATATGGCAATGAGAATTTAATTATTCAATTGTGATTCAAAGTGCAATGTCCACATTGATTTTTTTTTGCCTTATTTTTTGAGATAAGAATAGGGCTCTTGCCCCCATTTTCAATATATTTTTAATAGTTTTGTTAGATGTAATGAAAGCAGAAAAAAAATGTTATATTTCATGAATTGTTAAAACAGTTCATTGTGAGAATTAATCAAAATAAAAACAAAAACAATATACAGAACTAACAAGAAATAAACAAGCGCAAGAATTCTTCATAATACATGTTTTGATACAACTTTGTGTTTTAATTAAAAAGCAGGTCTTGCATGCATGGTAAAGTATAATCATACACAAAATGGTAAATGCTAGCTAGCTAGTAGCATGATTTTTTTTTGTGTGTGTGTATGCATGTACTCTGTGTGTGTGTGTGTGTGTGTGTGTGTGAGAGAGAGAGAGAGAGAGAGAGAGCTAGAAACCTGCGCCGCCAAGGAACAGATTCTTGTGAGAACGAGGCAGAGTGAGAGTCGAGGGGAACACTGTGCCGTTTAACTCCATCTCGGCCACCGGCATGCCGTCGTCGCCACAAGCTTCACCCATGTATATATGCTCTTACAAAGATGCCAGTATGCTACTTGAAGAACTAGAGAGTTGAGTGTCAAATAAGCTCTCTAGCTAGCGCTCAATATATATAGCAACTCACTAGCAAGTACATGTGCACCAGATATTGATATGTTGAATATTCAAAAAAGGAAAATGTTTGGAAGATACTATTATTGATATTATAATTGATACCGACTTTATTATTTATTTAAAATGAGTTATTATTCATATTAATGATTTTATTATAAAATTTATTTTTAACAGTATTTTTATTATTCAACTCAAATATCACTAATATATAAATAATAACTTACTTAAATTGAATAACAAAAGTACTATACAAATAAGGTGTATAATAAAGTCATTAATATGAAAAATAACTCATCTAATTTAAATAATAAAGTCAGTATCAATTATGATATCAATGATAGTATTTATATATCAGCTCCCTATTCAAAATTATTCTATGGTTTTATATATCTTATATGTAACATCATAAGGATTATTCTATGGTTTTATATAACTTATATGTAACATCATAAGGATTATTCTATGGTTTTATATAACTTATATGTAATATCATAAGGATTCAGTGGGGGATTTCATTCTAATTATAATAAGGGTCAATTGACTCCATGTTTAAAAAAAAAGTTGATGAATTAGTATTATATAATTGATATATTTTTTTTGTTGTTATTCAAGAAATCTTTGTTATATATAATATATCAGTTTGAATCTTATATTATGTACTAAAGTTCTTTAGTTTGATCTTCATACTTGTAAAATATATTAAATTAATATCCATATAATCCTTAATTAAAAATAATTGACTTTCGTTGGAAATTTCCTATAAGGACTTCTTATAAATTAATATATTAGTTTGGTGGTTGTAGAGAACTATAGATGATATAATTATGAAATTACTTATGTACAAAGGCAATAAACGAAGAAAAATTAATCAAATAGAATGACGAAATTGAAGAAAATTTACTTAATTTATATTCCACGAATTAAAGTGGGTTATATCTTAAATTTTCTTAGCTATATTTTTTTCTCAAAAAAAAAATTTCTTAGCCATAACATGTGAAATACAAATCGTCTGATTATTTTTCTTCTTATTCATCTTGATCGAACGGACTTATTTAATCTTTTTTTTCATTTTTTTTCATTTAAATATGTGTTCATTGTGCCGAAAATATTATGTAAATTATTTAAAATAATACAACTCATTTATATTACTTTGTATTTATTCTTACACAACTGATCGTTTTATTCTTAATTATACATAGTTTTTAATGCTTCAAAAAAATATTTACTTATTTTTAAATTTACCACATGTAATTTTTCTGATAAAAATAGTTTCATTTAAATTGAAACGTGGTTAATTGACATAATTTATAAACATAGGCAGGTGGTTTATTCTATTTATTAGTCTTGTTCTTCGTTTTTAGTTGAATTTTATTTTTGTCCTTTTTTTTTTGGAATTGCTCGTAGCCCAATTTTATGGTTTAATAAATAATAAATTTTGTTTCATATTTAACTTCAAGAGACAAAAACAACAGAAAAAAAAATGAGTTTATATTTGATAAACAATCTTTGGACCATACTTTAATGACTAAAGCAATATCTTTTGTGTGAAAATTTGCAAAATTGAAATTCCACTGGTGAATTTTTTCATGAAAATCAAAGTTGAAGATTTTGACTTTCATCTTTATATAACAAGTTTATGCACAACTAATTTTTTTTTCCTACATAAAACTCTTTTTAATTCCAACATATTTTTTTTCAGATATTTTGTGAAACTTAAACTTGTATTTTTTTTTAGCATAAAAAAGGAAGTCTAATTAAATAAACAAGGGTTATCTGTGTTGGATATGATTTGTGGTTCAAGCCTTTTTTTTTAAATAAGGGTTTTTATTAGTTCCGATATTTATTATTTTTTAAATATTTTTTGTTATATTTAAATTTATATCTCTCTGTAAAAAGACGAGACATATCACCATCCGTAAATATTTCTACTTTTGGCTCAAATTCAAATCAATTACCTATAAGCAAGTCTAACTAAATAAATCCAAGGCAAAATAAATTTTTTTTTCTATGTTTACATCATCCAATTGAAATTTTGTATAACCAAACTTAATATGAAGCTACAAGTTTCTCTTTTTGCTAAGAAATTAAGCACAGAAATGTTGATAATTTTGAATTGTGATAAGCATCAGAAATGTTATTAATTGTCCCAATAAAATTTCAGTTTTGTAATTAATCGAATTAATCAGCATATCAACAAACATGATAAAATTCAAAATAATTTATAGTCCAAATTAGCCATCATCAAATAAAAAATATCATCTATGTCCAATTAGAAGTCCTGACTGGCTTGCTAATTTTGTCATATCTGAATAAAAAAAAAAGGTAAAATTGACTGGAAAATATTACCAAATCTGTCACATGTGGGGCCAAGTTGGAGACCTTTATACATCAAAAAGATCAATTGGATGTATAATTCATAATTAGAATCTGATAATTATTTCCTAAGTAAAATCTTCCGATCAAATTTTTTAATTTGATTGGGAGTATTAAGACTTTCATATTTTTAAAAATTTTAAAATCTTAATACTTGGTAAGTTTTCTGTAGCATGTTGCTACTTTCATCATCATAAAATATTAATATTTCATATAGATAAGTTTATATATTATCTATTTAAAGTCTTAATATTTCATGTCAATATCGTCACTTAATATAATAAATAAATAATCTTAATATTTAAATAACAAAGTAAAAATAGTTACTTCACTATGTATTTTTAAATAGTGAAAAATGTAAATTTCTAATTTTTTCAGTGTTTATAAACAACAAAAGTATTAATATCTCATATAAATAAGTCTATATATTATCTATTCAAAAACTTAATACTTGCCGTAAATCATCATTGCTTAATATAATAAATAGATAATCTTAATACTCAATTAACAAAGTATAAATACATTAAACACATAGTCTTAGTAATTAAGTATAAAAGTACAAATAGTTATTTAACTATGTATTTTTAAAGTCTTGTCATATTTTGTCTTTCATCAATATATTCATATTTTATATATGAACATATTAATATTTATGTAAACAAGTCATAATATTGCTAATAGTCTTAATACCTCATATAAGCTTATATATATATATATATATTATTTATTGAAAGGCTTAATAATATTTAATGCTAAATAATATAAATTTAAATAATACAAAATTAGGCTTAATATCTAATTACGAAAATATTTAGTTATCTTTTATATGTTTTTAAATAGTGAAAAATGCAACTTCCAGCAATTTTTAATATATTTCATAATTTGTTGTGTCTTTATACATGGGCATTTTATGATACAAATAACATAGGAAAGTCTCACAGAAAACAAATTTTTAATATCTATCGATGCAAGTGATAATATCTAACGTGACAAATTTTAATAGCTATTAAAGATGAAGATAACAAGAAGAAAAACAAGTAAATAGCAGAAAAAATCAAAGTAGCTGTCAATTTCAAAGAACATAAACTATGTCAGATCGTTCCATGTGATACATGTCATGTTCTAATTCAACATTATTTTGGGAGTCAAGCACTCCATCTCCAACTATTCCTAAGAAATTTCTATAAAAATTTCTCTAGGAATTAAAGGAAGCAATAATGTGTTTTACTTCTAGAATTAATTAGGTTCATGTTTGATTGATGTAAAACGGAGACATTTGGAAAAGAAAATTGCACCCACGTGTAACGCACGTGTTGGCTGCCTTCTTTTAATTGGGGAAAGAAAAGTAACCGTTGACTGTTTCCAATTGAAATACCCAATGTTTTCTTTGTATTTTCATAATTTATAGAAATGTGGTATTGAATTTTTGTATTTAGATTTTAGCTAACGTTTACATGAAAAATTATAAATTGATGTGATAGTTTATTTAAAGTACTTGGTAGGTAGGAATTTATGTTATGCTAATTCTGTTATGAATCGGAATTTATATTATATATGAAGATATCATATTGAATTTAATAGTTGTGATTCATTAATTGCTGAAAATTTTAATTTATAGCAGGATTATATTTTATGTTATGAAATGAACACAAATTCTGACTCAAAATAGTTGACGAATTTTGATTTTAGAGTTTGGAATAACATTAAAATAGCATAATATGTTATTTAGTGAATAGGACAAATAACGAATTAATTAGAAGTGTTTGGGATAATAACTATTATTAGTTTTATATTATATTCAGCATTATCATCACCAATAATTATTGTACCGTCTATCACGTCACTGTTATAATTAGAATTTTATTAAATAATATTTTTCATTCGTCTAGATAATAGTACTCACACGTGTAAAATAATAAACAATACAATTAACCACATGATAATTTATATAGAAAAATACAAAAAAATATTGTTTTAAAAAAAGTTAAATTGTACTTAGGACACATCATATTAATCATTTTTAAATTAGGAGAGAGAATATTATCATATGATATAAGACATCCGATCAAAATAATTGAGAAAAGAGAAACAAAATCGATGGCAAAGAATATAGATAGATGATGTGGAATGATTAAAAAATTTAGAAATCTAATTACTTTCATGTATTTTATTATGAATTACTAATTTGTAGCAAAAAAAAAACATGAAGAGCTTCAGACATTTCTTATAATTTAATGTGAGCATGATTGACTCTTGTATCAAGAAAATTCAACTATTCATGAAATATCAGATCTAATTTCTACATATGTACTTACTTAGATCATTTACCTATACATAAATAAGTAATTTTCCTCCTTTTTTTTTCCTTATTTCCTCCCTATTTTTCCAAGAGTAACTGAGAAAAAAAAAACCAAAAAAGAAAGAAAGAAGAATAAAAAATGAAGAAATCTCCACAATATAACATATATTGAACATGTTCGACTGCAAGAGAATAGGAGAATTGGTCGGAATAGAGATTCAATTCTCACCGAACGTAATTGAAATTGAAAGAAATTATGAAAAAATGAAAAAAAAAATAGAATTGAAATATAATTTTGCAGTTAAATTCTTTGTTTGTATTTTAATCTCTTTCTATTCTATGGAATAGATTTTTCTCAATTTCATGAGAAAGATGGAATAAAGGAAAAAACTTTTTTCAAAAATCGGAATAGACTAGTTCTACTATTTTACTATTCTATGTTTATCAAACATGATTGAAATAATATGAAAATGACACAAATTTCAAGACTTCGCTATTCTCCGTTCTCTTCTTATTCTTGAACATACCCGTTTGGATTTTATGGGCTACACAAATTTGGGCCCAACTCAACAGTTTCTTTTCAAATTTGGGCCCAAAAGCCATAGCATCATATGCCATGTCTTAGTTATATCTAGACACGTGGAGGTCAACTTACGTGTCCACATGTCAAAGAGCTTTAACTAATACATAGGGAATAAAAAACGACACGGCGTGTCAAGGCACGGCACGGCACGGCACGGCATGTCAACGCGTGTCGTGTGCCGTGCCGTTATCCGTGCCGTGTTCGGTTTTTTTTACTGTAGACACGGCACGGCACGGCACGGGACACGCATAGGCATGGCACGGGGACACGCGTAGGCACGGGATAGGCACGGTTAGCACGGGTAGGCACGGATAGGCACGGCACGTGTAGGCACGCATAGGCACGGGTAGGCACGTTTAGCACGGTTAGCACGGATAAGCATAGTATGCATGGATTGTGAGCCGTTGGATGTTGATCGGACGGTTGATTTTGTAAATTTTTTGGAGGGATTTTGAAAAGGGATTAAAAAATAGAATAATATGATATATATCCCCCAATTTGTGTACCCCGCCGTATCTCCTCTCTTTAGCAATGTTAAACACCCCCTAAATAATGTACCCCAATAAACACATTTTAATTTAAAATTCAAATTTAAAATAAGAAAATGACCAAAATACCCTCATTTAACATCTATAAATAAATTCGGATTTTTCTAATTTATTGGCTATTTTTACAAAACTATTATTTTTTTCCAATTGTTTGTTTAATTTTTTAGGTTAAGGCACGTAAATAATTTTTGAATTTTTTAAATAATTTTTTCAAAATTTTCAAAAATAATTTTCAGATTTTAAAAAAAAATTCGGATTTTTCTAATTTTTTGGCTATTTTTACAAAAAAATTATATTTTTCCAATTGTTTATTTAATTTTTTAGGTTAAGGCGCGTAAATAATTTTTGAATTTTGTAAATAATTTTTTTGAAATTTTTCAAAAATAATTTTCGGATTTTTCTAATTTTTTGGCTATTTTTACAAAAATATTATTTTTTTCAATTATTTGTTTTATTTTTTAGCAGGAAAGAAATTTAAAATTTTGATTTTTTATATTTTTAAAGATTTTTCCGATTTTTTTTTCAATTTTTTCCGATTTTTTTAAAATTTTTTTTCCACCAAACACATTTAGCACGGTTAAGACACATCACGTTTAGCACGGCACGTGTAGCACGCCGTGCCGTGCCACCATCTCCCCATTTTTGGCACGACACGGCACGCACGGCAAAAACAAATTTCCACTTCCCGTGCCGTACCGTGCCGCGGCACGCCGTGTTTCGGCACGGCACGGTTTGAGAACACTGCTAATACATTACACACAAACACAACAATTCATAATTTGTCGCCTACCACTGATTCACTGTACACTGGTACAGTAACATATAAAATTATATAAATAAACAAAAATTCTTTGACAGTGTCACAGGATGCACATAACTCGAGAATTCATAATTTGTTTTCATTAACTGGTCAAAAATTACGTGTCACCACTAGACACTGGTCATTGGTCAACAAATCTTGCTCCTTTTCCTCTTTTGTTGGTTTCCCAAAAGATAGCCTTTAATTAATTAAAGAGTAAATTTATAGGGTACGATCCAATTAGCAAAATTCAAACTTTTTTTTTTTCCCTCCTCCTCCCTCCTTTTTTTTTGCACTTAAAAATAGTACTTGGCCATGGCTAAAACCCTCTCTAGTTCTCCTCCTCTGATCACAATAAAGGAAGACTACATAGACATGGATCTCAGCCCCAGAATCTCAAGTTCTTCACTTTGTGCAGATTTTGAGTTCAAAATGAGCTCAAACAGTTTAGAGAGGGAGAACAACGCATATCCGGCCGACGAACTCTTCTATAAAGGAGATTTTTTCCCTGTACAATTGCCCCCAGTTGAGGAGTTCAAAGAGAGGTTTGTGATTCAAATTCAATCCACCCCCAAAAGGAATTGGCCAAAAAGGTTCGATCTTTTCAAACAAATCCTTTCGGGTTCGAAAATTAAGGCCTCAAGAGACTATCTGAAGTCCCTTTTTACTAAAACCAACACCTCCGTCAAAGAAGGGAAGGAGGAATTTGGTGCCGAGGCGATAAGCATTGCACAAAAGAACACCATTAATAGAGAGAAGTTTCTAGAAGAAGAGGTGGCCAGTCATAGTCATAGGAAGTCCTTTTCGGGTGTAATTTGGAGGCGGGTGACAGGTAAATCTTCGCAAGTATCGGGTTTGTCGATGTGTTCTTCGAGCGATTTGAATCGGTGTATAGAGGAGGAGAGCTCCATTCAAGGAGCCATTGCATATTGTAAAAAGACCCAAGAGAATTTGGTACCAAATAGAAAAAGCATCAAGTAAATGTTATTGTTCCTTGATTTGTTGTACCAGCTAGGGTACCAGTGGGTTGTGAAAATCAAGAAAGAGGAGAGGTTTCTAGAGGTTGAATTTTGGTGGATTGAAAGTGCTTGGAGTATTTAGGTTGATTTTTGAGATAGATTAATTAATTGGGTCTGGATTAACTTTTTTTCTTTGCCTTTTTAGGGAACTTGCTAAAGAGATTTTAAATATTTCACATTCAGATTATCATAGTCATAGAGATTTTTCTTTTATTTATCTAATCTTAGTTTTACAAATTATTTTTTTCAAATCAACCCCATATCTGACATTCAAAGCAACAAATATTTGTAGTTCAGTAACTGGTACCGGTTAGCCAGTACCAGTACAACCTCCAGGTGCATAAATTTAGCAACTAGGCAAGGAGAACAGGTACCAACATACGGGGAGTGCTATCCTTTTTTCAGCTCTGAAGCATTTTAGATCTACTAATTTATCAGGCTTCGATTCCTGCCCCGGTCCGACCCAACAAAATGGAGCAAGTGCTCCTCTTTGTCGGAAAAAGCATAGGTTCGGATTGAAAAGGTGGCTCTTATTGGAAGTGTTTCTGGACTTTCTATTAAACTAACATGGTTAAAATATTCAAAAAGAACCCAGCTTGAGATGTATGATTTCAACGAGTGCGAGAATTATTTTTTTTTTTCATTTTTATACAATCATTATTTACAGTACATTAAATAACATACTTATAATTTTACACATCAGTGCTTGAAAAAAATTTTATCAGCAGGATCTGTGCTAGAAAAAATTTTTATCAGCAGGATCTCTGTATAGATAGCTTTTGTTGTATACTTGTCCATTGGCATCTGGTATAAGCCTATAACATGTACTGAAACCTCAAGCTAATACTATTTAAAAACATTGTGCATGTCATCTGGCCCCACTTTTTCATATAGTGCTATCAACAGAAGAGGCAATCTATTTCAAACTATAAATGGATTCAAAATCCAGCATTCTGGTAACCTTTTGTCAGTTCTTTATATATCTGTTTCCTTACAAACAAACACAGCACTCAGTACATACAACACTGACATTGACAGCAAATCCACTTTTGCTTTTTCTTTTTTTCTTTTACTGTTTATATCTGCAACAATCACCTGAAACTTTTGTTATATCTTCTCAGAAAATAAAAATGGATCATCCATGCATTGCGAGTCTCAAGGAGAATCCTAGCCAAATTGCTCTGTAGACACCGTCACATGGAAAAGGTTAACATGGCCTATTAAATTAAAAAAAAAATTAAGATGATAATAGAGATGGAAAAAGGAAAAGAGTAAGAAGATACAGTATTTAAAAGATATGTACCCGTTAAGAAAATTTAGAAAACACGAAAAAGAGAGAAAGAAGCCTCGGCATGTAAACAAGATGTATGAATATTGTATTAAATTACCCCAAGTTGACTTGTTTATTACTGTCTGATAGAAGTAGTGAGGATACTGGCATTATGCAGTAACAAATGTGAATTACCAGTAAAACTAATAGAAATTAAAGGACAAATTAATACCTCGATATAATACGACATTAACAAGTCGTCTGGCTGATCGGTACGCTGCTGTCTTAGCTGAGGTATACGACTCGCCTCGACTTGGTTTTGTTGATTTCGCACTAGTTCTTCTTCTATTTGACCATCCCTTTGTCGAATGTGAGAATCCAACGCATTAATCTTGTCACGTATTTCTACTAACAATTCCAATTGCTTTTTGGAAGCAACAGAACCGCTCTCTCTCATCTTTCTCATTTCATTCTCAACACATCCTATGCTTACCTTAACGTGCTCAAGATCTGATTTTTTCAAAGACTTCTCCGCTCTTTCTTCGTTTCCGAAATCCAAATTATATTCTTTTGTTCTCTTGAGGCTTTCTGGAATTTCAAATATGTCTGGTGGATTACTGACGGATTCAGTTTCTATGCATGAACTATGAAGCAACACGACACTGGATGTTCTCCTAGGCCATTTATTTTGCGAGTTTAGAAGTGGAATTTCGCCACGGTTCAATTTGAACGGTGAAACATCGTCCTCTGAGTTGTATGATTCAGATTTAGATCCATCTCTCACACTAGAAATCTCTTTTATTGATGATTTTGATCTAAACAAGTTCCCATACTTTCTTTCCTCGTATGTTTCGGTCAATTTCTTTTCAAAATCAACAAAAATAGAACCGAAATTCCCACACTTAACATCATCAGTCTCCGTACATAGCTCTTCAAATCTTATAGAAGGTAAAGAAATATTCTTTCTACCTAAATTTCGGTGTCCTCCTTTACCATATATGTACCGATTTAACCGTGGAAAACCCCCTTCAATACACAAACTCAACAATTTACTTTTGCAAACCTCCAATTGGTACTGTAGTGCATCAATCTCCGTATCTTTCAGAAAAATAATCTCTCTCATCACGGCCATCGCATCTTCGTTGTGTCGCAACTTCTCTTCTACCATTCTCTTGTATTGCAAAGATTCCATCTTTTGTGTTGATTTTTCCCCTTGAAGGCGTAAAATCATAGATAGCGCCTCCTCTGCACCTGATGCTGCCGCCTTTCTTTCTTCATCAAGCTCTACCTGGAGTTCTTGAATGACAATTTTTTGGTTTTGAAGGGTTTTTTCTAAAAATTTTACTTCTTTTTCTTCCATGGTTTGTTTGAGGAGATATCAAATATAGCTTAGGAGCTGAAATAGAATAAATTCAGATCTTAATAGCTTGAATTTTTGTGATGATTTGTCAGGATGAAAATAAACTGTCAAGTAAAGATCTAAATTATGAAAACCCATCATGAACAGAGATCTAAAATGTAACATTAAACAAAAGAATCGGTTACCTTATGATTGGTGTAATCTTCCAAATAAGTTCTCAATAGACAACCAAAAGCAAGAAAATATCTTTTTTCTTTCCCTCTCTCTCAGGAAGAACTTGAGAAAATATAACGAACACCTCTGTTAAATAGAGATAATATATCTGTATTTTCTCTGCAACAAATTAAGGAATGTTTTAAAGGAAATGGATTTTGTTTATTTGATGGCGGAAGGGAGGGTTTCCAATTTCCAAATCCAAGGAGTAAATGAGTGAGAGTTATGCTTTCTTTTTTTAAAAAGAAGTGTTGATTTGATGAAGATGCGGGAATGAGATTTTCTCTGTATCTTTCAGTGTATCTTTTCGTGCAACGAGTTTCGTTCATTGCGGGGTTTTGATAACTGATAAGGCTTATGCTTGGTGTTTGTTTCATTGTCAGAGATTTGTTGGGTAGTTTTGTTGGGATGTAGAGGTACAGAGGAACTGGAAATGGAAAGGGGAAACGCGGGAGGGTAACATGGTCTAGCCGATCAACCAATGGGGAGATGCCAGGTGGCAGTAAGAGAAACGATACAATGCAGCGGCTTATACTAAACTACACTGGTTGTGGTTGACCTTTTGTTTTATATTTTTCTTTTTTTTTTCCTCTCTCCAAAATAAAATTGTAATATAGTTTCCGATAAATTTTGATTCTTTAGGTGAAAATCGATCTATTTACTGTAATCCAGCTTATTTTTCCTTGTATAGATCAAATCAATTGTGTAATTTTGACATATTTTGCGCTTTGTATTGACGAAAGATAGTGAAAGAAATGAAAGAAGAACAACAAAGAACTTTATAAGCTAGTTTGTTTAGTTGAAAATTCAATAGAAAATTAAGAATTTGAGATTAATGAAAGTTATTGTCAAGCACTTCTGATCTCTCAAAGTTTTATGTTTGTTATTTTATAAAATGTATGATAATTACATCTCAATTTCTCAATTTTGCACTATCAAATTATGTACCTCAACAGATTCGGATAAAGATTCTCCCACGTGTGCATGAAGCCCTGAATTTCCCACACACTTTCTACACGCGAAACGTTCAAGTGTTTTGCACTCGAATGGGAAAAATGTTTATAAAAAAGTTTGATAAGATTTATATAAAATTTAAAAAGTGTTTAAACATTAAGTTAAAAGTGTTTAAAATTTCATGTGCATATATACCTAAAAAAAATATTTATACAATTTAAATGTGTTATACTAACATTTAAAATGTGTTTAAATTAACGTTAGAATGCATCTATACTAATATCAAATATGTTTATACTAAAGTTCTAATGTATTTATATTAACATTCAGATGTGTTTATACATAGAATAAAAATATTTATATTAAAATTCAAATATATTTATGTACGGAATAGAAGTGATTATACTAATACTCAATATGTTTATACTAATATTCATATTTGGAAAAAAAATATTTATGTAAATTGTAAAAAAAACTTAAGACCGCAAATAAATATCTCATGGAGCAAAATGTTCAAGAAATATTAATAAAAGAAAGAGGATGAAAGCAAGGAGGAACGAAAGACGAGAGAAATGCAAGATAAAAGAAGGGAGGAGACATTAGAGAAGCGGAGGAAGTTGAGATCGGAAAAGGGAGGAGAAATCGGAGAAGGGGAGGAAGACGAGATTATTGGAGGAGAGGGAGATGAGATCGGAGGAAAGAGGCAAGATGGTCAGAGGAGAGAAAGGCAAGATTGGAGGAGAGAAGTAAGATCGGAGGAGAGACTAAGTGGGAAAAAGAATTCCCGAAGTAGAGAAAGAAAGGGATAACACATTTTCGAAATTAGATGAGAGGATCTGTACCGAATCTGTTGAGGTGTAAAAATGGTGTGCAAAAGCTGGGAGAAAGAATATATTTTTTTCAAATAAATTCGAAAAAAATCTTAAAAATAGAAAACAAAATTTATAAATATATTTTTAAACTTATAAATTGATTGTATTTTAAATTTCATATAAACTAAATATCGTTTGATATTTCTTCAAGGTTATTAAAATTCATACAATTTATAAGGACTTCAATTTAATGACCCCTAATAGAATATAAATTGATGTTTAAATTGTATAAAATTTGAAATACAATTAATTTATAAGTTTAAAAATATTTTTATAAATATTTTTTTATTTTTAAGATATTTTTTCAAATTTATTTGAAATCTCATCGTTTATCAAAATAACCATTGTGAATTGATCCCTCCCGTAATTAAATCTCACTCATTCAATTTTATGGAGGGCAAAGATGCAGCCTTGCGCTCTTCGTAGGAGCGGAGTGTTCCAACATTTATCAAATTATATTTTAATTTGATAGACAAAACTATCATTGAATTATTAAATTTGATAACTCTCGTGTTTATTATGAAATTTTTATATAAATTTTAATATAATTAAATAGATATTTTATTCATTAAATTAAAATATAATTTAATAGACGTTGGATCTCTCCTATTTGCCTCTTTGAGAATTGTGAATTTGTGATAAGACTGAAGCAAAAAAAAAAGAAAGAAAGAAAGAAAGAAAAGAAGAAGAAAAAGAAGAAAGAAAAAGAAAGAAAGAAGCAAGCTCCGCTTCTCCCTTCTCTTCTCTGACGATCCAGTTCCAACTTCCAAGCTACCCTGTGAAGTTTGAGCTGGAATTCCATCAATTTCTACATCGCATAGTTCTTCCTATTCCTAGGGTTCTTTTCTCCTCTTCGATCGACCTCCGCATGGCATCTACGGTTTGTTGCAACAGCACCGTCGCAGAAGATCCCGGCACCGCCTTCAACCTCCTCCTCTCCTGCCCCTCCGGGCTCCCCCCTTCTCGGGTAACCGAAACAAAATTCGAAAGCATTCCGAATTCTTACTTCATTTCGGAAATGATGGTGAATTGATTGAGTTTACAGTAAGGATAGTTATTACACAGTACTGTACAATGCTTACCAGATCAGATCACTAATAGGACACGATAATTTTGTACGACATTTTTGTATTGTTAGATAAATCACAATATAGAGCTAACATTAAGTAGTCATGATAGAAGAGAATTTTGTAAAGTTGAAACCTAGTGCTCTGGTTTTTCATCTTTAATAAAGTTGAGTGAAGTAAACATTTCATTTTTTTTTTAACATGAAGGTCTCTGTTGATTTTGGTAGATCATTTGATAGGATTCCACATCCTGATGCAACACTGGAAAGTTCAATAAAAGAGGTTTTCTCTTGATTCTCTGCTGCGCTAATTTGTATGTGAAATACAATTAACTGTAATGCTTATGTTGAAATTTTCTTCTAAATATGATGAATTGATGTTAAGTTTTTTATTTTAAATTATGCTAAATTTTCAATAGATTTGGGACCAGAGGCTTCTAAAGAATCCAGCGCTATACAATGGCACCAAATTCAGGGTATGATACTTTTGTTAACTTCTGGGATTATAATTGAAGTTGTATTTTGTACTCCCCCAAAACTAACATCTAATTCTCCATAAATTACTTCAGTATGGAGGTTTTTCCCTCTCTGAATCAAGTACTGTCAAAACAGACTGCTCCATTTGCCTTCACTTGGGTCTGACAGATTACAGGTTTGACATTCTTTCCTCTATATTAAATGGGTTCAATTTGAAGATTTATTTATATCTTATATTATCCATGAAATATATTATTTGTTTGTCATTTGGTTGCATCTGTTTGGAGTGTAATTAACCTTGTAAAGTTTTTGTCTTGCAAATGTTCAGGACATTTGTTGGAACAAATTTAAATCCACTGTGGGAGAAGTTTCTGGTTTCATCAGAAGGTGATCTATAATGTTGAATGGTTCAAGTAGCTACACTTAAACTGATATTATTTATCAATTTTGTTATAATTAATTATTATATTTTACTCTATTATAGATGACACTGTAAAATGCCAACACATGGCAAATCCATTGGGGAATGCTGCCATTGTTGAAACATCTGATAAGAAAATTCTTGTTTTACAAAGGAGCCATAATGTTGGCGAATTTCCTGGATACTACGTTTTCCCTGGTGGTCACTCTGAGGTAACCCTCACTTTTACAGAACGAAGTTGTCACTGGATCAAACATCTTCTCTCATGGACAATAACTATGTGGATTTACTTCCAGACAAAGAGGTGGCAAAGGAACTTGGGTGGGGTTTGGATCTGGTCAAATTGGATTCTGTCATTCGGTTGAGATCAATTACTAGTTCGAAATGTTAGGTTGGGTCATTTTCAGATATGCTTTTCCCAGGTTTCAGTTTTTTCAGTTGGCTCATTTTCAAGTTCAGATTGCTGGGTCTTGTTGTCATTTGAGTTCACGACAGTTTCTTTTCAGTTTTGGTTTCTTTTTTTCCCATTATTCAAATAATTTTAAATTATTGTCATGACTTGTGATATCGTTTGATTTGAGGTTCTATGTTAGTTTTGTTTTTTTTATTAAATTAGACGGTTTTGGGTCTGGTTGTGATGTGGTTTGTATTTTTGGTTTCAGATGTAGTCAGATTCGTGATTAGTGCATTGGTTTATTTATGTTCGCAAGTTGAATTTTCAATCTTTTTATGGATTAGACCAAGTTTGGTTTCTGTAGAGTCAGGTGAGTTCTTTATTTCTGGTCATATTCAGTTCTAATTGAACATATTTGTTTGTTGTAGCCCGAAGAGATAGGAATCTCATCGCATCTAACCAATACAGACTCATCAGGCCAAGCGGTTTTAAATGAGGTAGTCTCAAAAGAGATGTTTGATGGGATTGTTCGAGAAGTTGTAGAAGAAATTGGTGTTCCTGCAGATTCTCTGGTATTATAACTTTTTACTAATCAATTTCATTTTATATACTCATGACAGATGAAACTGACTCGGAAAATTTTAGTTTTTGGTCCTTAATGTATTCCAAACCAAGTTGGCCCTTGGAATTTTATTTGCACCATATTAGTCAGTGAACTTCTTTAAAAAATCAACCTGCTATGTGAAATTTCATTTGCACATTGGTCCTTGAGCTTTTAGTAAAGAACTTAGTCTCTTATTTCTTTCAAAATAATAAACTCATATTGTTCATTCTCGAAAGGACTGACTGAGTTTCTTTCTTGAAAGTTAAGAACTAGGTGCAAATAAAAATTCAACGACCAACTTTGTCCTCATTTTCAAAAGTTCAAGAACTAAGTTGGTTTTTACGGATGTTTAAGGACTAAAACATGTATTTTCTTAAGCAACTAACAAGATTTCACCAAACAACCAGCTTTCAGCTGCCCATGTCAAAAAAGTGATTCTAGGTTGTAAAAAAGCATAAGTGTACATCTGAAAGAAAAGATGTGTACTGTATCAAAATAGGTATATTAGCTGTAGTTTGGAACTAGATATTTTTGGGGAAAAAGGTATTCGTCTTTTTCATTATTTTTCTTGATGTAATATTCCTACTTATCCTATGATTGATCTTCATTTTGGTCGCATCATGTTTTTTTTTTTTACTTTTACAGACAATACCTGAATTTATTGGAGTGTCCCAGAGGGCCATGAATGTTAGGCCAACTGCATGTTTCTTTGTGAGATGCAATTTGGATTCAACTAGGATTCAGGAGCTGTATTCCAAAGCTCAAGATGGTTATGAATCGACTCGGCTATTTGCCGTTTCAATGGTTAGTTTGAGAACATCCATATTGTCAGAGTTTTTATTAGATAATTACTGTCTGTTCGTCTTCATCGGTTTATTTGCTCAATTGTATTGACTACTACCAAGAAAATTCTGATCAGTGAGAGCTATATACTTATTCAAATTAAATCTCTTTCATTTATATTGAACAGGAGGAGCTAGAGAAAATGACATCGCGGATGCCAGGCTGTCATTGTGGGGGATTTGCTCTTTATAAATTGATGATCAATGTATAAAACAGCAACATATTTTTTGCTGTGGTGACTTCAATCACATTAATTTGGTTGATCAAAAAATGGATGCAGGGCGATTGCATTTTGCCCTTGTTAAAATTCTAGCAATAAACCCATTATAAACACAGATTGACATCAAGTCTGTAGCCTTTTATTTTTTTGTCAGTCTTTAAATTATGTTGTTATTTCTTACGATCCTAGTATTTTATCTGCCCAGTAAAATACAAATCCGAAATATTGAGGCATGTCTATATTTTCTGTTAATCTGATCGCACATTATGAGAATGTTGAATTTAACGATATTACTTAAATGGATTAATTCGAACATGTTGACTGACAATGAAAGGAAAAAAAAGAAAAAAATTATGTCATACTATCAATTGGAATAAAATTATATCTATTCTACACAAATGAATGAAACAAAAAGGAAAATACAATTTTCCAGTTGTATTTATAGCTTGATTTTCTGACAAGTCTTTTCATGGCTTTATCAAATGATGGAAGCATCACAATCCAATTCCAGGAAACTGAGATTTACAGATTTACAGATTGGGCTAATTTCATTTCAGAGGAGCATTACAAGCCCAAACCACTGCCACAGAAGAACAAACCGTGATGTTACAATTATCTGGCAGGGGTAGGGGTGTCAATGGGTACGGTATCGATCAGGTGAAAGTATTTTCATATCCGTATCCATTAAACATTAGTCTTATCCATACCCTATCTTTATCCGTTAAAATTAGTTTTATCCATACCTTACCCTTATCCATTAAAATTAACGGATATCGAACGAATAACATGTGATTATAGAATAATTTGTAACTAATATAATTTTTGAAAAGATACAACAAACAAATAAATATGTTACTTTAAATATATTATGTACATAATAAATATAAAAATTATAATTATTGGTTCTATTATCTATAGAAGAATATAAATTAAAATGTTACATAAATCAACATTATACTAAATTACACTATAAAATATTATATATGATATAAATCAATCTTATAACAACAACAACAACAATAATAATAATAATAATTAGTAATTATAACGATAATATTAATAATGACAATGATATTATATATCATATAATTAAATATAAAATTATAAATTATCATATATATTATCTTGTATATCATTTAACCTATAGGGTATCGGGTATAAAATAGTCTTTACCCACACTCTTACCCACTAAGTTAACGAAAAAAAATTCTTATCCATACCCTTCTTATTGAATACAATATGAGTAGAGTAAACGGGTAAAAAAATTTCGTTAACAGCCCTAGGCAGCAGACAGCGGGAGCGGGGTAAGACTTGTCGGACCCAAACCCCTTTTGAATTTCGATTGAACCAAGATCGACCCGGAATGAACCAGCACGGTATCACCTTTTCCTCGCTGCTCTCTGTCTGAAAACCAAGGAATTCTGAGTCCCATCCTGCAATTTAATGGATTGGATGAAATTATGGAAGCTCACCTGATTACATGAATTGTACAATGAATGAACGGACCTGTTTAAGAAATAGGTCGTTAATAGAACAAGAAAAGGAACGCGGTGGGAAGAACAGAACAAAATGATTTCTTTGTTGTTCAAGAAATAAAAGCAAATTGGGACCTACAATATGACGTAAAATCCAGATTGATTCGTCATTCCTTTTGTTGAAAATTGATTCAAAATTTTGTGATGTCGAATGATAGTTGTCTATATTGCGGTGGATCAGTATTACTTGAGCCTCTATTATTTCAATTTGAATAGTTGGATTAAAACAAACAAATCAAATTTATTTAAAAGGGACTTTCAAATTTTCAAATCAGATCAATCCAATCCAATATGATTTATTTGTACGATCCAAATAATAGAATTCTAGAGAACTAGCTTGCTTTTGATCTAGTACAAAGATAACTCTACTTTCAAATCTATTTGAAAAAGTAAAAGATACGGACTAACATAGTGGTGTTTAAGGAAGTAGGTGCAACCGCGCACAAGGTAAGGTAGGTATATTTAAAGCGATGCGTTCAATTTATGAAGGCATGCGCATGATCGCATTATGGATTTTCTGAAGAAACAAGGGAAATTTTTACCTAGGTTCATGTAGAGAAGCAATATGACATATTAAACACTTTCCATGTTACTTAGCTTCAATGTAAAGAAACGTGATGTGCTACAGAGCCTCCAATTGAAGCGACTGCGTGTGCAAGTGAATAAAATCACTGATAGCAATCTCAGGTTGTAGTACACCAACAGATCCATAGTAGCTGGGTAATGGAAATTCTTTCTTGCTTCCAATTTAATTCTGTTGGTTCATCAGCTAAGTTTACAACTTCCCATTATGAGTATAAATGGTGTCTTCTACAATTTAATTGGCCAAAGTAATAATCCAGAAATCCAACAGAAGAAACACTTCACTTGCCAGAGCTGGTACCATATTGGTACCAGTGAGGTCAGGTGCAGTAACTGAAATAGTAATGTCAAGAAATGAAAATGAAATTGAATTACACTTACAACCATGGCTCAAATTAATTCAAATTATGAAGTCATCTACATACCGTAAGAAATTTCATGATTGACTACTTACATCGGATGGCAGAACTAGCTACTGAAGGAAAAAAAAATATATATAAATAAATAACAGGCAACATTTGAAGCTTGCATATTGGGATCTAAAATTTACTATTCGTGACATATAAGGCTACATGACCTTCTAACACATCCAATACAAACTGAATCAAAGTTGCTTGATTACACATAGGCATAAAAGTGAAAGAGAGATGACAGAGAGAGAGAAAGAGAGTTCAGGTTGTACCAACTTCACTACAATTACCTCTTACATGGTGTCTGATTCATCCTTGCAATATGTCAAAGGGAACTCATCGTACTGCTCGGAAACATCATACTTCATACCAATAACTTTTAGAGAGTGGTATGCCCGGTACATAGAAAACCTCTCCTTTGGGCGGACTGAAACACACCCAATAGCAACCTTTATAAAATCAATAATTTCATTATCAGAGCCCATACCAAAAATTGATTGGTCAATTACCTCCCCAACCCGACCTGCACCTGCCAACTGGGTAGCCCAATCGACCAAATTACCCTTGAACCCCTCTCCAGCAACTTCTGACGACACCATTGCAGCCTCCTGGCCAGTAGCCAGCTCCAACAAAACAACACCAAATGCATACACGTCACCTTTGGTGGTAGCTACTGGGTTTGAGGCATATTCAGGTGCAATATATCCAAATTCGCCAAAATCACCATTTAGAAAGGGGCTGGTATCACCTCCTTCACCAGGTGAGCCCCTGACAAGCCTTGTCAGACCAACATCAGTGATTCTAGCTTCATAATCCTCATCTAATAAGATTGCGCTTGAGCTAAAATTTTGGTGAATAAAAGGTACTTGAAACCCATGGTGTAACCATGCCAGACCACGTGCTGTGCCTATTGCAATTCTGAGCCTAGTTGGCCAATCCAATAAATCACTGTTAGGTTTAGGGGAGTGTAGAATAGTTGAGAGTGCCCCATTTGCCATGTGTTTGTACACCAATAGCCTCTCATCCTCAACCACACAAAAACCCAACAGAGGTACAAGGTTGGGATGCCGCAGCTGCCCGACCTGACCCATTTCTGACCTAAATGCCTTCTCTGAGAGGGGACAAGAATGCAGCCGTTTAACTGTTAGACCAGATCCGTCACGCAAAATGGCCCTGTAAGAGGTACCAGTACGAGAACTACCAGCTGTGACTATGTTATCGGGGTGGAAGTTGCGTGTTGCAGCCATTAAATCCGCAAGCTTTACCTGTTAAGATTATAAGACAAGAAACCATCTTTTGATCACTTTAAACATCCTTTTGAAGTATGGGATGTAAAACTGATACAACTTTACACCATTTAGCACAGGCACAAACCCAGTTAGTCCCATTTTTAGTTGGCTTTAGCATAAGCGCTGATAATATTGGTCTTGTTTTGGGACTGTCTGCTAAACAGGGCATTGTATAACTTGGCCTAATATATGTACAATTATTTCATTAGAAATTGTTTAGCACCGGCATAAACCCAGTGACTACCATTTTGAGTCAACTTTAGCTGAAGTAAATGTAATATAAGTTCCAATCAGGGAAAGACCGACAAACACACGTACTTCTAGTATGGAAAATCTTGGACCCGAGTGCCGCTAGGTTTAATTTTGCCATTTACTTGGATCCCAAAGGCAAAGCTGCCATACTTTTGAGCCTAGTTTAATCCAATTGCTTGTCCTAGTTTGATAATCTACTTAGGTCCTGAGCCCAAAACCCGATCGAACTGGGTTTATGCTAGTGTTGATCATGCTTCTGGTCCTGCCAGAGTTTTCTTTGTCTCTCCTTTTCTCTCACTGAAATTTCCCAGTTCATTGACTAAGTTAAGCCCTCTCTTTCTTTCTTTTTTTCTTATTCCTATTTTGGTACTAATTACTAACCATAAAAAAAGAAATTAAAAAGTTAGCATTACCTTAACAATTGGCTTTTGAAATAGAGAAACCTGCACAAATCTATTGTGAGTTGCGCCAAGCCTCTCTGCCCACCATCGTCCATCCTCGTCACTTTTTTTTCCCATTTTACCCTTGGCAGAAGGAGAGAAGAACCACCTATAGACGAAGAATGCAAAAAGGAGAGAAACTGTGGCACCAAACACACCAGCTGCTATAATAATGGCAAGGCTTTTCTTGGACCGTGAACCGCATGAGGAGAGGGGGCTACCACAGAGAGAAGGGTTGTTGTCAAAAGCAGATGCACCAAATGAGCTGAATTGTGCCGGGATCGGGCCTGTTAGCTGGTTGTTCGAGAAATCAAGGGATTTGAGGCGGTCAAGCCGTGAGAGAGAGGCTGGGATTTGACCTGAGAGTGAATTAGAAGCGAGACTGAGAGAGTTCAGAAACCGACAGTTGGCGAGCTCAGAGGGGATAGGTCCAGTGAGATTGTTACTGGATAGGTCCAGAGAGACGAGGAAGGGGAGCCAATCGCAGAGCGCCGGAGGGATTGCGCCCGAGAGATTGTTGCTGGAGAGATCCAGTGAGGTCACGGAGCGACAGTACTGGAGGGACGAAGGTATGGATCCGGTGAGCGACATGGACGGGAGGCTTAGAGCAATCACGCGATTCTCTTGCGGGTTCCAGCAGGAGACTCCGCCAAAGGAGCAAACGAATCCGACAGTGGTGTTGGTGAAGATCCATGAGGAGAGGCGGTTCTCGGGATCGCCAAGCGAATCGCGCACGCCTTTGAGGCACTTCACATCGTCTTCTCCGGTGGTGACGTCGGCGACGGACGTGGCGGCGATGAGGGAGAGGAGGAGGAGGAGGAGGAGAAAGAGATAGGATTGGCGCATGATTGATTGCCTGCCAAGTGTTTGATGGATTGACTGGATCCGAGAGGCGGAGAGAGAGAGAGAGAGGAAAGGAGCAAGAGGGAGGTAGTGGGATTTGACCTGAGACCAGAGAGGGTGAGAGAAGGATGAGGAAATGGATTCGACTCCTCCGTTTTAGACGAAATGGAGAATACCAACTACTGGTAATTGGCTCTTACTGTTCTGTACAGTTCTTACCAGACTGGAGAGGATATGAGCTCTGGTGTGGAGTTGTCTTTAGTGGAGACTGGAGATGGAGAGGAGTCGAGTTACTGCTGCAGATTATCACATGACGAATTTTTTAAGTGGCGAAGTATTTATTGTTTCATTTCTAGTGTAGTCATCTGTGTGGCGACCATAATAGTTATTGATTTCGGTGTAATCATACATATTGCTATATTTTTCATGTCACAATGAACCCGGAAACATTATAATTGGCGCTCGCCTCTGCATTTTTGAATTCGGATTCTCTGTTTCAATCCTGTGTCGTATATGTAATATAGTCAACGGTCAACACAATCCGGTCAATACTAATTTTGTAATTCAAATTAATTATTATTCATATTAATAATTTTATTATATAATTTATTTATACAGTATTTTTATTATTCAACTTAAATGAGTTATTATTCATATTAGTGATATTTAAGTTGAATAATAAAAATACTGTTCAAAATAAGTTACATAATAAAATAGTTAATATGAATAATAAAATTTATATCGATTTTGACATCTCTCAAACATTTTCCTTAATGTAAATCCATGCGTAAATTATGGAATATAGTGTATAGAATTGACTCGAATTGGCATTTTATTTTTACCTCCGTGAAGTTATTAATTCAACTAATATGCTATAATGGTAGACTTTAAGGTCAAATTATAAATGAAAAGGCAAAATTGGCAGTAAGAAAATTGAATGTATACGTATGATGAAAATATTATAAAATATATGTTCGTTTGGTTAGGCTTTACAAAAAAAAAAAAATAGAAACCGTTAAAAGAAGCATTAACGTTTATCGGATCATGTACGATTTTGAACTTTAGTTAGTTAAAAGACCCATTAGTGTTTAATGCTTTGAATAATCAATAGTTACTTAAAATAACTTTTATAGTTAATGCTTTGAGTAATGACCAACTAATTAAGTCTCTATTTTCTAGTTTTTAGATGAGAAAAGTTTCAATTCATGAAATTCATATCCGCTGCTATAATTTTATATAATAGTTTACTGTCATTAAATCAATGACAGATAAAATTCACAAATTAATAATTAAAAAACTCCTCTATAAATTAAAATTTTAACCATTAAAATAAAAATAAATCCTTATAATTTTATGATAACACCTATTATATTTTTATAATCCATAAATTGCAAACAAATCCGGTCCAATAAAGTGTCTTGTACTTCTACTCTTCTAGACACTTCTTCTTTTTTTTTTTTTTGCCTTTTTCATGAAATTATTCGAAATCGACCCCACAAAAGTTGAATTCTTTCGTGTTAGTTATCTTAAAAGCCGTTGACTATAAAACGAGTCATAGCCGCACAATCCATTTGAAATCAGAAAAGGATTAGAAAAAGATAAGATATTTACACCAAAAAAAAAATCCAAAAACTTTGTTGCTTCGTAATGATTTCCACCAAAAGAAAAGAAAATTTCAATTTGATGGAAATTTTAATAATTATGGCGTTGATCGGCAACATGGATTAAAGAGGAAGGGATTAAGATTTTAAGCTCAAATAAGGAGCTGATATTTAGCAAATAAAAAAATTAAGATTGTAAGAATATATATATGAATATAAAATATGTAAGAGGGGTGAAAGATCATATTAGCCTCATATTATTGTTGTTATCATATAACACTATTGATGAATTAAATTATGTTATGATTATGTTTAAATGTAATTAAATGTATTATATTAAAGTAAAATTTTGTTAAATTCGACTAAAATCATTACTAAAAAAATTTAATGTAAATTTAAACAAAGCAAAGAAGAGAAAATAACTAATACATTAATTAAGTAAGTTTGTATAGATTTGACATAATATATTGTTCAAGCATTATTAAATAAGATAGAAAGAAAAAAAAAATATTAAGTTTAGAAGCTAGTAATTAATTGCGCATGACAAAAAATGTTCATACACAATGCATGCATGCATAATTTAAAGAAATAGTTGTAATTTTTTTCTTTCTCATGTCTTGGAAAGTGTTCCCTATTTTCAAGGAGACAATAGAAAATGAAAAAGAAATGTAAAGGACCTTAAGGAGGTCAACTGTTTAGGGTATAATTGTCCAAAAAAATATATTTTTTTGGCGCTTAAAAGAGTAAAGTTAACGTGAGTTTAAGTTTATCAAATTATTTGATGAATTTAACGTCAAAACTTATTAAATTGACTTAAATTTTTAAATCTAAGTTGCTCAATAGATTCTTCATATCAAAATCTTATAGAATACAAAAAATTTTCATTTTTAGAGTTTTTTAAGTATTTGTTTCGGATTTTTTACAATGATCTATTCTAATATGCAAATATTCATTATTTTATTATTATTTTAGAACCATCTTAAAAAATCCGAAAAAAATAGTTAGAAAACTCCAAAAATAGAAAATTTTGGTATCCTACGAGATTTTGATATGAAGAATTTATTGAGCTACTCGGATTTATCGTTTTGAGCCGTTTCGATAAATTCTAGAGTTAATCTCACCAAAGAATTTGATGAGTTTAAACTCACGCTAACTTTACTCCACTTAAGGAGGCCTCAACTAGACTAAAACGTTAGGGATGCGAGTTTGGATTAGCATTCTATGCTAAGGAAGATGTTTTAATCTCATATAAGGAGCATCCGTTCGGAGAGATTAACGTAAATTAAGAGCTTAAGGAGGCTTAATCCTCTCCAGCAGAATAGGTAGTATGAGTAATGAATCCTAGATTTAATTAGAACATTTAAACAATGATTGATGCTATGTTCATTTCATGCAAACCAAAAATGATAAAATGTGCTTTATATTTTAATATTCAGGAAATGATTTGGGATATAGTAGTATATATTTACGACCTATGATTAAGTATCAGATAGCATTTATATTTTTAAAATTTTGACAAGCATACAATAAATAAAAACCAACAACACTCAACATTTTTTTTATATTGCATAAATCATCTTTATTTATCTTGAATTTAACAAAGGAAATTAAATTAAATTAAAGTAGATACCATATTGTTTCTAAGCATTGGTATTTAATAATAACGAAGCATAAATAAAAAAAATCAAATTGTCTTCGTTTATTATATTTGCAAGATCAAAATTGATGCTCTAATTATTCTTTATTTTTAAATGTGCTTTAATCCATGTTAAAATATTTTAATGCATTTTTTATATATTTAAACACCTCAAGACACTTAAAAATCACTTTACTTTACTTATCAAACACACTTAAAATCTAGTTTGAAAAATAAATTCCCATCTAATTTTCAAAGTCAAACAAAATGCTTTTAACATATGTACTACTTACGCTACCCCAATTATTCAAATCTTGGGTCTTCATCAAAGTATAATTTCCATAGGTTTGAAAAACAACCAAATTATTCCAGTGAGAGAATTTGACTAGTATAAGTCGCCCAAAGAAAATGACATGAAATTGAAAACATCAACCAATTCTCATCAAATAAATAATAAAAAAAACACATGCATAAGAATTTAGTTATCTATCATGAGTTTATTCAACAGGACTGTGTGAGTGCTTGTACTAACTGGCCCAATATGTCTCAGAAAAAAAAAAGATAAGAAGAAAAAGATATCTGACCAATTAAATAAGCATTGCTTACAAATGACAATGACAGAGCTGCCTCAAGGTACTAATTGCCACTTTATCAGCAATCAAAGACTATAATTGAAGTCAAATGAGAAATATTTAACTAAACCACTGTTCAATAGGTAATATATATATATACTAATTGCACATAAAAAAAAAAAGAGAGCTTGATCAACAGTTCAACAAGGCATGACCATATGTGGAGTCCTAGTACTGGTAAATTGGATCTGTTATCTGAATTCTTGGGAAGCTGAAAATAAATAAAAAATGGATTATAAGAGAAATAAAAAGGGAAGTTTCCAGGTGCACATGTTTTATAGGGTTATTATTATTTTTATATAAAAGCTTTACAGGATTATTGTTATATTTTTACAGAAGTTTTATAGGGTTATTATTAGTCATTAAAATTTATCGCAATACAGTATTAGTACTCTTAATTTAACTAAAATACGAATAATAAGAGGATTTAAATGTTATAAATTTTGTGTAACAACATGTCATCACGAACTCATTTTTTTATTTATATTTTCAAATCCGACATGTAAATGTTAAATCCAAACTGTAATTTTATTCATAATCACGAGAGATATATACATGTAAAAATTTCATAATTTTTAAGTTCATTTTATACTAAATTAAATAATTTAAAAAGAATGAATTTGATCAAATATAATTAATTAATTTTAATACACTCATTTTGTTAACACTTAATCTAATATAAAATTAACTTAAAAAACCATAAAATCTTATGAATATAGAAAAAAACTCAACGGTTTGAATTTGATATTTGAATGTTAAATTTTAAAATCTAAATAAAATAAATAAATTTATAACAAAACTTATGACATTAAAACCTGTCTGCGAACAGTTACAACAAATACCCAATACAACACAAGGTGGGAGGCCTTCTTGCTATTCACATATTTTATTTCTTATCATTTCGTTTTAATGGGATTGGACATGGCAAACCATTGTACTTTCATTTATTGTGGCTCCTCAGATGAAGTTACAAAATGATGATCGCATCATTCCCCACATCACACAACAAAAATAAATTGTTTTTCTGCCATAACATCCGTAATTTCCCTCTAATACCAACCTTGTAGAAGCTCCAAGCACTTAAAACCATCAAAGCATTCAGAGAAATAGCTATAAGTTTGATTATTGTCTCTTCAAGCCAGCATGTCTGCTCTGCATCCTTTCCTTTGCTGCTCAAAATATAAACCCTACATGGGTTTCCTCCTTAGTTGTTATATAACAATTAACAAGGTTCCACCTAACAAAATATTATCTTGACCAGACCACAAACCACCTTACATGTTATGACAAAAACATTACTACATGTTCCCTTTAAAAGCTAAAATTATCCAGTGTTAATTACAACTACAAGGCTATTCACACAAATATCTCTCTCCCTTCCCTCCCTTTCTCCCTCTATAGAAGTATATTTTACTGAAAGGTGCATCTATAAGAGCAGTTGTCAGCAAAAACGTACATCAGAGACAAAATTATCAGCTTAGCTTGTCGTATTATGATATCATGTCAGACAGCACCTTCTTGGTCCCAATAGTTCCTCAGCTGAGACATGTGCAGAAGTAGGTTGTCGCGGCCGAGACCGTTTATACTACTAGTCATGATCCATGGAGGAGGCTCCCGGTATTGTCTGCTTATCATGTCCTGAAATTTCTTCAAATTGTCTTCTGACCTTTTCCCTTTCCCACCCTTCATTTTGTCGCATTTTGTGAAGACAAATGTAAATGCAATCTGAAATGCAATTTAAAAAGAACTTAGTTTCTTCTAATAGCTTGTCAGAGATCGTTAATTGAAAGGAAACTTAATTTCTTCTACAGCTTAATAGGAAGGGAAACCAACATAGGGTCTTACATTGTTTCGGCCAAGCCAGTTGGCACAGTCAAGGTCGATTTGCTGAGGTGGCACACTGGAATCAACAAGCAATAGCACAGATACTAGTGAATCCCTATTCAGAAAATATCCTTTTGTAAACCCTGACCAATCGGTTTTGGCTGATTGCGAGGCATGTGCGAACCTAAATCGACAAATTAAGAGTCAAGACTTGAAACCTCACATCTAGGTGCTATTTAAAAAAGTAAATGATCTCAAATGAAACAATCAAAATATTCGGTTGGTGTTAAATGATTGAAATTTGATGCATACCCATAACCAGGAAGATCAACCAGGTACCAGCTCTTGTTGATTAAGAAGTGATTTATAAGCTGTGTTTTCCCTGCCCAAGAAAAATTAAGTAACAAAGGAATTGGGTCAGTGATTTGATTACTGAATTTTATGCACAAGTACGGAACCACAGTGGCATTGTGAGGTTTCCAAATTAAGCAATTGCGGTGAATTTAACCCAATTAAGACTGTACTCTATAATTAAGGCCCCGTGCTTACATTGCATGTTTGCAATTAGGCACATAAACTAAGATTTAGTTGCTCAATTTGACCAACATTTGCCTCAATGAACCTCAAATGTGCAACTAAGCACCCAAAGGCCATATCTATTGCATAACTACAACTAACATAATCTGAAATTTCATCTGAAATTATAAATTCCACTGCTTCAAGTGAAGGTTAGCATTCTGTCCTTTGTTGTATTTATGTAATAACGCAAAACCTGGTTTTTTAGAAGTGAGCGCTACATCCTTCTTGCGAACAAGCGAATTGATCAGAGACGATTTCCCGACATTCGATCTCCCCAAAACCGCGAACTCGGGTCGACGGAGCGGGTCTCTGGGGCAATCCCTAGCCTTAGCGCTGCTCTTAACGAACTCCACGCTCTTCACCTTCGCCTCCCCGGCGTACGGACCAAGGACGATGTTGGATCCGGGAAGCACCATCTCCATCGACACATCCTCTACGGCGACTCCCGGAGGGATGAAAAGAGCTGTTTTAAGTAACGGCTGGGGTGATGGCGGAGGTGTGGTCGGAGAAGATGCGGCGGTGAGCTGAGCGGCGATGGAGTACCTGTACTGCCTGTGGTGGAAGGAGGTGGGGAGAGGTGGGAAGGAGGGGATCGGGCGAAGGCGGAGGAGCATGAGCAAGGGTTTATAGGGTTCCACCTTCGATTAAATCAGAAAAATCACTGAGGAGGAGGAGGAGGAAGGATAATTGATAAACCTTTTCTTTCTTTTGGAGGAGGGAGAGATTTTGGGATGAGGTTCAGTCGCGTAGTGAAACTCTGGTGCGGGCCCCACATGTCATTCAGACGACAATCTATGGCAGCGATAATGCGGATGTGCACTCGCGATGTCGCTACTTGACAATTTAACAATATCTGCTCAGCGGGTCCCACACGTCATACAGATTGATCTCCTGACAGGATTTTGGAACTTGGGAATTCTTGTCTTTGATACTTGTGTGGCTATGTCAACAAGGAGAAGCTTTTCATGCAATCACATGCTTAAAACTTAGATTGGGATCTTTGATAATGAATTTTTAAATAATTTAAAAAAATTAAAAATTAAAAAAAATTTATAAATATATTTTTTTTGACTTATAAAAATGAATTGTGTTTTAACTTTTATATAATTTAAATATAATTTAATATTTCATTAAAATTATATGATATTTACAATGGTCCGTATTTAACGATTTTTGATGAAATATCAAATAATCCTTAAATTATATGAAATTTGAAACACAAACAATTTATAAGTTAAAAAATATGTTTATCAATTTTTTTTTCTATTTTTAGAATTTGTAAAAATCATTTAAAAAGATTATTAAGGTAATAATTGTTAAGGAATCCCTCCCTAAAACTTATCAGAAAATATGTTATTTTAATTTTATTCAGTTTAAATCAGTTTCAGTCTAAGATATTTGATGTTGCTAATTCTATCCAGAACAAGAGGTTTATTACTTTGTTTTAATTGCGAAAGAAAAAGGGATGAAGAATAATACTAGATATGAAAAACCCCTAATTTAACCTTTACAATGGAATTATTGTACTTAGCCCCAACGTCTTCATCACCCAAATTTCATGTAATTTAAATATTATTTGATTTTATTAAATACTATCAAAATTGTTTAAAATTGTAACCATCTAAGATTAAAATAGTTAAATAATCCTTCAAAACAATTAATTTGTCTAGTTTAGTTCAAAGAAATATGCATTCTAATCGAAATAAAATACTCTTTCATATTCATAGAAATGTGCATTATTGAGAGTTTGAATAATGAGTTGCAGATACAAAAATTTTTGCCATTTGTCAAAACACCATCAGAACTATTCAGAATTCGGAACTCGTTTCACAAATGATTTAAATTGAATTAGGTAGTTTTTCATTTCGGTTTAAAACAAATGTCTGTTTTAAACCGAAGTAAACAAGAATTTAATTTTGTTAAAAATACATGCATTCAACATGCATTATAAATGCGTCAAAATATGTGAAAATCAAGTAAAAAGGCATGTAGGAGGTGAGACTCAAGGTAGTTACAACATGCATTATAAATGCTATAAGAAAACCAGATCAGTATATTTTGGGTTGTCTACCAAGTAATCCTTTGGTAATTACAAATGTGTTGTTTTTTATTCCTCAAGCTGCTTTTTGGCAGGAGCCGACCTGGATTTGAATTGAGGTACTATGACAAAGACGGGTGTCGTGGAGGGGCCCGGGCCGTCTGCAGCGATCATGGCCCCGACAAGGAAGGTCCACCTGCCGGGTTCCAGTCTTCTTTTAGAGTAGCTAATCCATCTGATATTCCTTTTCTTAAATTATGTGATAATCCTTTAATTAGTGTCAATAATGGGTTGTAGCTTGACTAAAAATTATGGAGTTCTTTCTTTCTTTTTTCTTTTTTTTTCTGACCTTAAATCTCAAAGCTTATTAATATTCTTGCTGAAATCAGTTAACTATATTGCTGTAGGACATATTCTGGTGTGTTAGTTTCTGAATTCTGACTGTTCGTGTTGTTATCTTTTGCGTAATTTAATGTGCCCGGAAACATTGCAGGGTTTCGGCAATAAATCTGGCTTCGGCCATGATGGCGGCGGTGGTGACGGGTTCACTGCTGGTCCAACTTCCTCTTCAATGGAGTAATTACCCTTTTAAGCACTTTGGCCCCAGTTAATTAATGCTTTAAGAGCATGGTTCAGAAAAAGTTCTATGAATGGAGTGTGTTACAAAAGAACTTCTGTTTTTCATAGTTCTGGAATGGTCTTTGTAGAATGTGTTGACTTGATTATATTCTGGTGGGTTTTTAGTTGACAAAAAGTTGCATTTAGTTCCTATCAACTTCAAGTTTTGTTAAAAGATATTTCTGATTCATTTTCAGTTCTGAAGAATACTGGTATAAGTTTCTATTTTGAAGCTGCTTGCCTGAGAATATCCAGATGGGAATCGAGATTTTATTTTGGTTGTCTGTATTATTTGTTGAAGTTGAAAAAATATGATAATGTTTATTTTTTGGGGTATTAAGTACCTCATTGATTTGTTTTGCTTGAGGATGGAGTTCAATCCTTTTAATTGGGCAATATTTTTCAACTTATCATGTGAACTAGCACCAAGCTTGTCGGAGCAAAATCAAACAAGATTAGAAGAAAAAGAACCTTCCAATAAAACATCATGTGAACTTCTGCTATTATCATCAAAATCTGGTTTGAACTATAGAAATTTGTTAACAAAAATCAAAATAAAATGTGAAAAATGGCAAGGAAAACTAATGCGTCCTATGGCAACTTGCACTTTTTTAACATATCAATCACAATAAATAAACAATTTGGTAACAACAACATGATTGCTCCTGTATATTTTTCTAAAAAGGAAGAAACAAAAAACAAACAATATGATTGCCTAAATCATAAAACTAGCAGAACCCAGGGAATAAATAGTCAAAATTTCTCATATGCTGTACAAATTTAACTTAACATCAGGTCAAACATGTCATCTGGGGTTAATAAAGTGGTGCCTCCAATAATTAGTTCGGTGTCCACCCTCCCGCTCTCTGTTACAGCTTCCATCACCTCCCGAACCTTTAGAAAATAATAAGAAGTAAAACTAGATTAAAAATATAACTCCTTTTGTTTGAAGGTTTTGAAAAATACACTACTTTCAGTATGCTTTCAAAAATGTATTTTCATATTTAACATCCCTTTAATTATTTGCAAATAACACCATTGGATAAGAGTCCATATTAAGTCAGAGCAAAAATTTTCCTTGATAAGATCACTGAAGTATCGTTTTCTTTAATTCATTCTGAAGGGAAAATAAGAAGACAACACTTGCAGTATTGTTTTCTTTATTATGCACTTTTATCATTCAGGTTTCCATTTGCAATTATCATTGAAAAAAATCAAGATACAAGATATTACGGTGTTAAACTTACAAAAACTGTGGAATAGTGAGTTTATTGGACGACCATACTACAAATAAAGAAGAAGTTCGGAGGGTTCATATTGGAGGGGTTCATACTAAATATGAGACCCGGATCATATATATTTAAAAAAAAAAAAAGAAGAAGCTGCATGTCTGTGATATTTTCATACAATAGGAGCAACAGAAAAGTTTGTTATGAGGGAAAGATATGCTAACCTCAAGAGTGTTGATGCCTCCAACCACAAAAATAAATAGAACACTCTGATCTCCTAAATTCGGCTTAGCCTGGAAATGCAAAACAACACATGTGCATTTATTTTGGCTCTATTGTATTTGAGTATAAATAAGGCTCTACACAAATGGTACCAGCCAGTCATCCCACGCGCCACCCACAATGAATTTATGATTAAAAAGGAAAAAAAAGATCAGCAATTGGTAGGCTTGGTATGGTTAAAACCACAAAAGACGAGCAAATAGAGAGGTAAAACAAACCTGTCCAAGGCCGAACCTACCAAAACCGCTCTTAAAAAAGCGACCAACAGCTGAAGAGTGGTACTCAATTCCTGGTACATCTCCTTTTGTGAGAATTGCACTGAATAACTTGTACAACAACCCCTTTCTTGTACCATATGTACTGGATTCATATTTACTCAAGTCAACAAGTGCTTCTCTTATTGTGGGGCTTCTCACTGGTAAACTAGACAACTTGTGAAAAAATTTGCAGAGCTGGTCCACCCGATCTCTCAATTCTAATTTCAACTGGACTTCTCCATAATCATCCTTATCTTCGTCGTCTTCTTCATTTTCATCCCAATTATCCCAGTGATCATCAAAGTCATCCATCTGATCTAATTTTTCAGAATCACCCTCATTCTCTGTGCTTTTTTTCTTGGCTTGCAATTCGAGCTCCTTTTCCAGGCCATGAAGAAACCTAAATTTCACATCTTGGGGTTTTTCTAAAATGGCATCCACAATTGCATCTTTAATGGACCTTTCCTCTTCCCATGAGAATGGGGACATAGAAGAAGTTGGGAAATTTTCACCGGCCAATATATAGCCAACCATAGAAAGAAGTAATACATCCTTCAGTGAAAGAATACCTTGTGAGGTAATGCTTGTATTTATGAAGTCATGAATTTCACTAGACAGACTCTGACTTGAGTCAGCCGAGCTCACACTTAGTATCCTCTCAGCACTGACAAAAGCATCCCACCTCGAGCTCTGTGGCTCAGAATTTGCCGCGTCGGCAGCTAGCGCTAGTTTCATAATCCCCCTGTTTCTTACCAAAACCTTTTGATCTCTGGAGAGGATTTTGACCATGGTACGAAGGTCTGATTGAGAAGTTACCTTTGGATTGAAGGATAACTTTTCATGCTTCAAGGATTCCAAAAGCCATTTTCTGACAAGCAGCAGACCGTCTTTTGCCCCTCTGTCAAGTAAAGACTCCAAGTAGCTCGCCCCAGTATAGTTCGAGAGGAATGCACCACTTATTTTGGGGGAAATTTCATAATTACCATCATCAGCCTCACTAGAATTCCATCCAGAGATGAAGTTCATAATATTTTCAACCAACTGGTTGTTACCTTCCTCCTCTTTTAGTATTGTATCAAATGGCACATCTATGTCGAGTGAGACCCGTTTAACAATCTTGCTGGGGCTTTGTGTGGCTTTCAATAAGGTGGTGTTATGCTGACGAGGCAAGGTAGAGAGGATGCGCTCGAGAAAAGAGTCACCATGCAAGCAAGGGGTTAAAAGATCAACTGTGCGGTCAACAAGTAATAAACCAGCTGATCTCTTGGTACGGCGGCTCACATCATAGAGGCTTGACATGTCCATCATTGTCTTCCCTATTGCCTTTGAGGTGTCGCCCAGTGAGAATATCTCCAATTTTAGATCCATCTACAGGTAATAATGAACAATTAAATGTTACTTACTGAAACTAATTGAGCTTACCTGGAGCAATAAATTAAATATGCAATCATGCCTCAGTTTAGCCATTGGAACATTATAACAAGTAAACGAATAGAAAGAAAAATTGAACATAAAACACTGCCAGTGAGTACAAATCAAGTATCCCCTATCATTGAAAAGAACCACAGGAAGGGAAATGAGGCCAGTTGGCTCCTCAATTAAATTATGAAATCGGTCTATTTAAATTATGTTCTGATTACCTTATCAGCTAAATAATAAAGGAGATGTGCAGTTAAAGTGACACCAGATGGCGCATCGTCCCCATCAAGGCTTTGACCTGAAGAAATAGCAGGTAGACCCGGTCCAAGCGATCCCTCACTTTCTTCCCTAGACAAGCATAGCTCGGTCACCATCCCTTCAGATGGCAGCACAAACACCCGAGAAGAGACAGGACATATGACCATTGGCAAGTGGTGCACTGACACTGACAGTCGAGTAGGGCCTGCTGTGTCAGTGAGATTGGCATTGTAGTTCCCTCTTCTAACGAGTTCTTCATAGTCTTGAGTGAGCAGGGTTTCATATTCACGAAAAGCGTCAGGTCCGAGAGGAGAGTCAATGAATGTCGAGTGAGAGATCTAATTATGTATAGGTGAATTATTGTACTTCAGATCCCAAAATGTAAAAATAGAAAATCCTCAATGCACTTTCAGCGAGACAAGCGAAGCTCAAGAAATCAAAGTAACCTGTTTCCTTGCTAACTCAAAAGGAGGCCAACCAATTGTTTTTGATGTGACACCTCACTAGTTTGGCATTACTCTGGTATAAGATCTCACTTGTTGTACTGTTTAAGGTAGATTTGTGTCTTATCTGCCAATATCTTGACTATGAACCATCCAGTTCCAATCAAAATTAAGACAGCAAAATTAATTGAATTTGGAAATACAGGTATACAGTCGGATCAACTTGTTCTGTTCAGTGGTCTAGGTACTCCATAAAAAAAATAAAAAAGAGAGCTACTCAAGTAAGAGTGGTATGTAAGAGAATAATTTGAGGCTTCTCAAAGACACGCATGAAACTTTTACCAGTAGACAGAAGTAACAATAATCACCTCTGGAATAGATGTAAACACAACACAACTTTGGATGGTTGTGTGGGCCCCAAGGCAGCGCAAGATATATCGGTGTGTATCACTCAAAATCCGAGATGTGATAATCACAACTTTTGTTGCTGGGTCAACATAATTCGAGCTCCAATCAGCAGCCTTGAAGAAGTAAAAATAATCAGGCAAAAAGAATATTAGAAACATTTTTTTGTTATTTATTTGAATGCTACGGATACAAGTAAAAAATCCTCATAAATGATTATTTGCTACACAGAAAAGCAAAATAAGAGTACCTGCAATTCTGTATCAAGCTCAAATTAACCCAAATTAGCTTCTGTTCGACTTCTATTCGGCATATAAGACATTATGCTTAATTTAAGATCCAATTGTGTCTA
The DNA here is from genome assembly GCA_037678475.1 of x Bolboschoenoplectus mariqueter. Taxonomy (NCBI): domain Eukaryota; kingdom Viridiplantae; phylum Streptophyta; class Magnoliopsida; order Poales; family Cyperaceae; genus x Bolboschoenoplectus; species x Bolboschoenoplectus mariqueter. The sequence goes on from CM075273.1 coordinate 1,721,997, forward strand.
ACCTTACCACTTTGTCCTCAATTATGAAACTGATCCAAGTCAGAATCAGTTTACTTAAGTGATGCACAGAATCCCAGCAAATCAATGATAAAAATTATCCTGTAAAGCGACTGTTGACCCCCCCCCAATTATGCAAATAAGCTACAATAAGTGTTAATCATGCTTAATTAAAGTGCCAATTATAGTCTTTTTTTTTCTCCTTAATGAACCTTATATTGCAAAATCATGCCTCGATCAAGCTCAATTCAGGCATCATTTCACCCAGTACAATATGCAGGGAAAACACAGAATAACACAAATCCTACATGGAATTCCATTTCCATGATAATATGTAATGCAATAGAGAGAGAACAACTTCAGGAAAGCACTAACAGCATCTAGAGGAGATAAATTATCGAGACTGCAGATCGCTCGCGCGCCGAGTTCTAGCAATAGAGAAAAGGCGCCGGTGAATTGAAAGGCCTCTTTAGTGCCAGAATCGATGTACAAAATGGCGCCCGAAATCTCATCAGAGATCTGAAGAAGCAGATTTAACAAGACTTTTATATAAAGAACAAGCAGGATTTAACTAAATTTTGTGTAAATATGCTAGAAAAACTTCTTGTATGGACATATATATACTCCCGACCTGACGGAGCGAGTCGAGGCACGATCTGACGAGGTCGATAGATCCCATCCTCTCTCTCTCTCTCTCTCGCTCTCGCTCGCTCTCTCAGCTGATCAGAAAGCAAGAAGGGGATTAGAAGGAACTGGAGGCATGGAGAAAAAAATATTACAGCGTTGCTCCGGGATGGGTACGGACTAGGTAGGAGTAGGCATGTTTGTGAGGTATATCTCTGACAGCTGGACCCCACCCCATCCCCGCCACTGATAATTGTTACTGGTTGTGCTGTTAATGGATTGGATTTAGATGGAGTTTAATGATTCAAATATGAATTTATTAAAAAAATTTGAGATTATATATGAATTTTTTGTTTGATTTTATGATTTAAATGTGAATTCATATACATATATATTGGATCGTATTCGAATCTTATTTCCGATTTTGTATTCAAATGTCTAAAATAATAAAAATGCATGTTTAATATGAATAAGTTTATTATTTTACGTTATAAAAATATAAATTAAAAAGACTAATCTAATTTTGATTAACTTGTATGATATAAAATTTTTTTAAATTAATGTAATCTAATTATCGTAATAAAAGTGTTTGAATAAAACTATTGGTGAGCTTAACTCAACGATCTATTCAATCAGCTTCAAACAATATATTCAAATCATTAAAATCGATCTGTTTCGTTGGTGATGCGTTTTTATACTAAAATTATTAATTTTCAATTTTATTTAGTGTAAAATCAAGTGGTCAAAAAATAAACTCACGAAAATAAATTTTTTGGCCGCTTGACTTTATACTAAATAAATTCACAAATTTATGAACTTATAATGTAAATATATTATTTACGATGTATACCAATTTTAACATTTGAATCTGATTTAATAAATTTTTGAGTTAAACTCACTCATTTTTTATGAGTTTAAAAACACAAGCTTAGCTTAAAAATATGTTAATATTACATTTAACTATACAAGTATACATAAGTCATCTATTATAACAGTAAGTGCAATAGGAAATAGCAACACTAATCTAACTACATTACAATTATATAATTACAAATAATGACAACTGATGGTAATTATAAGAATGATGTGAGTTTTCTCCATTTGATATCAAATGAATTATATATTTTTTTTTTCACATTCACCTTGATCGACAAAATTCACTTCCATCTTATTCCAATCTATTTTATTTCATTGAATTCTTGTTTGATATTTATTCCTAATCAAGAGGTAATTATATAACTACTGACTAGAAAAAATAATATATCTTTACATTTAAAAATGATAAAGAATGTAAAATGAATTACAATCACACACACATATATATCTTTTATTAAAGAAGTTAAAATAATTACTTTTTGAATTCGTAACAGATTTCGAATTTAGAACATACAAGATTCAAATGCAAATTCAGAAAAGAAAATGGATTCTTTTTATTTTTTAAGAATTTATATACAGATTCAATAAGCTAGCAAATATAATTTTTAGATCCATATACAGATTCATTATAGTGGATTCGAATCAGATTATTAGATTATATTGTTAATTGACAATTCTAATTGTTGCTTTCTATCTCATTTCATTTTTATGATTTTATCTGCAAATTTTTCTACCTCCAATTATGAATGCACAATCCACTATATTTTTTTTTGTTGTAAGGAAAAAAATTGAAAGGATAAATATAATATTATATATTTTAGAAAGAGAAATATATCATTCTGAACTTTTAAAGAGATTTATATGAAATTCTATCTAAATTTAAATACGAAAACAATAATACATCTTTTTGTATTGAGGGGAAAAATATAACAATTTTTGTATGTCTACATATATGCCATACGTAATATTCGCAGAAAATCCGAAAGTTGAAAGATGCGTTCACATTTTTTTTTAATTTTTTTGTGATTTTGTCAGCTTAGATGTTGTTGATCGTAAATCACCACCTTTTGATTGTCAATTTATCATTCTAACCCTCTGATTTAAAACAAATTATTTATATGGTTCTTTTAAATCTCTTCTCTCCTCCATGTTAAATGCATATTTCTTCATTGTAAAAGATTTATCTTTGATTATAATAAAATGAATGAATGTATTTGATTTTTTTTTTGTTATAGTATTAATTATTTCTTAATTATTTTTATCAAGTTATCCTACCGTTCATATAGAAATGTTTTGAAGTTATATTATTTAGAAATCAACTAAGTTGTAAGTATATTATAATTTATGTTAGTTTAAAATTTTAAAACTGAATTGTATACTTTTTATGATTTTCTTCATTATCATTTTATTAAATTTAATTTACGTCATAGTATTAGTAGATATCTATGCCTCCTAAAAATATTTTTCGTTTTTAATAATTAAACAATTTTTTTTAATTACGTCAACCTATCTTTGATGGTAATTTTTTTTGTAGGAATTCAGGTCTTAAATAAAAAATTTCTTATATGCATGATAATGAAATAAATAGGAACCTTCTTCTTTTGAGACTATATAAATCTGCCACGTGGAGCAGCTATTAGGTCATGATAAATAAATCAAAATTGTTAGAATTAAACGCCGCGTCGTTGTTTAAATTATAGGAGGTGAAAAGAGGTAAAAGGAGGTAAATCGGGATTCATTTTTTCAAGGCACTTTCTCCAGTTTTACCCCTCCACTTCCCCACTTTCAATGCACAAGGGCTCCACACGATCAAGCTTATAGTGGGTCCCTTTGATCAGTGATTGTGGGGATAGCTGGGGGTAGAAACCTCGGCGCAAGATATATATTTCTTTTTCAAGATTTGTTCCCTCCTAATTTAGAGGTTAGAAAAATTAAACCTCTAAATTCTGGAGCGCACCAAAACCAGAGAGAAACAAGAAAATCAAGAAAAGGGAACGAACCCTCTGTTTCCCTCTCTCGATCTCTAGTGAACTAGCGAGCGAGAGAGAGAAAGAAAGAGAGAAGAAGATTCAATCGTCAAAGAGAAGCAATGGTGAGAGGCGAAGGGAAGGTGAAACCGATTCTCAACAGACTCGCCGTGAAGCCGATGGAGAAGCGCAAGCCTGACAAGCGCCGCTCTTTCCTCGTCCCCCACCGCTCCGACCTCTCTGATGCTGATCGCAGCAGCTCCGGTATCCTTCATGAGATCAGCAATACGGTACATATTTTAGTTTATCTTGGATTCTTGTGCATTCTTTTATTTAAATTTCGTGTATCTTTTTTTTTCTTTTGAATCTGTTTCTTCAAAATTTGCCCATAGATGCAACAGCCTAAGAGAAGCATCAAGGGATGCCGGAGTGTTGAGAATTATGAGAAACTTAATCGCATAGCGGAAGGAACTTACGGCGTTGTGTATCGGGCGAGGGATAAGAGAAGTGGCGAGGTGGTCGCGTTGAAAAGGGTGAAGATGGAGAGAGAGAAGGACGGTTTTCCTCTGACCTCTCTCAGAGAGATAAACATTCTCATGTCTCTTCACCACCCTTCGATCGTGGATGTGAAGGAGGTAGTCGTGGGGAGCACCATAGACAGTATTTTTATGGTGATGGAGTATATGGACCACGACGTGAAGCGAGTCATGGACACCAGGAAACAGCCGTACAGCGAGAGCGAAACTAAATTGCTCATGCTTCAGCTACTGGAAGGCGTCATGTGCATGCATGATAATTGGATCATCCACAGGTAGCATTTCTATTTCAGCCCTTCTTTCCTTGAAGTTAAGTAGGTGTTAAATTTATTCTGTGTATTAATTAATGGTTGGTTTTGTGCTGACAGGGATCTGAAGACTTCAAATTTGTTACTGAACAACCATGGCGAGCTAAAAATCTGTGATTTTGGACTAGCTCGTCAGTATGGAAGCCCTGTGAAGCCATACACTCCATGGGTAGTGACTTTGTGGTATAGGTAAGCATTTTAATGGCATTTAGTTATTTTTTCCTACAATTTATATTGTCAAACTTTGCTATGTGTCTCTTGTTGTTCTCAGACATTGGGTTCTCTGTGTTGTTGTTAATGCAGAGCACCGGAGCTTCTACTGGGTGCAAAGGAGTATTCATCGGCGATCGATATGTGGTCTGTGGGCTGTATTTTGGCTGAGATGTTGGCTAAAGAGCCCTTGTTTAAAGGGCAAAATGAAACAGAACAGCTCAATATGGTACTGGTGTTAGAAATTAAAATTTTATTACTGATTCTTGACTCTTATATTCTGTTATATAATCATTTATTTCTATGTTTCAGATTTTTGCAACCTTAGGCACACCAGATGAAAATACCTGGCCTGGGTACAAGAACTTGCCTGGTGTGAGATTCTTTTTCAGGAGGCAAATGTAAAACCTTACTCCGCTGTATATCAGAATTGTGAAATCATCTTGATCTATTGGTATTTCAAATTTAAGTTAATATTCTTATTTGCCTATTCTCAGGTATAACAGGCTGAGAGACAAGTTCCCACCTTCATTGTTGTCAGAATCTGGATATGACCTGCTTAGTAAGCTACTCAGTTACGATCCAGAAAAGGTAGGCACTGTCAGCAGATTAAATTTCTTCAGTTTTTGGGGATGCTCTGATATTGACAGTTTTAATGATTTCTTCTTGTTTCGGCTCTTCAGCGTATAACAGCAGAGGATGCTCTCCGACACCCTTGGTTCAGTGAAGTACCTCTTCCCAAGTCAACGGATTTCATGCCTACCAAGGATAGGTATTAATGAGTTCCTGCTTCTGTGCCTTATTCTATAATCAAGACTTTTGGTTTGGCTTGATATTAGCCACGACGGAAATAGAGATATCCAAAGTATATGATTATGTCAATTGTTAGCTTCAACTTTAGTTATTCACATTTATATCATCTTTTCTTGCAGGCATGTAATCCGTAAAGGATGCTTTTAGTCACTTGCAGCTCTCTCTCCTGGAAATGCCTGGATAGAATTTTACTGCAGGATCAGTTGCTCTCAAATCTGGTCTGCTCGTCCTCTCAAGTCTAGTCTGCTCATCCTCTCAAGTCTAGTTGCTCGTCTCGTGATAGTGAAGTGTTGATATTCCGTTTTCTATTGGCTGAAGCTACATCTTCTGGAAATGCCTGGATCGAATTTTTCACCGCAGGTCAGGATCAGTTACTCTCAGGTCTTCTCTGCTTGTCTCTCTGAAGTCTACTCAGCTCGTCTCGTGATAGTGAGGTGTTGATATTCCACTTTTTATTGGCTGACACTGCGCCTCCATTGGAAATGCCTGGATAGAATTCTTACTACAGAAGCAGTCTCTCTCAAGTCCAGTACACTCATCTTACTCAAGTCTAGACTAGTCTAGTCTACTAGTCTCTCTCAACTCTAGACTAGTCTAGTCTACTAGTCTCTCTCAACTCTAGACTAGTCTAGTCTGCTCATTTCTCTCAAATCTAGTCTAGATATTCAGCTTTTTATTGGCTGAAGGTGCTGGGTTTTGGGATCTTGTGACGTGATTCTCTTTTGCTGGCTATAAACAAAGCTTCTTATCAATATAAAGTCAGACTTATTTTCGTACTTAATCTTTAGCATAATTTTTTTGATCATTTTATTTTGCTTGCTAGAGTTTGAATGGTGGGAGCATATGCAATGGACTGTGCTTGGTTCAGTTCCTCACTGAACGGATCAGAGATTAAATCACATAGGTAATGCAACAATTCTGGTGGCTAATTAATTACTCTCAGTTGCCTTATTGGTAGTAAATCTTTAACTAAATTACATGTTGTAGTATGTCAATATTACTCGTTGACTTTCTAGGGTGGGTGTGAGTTTGAAAGGGGAGAATAATGTGACTTTATGACTTTATTGCTATACATGGTGAGAGTAATGCCTTGACAATTATACATCCGATGACGTTGCATATCTCTGTATATGCTTGGTAATGATATAGAGCGCTGGTTAATTCTGATTTTGAGAAATGAACATAAAGATGGAACCCTCTGTATAGTTTCTCTTTTCATTCTGCAAGTAAAGTTTCTGGTTAATATAATATCAGATTTTTTTCGCAGTTATTTGTCTTTCCACAGGTTCTTTTGATCTTTTTATTTTGTTTGCAAGAGTTTGAATGGTGGGAGCATATGGGATGGACAGTGCTGTTCTCGGTTCAGTTCCTGACTGAATGGATGATAGATCAAATCACATAGGTAATGCAACAAATTCCAGTGGCTAACTAGTGAGTCTTGGGTTTACCTCATTTGTATTGAATCTGAAACTAAATTACCATGATTCTATATGTTATAGCTGGTGATGTCAATGTCCCATTGACTTTCTAGCATAAATGCTAGTTGAAAGAGAGAATAATATGTTCCAATAACTTTCTCGGTTGAGAGTTTTCTTCCTAGATCCTGTAATTGTGGGGCTGATGATGGTGCCACAAACCTGCATGAGCTTACTGTGCCTCAAACCAGCACCGTCCCGGATTGTACCACTATGTACACCGAACTTGCATTGCACTGTTTATGCTGTGATTTAGTTTTTTGGTGTGTTTACATGAGAAATAATACTTCATGCATGGGATGAAGCTGTACTTGGGTGACAGCTGATGCTATCAATCTCTTTGATTGCTTGGATACGTTTTTCGGTCCCTCTCTTGATAATGACCTTCAAAGTAGGATAGATAGTCTTGCTAATGGTACCAGTCAAACTAGCACTTGTCTTCTTCGAATAAAAGCACTCCTACACTTATCAACCATGCGAGGTCTTTATGTAGCCTATGACCTAGCCCTACCTAGAGAAGAAGTGAATGCTACCCAACCTATCTGATTTGCAACTACTGTTTCATATTTTATATCTGTTGTTTGCATGGTTTGAGCAGTATTATCTGATGTGTCATTTCTTTGAATATATGATTTGTACTTGATTTTATTATTTCCTGTCATGCAATTGTTGTTTCATGTGTCAATGGGATGGCTTGAGGATTTGCACTGGTCTCTTTGGAAGTGAGCAAGACAGAAGAAGCATTTAGCTTGAAATGTTCCTATACATTTTGTGTTATACTGAATTATTTGCTGGTAGAGTAATTTATTTATGGTATAGTTTTGTATGGTTTTTTTACTTTTTTTCTTTTTGTCAAAATGTGTTGATGTTCAGATGAAGAACAAACTCATGTAGACCATTTGCTAGTGTGATGTTTCATAATTTTTTATCTCGGCAAATTATTAATTTACTGTGTAGCAATTTGAGAAAAATTTGGGTACTTCTGTGTGAATGCTAGCTCCTGTTATATAATAGTTCGATTGATGTGCCTTTGCTAACTGAAAGATCAATCCAGGGTTGATAAGCTATGTTTGGTTTGGATACTTCATACTTCTGTAGTTCTATTAGAAAAAGCTCCGCTATAGATATCTTTTATTAATGAGGAAATATTTCTGAAAGTATTGTACCTCATATCTTGAAATCATATCACAAATACACGTCGATGGTTAGATTTTATCGCTGCTGCTATAATATATTATTGGATTACCAACTATATACCCCTGCAAAAGGATATATACAGTCAAGAATTGTTAAGCACAGAAATTACAATCTTGATGTACTTTTCTGGGACCAATTATACCCTCTATTGAACTCAGTTGATTGAACTCGGATCTTAACCCAATTCCCATCTTCGTACCCGAATCCGAATCTCAATCAGCTTCAGCCTGGTTCTTGACGACAGTTTAAAAAAAATGAAAAATCATGTGGCCACTATTAGGCCCAAGGCCCGAAATGTTTTGTCGCCATTTTTGTAAGCATTGTAAATGGGGTTTAGGTTTAGGCTTTAGCTTTCGATCTCTCTTCTCGTTTGTATTGACTGGGGTACTCGCTCGCTCCTCATCGTTTTCCCTTTGCTTTCGCTCTCTCGAACGGTCGAACCAAGGAGAAAGAAGAGGAAGGAGGATTAGGGTAGGGGAGGGGAAAAATGGCGAGAAATGAGGAGAAAGCGCAGTCGATGCTCAACAGGTTCATCACCATGAAGCAGGAGGAGAAGCGTAAGCCTAAGGAGCGACGCCCCTTCCTCGCCTCCGAGTGCCGTGACCTCGCTGAGGCCGATCGCTGGCGCTCCGAGATCCTTCGAGAAATCGGTGCTAAGGTGGGTGTAATTTCAGCTCATTTTGCTCCTTTTCTTGTTAGATCAGTGTACTTTGTTTTGTAGTCTTGTTTCTTCAAACTCGACATCAAGCTTGAAAATGTGTGTTTTACTTTCTTAGAATGTTGCATGTATATTAGCTGTGCAGCTAATAAACCAGAAAATTGATTTTTAGGGTTTTGTTACCTGACAATTGAGTATTAACATGTTAATATATTTTGCTGACCTTTGCAAATCTGAGAAATGCTAGGGGGCTGGTTACAATTTAGCTAGGTGAAACAGACATGGATATACAAAATGTGACCTCAGACCATTCATATTGTTAACATTATGATTGTTTAGTTATTTATTTCTTTATATTATATGGTTAGTGAGCAAATAAGGGGTATGACATATTATTCCAACAGGAGTTTTGGAGAATTGTTTTTTTCTTCTATTTGGGTGAATAAAATGGATAGAGCACATCTATGTTAGATATATGGTACATAACAGGGATCATTGAACAAGCTTTTTCATACCAGTTATACAACTGGTAATGGTGCATCATGTAGGGGGTCCATGGAAAATTCAATAGATTTATGAATTACGTTTATACACACAAAATCTATAAGATGACCTGTATATACTATTCAAGACTCCACATAGAGTTGTTGCTATGTACTCCTTGTACTGTACATATTTTGTACTGCAATATTTGATTCTTATATCTGTACTAACCAGTTGTCAATGATGTTCTGTTCTATCCAGGTTGCTGAGATACAAAATGAAGGTTTAGGCGAGCACCGGCTCCGTGACCTTAATGATGAAATTAATAAGTTGTTGCGAGAGCGTGCACATTGGGAGAGGCGAATTCTTGAGCTGGGGGGGCCCAATTATGCTTTGAAAGGTGCGCCCAAAATGACAGATTTAGATGGAAACATAGTCGATGTGCCAAATCCTAGTGGCCGTGGGCCTGGATACCGCTATTTTGGGGCAGCAAAGAAGTTGCCAGGTGTTCGGGAACTTTTTGAGAAACCCCCCGAGGTGCATATATTTAACTTGGTTCAGTTCCTTTATTTTAGTTTTTTTCTGTGTGTTTTACCCTTTCTGTTGCAGTTCGGAATGCATGTATGACAAAATTAATTGACCAGGTAATGGTAGGTGGCAATGTAGAACTGGAGCATCATGGTTGTACAACTACTATAGGGTTACCACAATGAGTAGAACATTTGTAGTGGTCAGCATTAGTAAGGCTCCAAATATGGCACATACCTTTGTAGTCCATACCATACCAAGTTATCAACCACATTCTGTGCTATAATATATGTGGTACCATTATATAGTAGGGCAGACTGATAAAATTTGGAACTCTTCAAGAATGTTGGTCTTGTTTGGGGGGCACCATACTTTGATCCTTGATCTAAGAAATATTCTGGTGACAGGTTCGTAAGCGCCGTAACAGGTATGAGATCTACAAGCGAATTGATGCGAGCTATTATGGATACCGAGATGACGAGGATGGTGTCTTGGAAAAGCTTGAGGGGCCAGCTGAGGCGGAGATACGGGCCCAGGCTGCTGAGGAGTGGAAGCGAGTAGAGCGGGTCAGGCGTGAAGCTTTGAAAACCGTGCAGAGTGGTGAGGTGGCAACAGCTGGTGCACAAAGCATGGCAGCTGCTGAGGTGTTGTTTGAAGAAGAGGAGGATGTGGTGGAGGAAGAGAGGAGGCTGGAGCAGGAGAGGGAGGAGAGAGAAAAAGGAAAGGAGGAGTTTGTGGCACATGTGCCGTTGCCAGATGAAAAAGAAATTGAAAAAATGGTTTTGGAGAAAAAGAAGAGAGAATTGTTGAGTAAGTATACTAGTGAGGGGTTGTTGGAAGAGCAACAGGAGGCCAAAGAGATGCTTAATGTACATCGGTAATAAAAACTGGTATGTACCTTTTTTCCATTTTCTAGTTTTCTTTTTATGGATTCAAGGATTAGGTAATCTTGGGATGAACCTTCTTTTTTTGCTTTTTATAATCCAGGTCAAGTTAGAATGTTAGATGAATGATAAGGTAAAATAAGCAAATAAATACAGAATTGATATTGATCCAGGTCTGTATTTATTTACTTTTTTTTTTCTGATTGTGTTTGTTTGGGGTTTTCTATTGTGAAGATTTATTTATTTTGACACTCTTGTGATTGTATAAATTTTTAGTAATTGTTCAATTTATTTTTTCTTGCTATTTCATCTTTTTTCAGTTTAATCACCTCTTGTGCTGTATGGAGATGGTAAATCGGAGGTCCTGGTGACAAGGAGTAATAACTGTGCATCCAGCTAGGAAGTATGATAGAGACTCAAAATTTGCTGATTCGGATTTGCACAATTAGTAGAGAAACATGGTTCTTAATTACTGGATCGTGTACTAGTTTTTGCTTTAGTATGAATTTCTGTACTGATGTTTATATGCCGGTTCAGTATCTGAGCGCATTAGTTATTGAGGTAAATATTCGTTACTAATTTGATGTTTTTTCTATGTTTGGAGATTTGAAATTTTGAATACTTGAAATTCTGATTTGAGCGAGTGCTGGAAGAAACTGACGAGTAGGAGATATTAATTCAAGGAAATAGGTCAATTGAAGTTAATGTTATAGCTTCTATTTGCTTAAGGTCTTTTCTTTTAATGGCTAAAACTTGCGTTCTTGTATTACTGGATCGTTGTTTCTGTTTCTTTTTTTCTTTTCTTTTCTAAGGTAACTTATTAGTTATCAGGCATCCAAATCGGAAGGTTTGAGATCCAGAAAATTGCGTAATTGGAGTAATGATGCCATTTTCGTTAACTAAACGTTGGTTCTCGGGTTTTCATGCTTTTGCTCTTCGTCGGTCGTTCATAGTTCGTTCTCTAAGTTATTTGACACGACTTTTAAACGCAAATCAATCCGCCCCAAAAATATGGCCTTTAATTGGGCAATACGAGCACCAAACAAAGAGCTCTCTCTAACGGAGCAAATATAATTCTGTGATCAAATACTAATGTGGAATAGTAAAAGGGCGCCTAATTATAAAATTGTCTTATTTAATATATGCAAATCGAATAATTGACATATACGAACCTTAAATAGTTTATGTTAGCAGTAACTAGCAACGTATAAATAATAAATATAATACAAAAACATTTACAATTATAAAACTAATAAACAAACTTGAATATCCTAGTTGATGTTGATAGGAGAACTCGTATATACTATTTGATATATTTCTATCTCTACTTTTATTAAAGCGTGTAATTATTTTGATCCTACATCAGTTCATATTAATTGATCAATTTTCGGAGTTAATTTCAACAATTAATTGCGTTGTCTTGATTCTAGAAGGGTTAAATTTATTCATCTAATTTTGCTCGTCAATACAGATTCTTACACAAATATTCGCTATAGATTTGCGCCTCCCTAATTACAATTCTTGTTTTTTTTTCATTTGTTGTAATATCATTTAAGGAATTTTTTTAATTGATTGATAATTGATATGATTATAATTATAAAGTTATAAATATTATATGAAAATACATTAAACAATATTATTTGATATTTAATGAGCTGATTAAATATAATAAAATTGAAATTAAGGCAAATATTCTGCCAAATAAAAAGTAAGCACGTTTTTATATCTATTTCAAGGTGTGCCCAAAGAAGTAATTGTTATCTGGATGATGATATGATTCTTGTTTAATACACTTTAGTTCTTAATTTATTTTATTTTCTTCTTGTATAGTCTTTCAATTTTGTGAGTAATTTTGTATGTTAAATGAAATTAGATGATATTAATTTAATTTTTTATCAAAATAATTTTATAGTATCTTAAAAATATTTCTATATTTGAAAAATCAGCCGTAACAAAACACGAGCATAATACTAATATGTAGTTAAGTTGGTACACAAAAACGTCTTTCAACAAAAAGAAAGAATTTTAAATAGGCTCATAAGAATTTGAATTACTGTATTGTTTTTCTTAAAGGCCAAGAGCATCTCCATCCCTCCAATTATTAATTTAATTAAGCAAATTTCTACATATTGATTTTAAAACATATTCATCCCTACAATTGCTAATCTCTCCAATTATTAATTTAATCAAGCAAATCTCTATATATTAAAAATCCAGCTCGTCCCACACAATTCAGTGATTTTAAAACATCTTCATCCCTACAATTACTAATTTGCTGACGTGACAATTTCTAATTAATAGAGAAAATAATCTTAAATAATTTTAGAAATGAGGTATCTCATACCACTTTCAAATGAATTACAAATACATACGTAATTTTTAGCAAGGCTTGCGAATTTAATAAGATTATTAAATTAACAAGTGTTCTCTATCCCCATAATTACAATTACAATTGATATATAGAATTAAATAAGTCAATTTAAAAGTGCGATGAAGATGCTATAATCTGTATATACAATATTTTGACCATATTAACTACTTATATCTATCTCACCACTTTGAGGAGTATATAAAAGAATAAATTTATCTGAACACCCGCAGAAAATAGAGGCAAGTAGGGGGGGAAATCTTGCTTTTTTATAAGCCTTGTCAGCAACACAAAGCACATAACCTACTGCATTAGAAAATTAATAATTATTAAAGAAAAAGCTTCTCATTTATAACTAGACATCTATTTCCACCCATTTCGCCTATATTGTACACTACTACCAAGCATCTGTGAAACAAAAAGGCATGGTTCAAACAGAATCTCCTATTCTCTTCTCTAAACAAATGTGCAAAATTAGAAGAGAAATAGAAGTGTCAAGTTGGGGTCACCCCCTAACCTAGTTTAAGTCAAAAACTATTCTCCGATTATCCTCTATTCTGCTCTCTAACTTTCTCTGAACTCATCAAGCTGCAGAGTCGCTGCAATTTTGATCTCCCCATACGGTGATTCCTGTTTCACATCTATCATTCCACAGCCCTTTAGCATCTACAAAATTTTAAACGTTAGTGAGAATTTCTTCAATTTTACTAATGAATTAAGGTACAAAACACACGTGAGAGTAACGAGAAATGTTTATATGTGGCCCTCCAAATGTAAAAAATATCACACCAATTAGAGTACAGAACGTGGAACTTACAATGTATACCCACAAAATTGAAAATATACCCATCCATTTACTGTTAGCTTCAAAAGATAAGTTACTCCTACACCCTTATTATTATTTATCTTCACATGTTAAGAAGACGGGTGATTTGGGTAGCCCTTGAAAGATTATATGGGCAATTCATATTATAGATGTTTCACAAGAGCATTTTAAGTGCTGCTTGTTTTGGATTGGGTTATCATACTATTCATGCAGTCTATGAACCATATCAGAATATCCAAAAGAAAAGGAATCAAATAAACTTATAACTTCACTCTTTGGAATTAAATAATAACAACATGGAGCTGTACCAGAGTTTCATAGAAGAACCTTGCACATGTTTTCCTTTTCTTCCCTTGCAGCATCTGTTCTAAGCTCAAACAGCTCTCTTGATTCCGCCTCTTCAAATCAGACGCTTTTTTATGCAAATGATGGGCCACATACCTTAAAAAGAGACCAAGATAAATAATATAGCTTGCCATTTGAAAGGGAGAATTTTATGTGTAACCCCCTCTATAACGCCTCAAAATACCACATATCTCCAGCAAAACTATCAAAAACACCCTACATGACACACATTCATAGCCTATACTCCTCATTTTCCATATTATCCGAAAGAATACCAAAAGAACATTGTCAGAGAGGCTAAATTAAGTATGTTCAGATTTTGGAAGAAAACAGTCCATATAACTTCAATGTTTCCATAAGAAATTGTCCTTGTGGCACACCAACACAGAAGGCAATGTATTGATATTGTAATACCTTGTACATGCCGACCATACAGTACCTGCTTGGGTCTGATCTACATCTCTGTCCCCATCATCTGAGCCAAGATCCTGTGGCAAGACATAAAACACCCACAGGTTAATCAGATATTTTTTCCCAGGCTGTACAAAAGAGCCAAAGGACAAAAGAAAAAACAAACAGGCATAGACTACTTCAGAACCAGTGTGACACCGATTGATAAGGGGTTAATGCAAATTTGCAAGTAAAAAGTGTAGTTTCTGAATTTCAGGCACTGAGTAAGATCTATACTGGGAGCAAAATCGCTTACGTTATCAAGGAAGCTCAGAGTGGTATCTGATGTCTCGGTTAATATTCGAGGTGTAGGTTCATCTGGTGGACTTCTGAACCCAGAAGGATCTTCACTCCCCCCATGAACCCAATCACTTAAATCGGAGGATCTCCCGTGGGGTTCATTCTCTGGCGTCCCTGGTTCAAAAAGACGCCTTCTGATTTTCTTAAACCATGAAGTCCCCTTGTCACTGGCGCCAACAAATTTCTCACTTAAACTTTCTAGCACTTCTGATTCGGTATGATATGTTTTGCTTTGTTCAAGTGCTGAAGCCCCAACATTGCTAACATCAGTAAAATTCTCATAAGGCATATTTAGTGGTTTTTCTAGTTCACTATCGCGGTTATTGGGTCTATTTGGTGTATAGTCAGAAGCTCCAGCATGGACCTTTGAGAATGTACCTGCCACAAGTAGAGAATCATAATGAAAATAATTTAAATTTAACAAGGATGAATGAAATTAGTTTTGTATCACAGTGCACATATAAACGCTCAGCAGTGTTTAGCGTACTCGTACTGCACCGTTCGTACAGCAATTACATGACAGTGCATGAGTAATACTTTTCTCTAACATGCAAACTAACAGTAAATGACGATTTACGTACAAGGAATCAGCGGCTCAGTAAAAAGTCGATCAACTGAATTGAATCGCTCCACTCTCCATGCTTCTAGGCAAGTTCTAGGTGTCTTTCTCCTTTTATAGACCAAATCACTGGGATCATGTATTGCATTTCTCATTACCCTGAAAAATGAAAAATAGTAATCAATCTTACCAAAGATTTTCAGAAAGAAAAATTGACCCCAAAAATCATAGTATTTGCATGGGAAACCCGTGATTTTCTTACTTCCACAAGCTCACTTGGAAGATATTTTGGTTGTAAAGAGAAAAAATGCAACCATTAGAAGTGATGTTTAAGTTTGAATACTGGCCAAACTACAACTGAAATCTGTATTGATTTGGCCAATTGCTTCCATATTTTCGAATTTTGATATAATGAATATATTTATTCAACTCCAACTTGGACATGCTTATTCTAAAATAACAGGACCAACAGCCTGAAGAGCACTTGCTGTTATATTATAGTTCCAAGTAGTTCTGAGTAGTCCCTTCATATTATCCCACAAGTTTGAATAAATAACTCCCATGCAATTGAGGGTTTTTCTTACTCCCAATTCCCTAATTCTTAATCAAAGTATCAATTAGAAAATGTACCACTCACTCATTAGAGAGAATAGTTCTCTGGTCACAGCACCAAGAAATCTTGCGCTTCTTCGAATTCCCTGAAACCTCTCTCTTTGCTGGAGTCCAAACCATCGGCTTAGGAGAAAACAGACCTAATAGATACAGAGAATAGAAGTTTAGCATGAATAGTCTGCACATTTATAAATTAAAGAGTACAATTAGTCTGTACATATTAATGTGGTAAAATAAACAGGCTGCAATAACACATACAATATAAGACACAAAAAAGAAAAAGAGTACAAATCTGCAATGTGAGGAATCTAATGCTTCTTCCTTCTAGATGTAGCATATATGTCACTTATACCCATTGTTCTTTTAAACTTTTTTCAATCAGTGCATACCACTTTTTCCGTTTGCAGAGAGGAAGGATGAGACATTTTGGGAGCATCCTTTGAAAAAGTATACACACCTATGAGATTCATAGAGTATTTTTTTTTTCACATTTTGGAAAGGCATATTTAGTATTATCTGAATGTTTTCCAGGTCTCATATAATAGTTACCTTTTAGTAAGGCTAGAGTGAAATGCAAGCTAGAAAAAAAGTATCTTTGTCAAGTCCAAATCAATTTAAATTGAACGTGGACCAGTATGTCTGGTTAAACACTTTGGTTTTTTTTTTCTGGGATAAATGATTCCGGACAACTAGTTGATTATGGGTTCAGTGTGGCTAAGTTGGGCAACAAAGAGTGCCTTTTTCTCTGTTTACTAAAAAGAAAATAGTGTCTTCTTCCTATTTATGCTTGATTCCATGCTTTAAATTTTAGGAAGTTTTTCATTGCAGAACTTCCCCAAGCTTTTAAACTATTGACATTGTAATGTTCTAGCAAACTCTTGCCCTCAAAAAAGAAAAGCAGGAAAAAAACAAAGAATGGGTGCATCGCTATACAAACATTGAACCTGCCTGGAATAACAGAACTTATTCTGACCTGGATCAGTCGTGGGAAGATCTGCCAAATTTAATGGCTCTTTCATTTGCATATTTTTCAAAAAGGGCACATCTTCTTTTTCTTTTGATGGCACATTTAAATCTTTCAATGGTGATTCATGACACACAACAGAGGGTTCTACAGCTTTAGCCTCTCCACTTGTATCTTCTGCATGCAAGTTCTGTATAGACTCTTGGTGTTGCTCAGCCGATGCATTGGCATTGGGGTTTATATCTTTCAATGGTGATTCATAACACCTAACGGAAGGTTCTACAGCCTCAGCCTCTCCATTTGAATCTTCCATGGACAAGTTCTGTATAGATTCTTGGTGTTGCTCAGCCGATGCATTGGGATTAGCATTTAAAGCAGTCTTCTCTCTCTCGCCAGATGTTGAGTCATAAAGCTCTGTTATGTCTAGGTCTAGATCAATCATCATGTCCACTGGAATGACACTGTTAATACAACATATTAGAATCTTTGAAAAAAAATGAAGAGAGAAGAATGAACAGATCTCACAAAAATAAAAAAGTGTATCAAGTTTCAAGATATTTTAATTCAGGGATCAAAATGTGAACCGCGTGAAGATTGTAGCACTTACTCTTGAATCAGGGTAAAGCATGTAGAAGAGAAGATGCGACAACCAGATTCCTTTAGATAAGTCTGATGAAATCAAATAAATTAAATTGAAGTTATGATACAACTTTTCCCAAAATAGAATAAGCTGCAATAAATTAATTGTGGATTTCCAAATGGCGCCTCAAACCTTACCAGTCATGCAAATAGAATCAAGTTGTGCAAACCTAACAAGAACTATAAGGATAGTTCAACATAACACCCAACTATCAATAATTATTATCTGCAAACAACTGTTGATTGATGATGTATTGCTTAAAAGACAAATTATTGTGGCAAATTTACGTTAAAGATGCTTGAAATATAAGGAAAGTACTACCAAGCACATTGTAAGTTACCTCATGTCGAAAAAAATCAGAGTCACTTTCATCCAATGTGTTGCCTGCTGAAACCAACAAGAAAATAATATATCAAATTAAAGAAATATCAGATTAGAGTCACTTTCATCCAATCTTGGTGTTATGGAAATATCAGCATAAAGAAATTGCAAAATGTGCAAAAAGATACCGTCGAGGACGTACCATGGAGTCCAGATTGCTGATGGATATCAGGGGCATCACTGGAAAAAGGAAATAGAAAAAAGAAGAGGCATGTAAAATTGCAATATAAAAGTATGTCAAATCGATTACTGTTAGACAATTATACTCTCTCCAATTTGTGGAAATAAGGAACATCTCTTGCTTGTGCCCATTGGTTTTGCAATTCTATAATTTCTATTACATCAAAACATCACAATCAGAGTAGCGACATCTCGATTTCCCTCCAGATGGAGAAGAAGCAAGAGAAAAAAAGTTACACGGTACTGCTGAATTCTCCATACCAGTTATCAGCGATTTCAAGATCAAACAAATCGAGCTCAAATCTTGCCGGTACTGATATAACCACTTGATCAGAGTGGGCCCGCAAGGCCTCGAGCAATTCCGTTCCTGTATGGGTCCCACCACCAGAAGTCTCCAGTAAATGCGCTGTTTGCTTTCGCACATGCTTGGTTTTTTTTGGGTTAGTCCAGTAGATGGCCCGAAATGACTCGGTCAGAGTCTTCAGGGTTTTGTTGCAATCTTCTTCTAGAAATTCAACCTTCTTTGAGAAAATTCTGACGATGCCGAATAGGAGGTGAGCCAAGATCCGGTATGAGATTTCAATGTCATTGATTATCTGATCTGCATAAGCAATACGAATCAAAGATGGTCAATGTGGGTTTCTATCAAATCAGAGGATGCAAAAGGGTTTAAGCTGGTAAAATTAAGTTCTAGGAAACCAGGGGTTAGTAAAATCTAACACAAAAGATGAATAAACCACCTTAAACAAGGAAACCCCGGTCCCAGGATAAACCCTAATTAATTTGACCACAGAAACACCTAATTTCTTTAACTCTGGGAAGCAGTATGTAGGGAAAAAAATTAAAAGAGAAAAATAAACTAAGGACTAACCTAACTATCCATCACACAAAAAAGAAAAAAAAAATATATATATATATATACATATATACATATATACACTTCAAGCGGATAATTAGATAGGAAATCGTTATATCGGAAGCTACAAATAAATAGGTTAGATTTCATGAACACAGAGCAAAAACAAAATTGCTATTTTAGGTAATAGCAAGTCAACCAGTCCCCCATGAAATAAATTAATAGATAAATAGATAAACCACACGTGTGTGTTAGAGTGTGTTGTTGGAGCAAAATAAAAAAGGATTTGTATTTGCACACCAACTCTGATGGATAAACTAAGAAAAAGAGCACATATGATGTACATCGATCAACGACGTACTGTTTTCGCTTAGTATTTGTTATCTAATCGAGAGGAAAAAAGAAAGAAAAGAAAAAGAACAAACCGACGGAGGATGCAATGTCGGTCTGAGCTATTTGTTCCCTTTTGAGCTTCTTGAAACGATACGCGGCGGTCCATATGTTAGCCACAGGCCCCTTCCTCCATAGAAGAGCTTGCGAGAAGAACATGCCCCCTGTTTCTATCCTTTCCTTCCTTCTCTATACCTGAAAATGGCGGGGTTAGAGAGAGAGAGAGAGAGAGAGAGAGAGAGAGAGAGAGAAAGGGGAAAAGAGTAGAGAAGAGAAGAGGAAGCTTGCATTGGAAAAGACTAGAACAGTAACTAAAAGAAGGAAGCGGTAATTTTTCGTTACGTACCCATCTAAAACTTATATATTATTTTCTACCGTATTTGTGTTCTGTAAAACTCAATTTTAAAATGTTCTCGTCTAATCTTGTAAAAGTTTGAAATGTTTAAAATATTATCTTCTATCGTATTTGTACGGCTGGAGATAAGTAAGAATGGTTTATTTGAGAAGGAAATATACCTTTCAACTTTAATGTCCATAATAATTTTTCAAATGTCAAGGGAGTAAAGTGTCAAATTTTCTCCCGGTGGAATTGCAACGGGCGAAGAAAGAAAGAGGAGAGAGAACATAACGACTATTTTACATGGACCTGGTCCAATAGACCTTTACATGTAGCGCTAGCAATTGCCAATTGGTTACTTTATTACCGGTGTGCCACCTGGACACCTGGTTCAGGTAACTGGTTCTATGAATGAATGCGGTGTCTCTGTGGTGAGCCAACTGTCGCAAAATCCGATGCTGTTAAATGACGAAACTACCCCCGGTCCTGGAAGGAAATTCTGTAAATTATGGGAAATGAAAATCGAGGGCTTTATCGTCCGAATCATGACCAAGTTTGGATTTTTCATTCTTTTTTGTTGCCTTATGTTCCGATCGGAATGAATATCAAATGAAAATTCATTGAAATAGAATGAAATAGAATAGATTTGATTTAGAATTGAATTTTGATGATCAAAATGAATAGTTTAATTGTGAGAATTTATTTTATATATTTAGAGAAAGAATTATAATGTTTTTTAAATTTATAATGGAATGTCATTCCATCTAAGTTAGAATTTAATATAAATGTATCGAATAAAATTCAGAAAAATAGAAAAAGAAAAGAAAGAGACAGTACAATCTGACGAATACTTGATTGAAGCTGAAGGAGATCACCAATATTTTCTTTCTGTTCAACAGCGAAATGGAAGAAAAAATGACAAAGGAGTCTTTGTAACCGTCGAAAGCGAATTATCGTCAAATACCTACATTTTGATGAGGAAATTTATATGAAAATTCGAAACCTTAAAATCACGACGATCCAAATCGCATCATCATCTCCTTTCATTCTGACAACGAAAACGAGAAATTTCTGATTTTATTTTTTTTTTGCCTCGCGATTCTATTCCGATCACGGGCTTTATTTCTACATCTGCTGAAATTACATCCTTTAATTTCATAAAATTTCCGATATAATCTTCTTCTAAAACACATTTCTTACGCCAAAAAATACTCTGAAATCTTTATTTAGAACATCTTCAATTAATTTAATGGTGGTATTAAGCATTCAAGGAAAATAAAAAAGGAACAGAGTACTGCGAGTTTGAATTTGTTTGGAGATCTTTTACTTTGGATTTTTGTTTCAAGGAAATGAAGTTTATTTCTGAATTCTAAGTCCGTCTTTTATACGTCTAAGAACCAAGTTTTTGTTGTAATACTTTTTCAGAAATTCGGATAGTAATTAAATTAAATCAAATAAATTAAATTAGAATTAAGTTACTCGGATCGTAAAATATTGTTGTTAAACGTATTTTATCTATACCATATTGATAAAAACTGCAATCAAGATAATCTAATATTGTTATTTTTGAAGGCACGACCACAAAAGCGACTGACAATAACTCCATAATATTCAGCAAAATAATTATTGATTTAATTGGATTGAAAAAATAATAAGTGGGAGGAAAGAAAAACTGGAGAAGGTTTTTCCTTTCCTTTCTTCCTTTCTCGGATCAGAACAGTGGATAAGAAAAAGAGATTAATATGTATTATGATCAATATTTCATCTTAAATTAATAATTTATGATTTATATTTCATTTCAAACTGTATTAAATACATTCAGAATATTTTAAAATATATTTATATATATTTTTAATTAATTTTACATCATTTTTTTTGAAATATAATTAAAATTTATATATAAAATACTAGATATATTTATTTATTATTTATATATATTTTTTGGATCTAAATTGCCTGCCTATAACCTATATTAATTATCTTGTTCTTTTTTTCATGACCATCTCATGAAAAAAAGAGAAACACTTATCATTTTGTGTTGAATTAAGAGTCCGTATATTTCGTCATGTAAGATAATTTGAATATTTATCCAAAAACTTGAAATAAAAACCATCAATCTAATTCTTGCAATGTTTCCTCTGACTCGATTCCAAAATATAAATTAAGGCGTTAGCATTGTACGGATCACGTCCCGTTTATCAACATCAATCCCCGCACGGAATACCCCAACGAGAACAGCCACAGAAAACCCAAGTTCCTACGCTCAATGCCATCGAATCAAATAACAATAATCATCAATCTCTCTCACAAAATCCTGCCACACAACTCTCAACTGCTTCTCAGCTTCTCTCTCTCTCTCTCTCTCCGCAGGAAACACCAATGCACTCGTGGGAGGCAGTGGCTGGAGCGAGAAGTATTGGACCCACTGTCAGCCACACCAGTACCTTCTGGGCCCACTGTCAGCCACACAAGAAATGGCTCCTTCTCCCCACTCCAGTTCCAGTCTCCAGGTCTCTCTTCCTCTCTCTAAAGGCTTCTATTTTTTCGTATTAAACCCATGCCAGTTATAAAGAATGCATGTGCTACAGGATTTGGTTTAGTACATACCATACCAGGAATCTCGGTACCGAATGAAATGAACGATATGTTTGTTAAGGTACTGTACTGCAGCGTTCTGAAAATTCTTTGACTGTAATCTTTTATTTGCTTTTAATTTCTCTTTTCTATTTTGTGCAGGCTTCATATTCAATTTGGCAAAAGAATTTGGATATGCCGATCGCAGTCGTGGGATGTGGCTTCACTTTCACCAGTTCGTAAGTCTTTGCTCTTTACCTCTTTATCTGATAATTGAATCAGTTACAATCTAGGTTTTTCTTTATAATAATATTTACAATCTAGGTTTTTTTTTATAATAATATTTACAATCTAGGTTTTTTTTTTATATAATAATATTTACAATCTAGGTTTTTTTTTTATAATAATATTTACAATCTAGGCTTTAAATATACATAATTTGGGCGACAGTAACAAAAGAAAGAATCTTGACTATAAAGAAAACCTAGATTGTAACTAATCAGATGGGTGGATAGAACGGGTCAGGCTGAAATGCAAACAAATTTTAAAACCAGAAGGTAGCACTTTTTTGGCAGTCTGGATCCAACCCCTTTTCATTGACCTGATTCGGCTAAGATTAGTGGTTCTGGTACCTGTCAAGATTCTTTTGCCCGGACAATTTTTGTCTGAAAATCTAAGGTTTGTTTTCAACCAAAAACTGGCAAACTAGTCAAAATCATAGTTAAGAATTTTGGATAATTTATACCAATTGCAGTTACTGAGGAGTCTCAAGAAGAGGATGACGCAACAGACTTCTCAGCAATACCTTCAAGCCTTCTTGCGGCTGAGAAAGAGGAGGCAAAGGCGGTGCTAAAATTGTTTCTGAAAAAACATGGCATGAGCAATGCACTGGCAGCTCGTACCATCAACAAGTCTGAGTCTTTCATAGATTACCTCGTCTCGAAGCTTCATTCCATACACAAATCTCACTATATGATAGGTATGTTGGATCTAGAGCTTGTATATTCCAACGGTGCCATTGCCTGAAAGATGCAAACCTGTCCGGCTTGACATCTGACTGCTTAGACAACCTGACTTACAATCAAATTTAACTTGGAACAATTGAGCTAAAGTCGTAAATCAATTTTGCTGGGATAATAGTTTGAAACGACTTGAATTGTCAGCTCGACTGATTGAAATCTGAACCTGAGAAAATTTGAGATCTGAAATGATCTGCCTGAGAAAGCCGGGACGCAAGGATTACTCAACTCAAATGATCCAGAAGAACCTGTAGCCGATCCGGAGCAAACCATCTCTGGGCCTAAGCTGATTGGTACCAATACAATGTAGGTATTGATTGCTGCCACAGCAAATACTGTTTTCGGTTCTTGTATGTACCAAACTACTTTTTGCATTCTACTGGTACATGCTGAACTGTACTGGTACTGCAGCAGATGTTTACTGGTCCATTCATATTACATTATCAATATAACTAACTTATATTTTTTATTTTAACTATATTTAAATTATGTAGGAAGGGAGCTAACAACTCTCGAGATAAGGAGTGCACTAATTTCATACCTAGAGAGCCTTCCGGAGAAACATGGGGACCTTCTGATAGGTATGGTGGAGAACTTTCCGGACCCTCCTGGTACCAGTAGTGACCATACTGACCGTACCTCCTCGACATCACCTTCATCCCGCATTGACCCAACCTCAGCACGAGACCGTGCCATGGCTCGAATGGTCCAACTTGATAAGAAGGGGCATCTTTCTCCACAAGTTTTGTACTTACTTGACCTTGGCATGGACATGGATTCGATCCAAAAGATAGCCCGTAAGTTACCATCCTTTATCTACTATAGCCTTGACCGCAAAATCAAGCCAACCGTAGATTTTCTATTGGATCTCGGGGTGTCTAAACAGGACATGCCAAAAATACTACAAAGAAGGCCCCAATTATGCGGACTTAGCCTCACCGAGAATTTGAAACCGACAATGCTTTATTTGGAAAGCATCGGTGTGGATAAAGCACAGTGGGTGAAGGTCATAACTAGCTTTCCTGCTGTACTGACATACAGTCGTCAGAAGATGAAATCATCCATCGATTTTCTTTTAAAATTGGGTGTCCCGGAGGGCAATATTGGGAAGATTTTGACTCGGAACCCAAGGATACTAAGTTACTCCGTAGAGGAGAAACTGGGACCCGTGTCAAAGTATTTCGCCTCATTGGGTATAGACGTTGCTTCCCTGATTCAAAAATGTCCCCAGAATCTCGGCTTGAGCATAGAGGCTAATCTGAAGCCCATGACAGAGTTTCTCGATGAAAGGGGTTTTAGTATAGAAGAAATTGGCATGATGGTGAATAGATATGGGGCTCTTTACACGCTTAGCTTGGAGGATAATTTGGTGCCAAAATGGGAGTATTTTCTGACAATGGGGTACCCACGATCAGAGCTTGTTAAGTTCCCGCACTACTTCGGGTACAGCTTGGAGAAGAGAATCAAACCAAGGTTTAACCGAGTGCGTGAGTGTGGGGTAAGTTTGTGCTTGAACAGGATGCTGTCGACTACAAACAGTAAATTTGATAGCATATTGGAGAACAAAATGAAGCAGTTAGATAGGTAGGCAAAAATAGGTAAAAGTATATAGACAAATTATTTTAGAGGCAGATGATTGTTCTTGTTAATTCGTTTTTGATGTATGTAACTATGCATTGAATCTGGTGAAGTTTTTCCAGAGAGAAACAGTCAATAATTGTTGCTGTGCATTTATCTTTGGTATAGAAAGAAATTGTACTTCACTTGCTTAGTTTAAATAACTAAATTGAGAGGCAAAAAGATATCAACTATGAACCCCAAAAAAAAAAAATAATCAAAATTATGAAAAAGGGGTTACCATCAATTCATAATCTAACTCGAATGAAAAAGAATGCACAAAATTTTCTGAATCTCAAAAACGAAAACAGTACTACATGGAAGAAATCTAAAATGAATATTACAACGTCTTTGACTCTATGAAAGTGGGGGGAGTTCTAATTTTCTGTTCGATAAATAAGATAACCATTTGATGATATCAAAATTCGCACAAAATTTCACCCCTCCTATTAATAATATAAAATATCAGATTCGATGATCCATCAGTTATTTCATCCGTCCTTCCTGACTCTACATGTTAAAAAAAGAAAAATTATTTGACCGTTTGATTTACAGGCTTGGGGCTGGTTAAAATAATCAGGACCGAAATCCGACCGTTCAAATAATTTTTGTGCAAATATCATCATACTCTTTTCTCTGTTTACAGCCATCGTAGCTCCCAGTAACCAGTGACCTCCCGAGCAAAACCTTAAACCCTAGCAATGGCGATATGGCTCAGGCGAGCGCTTGCGTTGAGAGGCCGCCTCTCCCTCTACGGTGCTCGTCACTTGAGCGGGCTCTCTTCTCTAACCAGCCTCATCTCCAATTCATCCGTAGACGAAGCGTCGCGATTCAATCCGGGGTTCAGTGGCGGTCTGGGTGGATTCAGATCGGGTTTTTACTTCTCCGATCGCAGAGGTTTCGCCAAAGGAAGGAAGCAAAGCAAGTCTCTGTTATCTATTTTGTTCATTCTCTTTATTGTTTCGTTAGTTTTCGAGTATTGATCATAGTTCCTCTTTGAATGGTTTTTCAGAAGAACAGGATGAAGGGGATACAGTTCAAGCCGTTGCTAGCATTGGTCCAGCTGTCAAGTCAGCTGCCACGTCACAAATGGAGGCAGCTGTTGTTGCTTTAGCTCGGGAGCTTAGTAAGCTTCGAACTGGACGAGCATCAGCAGGTATATTCTCAGTTCTCACCATAACATATATCTGTAATTTCTAATTGTAAATTTTCTCTTGGCTGAGTCTGTCTTTTCTGCTGCACAGGCATGCTCGATCATATAATGGTAGAGATTGGAGGTGTGAAAATGGCATTAAACCGAATTGCAGTTGTTTCTGTCATTGATTCCCAAACTTTATCTGTTACGCCATATGATCCCACTGTAAGCACCTAAATAGACAAAATATAGAGAAAGAGTTCATACTTTTGTGAGAAAAATATTTGGTTTAATTATTTACTTACTCTATGTGTTCAGTCAATAAAGTCGGTGGAGCATGCGATAATATCGTCTCCATTGGGTATCAATCCCAGAGTCGATGGCCAACGGGTTATTGTTCCTATCCCCCCGTGAGTATCTCTCTAAGTTTTTAGAACTGTTTCATTTATGTTCCTGAAAAATGGTATATACCATGTATACTACTGCAAAACAAGATATCTCACATGTACTGTCAAGACAGAAAATGTTGGACATCCCCCCCCCCCCCCACCCCCACCCCACATTTTTGTTAGAAAAATTGTTGTTGGGGAGGGCCCTATGTATCTTTTGAGGCCAAATAGAAGAGGCATGCTCTTCTTCTGCCTTTTTTTTATGGGGGGTGGGTTTTGGAGGGGGGGGGGGGGGGGCGCTACATGTTTGATGTTTTATATAGTTTAGTTGATTTTGTACTCTTCTTATATGCATGGTTTTTCTGGGCTATATGAAATTGAGCCTTGATTTTCAATTTCAGTTTTTTATCTTCTATTGGTAGAGTACCAGATAAATAAATGTTCTTCTGTCCTCTGATTCAGTATTAATCCCTAACAAAAAAATGCTACTAAACTACTCTAACATGCTTTTGTCGTTTTGTTCTTTGTTGTTTTTCAGGCTGACCAAGGAGAATGTACAGGTAGGTTCTCGTCAAGAAACTTTTCAGCCTTTTGGCCTCATTTTTTCGTTAGCTTTACAATTTTGAAATATTAATGTAGGCATTATGCAAGTTAGTGACTAAATCAGCTGAAGATGTGAAACAAAGTATCAGGAGAGCTCGCCAAAAGGTAACTAATTGACCTCTGCTAAGAAATAGTAAATTCAACAAGCAGCAGCCTTTCAAATTGTTAGTGATTCTCTTTTGATCCTGTTAGTAAAATTGTAGTAATTAAGCCCCTTAAGAGAGGTGGGAGCATGTTTTGGTCCTTTCATTTTACTGTGTAGAAACAACTATTGGAGCTGTCTTTCTGAGTTTTATTCATTTAGTTGCAGAAAATTTAGAGAGAGGGTTCTTTCTTTTTCCAAAATTGCTCCTCCAAAATGTGCCATTACTCGCCTGTACAGTCGTAATCTCCAAATTGAAGTAAACAGCAGGAGGGGAGGGAATGGAATGGGAAAGGAACGTTATTATATTTTACATTCTCTTGTTTGGTTCGTCTTATTAACCTCTGTTACACCTCAATTTGGAGATTAACAAAATATAAACTTTAAGAGGTTAAAGGAAGTTAAATGAGTAACCTCCATTAACCTTAACCTCTTATGAAATATCCAACCAAACAAAAATTAATTAGGAGATTTTCTTTCCCTCCCCTTCCCTCCCTTTCTCTACTCTCCATCCAAACAAGGTGTAATATCCTAAACGGAGAAAAGCTTAAAAGTTAAAATCACATTGTGGGAGAGTAAAATGTTCAATGCGGTAAGTTTTGTGTAGTAATAAGACTGATTCCAGTATTATTTACTGGAATTAATTTCCAGTTATTCATCATAGATTATGACAGCAAGTCATGGAAATTAATTTGGATTTTGCATAAATTTGTCCAAGTGATTGTCTGACAATTCTCATAAATTAGCCTCTTTAGCTAATAAATATTTTCCTTTTCTCAGGCATTGGATACAATAAAAAAGTCTGCCTCAAGTATGTCGAAAGATGATGTGAAGCGGCTCGAAAAGGAAGTGCGTACCTCACTGTTTCTTTTCAATACCGTATTAAGGATTGGTGCATGGGTGGTTGTTGGGGTACCGGAACTGACTGAATATGACATTTTACCAACTGGACAACTGCCAAGAATTGGGGGCATAAGAATTTTACAGTTCGGTACAACTTGGTTTATATATATTACCTGAATATCTTACTGGTACAATTCAAAGTAACATTGTGCCTGTTAAACCGGCCTGCACCACAAGTTAGAAGTTCTCTTACAGAAAGGCACTAAAGTTGCAGGCCCTGTCAGTTGGATAAATTTACTTAAATTTTTATTAGAAAAACTATAGTAGTATATAATGGTACATTTCACCAGGTCGATGAGATAACAAAGAAATTTACAAAGTCAGCTGATGACATGTGCAAGGCCAAGGAGAAGGAGATTTCCAGCTGAGATGCAAACTGTTTCTCTTAAGATAATCAAGTTTTGGGCTATTTATTTTGGACACACATTTACCCTTGAGTTACTTGGTTCTCCCTTGAGATTAGATTGATGTTTGTAAAATCTTTTTGCTGGTTCCTCTAATTTTGTCAGGTTTCTTAATTTTTCTCTATCCCAGTAGATGAGAGAGTAAATTGCCATGGGCTTCTAAATTTTTTGTTATCATTCAGCTCAACAAAATAAGAACTTAAAGGTCAACATTTTGCTAGAACACTTCGAATTACTTCCTTTTATATGTAGATCTCTAGAGGTTGAACTGATAATTGTGCCTTTATTTTTTTTCCTGAACTGTTCTAGTGAAACAAGGCAATTTTATCAGTGGGGATGTTGATATTATATAACTTAAGCACCATTTGTTTTCCACTCGCACCATTTTTCAATTTGGCAATTCAAGCAATGGACCAATTTAAATTCTTTGAGCATCTTCGCTTTGCAACTCACAAGAATACCAAAATTTGTCGGAAACCGGTAACAATACCATCCGGTCATTATTACCGTGCAGTACCGGATCTGAATGAACTGCTCGTTAAATATTTCGATGAAGAGAAGTTTAATCCTATTAAACAACAGCACTCCTTAGACGCTATTAGGTTATCCTCCTTTAATTTCCGTTCTTCTGATTAATCTCGCTCAAATTTAAAAAAACTTGATATTCATGAATTAAACCTTCTAAACCTGTCCATAATTATTTGATATCTCAACCCCACAACACAACATAAATTGCTCAATATAAATTAAAACTCGCATGCCTTTATGGTCTTGGATACGAGTCCAATCGAAGAAAAAAACCAAAAAATTGGGTTTAAGATCCGCATAAGCGGAGTGCCTTAAATGTGTTCAGGCCCGAAGGCCAATCCCGTCCCTGTCAGGGGAGATGCCAACCATCTCTCCTTTCTACGAACACGCTTAATCGTAACTCATCCAGTCTTATATACCTTTTCTCTTGAGTATCTTAATTATTGTGGGACTAACTGTTGCAGCGTTCCGGACTAGGAACTCTATAAAAAGAAAATTACAGGAGTACCCTTGAAATTAGTTCGCCATCTAGACACCAACCTTTGACCTCTCAACCCGTTCATCTCCAAAACCATGGGCAATTCAGAATTCAGAAACCAAGCACCTACGATCCATTGACCTATGGCAGATCCGACTGCCGATCTCCGGTCGCCATGTCTGTGTATACCGTCTATCACCGGTACACTTCATCCCCTTATCCCCTGTTCAAACCCCCTATCAGACGCTTTTCTCAGAACTCTCGAGCTTCTTTTCTTACCATCGCCATGGCCACCTCTCCAGCGAAAGACACCAAGACCACAGGTGATGTAACCTTAGGTTTCCCCGATATGTATCTAATTCCTCTCCATTTCGTGCTGTACTGGATATATCTGATATCTCCTAGGCTCGATCAGTCCTTTGCTGGGAATAGAGACTAGAGAGGAACAGAGCGATCTGTCCATATGCTTTTCATTAGAGTAGTAGTTTGGTTCTGATATGAAATTTCATATATGCACTTGCATGCTTAGTTCTTTTTTAACCCAGGGGAGTTGTGCTCCAATCTTCTGGTTTTTGCCTTTTGTGTTATATACCAGTACCGAAATACCAGTGTCGAGTTGGTGGTACTTAGGATGCTAAAATGCTGTCCAGCTGGGGTTCAGATGTATACGAAATTGAAACTTGCTGCTTAATTATTATGTAGAATTCAGTAAAAGAATTAAGGGAAATTTGTTTCTTTTTTGTTCATCAGGCTCTGCAAAATCAGTTGCAATTGTTGGAGGTGGAGTCAGGTAATCATTTGAATATTTATTTACTAATTTTTGTTTCGGTTAACATCTTTTACACTACTTAAATTGTAACTTGTTTGTCCAAAAAGTGGTCTTCAATTAACTCTTAATTTACTAGTTACTAAATTAGCATTGTTTTTACTTATATATAAATTAATATCATTGCTAAACTTAAGAAAAAAAATTTCTGCTCTTCTTTAATTTTTAATATCTTCAACTGTATATTTGCTTAAATGTAAGATCAATTTTACATATTTGCATATTATCTTTTGTGTTTTCTTCTAATATATCTGCTTATTTACTGCTTTGTGTATAGTGGGTTGACAGCTGCATATAAGCTGAAATCCAAGGGCGTAAAGGTTATATTGTTTGAATCAGAGAGCAATGCTGGAGGAAAGATAAGGAGCAATTCTGAGAATGGTTTCCTATGGGATGAAGGGGCAAATACTATGGTACATTTGTTACTTCCTAAAAAGGCAGTGAGAAAAGAATAACTGTCATGATTTCAGTATTGGAATCTACCTTACCATGCCATAGCAGTCAGTAGTTGGGATCAAGCCTGTACCCCTTACCATTTGTTACCATGCATATATCTACTTTTCGGAGCAAACCTTGCTTGCTGATACACTATTGAAAAGTAACATGTGATCGATTGGTACTTTGGTTAATAAAATTTTAATATCTTATATTTAATTATGTGTTATGCACAGACAGAAAGTGAAAAGGAGGTGGGAAGATTAATTGATGAACTTGGTATTCGAGATAAGCAGCAGTTTGTATGTGCTACTTCTCTTATTTAGAATTACTATATCTTTCTTCTGATTCTCCCTTTTGCTCCGAATGTTTAATATCTCCTCTTAGACAGTAAGAAATATTATTTGACGGTGGAAAAAATCACTTAGTTTGGTTAAACCCAAGACTTGTACCAAAAGATGGAATGACCTTTGGCCAACTTTTTTTCTGAGTGAGGATGATATGGTGCATAAATTAAATAACTTTGTTGATTATTACATTTGATATGTCGGTCATTCTGAATGATAGCAATATGTGGCATGATCTTTTGCTCGCTTTATGTATATATCAAATAACTTTGATGATTACTAAACTTTTTGAGTCGATGTCTGATGGGATATATTACACCTGTAACAGCCGCTATCTCAGCAGAAGCGCTACATTGTAAGAAATGGGAAACCAGAACTGGTAAGTTACTTTTTAGTATAATCTTCAAGGTTCTTTTTCATAAAAATTTTACACTTTGCTCTTGCTGAATCTCTTTTATACCATGACAGATTCCATCTAACCCAATTTCGTTGATCAGAAGCTCCATCCTTTCTACCCAATCAAAGGTTCTTTTTTCAATTGACCTAGATATGTAAAAAATAAATTCGAAAGAATTGCATGTTGACTGTGCTGCAATAAATACACAACTCCATATCAAAAAAATGGAACCTTTGGTCACCAAAAGTGTCTCTCTATTTGTCTGTCTTAATCCCAAAGGCTTTTTATTCATTGGAGAGTTTTTTCTTTTTCTAACTATATTCTCAGATTGAAAGCAATTATCTTGGGAACTGGTTTTTTATTTTCTTTGGGATGATGTAGCTTTACTTTTCTATTCTATTTTCTGTGAAAATTTGATTGCCAAAGAATTTAGGAAAAACAAAAACTACATTTTCCCAAAACAACACAAGAACCTTCCAAAGAGTTTATGATAAATTAAATGCTGCACTTTCCTAAAAGATAAAGAAAAAAATGTTCCTTAGAAATAGTTAGAATATAACCCTTTAATCCTATAAATTATACATTGTTAATACTGAATTACTTTCATTTAATCCAGTTAAAGCTACTTATGGAGCCATTTATGTTGAAATGTTCTGACAAGAACAGCTCCAATAAAGTCTCTGCTGAGTTCTCCAAAGAAAGGTATTTTTTATTAGAGGAGTAATAACTGCACCCCTTATTTGCACCCAAAGTATTTGAAGCTAAGGGGTGCAGATTTAAATTTTGAAATATGTATTTTTGAAAAATGTTTATACTAAACATTGGGAGCAGATAAGGGGTACAAAACTTGGGGTGTAAGAATAATTTCTCTTTTTATTATATATATCATTCTCTTAAGATTGTCGTGAGGTTGTGATTTTGGGAAGTCTTATATGTAATTGATTTTGGTGCCTCCTGTTTTATCTTTGGCAGTGTAAGGAGCTTCTTTCAGCGCCACTTTGGAAAAGAGGTATGGAAACAAAGTTGTTGCTTAGAAAATCATAATATCCTTTTCCACTAATCTTGCTCTATTAGAAATTTGCATAACATGTCTTAAGAATGGTAATGAGTAATGTTATTTTGGAATGTAGGTGGTTGACTACCTCATTGACCCGTTTGTGGCTGGCACAAGTGCAGGAGACCCAGACTCACTATATGTGAGTTCTGTTTCTTTTATTTTTCTCATCAATAGAATTTGTTCTTCATTCATTTAACTAGATTCGCTATAATTTAGAGTAAGTTCAGTGAATCGCCTTTCTATCATATTTGTGCAGATGCCATATGCATTTCCTGAGCTATGGGATCTTGAAAAGAAGTATGTTTCTCAACAATTATTGTCATAAAAATCAGTTTTGGAGCACACTGGTCAGTAACCAAAAAAAAGATTAACAAATTTAAAATTTCTACAAATATTTCTAGTTTTGGCTACTCATGTGACCGATACGTATATCCTAGTATTGAACTTGTCTGAAACTGTATTAAACAATTTTCTGTGATTTTTTTTTAGCTAAAATTTGACCGAGAGCTGAACTATCCTGTCTACCAGGTATGGTTCTATCGTAGGAGGAGCTATCTTATCCAAAATTATAGCTAAAGGGGGTGATAAAGGGGAGAAGAATGCTGCAGTGAAGAAAAGGAATACCCGTGCGTCCTTTTCTTTTCATGGTGGTATGCAGGTACATTTGAATTAACTATATGTACTTCTTTTAATGTTACTGAATGGTAATTGCACGTGCACCCTGCAAAAATCCAATTACTGGACATAACTCAGAGCACATATATAACAGAAAACTAATTCTATACACCTTTCTTCCATTTTTTTTTTCAAATGAATGACAATCTACAAACATTTCAGTGAGGGAGGAGTGATTAAATTGTTTGGTACTTGTAAAAATTAAGAGATGTTTCATGGTTACATGAGGTCTTATAGCATGAGCATTTGAGCATTGAACTAAGATACTGAAAACCATTCAATTCCCAGGTGCTTATAGATAGCCTATCTAAGGAGGTTGGAGGCAATAATTTAAAGCTAAATTCAAAAGTTTTGTCATTAGCTTATAACTATGAAGCAAAATCTCCAAGTGGGACCTGGTCAATTTCATGCGATACCAAAGATCCTGGAACAAAGAATCTCGTGAAGAAACAATCTTTTGATGCAGTTATTATGACGGTAAGAATATATACTTCTGTTGGAATTGTTTCTTGATTATCATGCAAAGCATTGTATAGTATTCCTTTGTTATAACAACCCAATTGCCCCCACTATTATTTACTATTTCACTGATATCGTTGCTTTAAAGAGAAATTTGTTGAAGTATATTTCAGTTTTTTGAAAAATTTGCAATGCTCTTTTCTCAGGCTCCTCTCTCTTGTGTCCAAGAGATGAAATTGTCAGTAGGGAGGTCTCCTTTTGTGCTGGACTTTCTTCCTAAGGTAATTTTCTTTTGGATCAGATGTTGCTTCTAAAATATGAGAACCTTAGGCTAAGCTGTTCTCGAAAAGAGAGCAATGGATTTCTGTGCCTTATCAATTTGGTGCGGAGTTGCATTGTACTTCCTCATTAATCATGTTTTTAATGACTTCACCATTATATATAAGAATTATTTTTTGAAAAAAGATGACTAAATGAGAAAATAGTTGCTGTTCCGAGCTCCCTGATAACAAGAAAAAGCCCTTCCTTCTGCTTTGGGTTTCATCCTTCACGAAATAATATTATTTTCATGTAGTTTGCTTTGACTTTTTAATTTTATTTTGAGTGCCACGCACCAGTAACAGTCAGGCATTGTAAAGTAGGTTCCAGTGGTTCCAAACAAATGGTGCTTGCGCTCAATCTTGTTTACTTGTCACTTAAAAATTAAAACAGTAGTGATGCCATACTGTTATATAGGCAAACAGATGGCTGGTAGGGTTGTAACGTTACGTATAACTATGGGGAAATAATTGCAGGTTAATTACCTACCACTGTCGGTGCTTGTAACAGCATTCAAAAAGGAAGCTGTGCAGAGACCTCTAGAAGGATTTGGGGTTCTAGTACCTTCCAAGGAACAAGAAAATGGGTTGAAGACTCTTGGTGAGCTATTATGTGCATTCCAGTCCTCCAGTTTTCTCCTTATTTTACAGTTACTATTCAAGCTAAGATGATTTTGAGGATTATTCTATACTAAATTTGTTTTTGCCTATTTGGTGAATAGGTACTCTATTTTCTTCTATGATGTTCCCTGACAGAGCCCCTAATGACCAGCATCTGTACACAGTATTTGTTGGGGGAAGTCGAAATAGAGATTTAGCAGGGGCTCCATTGTAAGAAAATATGATTCCTCGGCATACTTCTTTCCCTTTGCTTATGCTACTCTTTGTAACTCTTGCATTGACAAAATTTGCTATTCTTTTTTCAGGAAAGTCTTGAAAGAAATAGTGAATGCGGACCTTAAAAAATTACTAGGTGTAGAGGGTGAACCAACCTTCATCAAGTAAGGATCTCTATGAAATTACCAGTCAGTTTTGTTACCATACTGTACTGGTCAAGTCCTGATACTGGTTTATATAGGCAGAAATACATCTTACGAACCAAAATTACAACTTTGCTAAATCAATCCAAACTTCACCTGCATGAGCCCAGTCAATTACAAACTTGAAAGTGAAGTTTGGTTTAATCTGTTTTCTCACTGATATGTGATTTCAGCCAAACAAGACCGAGTAATTGGTTACCGTAATCTGGGCAAATTCACTGATGCTTTTCACCAATTATTATCATGTAGGCATGTTCACTGGAAAAATGCTTTCCCATTGTATGACAAAGACTATAATCTTGTTCTGGAGGCAATAGAAAAGATGGAGAAGAATCTTCCAGGATTCTTCTATGCTGGTATGTGATAAGTTGTTATTTTTGCAGCAATTTTTTTTTTCTGAGTTCTATAACTTTTGCACTGAGCGGTCCTTTTCTTGCATTTAGGAAATCACAAGGATGGATTAGCAGTTGGTAAAGCAATTACTTCAGGAAGCAAGGCTGCCGAGCTTGTTATGACTTACCTAGACAGTAAATCTTGAATTTGTGTTTCAGTTTTGTTTTACTCGGAGTAATTATTTCTCCTTTTTGCTCTGTATGTCCATGCTTGTGTTTTTGTCAGATAGAACGTGGGGGCTTTGAGTCAAAGGCGGGTAACAGTTGAGTCTATGCTCTTATTTCTTCTTGTGCTTTTCATGTCCACCCCGAAAAATTCCGTCAAAATTGAACATTTCTTTTAGCAGAAGGTTAGTTTCCCCAATAATTTGTTGTGTGATAGAATAATAGATAACTGAACTGCTGCCAATTACTGGTAATGAATCCAAAAGAAATCATGTATTGTATTCTTTGGTTATTATATTACACAAAACAATGACTGTGGCGATTAGTGTCAACAAAAAAAAAAAAGACAGCACATTATATGTTTCTCCAACTTAAAGGAGATGTGAATAAACGCATGATGTAAAATGAAGTTTAAGAATGAGAATGAGAATTGTGAAACTCTAGGGACTAATGTAGAAATAAAAAAAATGGAGTACAAATAATAAAATACAGAGAAAAATTGTGAAAAAAAAAGTAGAGTACAAATAATAAAAGACGTGGAGAATTTGGCTTTGAGCTATGAAATAATAATGTGGAGCTGGTAGATAAATATAATTGTTCATATCGCCATTGTGGATATGAATTTAATTATATATATTAAATAAGTTATTATATAATTTTATTTTATATAATATTATTATACAACTTAAATAAATTATTATGTATATAAATGATCTAATTATGTAAATTTATTTTGTACAGTATTATCATTATGCAACTTAAATGAATTATTATGCATATTAATGATATTTAATTTAAATAATAAAATATACATAATAATTCATTTAAGTTGTATAATGATAAAGTCCGTATCGATAACGTTATTAATGGTATTTTCATAATATTTTTCATAATAATATAGTAAATTAGGCATGTTTTCCTTCCTTCAAGACTTAATAGAAGGATTTGACTAATGATCAAAATTCAAAGTAAGAAAGTCTTACTTGGAGCTGGAGCCTATGCTAGGCTTGCTAATGCTGAGTGTGAATACAAAAAACTATGCAAGTGTCAACCAAGTGGTACATTTTATAATTTATAGGTTCACTAACTCAGCCTTTTTAATTTGATGGAAGGTTTAATTGTACCTATGGAGAAAAAAAAAATGGTGCACAGACATTTCTTTATTGAATCTACTCTGGAGCAATCTGATGTAAAAAGCAAAAGGATTGTGAAGAATATTTTTTTTAAGTCTATATTCTATTGGTTTGAATTTTCTTTCTGTTATTTAATTACACGTTCTGAATAAATTTCGAACATACGACCTCCTATATAAAAATAAAAATAAAAATAGTTCATTATCTGTTGTTAGGGGGAAAAAAGAGAAATTAACATACCAGTCCAAAAAATCTTATCTGTTAAAATTTGGAATATAATCTTAAATCATGTGAGCACCAACCCATATTTCTAGGCTCACTAGGGGACTAGGGATTACCAAAAGCCACTCTATTGAGGCCCAAAATCTAGCACCAATAGCATGTGCCTAATTTTAGTTGGACTTGCTAGTCTATACTTCCAACTTGGAACCTATGATTTCTAGAAAACCCAAAACTAGAAGAAAAAAATATTTCATTTTTTAATAAAAATGAGGGTTAAAATTATTTATTTTTTAAATATTTATAAAAAAATTTATTTGAATTTCGAACTTGTGATATGTCGTATAGAGATCATTAATTTTGCTATTAAATTAAAAAAATAATTCTCAAAAAAAAAAAGAAGTTTCATGATAAAGTCACCCATTTGAAATCATAGACATAACGAACAAATAAAAGCAGCTCTACGATCGAGATTGATTCGCACAATTTTATAAAAAATGGACGGTTCAGATTTG
Source organism: x Bolboschoenoplectus mariqueter (assembly GCA_037678475.1). Classification (NCBI taxonomy): domain Eukaryota; kingdom Viridiplantae; phylum Streptophyta; class Magnoliopsida; order Poales; family Cyperaceae; genus x Bolboschoenoplectus; species x Bolboschoenoplectus mariqueter. The sequence goes on from CM075273.1 coordinate 1,759,530, forward strand.
TTTGAGAGGCTTGCAATGAAATCAGTACAAATGAACATGAGATTAAATTTAAAAAAAAAAGGAGGAAAATGAAATAAAGCTGAGGTGTCATTTGTCGGACCTAACTCCTATTGTCGCCAAGGCAGCTACCATCTATAGGGGATTATTTTTCTAATTAATTAAACTCTTCTAAATTATTAATTTGTTAATTAGAGACCGTGAGGATCTAGCATTTCTTGTCAGAACCTTGTATTTTGGAATATTTTTTGTTTAAAAGAGTGACATTATGTTATTATAAACGTCAGAGAAAACACCAATGATAATAATAATTATTGATGAAATATCAATATAATTTAAATTATTTGAAATTTAAAATATGAGTAATTTATAAATTTAAAAATATGTCTATAATTTTTTTAGTTTTAAATATTTTTTCGAATTTATATGAGATCTTATGGTCGAGATTTCAAGAGAACCATTTTCCAATTAAATACTCTTCTTTTTCTTTAAAAGAGTGATATTATGTTATTACAATGTTAGAAAAGAATATCAGTAACACTAGTACAATTTTCTTCATAATGAACTCCATGGTTTTTAACTTTTTATTTAAGTGCGTGCATTGGCATGTCAATGTCGTAATTAGATGTGTCAAAACAAGTGAGGTACAAATGAGATAAAAGTATTTTTATATCAGTTTTATTAAGATTAATTTTAATCATGATATATACTTGGGGAGGTGTCAATTTGTTCTTCCTTCATTAACCAGATTCACTATAATTTAGAGTAAGTTCAGTGAATTGCCTTTCTATCATATTTGTGCAGATGCCATATGCATTTCCTGAGCTATGGGATCTTGAAAAGAAGCATGTTTCTCAACAATTATTGTCATAAAAATCAGTTTTGGAGCACAAAAGATTAACAAATTTAAAATTTCTACAAATATTTCTAGTTTTGGCTACTCATGTGATCGACGTATATGCTAGTATTGAACTTGTCTGAAACTGTATTAAACCATTTTCTGTGGGTTTTCTTTGCTAAAATTTGACCGAGAGCTGAACTATCCTGTCTACCAGGTATGGCTCTATCGTAGGGGGAGCTATCTTATCCAAAATTAAAGCTAAAGGGGGTGATAAAGGGGAGAAGAATGCCACAGTGAAGAAAAGGAATACCCGTGCGTCCTTTTCTTTTCATGGTGGTATGTAGGTAGATCACCGGATTCCTTAAGTTTTCGCGGTGATTTTTGTTCTTATCCGATGGAGAGATGAAGAGAATCGGCCCGGCGATTTTCTTCTCTTTTCAGAAAACCCGAATTTCAGAGAGAGGATTTCTGTTAGTTTCTGCCTTATGACGATCATAGAGAGAAGACGGTTATTGATCCATATATAATGAGTGTCGATAATTGAAAGATCGACAAACCAATGGTTATACCTTAATAGATCCATATTAGATCCAATTTATCTTTTAACGGGTTTAATTAGTTGTATTCTCCAGGGACCAATAACGTAATTGTATTATTACCAAACTTTATATAATTTAAACCATCACTAAATCATAAAGTTATTAATACGTGTTCTACACATTAAATGTCTCACTTCTCATGACACATATCGAAACGCGATAAATAATATTTAATTTGATCACTTCATAACGGGTTTAATTAGATATTTAACAATATATTATTCAATATATATTTATATTACATATAAGTAGATATAATTTTGTAATTAATAGAAAAATTAATTCCAACATTGAAAACTTGAAAAACCCACTCATATGCAAAATCTCAAACCGTAAAAGACCTAGATCCAAATATCTAGCACATCAATAAATACCACTTACTCAATTGAGATGGTCCCTTCAACACCAAGATTAAGAGCAGAGGGTTAATTCAACAATTTCATGGTCCCATCAGCACACAGACACAGTATTTGGAAGTTCTGAGTTGCACACTGAGTTGAGTTGACAACATATTTTGGTCTAATCTAGTGCTCTACTCCAGTTCATGCTCCTCTTAGGTCTAATGTCAAATTGTCAATACACATACATATATCATATCACATCAGTGCATTACATACACCAACTGATCAATGAAAATTGCTGGCGCATATTCTCTCTAGGCGCTCGCACGTGATGCCCAAATGCAACTGTCCAATTGGGCAGCAACCGGGCAGCAACTGGGAAGGAAGGAAGGAAGGAAGGAAGGAACTTTTAATAAAAACTACTTTGTAGTAGCACGAATCTCAGCGCAGATTGATTGACCGGACCGTGTGATTGGTGCTGCCCGGCCTAGAAGGAAGCGACCTGACCCATCCTATCAACACCAATTGAGGAGCCAAAATGGTAGAGGTGAGAGGTCAGATGTAACTTGTGCAATTGTTTTTTTGTAACTGTTTACTAAAGAATAATATTCGGAAAATGTGAAATGTATAGTGTTTCTATGGTTTTAGTTAGGCAACGGTATCAATGCAAATGGAGCAATGTGTATTTTGCTGGAATTTTTTTGCTCCTAACAATTTTTTTGGCACTTTATGAACAAAAAAAAAGTTAAGTAATTTGAAGTATATTATATATTTTTTTTCCGGAGATAAAGGATTTATTTTGATTTAAATGTTTTATATTTATCAGATATTTTAGGTATAAATTATGATGCACTGGTGCCAACACATAGATGATGTTAATTTGAGTACAAACTCATGTTACACTAATGATTAAACCCAACAAAATGGTTATAAAATAAATAAAGTTTGATCAAAGTATAGAAATGAAGATCAATGTCCTTTACTTTTTGCCTTCATGATTATGTCCTCTATTTTTATTTTTTGGATGTTATATAGATATTTAATTTAAAAATAATTGTGCTTGACTTTTTTTTTTATATAAAAAAAGAGAAGGATCACTTGACTTTTTTTCTTTTAAAGTGACCCTCCTCTTTTTTTAAATATAAATATTATTCTATTTGTAATCTTTCTAGACATAATTCATTTATTTAATATGATTATCTTTTGCCATCAATATTTTAATATTTTTTTTCTAGCATTCATTGAACAATGAACATCACTGGATAATTTGCTAACTCTTCCCTCAAATAAAGCATTAACCTTCTATATATATATCCAACACAAATACTTAGATTAATTAAACACACAACAAATAACATAATAACATATGCATGCTATATTACTATGATGAGCCAAAAAGGGTAATAATTGGCACCTAGGTTAACCTCTCAAGCAACTTGTACACATGCCTAGAGAAAAATTGTACATAGGTTTCCTGTAGAAGCAATAATAGTTAAGCAAACCCTAATCCTGAATCTAACCACAAACCTAACCCTAACCCTAACCCTAGAAGGAAACAAACCCTAACCCTGCCTCCTATGCATGTGAAACAAAAGGAATGCTTAATTTGGCATTAGGGTTGTTGTTGTGTTGACCATATGTTAGTCAATTCATGATTACAAATTGAAAAGAAATTAAAGATTAATTAATATTCATAGGATGTCCAATCTTTCAATGGGGTATCTAATCTAAGTAATTAACATTTTAACATGATAGTTTGTAGTGCAATTTATCCATAACAAGTTCTTTTAGATAATGTTTTTTTATGCTTGGCGATGGATGAGCGGTTAGCATGAGCTTTGAGAAAAAAGTTTGGAATTTGTATAGTAATATTTATGAAAACATATTAGACTTACTTTTCAGATTTCTTTTCGGAAATGAAAATACGTGTCGAAGAAAATTTTGAATTAATCTTCATTAGTTATCTTTTTTGTTATTTTATATTATTCAGGTTCAATTCAAAATTAAAAATCGAAGGACTTTTTATAAGTTCTAAAATTTGATAGATTTTATATGATAGATTGATCGTGTTTCAGATTTCATATACTTTAAGTATTATTTAATAGTCCATTTAAGATCATTAAAATTTATATAATTTATAACGATTCCGATTTAATGATTTTTGATATACTATTAAATGACATTTAAATTATATAAAATAAAAAAAAAACGATCAATTTATAAGTGCCAAAAAACGTCTATAATTTTTTTTCTATCTTAAAATCTATCTACTTAAAACACGATTAATTTATTTAAAATTTTATTATTAAAATTATTAAAATTATCAAAATGAATATTCTTAAGTGATCCTTTTTCTTTAATTAAACACCTGGCGATCCTCGTGGAACCAACATTTTAATCTGATACATATATATTTCCTCTGAAGTTGCTCCAAAATATATATATATATATATATATATATGTATATATATGTATATATATCATTTGTTCATTTTTTGAACAACATGTGAATATGTGATGGAATCTTTGCATGGTGATCCAAAGAACAATAAAAGCATTGAGAAGACAGTGCACTATTTGATTGATTGCTTCTTCCGTGGAGACATTTTATTTGGAGGTTTTCGATTAATGAGAAATACTTCTCTAATAACACATTAAATTTACATATATGGAATTGTTGAATTTCTTTTTTAAATGATTATTATCTCGTGAGCATGTCGATTTGTTCTTTTTTTTTTCTTTTTCAAAGAAAAAAAATGATGATTTGTTGTTGGTTGATTTGGAACAAAAAAAAATGATTTATATATAGAAGCTAGGAATGGTCTTTGTGTTATAGTATATATTAAGTAGCTTTTGTAATGCAGTTTTCTAATATCTTCTTCTATTTGAATTAAATGATATTAATATATTAAATTTATTGAACCTTAAAAAATATAAAAATATATTAATGATTTCTAAAATCAAAGGTTGGTTCACATTCAGGAACTTGCCCATCCTTAATTTTTAAAAAATCATTAACATTTTTTATTTTTAAGGTTTCAATAAATTCAATATATTAATATTAAAATTTTCAAGACTTGAATATTCAACAAGAAAAAAAAAAGACACCTATCCTCAAATTTGTGCTTATGCATTCTAATGCGCATCGAATCATAATTTGATCCGATGAATAAAGTCACTGTTGGATCATCAAATCTGATAATTTGCATGATTATTAATACCATCGAACGATTATTTTACCCATCGGATTAAATCTTGATCCAATAAATTAACGTTAAAACTCCCCCGCTTTCAATTTTGAGAGACACCAATTGCTGATTGCTGGCATAATTCTGATGTTTAAAACCCTAAAATTTGTTTTAGACACTGATGTTGTATCATTATATATTAAAAAAAGAAAGCAGGAAATAATACATGGTTGCTTGCTATTTTTTTTTTTAAAAAAAAAGAAGAAGAAACAGAGAATAGGTAATAATACATGGTTGCGTATTATCTTGCCACGTGGCATGTACTACTTGACACAGACATTGTAATCTTTGGCACCTCCAAACAAACTCTGATCTGATAAAAAAAAGACAAAAAAGAGTTTACATGTGATCATATAATTATATTTATATTTGAGCTAATTTAATTTTGTTGTATATGGATCAAAATTTATATTATAAAAAATTAAACTGAAATTAACGATTATGATTTATTGATTATTAATTATTAGAAATTTTAATTAGTAGTAGAATTGCTCATTTGACTATCAATTAAATATGTTGTGTAATTAAGTTTTAATAGATAAATGATATCATATAAGCTTAAAATATGATGCTAGTAATTCAAGATAGAAGATATATCTAGCTAGCCAAAAAGGATATAAAATTGGAATGAAAAAGATATCATTAATTGAGAAAAGTGAAGCACCTATGTGCTTTGTCTTAGCAAAAATCATATATTGTGTCATCTCATATAAAATTAAATTAAATTAAGCGACTAGAGATTTATTTTTTTCTAAAAAGTACAATAAGAAATAAATTTAGAATGAAAGTCGAATTTTTATTTTGGGAAATTTGATGCACCATATCCTTAATTAGAATTAATTAGAATGTGATGAAAAGTAATTTATGTGTTTATTTTTATTTTAAATTTCGTATTTATATTTTGAAAGTTTTATTTGTTTGAAAGGTATAAGGAGGTTTTTTTTATATGCTTTATTTCGTATTAAAAAATTTTCAATTTGAAATTCATATTTTGAAAACTTCATTTGCTTGGCATCAAATCTATATTTTTTTGACATTTTAGAAATAACCACCACATGGTTTATTAATCCAATTCCAAACAAAAACATATAGAAATTTAATGGATAAATTTCTTTAAACAATACATAAAGATAAATATATTCATTGAAAAAATAAAGAGAGTTTTTTTTTAATAAAGCAGACAAAATCTTCCATTTTCAATTGCTTTTTGGAAAATCATAGTTTTACAAAAAAGAGAAATAATAAAAAAAGTCTAATCCCTAACCCTTACCCCCCCCCCCCCCCCCCAAAAAAAAAAAAAATTAGAACCAAAAAAATGTCTCTATTATTAAAACGATTAAATCTATTCCAATAAAGATTCTTTTCTAAAACATTTATTTGAATTTAGTTTATCCTCTCCTATTTTTTTGTACAAGTCATAGCACACATGACATGAGCATTTAGTTTTATATTAATATATTGGTACTAAAATTAGTATCAAAGCATTTAATTATTACATGCTAATAGTTTTCCACCATGGGGGAGAGGATATGGACGCGGTGTTCGTAGACCAAAGGTATAAACGGAGCTGTTCAAAATTTGTATCTTCTTTTAGCGCTGGAGAGTCTCCAACACAGATCCAACGGATGGTACCTCATCAACGTTCACGTTTCATCAAGATTCGTGCCATAATAAAATCTTCATAGATTCAATGGCCAAGGTTGCGTTGGAAAATTTATAGGAAAATATGTGCTCCAATTGTATGATATTTATAGGAGTCTTATAAAATCTAGACCGTGTATTTCATAATAAACATTTTCTGATAAAATATGATAATTTTTTAATTATTATTCACACGTTCATCTAACCGATTTCTGATGCAAAATTAGAATCGATATAAACCGTTCGATCTGAAAAAACAAAAACAAAAAAAAACACTGAGATCCCACAAGAACTCTCATAATAATAAATTTCATATGTTTTAAATCCGCATAGTTATTATATATGATTAAATCCTAGCAACTACATTGATAAGCATCAGTTTGTCTATCTGGCATATTCCTATTTGAGTTAATTAATATTTAATTATGTTCAATTGTGATACTCTACAAAAAATAATAATAATAATAATTGAGCTTCAACTTCCTCCGTGTTATACTAATAAATGTTTGTCATTGTACAAAATATATGTAATTTAATGTATGAGATTAATTACTTTAATTTGTGATCAATTAATTGTATATTGAAATTAAACCTAAATGGGGATCTTTCATGAACATTTAATTAAATTTGGGTGGCTTAGATCCCTATCTTTATATTAAAAAGAATTATATATTGAAATTTCTATACATTTTTTAATTAGATGTTGTATTCTATTAATTTGATGATATAGATATCATTTAAAAATTAAATTCAGGAGTGTTTGAAAAAAATACAAATATAATATATATATATATATATATATATTGTTGAAGAACTTTAACATATGTAAATCCAGACAGGTTTAATTAGTTTGTTCATTTGAGATTTTATTATCCAAATTAAGATGCACTGAATAGTTGTTGATGATCTGTAACCATAAAATCATCTGATATGAATGGGAAACTGGAGATATCCAAAACAAATGAAAATATTTTGCACTGGAGAGGAGCCGAACGTCCCAAGAACCTCTCAATTTCAAAATCATTCACTGAATTGAACGCTTTACGCAAATACTTCAAGCCGAAAGGACCGTAAAGCAAAAGTGGCTTCTCTTTTAACTCACGGTAACTTTACCAATTACCCGATTCTTCTTGTTTCGTAAATAAATAAATAGACTTTTTACTGCGGTAACTATACCTAAGTACTAAACCTCACCTCCTCTATAAATCACACCTCTTTCTCTCTCTCTCTACTCCCCCCACCTCGCGCCTTCCTCTTTCAATTTTCTCAGCATTTCAAACAGACAAAGTGGAAAATGGCGGTGCTGTGGCAGGGCGCCATGGCGCAAGTGTGGCCTTTGGTGGAGTACAACCCCGATACATCACAGAAGCTTGTGGATGCGATCTCCACTGGAGCTGACGTGGCGGCGTGCCTCGCCGACCTGGCGGCGGACGTCAACTTCGCCGGAGCTGTTTGGCTCAAGTCGCGGCGTGCTGACGTTGTCCTTAGAGAGGAGGCACCAGATGAGGTACGCTTTGAGTATGAAGAGATTAGAACTGATGCCTCGCCTCTGTTTCTAGCTGCTCACTCCGGAGATCTATCCCTCGTCAGATCGTTACTTGTAAGTTCGAATTTGAAATTTTCTTTTGAAAGTTTGCATGATGAATTTCGTTAGATGATCAAACTAGGAGTTACTGAGCTGGTAAGATTCGTAGATTTTGTTTCTTCTAGTGCTTCGAGAAACTTAATCACGATCAGGACCTATGCATTTTCACGCTGGACCTTGCATTCAAACTAATTTCATAATTACCTTACCTAATCTTGATTTGATTTGACACGATTCTACAGTAGTTTGACAGCAAATTAAGTACTTGCATTATGCGTGCGATCATCATTTAATTTGATCGATGATCGTGATTTACTACTGATTTTGATTTCGAATTTCTTCTCAAAGTTCAAATGCCGATTGCTTTCTGTCAGTATCTAGTATATTTATTACCACTAGGTTGTGTACATTTGCGCCTTTGACCCTCGTTTTAAAAAACAGTCACACCTGCATCTCATCAACTTAAATGTACCTCATTAATTGATCATTCCCTCTAGTGGACTTCGAACTTAGAATGCCAAATGGACGGGTATCCTTCCCTCAAGATTCGTGTTTTCTCCATCAGACTCTCTTCCCTCCCTTCCCTTGTATTGTATATAGAAGTGTTGTACTGTTTCCGACACGTCAGCGCAGTAAAAGCTCTTTTTGTGTGCTTGACAGATTTCTTTTTTTATTTATTTAATTTATGCGTTTATATCGTATAGCAGAGTATCCATCTCATTGAGTTAAGATTTATATATTCTAAATCTTACAAAATGAATTTCAATAAAATATTATTCGATCGCGTTAAAATTCATCTGATTATATTGAGATTTGTGCAATTGCGTTGTAATGTAATACTGAACAGCAAAAAATAAGAATCTATCTTTTCACTAACTGGCGAGGTCTAATGTATTTTTTATACGTAGCGATAATAATATATTAAATTAATAAATCTAATATGTACGAAGGGGAAAATTTTACTGGGAGACAAGGGTTTACTTTTGTATATGGGTAAATTATTTATTTAATCGAGTTGTGCAGGAGTGGAAATATTAAGAGAGAATTAAATTGAAGACTAATTTTGTTTAAATTAATTAATTAAATATTCTCTTGTAGCCATGAGACATGGGATCACGTGAGGAGCCCAGATGTAGTGTTTAATGCTACGTTTATTTTTTTACCAGAGGGTTTTAATTGCAAGACCCTTCGTATGGGAAATTGGGAATCAATCCCCTCACGCTCCCTTGTTCAGATCTCCACCATTTGTATTTAGTTAGTGATTAAATGAGATGTCCCCTGAATCGTATTTCATAAATATGTACATAAATGTACGTAGTTTATTATAAGTTGGAATATCCTCAAAAAAAAATATTATAGTTTGGAAGTAATTGACAAAATAAAATGATTGGTAAGACGAGCCAGGCTGGAGTCTCTGGCAGTTCATGTCCTGGGTCTTTACGAAGACCGGGCTGGGGCCCAACAATGTACGGTGGTGCAACGTGTCTGATTGGAACCATTGGAATGGGTAGCTTTGAGGTTTGAGGCGACGATCTAATCTTGTCATTTAATGCGGACAACAAGGGACTATCGCACTTCCCGCAGTGCAGGAGTCGAAACCACCGCCCCCCCCCCCCCCCCCCAAAAAAAAAAAAATAAAAACAGTCCCACACAGAATTCGCCATACCTTCAATTCAGGTAGCTTAAGTTCTTCTGTTTTGATTTTTACGTGGCACTTGTTGTAGCCTATTACTCTTGTACAGTACAGACAAGAGGCTTCGTACAGTTGGGCTTTTTGTTTTCCACCCCAATGTAAGATGTAAGAAAGGGGGGAGTTTCAATCGTTATTAAATTTAGATTTGACGGATGGAATAATTGTTGGATCATTAAATCTGATATTTTATATTATTATTAAATTGTAAGGGCGAAATTTTTATATAAATTTTGATATCGTCAAACGATTATTTTATCTATCAAATCGAAATTTAGTTCAATGAATATTAAAATTTTCCTACTTTCAAGATGTAATAAAGTTATCTTCGGACATGTTTGATACTCGAGTTATAAAGTAAATTAAACAAGTATGTTTTAAGTATTAAAGATCTTTTCTTTTTGCAAAATATAACAGAAGTGTCAAGTATTGTAAGATGATAGCTAACTACTGCCACATGATATAGAGGCCTGTTTAGTAAATCGTCCTACAAAAGTTGAAATGCTGTTTACTTGTTCTAGTCTTCTAGATATCGTGTGGCTAGAAATGTTTCATGAATCACATTTTTATGAAAACTCTTTTCTGCAAAGAAAAAAAAGATTTTATGAAATTCTTTTGACAAAAAGAAGCCTATCCTAAAAAAAAGCCATCCATACTTGGTAGGTGGCCATTTGGGGAACGTGTCTGAGACTGGAAAGTGGGAGCCACAACTCCGAGTACTCTGATATTTCAGAACACCAGTGCAATCTAGACCTCTCCATTTTAAACATAACAGGACACCTCCATGTCCAAGTTCCTAGCTTTAAATGACATCTCCATGACTAGGTATGGAGAGGTCGGTTGCATAATCTGGATCCTCTTTATGGACAAGTCCAGAAAAAGAGGAAACAAACAAAAGGGAAAGATAGCTCAGATCCTCACCCTTCCTTGTGCTCTGATTCTGAACTACACCCAGAGGCCACTGGACCTGATATGTACGAACAAAATTGTCATACGCCTGGTCTTTGTCCTTTTTCTCCTCTCTCTTCTGCTGTGTACTGTAGTGCCAGCTGTAAATCCTGCGCCCTCTCCTCGTCTGTGACACGTGCTGTGTGGGTAAGTGTATATTGGCCAATAGCCCAATAGTGTTCTAAAAATGTCATGATTACATACATCACCAAACAGACGTGTATTATGGCGTACACCCTTTCAACTGAACTTAACACGATATAGTTAAATATTTTTTTCATCACTTTATAATAAATTTTATAATATTTTTACAAATTTAAATATTTATTAATATTTTTAATAAATAAGATGAAATTCCAAAAAATTATGACTACACATAACAATATGTAATATGTTGTAGGGGTCTCATGATACATTATGAATTGATACAGTATGATATATTATTTCTAAACAAGATGTGTTATAAACATATTATATCATAAACGATACATATCTTTCCTTCATTATTTATTATATATTACATCATTTATTGTAAAAAAATATTTTAATTATATTAGAATAAGTTATATAATTAAGACTTATATCCACCATACGATACGTTATTGCACGTCACTCTTTAAAACACCGTTGGCCAAGTAGGATTCGATACTTTATGCTTTTTCATCCCCTGCTAAACTCTTTGATTATTGAAGCCAGCTGCCCTGCTGGTTTCTACACTGACACGTGTTGCCGTACAGTATTTTCTTTTACAATAGTCTATCAAATTATAAGATACTCTGCCCAACCGAGCACCACAAAAATGAACTTGTATGTGTAGTGACAGTATGCAATGTTTTGAACTGAATGATAAGTAACAGTGTAATTGGCATTATTAATTTAAGATGCATCGCCCCCTACCACAACCCAAAATAATCATTCCCAATCAACACATTCAATTATTCAGCCAGAGTGAGCCATAAATAAAAGAATGTTGTTGTCCAAAATCAATTAAGCACTTCCACTATTCCACTACTAATTTGCATAGTTTATTAGATATGTTGTCCCAAAAGATCAGGAGTGTCATAACGACAACTGTTAAGAGTGTTGGTGGTATTAATAGTGTATAGATAGTCCTTGCTCTTAGTGGGTATAAAAAGCCATAAATAAATCCAACCTTGGCCCCACACGTCGGAGTAGGCCTGAACTGAGTAATTATGCACTCTCCATATCCAAAGTAGTACTCAGTATCTTTGTCCGCTTTTGTAACAGTTAGTATATCTATGGCTCCATGCTCTATTGTATTCTTCCTCTCTGTGGCGCTCATCATTCAATCCTACTAAATGAGTTATGGCCATAATTTGTTTTATCACACCACCCCCCCCCCCCCTCCTATTTTCTAGCATTAATAAATATCATTTTGGGTCCTACTTGAATATATTGCTCACATGACTTTGTCAAATGCATCCCCTAGTTGCATGATTTTTACGCACGCTTCTTATATATATATATATATTATTATTATTTTATTGCCACTGTTTTGAGACATTGTTTTAGGTTTGTGTGGTTGAGGTGACTAATTTGTTTGTACACTGAAGCTGTTTGGATCTATGTATTTCGTAAAATGTTTTTGCAGCAATATTTTACAAGATTATATTGTTGTGAACAAACTCTTCTGTTGAGTCACAGCCATTTAGGCTCGTGTTTCCTATTACTTCCTGTTTAGTATCAAACAGAGCTTAAACCAAATTCTTAGGAAGGCTTTTGTACGTACTAGCAAAATTTCTCAAAGATAGGTTTTAAATTCAAAACCAGAGAGTTTGGTGGTCTGATTCAGTAAATTCTAGCATATATTAGTGACACGCTCAGGTCCCTTTCAATCATGATATGTCATAGAGGATGGTTCAGTAAATGATAACAAATGATGTTCATACAAGTTTCGAGCCCGTTTTTAAGTTTAGAGGCTGCAGCTCCCAGATCACCCCTGATTACCAAGGGATTCATAAGAGTGTAATTTTTATTCCCTGTGAATTCATAGCATAAACAAAATAGAACAAAGAGAACCAAATAGGCCAATCTGAATAAGGAACCATTTCAGTACTAAGCAGGTATGATTATTACCAAATGAGCACACTTTCAAAATCTTAAACCGAGCTAATAGATGAATGCTTGCACAGGCAAAGGGCGCAGATGTTAATCAAAGGGTGTTCCGTGGCTACGCAATAACTGCGGCAGTGAGAGAAGGAAAGGCTGATGTAGTGGAGCTACTTGTAAAGGCTGGTGCTTCACAGCCAGCATGTGAGGAGGCTGTGGTGGAGGCAGCTCTGCATTGCCGGCCCTGCATTGCAGAAATTATAATGGAATCTGAGCTTGTTAGACCCCACGTAGCTGTTCATGCCCTTGTTTGTGCCGCTTCATGTGGATTTATCGATGTGGTTGCAGCTCTTATCAAGGTATAGATTTCATCTTATGACATCAATTCCTATTTAACAATAACTTGTAATTTTTCTTGCATCGTAATTTTGAGATTTCCTTATTTTTCTTGCTCATATAGTGTGGGGCTGATCCAAATGCAAAAGACCGCATGCTTCTGAGGTCCTTGAAGCCGTCTCTACATATGAATGTTGATTGCACTGCTCTGTTTGCAGCTATTGTAAGTCGTCAGGTTGCAGTTGTTCAACAGCTCTTACAGGTACCACTCCAGCTTTTAGCACAGACGGTACTAAATGTAATTTTGTTGTTTTCCCGAATTTGTAAATCCTCCACGTCTGTCCGGTTTAAATTCTTGTTTAGATCACTTCTGCAATTGAGTCTTAATTTAATCCATATTTCTCCATCAACTAAACTAAGGTTGTTGAGTAATTCTCAACTATTATCATAAAGAAGAGGAGAAGGTTATGCTTCAGCTTGGACTCACACTACTGTTTAAATTCATGCACGTTAGTTAAATGAAAAAGTTGCTCATACACTAGTCCTGTGCTGGTACCAGAGTTCCCTGTCACAAAAGTGCACCCAAGCTAATCTTGGAGTGCAGCTGACTGTAAGAAGAGATTTGGTATTTTACATAACAGCATAAGACCATGTATTTTAACATAACAGCATTTCAAAAAGAAAGGATATGGTAACTCCTCAATTCAAGCTTAGTAACTGGATCTCTGTATTTTAGGTTGGGGTAAGAAAGGACACAAAGGTAAGGCTTGGTGCCTGGTCATGGGACACCACAACTGGTGAAGAGCTCCGTGTGGGGGCTGGTCTCGCTGAACCGTATGACGCCACATGGTGTGCTGTAGAGTTCTTTGAGTCAAATGGCCACATCCTTCGGCTGCTTCTCCAAAACCGCTCTACAAACACTCTTCACCTGGGTAGGTCCCTTCTTCACCATGCGATTCTCTGTGGTAACCCTGGAGCAGTTCAAACCCTCCTTTCATATGGTGCTGATTGCAACCTCTCAGTAAAGACCAATAGGAAGCAGCACGAGTTTCGACCAGTGCACCTCGCATCCCGGCTTGGTCATGCAAAAATTCTACAAATATTGATTTCAAACGGTTGTGAGATTGATGCAAGAACAGAGCACGGTGATACAGCTTCGATCCTTTGTGCACGGCACAGGCAAGAGGAATGCCTAAGAGTTCTAGTCTCAAGCGGGGCTGATTTGGGAGCATTAAATTGTGGAGGCGAATCAGCTGCCTTGGTGGCAGATTCCACCCAGTGGGGTGCTGGGTTCCAGCGTGCAGTTATCAATGTGATCCGAGCAGGTAAAATTCCCAGATCAACAGACCCAAATATTTTCTCCTCACTAATTTTCTCGGCGAAGTGCGGTGATGTGGCAGCAGTTGATCTTTTGTTGACACAACCAGAGATAGATATCAATGAGCGTGAAAGAGATGGGTTTACACCAGTTATGGTTGCAGCTAGAGAGGGACATGTTGATGCATTTCGTGTTCTATTGTTTGCTGGTGCAAATGTGCGGCTGTGCAACGAAGTTGGCGAGAGCGCAATCACATTTTGTCAATCCAGTAAAAAAAGAGACTTGTTTGAACAAGTGATGCTTGAATTTGCCCTAGAAAATGGTGCAGCTGGTGGGTTTTATGCTTTGCACTGTGCTGCTAGACGTGGTGACTTGGCAGCGGTGCGTTCACTTGTGGGTAAGTGCGGAGATGTAAATCTTCCAGATGGAGATGGTTACACCCCTCTGATGCTAGCTGCAAGAGAAGGCCATGGCTCAGTATGTGAGCTGTTGATTTTACATGGTGCAAAGTGTGATATCAAGACTTCTAGGGGTGAAACGGCACTTTCACTTGCTAAAGAAAATGACAAATCCGGAAATTCAGCTGTGCATGTGATATTGGATGAGATTTCTAGGGTTTTGGTTGTGAGAGGGGCACAGGTGAAGAAACACACTAAGAATGGAAAGGGTTCACCACACTACAAATTCCTGAAAATGGTGGCACGCACCAGTGTGTTGAGTTGGGGTAGCTCGCGTTGCAGGAATGTCCTTTGCCAGGAAGTAAAGGCAGGCCCAAGTTCAAGCTTTGTTAAAAACCGGGGTCGGAGAGGGGATGCAAATGAGCCGGGCTTGTTTCGGGTGGTGACCATGAAAGGGAAGGAGGTGCATTTTGTATGTGAAGGGGGTAATGAAGCGGCTGAATTGTGGGCCAGGGGGATCAGGCTGGTAACAAATGCGGCTGTACACAAGAAAGTTGAATGATTGCATTTTCTTAATGGTTTCTCTTGTAGGTACAGTTGCAGGGTAGTTGTACCAGGATCTGTAAAGAATGGTTTGTGTCGGTGTTGTTGCCGGACTTCAGCTCGAAGTCGGTTTCCTTCTCTTATCAGAGGAATTTTGAAAATGTTGTAAATACATCATCTCATGGTTCGCATTGGTGTCAATCAGGTGTTGATCTTGCTGTTAGGTAGGTACTGAGGAATTTCATGTCGATGTAAAGGTTGTTATTCTGGCAAAATAGTTTGTAGATTTTTTTTTTCTTATGGTGATGTGCCGACCATAAATTTGACAGAGTATTAGTGAGGTTAATTTGGTCCTGGTATAATTATTCATGTTGTTTAATCCCTTCCTTGGATTACATCACAAAACGAAGAAAGATCGCATCTTGGCACAAGAAAAAGGTGGTATTTGACAAAAGGAAAAATATATACGCTGCACTTGATGAATGAAACAGAAACCACACAAAATATGAGGGGTCATTCTGAAATTAGTCCTCTATGTGGAGATAGCTGATACCTGAACCTGATATCCTTCAAGTTTGGGATTCAACGATCGTAGAATTAAAGTTACCATACTGTCAAAACAAGACCAGATCAGGACTGGACTATATCCTTTGTTTCCTTTCCTTGTGCACACCACTTCTTTGTCTAGATTACCAGTACACACCTCACTGTGCCAATGCTACCGTTCTGGTAAAGAATCCAATTGACTCAGTTGACTAGAGAGAGAGAGAGAGAGAGACAGAGAGTGGTAAAGAAACAGAGGGATGGGGGGTGCATGACATGGGGTCCTGGAAAAGATACAGGGGGATTGAAGACATCGTCTTATTTGGCATTAATGATTTAGAGTAATAATTATATTTTTTTATTTACATTTAAATATATTTATATATTTTTTTTTAATATTTATATTTTATATTATTAAAATTAAAAATTATACAAATTATTTTTATACTTGTGTAATAAATTTTTTAACTTTAATTTTTCTATAATTATTTAAAGAAAAAAGAGATAAATATATTTTATATTAATTATAAATACTGATAAATTTAGATATAAATAATTTTTTTATTTAATATAAATATTTCTGATTTGTACGTAAAAGATATAAAATATGAAATATAAAAATAATTTCTTAATGATTTAATAAATAAAAAATATGATATGACATGTATGGTACGGTCGATTTTGTCTTATTTTTTGTTTTTATTCGTAGTTGAGTTGGCGCTTCCAGCTGTGTGTTATTTAGACTTCTTTTGTCTCTGTCTCCTCTCTTCTTTTGACAGTCAATTGCACTTCTACATGGTCATAGGACTAGAACTGTCACACTCACATCTGACTAGTAATTTGTTTGAGAGGATTATTCTTTTCTTTTCTTTTCTTTTTTGAAAAGAGCCTGACTAGTAATTTAATTTGTTCTTTTCTCTGTCTCTCTTTGTTTTTATGTATTTATATAATTAAACTATTTCGTGTCAATAATATTAAAATTGGTTTAAATCAGGCATTGATCAATTTTAGTTGAACATGGTATATTTAGAGTGTAATTTTAACGTACATTCAACTCTTATTCAGTATATATTTGAAAAAATCATTTAATTTAAATAATTAAATTGTAGCTATGTTTTTTTTATTATTTAAATAGAACATATACTAAATTTAGTTTAATTTAAAATATATTTAGTCTTCTATCAAAAAATTTATAGTTGAATTTTAGTGATTTTATGATGAACAACCAATCAATTTTAAATTAACTCAAATTTAATACGCATATGAATCATTCATCTTGCACATCAAAACTGATTAACCTACCAATGCATTAATTGGACAGTTTGAACACTCTTATCGCATAAGCACTTTATATTAACTAAAAATATCTTTTTCTTAGTTTAGCACCTTAAAATATTTTCAAGTACTTGAATTATCATTCATCACAAAAAACAAAAAAAATGTGCCAAACGCACCCAGTTTTTTCTCCTAATGGAATCTGAAATTGTGTACTGAACTTTAACTATAAATATAATATGTATTATAAATAGAACATTGGAAATTTACATTTCATATGTTAACCAATTCTCAACTCGTTTGGAATTAATTAATAGCCCAAAAACTAATGCGAATTGAAACGGAAAGATCTTCAATTATGAGAACCTCTTTAAGAAATATTAGTAGAGATATACACATCAGCTGGTTTGCCCGAGTGGTTAAGGGGGAAGACTTAAGATCTTCTGCACTCAAGTGCGCATGGGTTCGAACCCCATAGCCAGCAAATTTTCATTTTTAATTTTTTCCCTAATTCTTCAGGGGAAGTTTGTGTTTCCAAACTACATAAACTCATGAGTAATAACATCTCCATATTCAAGCCAAACATAAAAATATGTACCAGGATGCCATCTCCAACATATATACTATCATTTTGCACGGATGAAAATGTAAAAGATATAAGAGAATGTTGTAAATTAATCTCTCCATTCCACCAAATAGCATCATGTTAATTGATTGTCTTCTAAAAATAAATGTATACTGAGAGTACCAGTTTGGATTTTGGAATGCTTAATTGACAGTCAACTGTGGATCAATAGCTATAGAAAATAGCTGGACTAATCTTCTTTAAATCACAAGCTTAATATAAATAATGATAGGTTTCGTCTCTTTACGGAGATATGCATTTTTAAATTCTACAAAAAAAAATTTTAAAAAAAATAAATATTAGAATTAATGGTACCTCTTATTTCAATAAAAAAGAAAGAAAAAAAAACAGTTGTACCAAAGTCTAAAACATAAATATGGTTTTCATTTTTAAATTCCCAAATGCTTACTCACAAAACAGCTGGATCCAAGTCTAATTAATTATCTTGAGCTAGCTAGGATTTAGTCTTACACAATTAACAATTAATTATTAATTTGCAACACTAGTTGGAATACTTGCAAAAGATAAAATATTTAGTGCAATGCAATATTAGAAAATGAATTATCCACACCATCCTTTTTAAAACTACAAAAATTTTAGAAATTATAATTATTTGTATCAATTGGTTTTGCAGACGTGGCAGAATGATCTGAAATCTTGCAATGCAACTCTGAGCCATTTGGTTCATCGGTGTATTATGGACCATGTCCATGTATAACTGCACAAAGAATACTTGAGCCGTTTTGAAGGATATATTATTTTATTTGCTTCTCTGGTACGGACGACATTTAGTTTGTTTTCTTGAACTTGTTCTTGATTTTGTGACAAGATTTCTCCAAAATGGTAATTTTTCTGTGACATCCCATCATCTAGAGATACATGTGACAATTAATACTTAAAAAATATAATAAACAATTTTTTTAGTGCATTATGAACTCCATACATTTCTGAAAAAAAAAAAAGATATGTATATAGAGTAAAGCTAGGATGAACTTAATTTTACGAAATATTTTACTGAGGTTAACTCAAAAAGTGATCGAAACGATTTCAAATGATAAATCTAAATAACTCGATAAAATTTTCATATCAAAATCTCATAGAATACCAAATTTTTTCTATTTTTAAAATTTTCTAACTATTTTTTTCGAATTTTTGAAGATGATTTTAAAATAATAATAGAATAATTAATGTTTTTATATGAGAATAGTCTATTTTCAAAAAAATCTGAAAAAAATAATTAAAAAATTTTAGTATTTTATGTGATTTTGATATGAAGAATTTTTGAATAACTTGAATTTATTATTTGAAGTCAATTTAATAAGCTTTTGAATTAAACTCACCAAAAGCTTGGTGAGCTTAAGCAATATATTATAATCTTCAATCGGTAATTCAATTGTATCTTTCTCATACTAATTCCAATTCATGTGATTTAATGATTATATATTTTTTTAGAAAGCTAAAAGAAATATATATAATTATCATATTATACACTTTATTTTAAATCATAATGTATTGTGATCAAATTTTCACATCAATGTATGTGATGTTCTTCTTGAACAAAACTAAAAGGATTTTGATGAATGAAGATTATTTAAAAAAAAACAGATTAAAGATTTACAATTTTCATGTAATACAAATTCACATGATTTTAAAAAATCATATTGAAAATATTGTATCAAATTAGATAATCTCACGCTGAAATTTCAGAAATGTCTGAACCACATCCATTAGTATTTTAATTACAAATTTTTAAATATTAGTTCTAATTTGAATGCACTAAAATTCTACTTAAAACTAAAAACAAGACCTACAACTTTTTATATTTTGGAAAATAAAACATATCAGGTCCAAGAAAATACAATTCTTATTACATCAAAAAAAAAGAAAAGAAAATACAATTTGTAAACCAAACTTGCAAATCTGTGCTGGAGAGAACAGCCTTCACTTTTATTCCCATTCTTTTTTTCTTTTCCTTATCTCCATTATTTTTTCACTGGATACCTCCATTTACTTTTCTTCTATTATTTTCTTTGCTCCTCTCCCAACTGGCCTCTCCAGTCTCTTATAAATCGACCCCTCTTTTCTCTCTCTTTCTTTCTTGAACCAAACCCCTTCTTTTTTTCTTCGCGCTGACAACCTCTCTCTCTCTCTCTCTCTCTCTCTCTCTCTCTCCTTCCTCTCCTCGTCTCATTTGGCAACATCCGCTCTTCACCATCTCCCATTAAACCCTGACATTTTCTTTGAATGGTGAATGCACCATTTTACTCGGCGAGATTGCACTTTGAATTTGATCTTTGGATGAGTTCTGAGACTTAGAATCATCATGGCTCATTTGGAGGAAACGGATGATTTTCTTCCTTCTGGCAACTGGAAGGTACTCTTTTACTTGCACATTTCTTCTCTTGTGATCCTTCGATATACCATTTCTTGAACTTTCTTGATTCTTTCTTTTTCTTTTTTAATACAAACAGGGAGTGTATGTATACTATATAGGCATCCATCCTCCTTTTCTACAAATTTCATTATCTTTATTTAGAAATTAACCTCATTCTTGTTCTGGAATTTATGGATGAATTGGTCTGAATCTGATCATATGTTTTCTATATTAAGTAATGTGCCAAAATTATGGGCATTTGAATAAATGTATTCCAGCTTTTTTGAATAAATGTATTCCCAAATGGCTCAAGAAATCTGTATATACAGATGATTTGAATAAATGTATTAACACATTTCATTCATTTGCAAATATGATAAAAATTACTTTCTTGTACGGCTATCCTCAGAGCATCTCATAATAAGAATTTTATCTAATCTGTCCAATACCTCTACTGACATGATCAGATTCCAACTGTTAAATGACAACACAAGCTATACCAAAACTTGTAGCATACACTGTGGTTTGGAGATATAAATCTCCACCAACACTTGGCAATCAAAGTTTTGTTCATAACTGGTCCTTAAAACATGCATTAATTAGCTCAGATGAATTTGATTGTAATTGATGTAAACCTATCTTCTTCTATGATCTATATAGTGTAAATTGGTCAGAAACCAAGGACATTTTTGTCAATGTTTTGATTTAGTTCTTGAATATCCCAAGAATTAGAGAAAAACAACATTGCCAAAAAGGAACATATTATTATTAGGTTTATGTGCAAATGTATTGTATTTAAGGGGTATTCTGCAGCCTTAATCACAGTTTGACTCAAATAATTCATGGACAGCAATAACTTGATATTACTTGCTCAAATATTGAATCTACCAATGCCACTGCTGACCTGTCTGAGTTTTGTATGTAAAATGTATCATATATTTCCGTCAAAAAAAATGTATCATGTTTTAGTCCTTAAAACTCAACCAGAGAACATGAAACCCACAATCAGTACCATACTTAGAGCTTTACTTCTCTGGTAGATCTAGCATTGGAACCTACAAGCACATATAAAAGCCGAAATATTATTAAATAATTTCATCGAGGGTCCTCAAATTATCAATCGGCCAGCATGAACAGTAAGGGCTAAATTTCTATTTCCTGTCTTAGTTCACAGGGTTTCAAAGTTCACATTTTGATTGACAAAAGATCATTGCACAAAGAGTACCTTCCACTAAAGTAATTATCAGCATTATGGAAGAAAAGGGGAATAACTCTATATGCTTAGAGACTGAAATTGTAGCTTTAAAATTTTACAACCAAAATGTAAGACGAGTAGTAATAGATCAAGGTACAAATAGGTGTACTAATATATTGCAATTGTGACTAAAGTGTAGTTTCCTGAAATGTAGTTGTATGGAGAGATGTGCCAACAGTTGTGGTCGCCTCTGCAAAAATTGTTGCATGTGTTTCCCCAGGTCGAAGCTGCTCGGCCTGGAAGTCAACCGGGTATACAAGCTCTTTCATTGGTCAATGTCAGTATCCACAAGTCCAAAACCCTCCTTCAGCATTGCTCAGAATGGAGCAAGCTCTACTTGGTACCTTTCTTTTTTCTATTCAGGAATGGATATATTGACAGCAAAACTTATTTGACAATTTAACAGCCAATGTCAAAATTCATCCAAAATAAAAAATCTAAAATTATAGATTTGATATTTTTCAAAAACTGATAGAACTGAACCATTAAAATTTCAAATTGCTTGTTCGATGAGTATTCAATTATGGCAGCTGTGGAGTTAACAGGAAGAGTGTTGAACTAAGTTTATGGTTTCTTTAATGATGTTGTATGGCCACGGCTTGGTAATATGCTGCCTCAGTGGTGTAGTGCTTTGAATATTCAAGATCTTCAATTTTTCAATTATTCTTGTTGGTGATGGAAGTAATTATTTTATTTTCTTTAGTGCCAAAATTTCATGCAGTGCAGTAGGTGATCATTGCTATTGATTAAGCAAATAATTAGCAATATAGCAAAATATATATACATATATATATCAAATTGAGGTCATTGTGTGTAGTAGTTGATATTTTTTGGATTTCATTTCAGGCCATAATTGGAAGTTCACTTCCTATAAAGTTTGAGAAGGAGAGATCTAGTCTTGTTGAAAATATTAAAAGACTCGAAGAATTGGTTGTCAGCGAGTTACGTTCTAAGGTAGAAAATTAAGTATCACTGGCATAGTTATACCAGATCTAATCATCTTAGTACAGTACTGATTTGGTAAAACACATTTCAGAATGATGCCCCCCCAAACTGCCCCACGTACATACAGCGCAAAGAAAAGAAAAGAAAAGAAAAAAATGGTTTGTGACTACACCAGTTTGACAGTAAAACTGGTACTGGAGCTCATTTTTGGGTACAAAAATCTAAGACCTTATTAAGTGGGTAGTCTTAGTGACATATTTCAAGTTAAATTTATTAATGTCTATAAAAATCTTAATTCCTCTGTGAAATTTCTAGCTTGTTGAGATACGTGTTGAGCTGGAGGCTGCAGTGTTCTCTGTTGACAAATCTGAGATAAAAATTGGCGAAGAATTGGTCAGACCTTTTTTCCAGAAAGATCCAAATGTCCCCAGCTCAAGTGCTGGTGGTGCAACAGATGAAACTGAATTTGAAGCATTCTACCATGCGGCCACTAAGCTTGGCATAAACTCCTACAAGACTGCTCTTGTCGAGCGGCGGTCCCTGAAGAAACTTCTAGAACAGGCCAGTACCGAGGAAGACAAGTTAAAGGAAAACATTATCGCTTACTTGCTGAAATTAATGCAAAATTATTCGAAGCGCTATCGTACTGAGGGAGACCCTGACTCAAGTTGCTCCTCCGCTCGCTCAGATGATGATAGTCAAATGAAAGGTGAATCTGAAATTGAAAGCATTGCCACCTTCAATAGTCAGGTGTTAAATGTCAGGGAAGAACAATCTGGAAGAATCCCAGCCCCACCGGAAGAGCTCAAGTGTCCCATCTCTTTACAATTGATGTATGATCCAGTGGTTATTTCATCAGGACAGACATTTGAACGTGTGTCTATTGAAAAGTGGTTTCAAGCCGGATACACCACGTGCCCAAAGACCCGAGAATATCTTTCGCATAACTACCTGACACCTAATTCCTGTGTCAAGAGGTTGATAGCAAGTTGGTGTCAGCAGAATGGTGTACCAGTTCCTTCTCATCCTCCAGATTCACCAGATATTACTCAATTTCAACATGCCTTGTCAGAAATGGGCCCTACTGTGTCATTTACCAGCCATGAAATCGAGATAGAAGAAGAGGAGGATGTGATTCATAAGTATAAGAGATGGATGGATACCTTGAATTTAGAGGAGAAAGATAGATGGGAAGAGAGGAAACGAGCTGTGCTGGAGATTAGGTATCACATAAAGGATGATGGAAAGGCGCGAGTAGACATGGGCAAGGATGGGTTTGTGGATCCACTTGTCAGGTTTTTGAGGGAGGCAATTTCAGAGAAAGACGATATCTCGCAAGAGGTTGGTGCACTTGCACTCTTCAACCTTGCTGTCAATAATAACAGGTAATTTGCATATATATACTGTTTGTACTTTTTTTTTTTTGGCTTACCTATTGTTTGATTGAAGCTTGTGTCAATGCTGATTTTTGCCAGCCTGTAGGGTTGTACCAAATAAATTGCCGTTGTCTTGGCTTCTACAATTACTATCTTTTTTTATCCATTTCAGAAACAAGGAGCTACTGATATCAGCCGGGGTCATCCCCCTCTTGGATGAAATGATTGATAACTCCTGGAAGCCGACCACCGAGGCGGCCATTGCTCTTTACCTCAACCTTTCATGCCTCAATGCGGCCAGGCCCTTACTTCTGCAGACGCGCATGACCAGCTTCCTCATTAGATCCATTCATTCAAATACCCCTCTTTCCAACCTTTGTCGTTTGGATGCCTTGCATGCCTTATTCAACCTCTCAAATCATGCACCGAATGTGCCTCAGCTGATCAACTTCGAAATCATCCCCCATTTGCAACCCCTGATAAAGGCCACCAAATCATGGGCCGACAAGGCTGTGTCGATTTTGGCATACATTGCACAGGAACCTTCTGGCAACAATGCCATTAGGAAGACCCCTGGTTTAATCAGTTCAGTGGCTGCCTTGCTCAACTCAGAAATACCATCCGAGCAGGAACAGTCTGTTTCATGCCTCTTGGCTCTGTGCATTGGGGATGAGAGGTGTGTGCAGATAGCTTTGCAAGAAGGTGTGATACCAGCACTAGTAATGCTATCGTCTACTGGCACGACAAGGGCTAAAGACAAGGCGGAACGGCTGTTGAAACTTTTTCGTGCAATAAGAAATAAAGGATTACCTAATGATCAAGAGGTGATCCAGCTTGATAAGTTGAGTTTGCAGGAGCCAGAAATAAAGGAAATAGATGCTAGTCAACTGCAAGAGAGAATTAGACGTAATGTAAGTGTAAATGCAGCTGCAAGTAGAAGTCCCAGTAGTAGTCATGGAGGTGACAGAGAAGAGGGCACAGAAAGTCCAAAGGGGTTGAGCAATTCTCGGTCGAGGCGGTTAGGCCGAACAATGGCTTCCCTGCTGAAGCCCAAGCACTATGCACGAAAAAACAAGTGAGAATGGAATTTGGATTGGTATTAGGGGGAGATGTGAATTCTTCTTTTTCTTTGTTGCTTCGTAGTTGGTCATTCTTTTTCTTGCACATAATTTTCTTTTGGGGTAAAAAGTTTAATTGGGTTGATTTTTTTTTTCTGATAAAAGGTTAAAAGGTAAAGGCTTTTCTATTCTTTTTTTAGTTGTTTGTTTTTGGTGAGGGATAGAAAGGGCTAATTTCTTTTTTTCTAAAGTGAGTATAGAAGAGAAAATGTACAGGGCTTTCTGCATTTTTTTTTTTTACCTTTTTCTTCTTTTCAACTTTCATTCAAATAACAGTCTTTGTCCATAGCAAGATTAATTGACTAAAATTCAGCTTTTCCATGTGGTGTACCTTTTGTTTTAGTCAAGTAGATGTAAGGTGTACTTAAATAGGTAATAGAAAGAAAGAGAAATTTCTGCTTTGGCATGAAGCACATCTTCTTTGTTCACTTTAAAAAAGTATGGTTGATAATTTTTAAGAATTTCTCGACTGGGTACATCAAAAGCCCGTCTAGCTCAGTCGGTAGAGCGCAAGGCTCTTAACCTTGTGGTCGTGGGTTCGAGCCCCACGGTGGGCGTTGTCTTTTTTCTTTTGTTTTTTGTTTTTTTCGTTCGTTCGTTACCATAACTTGTAGGATATGAAATCTGGGACCTAGTATTAAAAGGCTCTTGTATACATTTCCTTTTCTTTTAGATATAAACATGTGAAATATTATTTCAGAGAGAGTGGGCTTCAACTCCGCAGCCAAGCCCAATATAAGGACATAAAGCCCGTAAATTTTGATTGCAATACACTTCTTAAAACATGAAGGATGCTATGTAATTCATGAGAGAATTGAATTTCATGGATAGCAATTCTTAATTGGTCACAAGTTTCAGAATTTAAGGTTTAAAGTTTCTATCAGAATACTTCAGAAAAAGGTTCTCTTTCATAATGTGTAAATGGAAATTATTTCATTCTAAACATAGTTGAGACTGGCATATTGAGTTCATACTTTGTTACTTCATAAAAAAAAAAAATTTAATGTACACAGAGACAAATTGCAAGAGTCAAATACATTCTAAGTACATTCTCCTCTTTAATTTCTAGAAATTCATAAAATAATTTTTTGTTTCCTGTTGACAGATTAAGAGTTTGTAGAGAAACAAAATGCCTTCATAAAACCAAGCAAGGGGGACAAAGGAAACTCCAGCAAAGCGCTCAGTATGATTAGGCACCTAAAATAAATCTTTTGAGGTGTGTATCAGTTGCCTATTGTTCTAGACTCTTGAGGCAGATATCTCTCATCTCTCAACCCCCCCCCCCCCCCCCCCCCCCCCCCACAAACCATAAAACCAACCTCAATCAAAACAAAGGCTTTGGGCTAACAGCATAGAATAAAACGAACTTTGTATACCTTGATATCTCATGGCAAACATCAGCTGCAATTTGTTTGCCATTTCGGCGACCATCACTCTCCTCCTCCTGTTCTTCATCTCAGCACATGCCGAGATCTACTCTGGCACCACAAGTGCGCCAATCGGAGCCGCAACTTCAGAACTACGTCTGGTTACAAGCGGGGACATGGCAAAGCACATGTACCTCAGGCGTCTGGTAGAAGCCGACCATAAAAGAACGTGTTTGCGCCTGGTGGTGAATGCCCTCTTGAATAACGGCCGGATTTCTTACTTTGAGCTTGCGGTTTGGCCGGGGTGTTGTGAGGCGTTTGAGAACATCATGGACAAATACCCCGGAGACCAATGTAGGGAGACGCTTGTCGGACGGCCCCTTGGAGAAGCCGATGCGCTCATCCTTTTCATGTATTGTAGTCATGACAAACAATGACTTGTTTGCTTGATGAACAGAATATGATGAAGATATGAAATAATTTGGTTAAATTTCAGGAATTTGTCATGTTATGTTTTGGAAAAAAAATTTAGAATTCTCTTCAACTGCTCTATTAATAAAAAATAATATGACAAAAATTAAAATCCAGTTTTTGTATTTCTATTGGCTAATCTAATAAATTAGATTTTAGTAATTTAGAACTAGATAGATAAGCACAGAGTCTGCTGAGCTCAATCTATACTATCTTAATTGATTTTGAGAATTAAAGTGACTTTGATATCCCTAAATATAAATTTTATTTTTTGTATGTCAAAATACGGAATTTCTAATTAAATTATAATCAACCAAAAATCAATATGGATCGTTTAAAATTTTTATAATATATTAAAGCATTATCCTACAAGAATAAATTATCCAAACAATATATAAATTATTAAAATGACTTTGATATCCCTAATTACAAAATTTCTTTTTGATATGCCGAAATATGAAATTTGAAATTAAATTATAATCAACCAAAAAATCCATATGGATCGTTTAAATTTTTTTATAATATATTAAAGCATTATCCTACAAGAATAAATTATCCAAACGATGTATAAATTAGGCCCAAATAACTCTCTAAAAAAGACTCTTGAACCTACAATCAAAACATTCATTAGTGTAGTAACCTATAAGATATCTTTCAAACTCCAAAAATAACACAAAAATGATAATCTGAATTCACATCCGCTGCCATATTTTTTCTATAACATAAACATATTATAGTTTTTGTGAGTGTATAACATATAAAGTCCACTAAAATATAGTGGATTGTGCATTCATAATTGGAGGTAGAAATCCTTTTATTTGCATTCATATCAGATACCGTATCACACGGACACGTGACGGATTGCAATCCTTTTATTTGCATCAAAACTCGTGCTTTCACGAATCACGAGGTGTACAAAGGGCTGTGATTTAGTTCTGATGGTGAATTGGTGATGCTTCCCTTCCATCTAATTTTTGGTGTGTTTAATTTAAGAGAAAATTTATCTATATTCCCATCCAAATTTATAGAATTAGTTATCTCCCCATCAAAGTTTAAAATTTTGATATTTCCCCATTCAAAATCAGAATCCTTATAAATATCCCCATAACATATGACCATCCTAGCGCACCAGAGGAAAAAAGAAAATTATTTTATGAATAAATAACGATACAAGCAGTTACAACCTCAGCCATAACAAAAAATAGCGATAACAGTAAGAGAGAGGAAGCAAAGAAAATTTATTTTCTTTTCTTTTTTTCTGTTTTTACCATTTAAAGAGAAGGGTAATTTGGTCAATTTCATTTTTTAATTAATACTAATATGTAATTTAAATTGTTTAAAATAGAAAATGGGGATATTTATAAGAACTCTGATTTTGAATGGGAAATATCAAAATTTTCAAATTTTGATGAGGAAATAACTAATTCAACAAGTTTGGATGGAGATATAGATAATTTTCTCTTAATTTAAAGGACACACTTGTATGAATATGATGTAGCTATTTGTATTTGATATATTTTAACTAGACAAATGTATCCAATCAACAATTTTGAAAATATAAATGGATCTTTCATCATTTAAATACGTCATGTTTCAATTTTTGTTGCATTCAAAATATATTTTATTGCATGAAAATATTTTTTATAGTCATTACTATAATGGGTTAATAATTTTAAATTATATCAAATTTTATATGCACCCAATATCAAATTTTAATTAACACTGTTTTTTTTAAAACTCTATACCACAAAATCATAAAAAAAAACTGCTCAAATCAGCCAAGCAATTAATGAAGAAATTCCTAATTAATCCTCCATGGAAGTTCTTTTTTTTTTAATTAATTAAGCACAGTTCACAATTACTATTCTTTAACGTTTGCTTGTATGCTCATAAACACAAATTGGGATTATATAACTTTCCCCAGCTCCACCAATTAAACCTGACAAAACTTCCAAAATTTTATGAAAAATAAATAAAACTATACAACACAAAATTTACATTTTTCATGGTGAAACGCAACTCCGGCATCCCCGTCTCCGACGCAACTCTCCTCCTCCTCCTATTCATCGTTTTGGCAATTGCTGATGAAACAATCGAAGCGCCGGTTTCCTTTGAGAACAGTAATGCCGCAATCGCCGATGGTCCAATCGGATCCATCATGTCTGATTTGAGCCATGACAAATCAGACTTTGCCAATGTAAAGGCCAAGATAGCGTGCACAAAGCGACTCATGCAAGCCGGCGGCGACAAACATTGCATGGCTGTTTTACGGAGCTTTGTCGCCGTGCCGCACAGAAATTGTTGCAACGCCATGGCGGATCTAGACCAGGAGGTGCCGGAGTGCTGGGACTACCTGATCGGTGCGTCCCGGTGGGACAAACACCTGTTCACGCTTAACGAGCTTTGCGTCGCCGGGTCGAGCACCTGACGGGCCTGGTTGGTAGGCCCATGGGCTTTTTGGGTTCAATAACTGGTTGGTTGATTGGAAATATTTTTGTGAAAATTTTAAAATGATTTTTATATATGTTGTTGTGGCCTCAATTATCATAACTAAAATGAAAAAATTGAGTTAACTTGCTAAATAATACCTCTGTTTTTTTTTCCTTTTATTTTGTCAATTGTTTGATTTGACTTGGCGTTATGGATCTTATGTTGGGGTAATCTAATTCAACATGGGATGAAATTGACTAAATTTCCATTCAATTGATTGTTTTTTTTTAATTTGAAATATAATATCCAAATTGGAAACAAACAAATGTCAATAGTCAATAGTCAATAATATCATGTGCTTTGTTTAAATTATAATATGCGCTTGATTAAGACCGTAAACTCATGACAAAAACATGTGTGCAACTCCAGTATATTTCAGGAATTGAGAATTGAGAAATATAATTATATTATATCACACATGTTCCTCAACTAAACATTTTCAAACTCTAAAATCAAAAAATGAATAGATTGTGTTCTAAATTGTAATTATTCTGGATTGAAGTATGAAAATACACATGAGAAACTGAGAAAGGGGACATAAAGCAAAAAAATAACTTAACCAATATAGGTTCAAATTTTCTAAAGGATATTTTTGACAAATCAATTAAAATCTAATGTGTACCTGATCAAATAAAATTCCTAAATGATATTTTTGACAGATGGATCAAATTAAACAGATGATTTGTACACCTACTACAAAATTGCACGAGATTTGACTTTCCTCAAAGTATTTCTTAATTTTGATTAATACTTAAATTATCTTTACTCTGATTATGATAGATACACATCTTTAATTTAATTACAAATTATCAAAATTTGCAGAGCATTAATCTTTATATTTATGAAAATCAACTTTTAGTCTAAGGACTAACATAATGACTTCAATATACGAGATCACATATTCGAAATTCAATAAAAAAAATTTCACAAATATTTAAAAATTAAGTAACTTTGATTAAAAAATCATTTCAGGTAAAGAGGGGGGGGGGGGGGGGGGGGGTTGTGGAATACACATGTTTGAAAGGGAACTCCTTGAACTAACTAAATCACACATGAAATAATAAGGTTCTTTTTACTATATTCTTTTGACTGAAATTATTTCAAGCCAGCAAAATTGACCAAATTTAAGGTCAGACCAGCTAAAATTTAAAAACCAAATGAATTAGTTATAAGGATTTGACTCTTTGAGAGATGATTGGTCTTAGCAAATAGCAAGGCGTTCAAATTTTTCAACACTCCAATGAAGACGCCATTTTATTTAATTCAACATTTAAATCTCTATTACCATTTTTGTTCAATTTGGACCTATGCACATCACATCATCATACTTATTAAATTTAATAATCTGATTATTATAACAGTTTATCAAATTAAATTCAGTCCAATAAATATTAAACATCCTTCCATTCTCTTATCTTGAGGTCTCCGATGACACAAAAAAAAAATCTCCTTTTAACTTTATTCACAAAAATTTCAAAATTTTAAATACCCGGGAGAAAAACACAGTATATTCTTTTGCGAGTATGGTAAAAGTGACACGTGTATGGTAATAGATGCATTTCTGGAAAACCCCCTTTCACTTTCTGATGTCTTCATCTTAGTTTTTGTTCGTTACAAAATAAACGTGGCGTTTATTTTCCTATCTTTTATTGAAAAAAGTAATTTTCTGATCACAGGTTTCAGTTCTTTTATATTTAAGTTTTGGATATTTAAGCAAATGCTGAGAACCAAATTTTGTTAATAATAAGAGAACATGCATATGTATTATCCTCTAAGTACCAATTAACTACATCACAAAAAAAATTGTATAAATTAATTAGGAGTAAATCTTCTGTGATCAGAAAATGAATGCAATAAATAGTGAAAGATTTGATCCAATATTTGTTTCCATATAAATGTCTCTTAAAATCTTTCTTGTAAAATTCATAAGAGAATTTTTTTTTTCCTGCAAGGAAAAAAAATGATAATCACCAAATTGTTAACAAGATTTTTTTTTGAGATATATTTTTTAGAAATAAAAATAGTTAAATGAATATATTTTACTTGCCATATTAGCATTTGTTAATTGACAACTAATATCAATTTCATGTACCAAAGTAAATTGACAACTAATATCAATTCCATATAATAATTTTCTCAAAAATATGGTGTACCAAAGCAAATTTCTAAAAGTTATTACCTATATATATTTTTTTTCTTATAGTGCCTTGTTATTTATGTTAATATCCGATGGAGGTTCTAATACTTTTGTTATCCTAACCTAAATAATTAAAAAAAGAAAAGAGGCATGCTAACATTATCTACTATCTTATCCTAAATATTAAAAAAATATATTATATATTAATTAGCCCAAGCTCCGTAAAAATGCCAGGCAATAAAAATATGTTCCAAAAGCGCACTAACAACACAACTTGACCGTCACATACTGAAACAGGGAAAATTGAAACCATCTAGGTTTCTCTGTGGCATGCATATACACACACTCAGTGTAACAATTACCTGACCCCATATGTCCGCGCTCGCTACACTAAAGAATGTATAATATCTGACACAGTTGATCCGGGGTTGGTTGGTTGGATCGAAAGAAAATTCATGGTGGAGAAATTACGCTGTTGACTGTTAGTACCGTACTTAACTACACTCAAAGAGAAGAAGAAAACTGAAATCTGTTCCAATTCGTTTTCTCTTTTATAGACTCGCACGCACCTTTCTCCTCTCCTTCTTCTCTTGCGAACGTCGCGCACATCTCTCTCTTCGCCTTCCTCTGGTAATGAAATGTTTCTTCGTTTGTTGTTGTTAATTATTATTACTACTTTCTTCTTTCTTCGAATTCTCTCCTTTTGGGAAATTCTATCCGTTATCCAGTTAGATAGACAGTAGAGGCTGAGCTGGCATCCTCTGCCTCGCTGCACCGCGCCGATCCGACGATCGCTGTTCTCTTCAGATTCGTGCTATTTTCCCACCGAAAACCTCCAATGTATCCGATGGTTGGTAACGCGTCGTGCGTGGTGCAGTAGTTGCTGTAGAGGATAAGCACCAAGGCTTCGCCTCTCTCTCTCTCTCTCTCTCTGTGTCTCACTTGGGAAGCCTCTTGTTTTGCATCCGATACCTATCTATTTACTTAATTTGTTGTCTAATTATTTGAAACTGAGGAACAGTGTTGTCTAATTTAAGCTGAATTTTGTTTTTCTCAGCTTATCAGCATTACATTTCTAGTTAATAATAGTGGAGCTTGACTTTTAACTATTTAAAATCTCTTTGTTACTATTACAAAGATTCTGGAAATATTTCTAATCTATGAATCCTGTTACTACTTTGCCTAAATCTGTTTTGTAGAATTTTCTTTTGAAGATTTGAGGCAAGGGCTAGAATTATGGCTACAGTACCGGCTTCTTTCCCTCATATAAAAATTTGTGATGGCGGCTCGAGCCTTACAAAGATTGTGGATTTCACAAAGGTCTCTTTTGTACGGGGTCCACAAAGATATAGAAAGCCAAGCACCCAGCTGTCAGTAGCTAGAAACCCTAATTCAGGTTCAGATACAGTCGAATTAGAACCTGCTTCAGATGGAAGTCCCCTTTTGGGTATGAATTGTTATGATATATGTGCTAATTTCTTTGCTCAACATGGAATTGAGTGCTAAATTTCAAGAGGAATGATTTATTCCAATAAACACATCTTTTGTTGGTTAGGACTACTTTTTTAGATAATAGGTATTATGTATTGCTTTTGCTCGTGATGCCAAAATAGATTTTTTAGAAGATACATCCTATTGTCTAGAGTAAGCTCAATTGAAACGAACGTCCTGTACCAATCCTACAATAGGATCTTGAATGAGAATCTGATAGGTGAACTTTATTTTGATACCGCTGTCTTATCCTTATATTTCGTCCCGTTTTAGTATTGAAGCTTACTACGGAACATGAAAAATTATATGACATTGAGTAGACACGATTCTTCAAAAAATCTAATATTGCGGTGTGATTATTTATCCGTGGCAGTGCCGAGGCAGAAATATTGTGAATCAATACACCAAACATTCAGAAGAAAGACACGTACTGTGATGGTGGGAAATGTGGCACTTGGTAGTGACCATCCAATTAGGATTCAAACTATGACTACTTCTGATACCAAGGACGTGGCCAAAACAGTAGAGGAGGTACATCAATTTCTCAATACATTTTGGTTTTGCAGCCATCCTTGATTTTTTAAGTAGCAGCACTATCAATAATAGAAACTTAAAAGGAGAAATAAAATTGAAAAGAAAGACATTCCAATAGTGATAACATTTTGGTTTGCAAGATGGGTAAAGTAAAGAACGAATTTATTTCATCTCTGGACAGGAAAATTGGTAACAAGTTGGCATTCCATCACTAAAATATAATTGCATTTTAGTCATTTTCTTCTGCAAAGAACTTCTACTGTGCAATTATTTCAAAAAGGGGTGTTAAGTGCAAATCATGACAGAAATAGTGTTTTGGTTCGCAAGTGGGAAAAGAAAAGAACAAACATTTCATCTCTGGGCATGAAATATTTGTAGTGAGTTGGCATTCCATCACTAAAGTATAATGGCATTTTAGTCATTTTGTTCTGCAAAGAATTTTTGTGCAATTATCTTGAAAAGGAGTGTTAAGAGCAAATAATGATATATCATACATTATTTTTTGCATGCATTTGATGTTTTGGTTGTGGGGAGTTTATGGGGGTTAAGTTCACCATTGGTTGAAAGTTGAGGGGTATGGTTGGTTTTTGTTAGTCAAAATTCAAATGGCATTTTTTATAGTCAAGTTATGACATTTTTGACCATTTACTTATCAGCACATTCAAGAAGTTATATATGCAATACAGTCAAAATAAACTAAGAGTGTTCCCGAATATATTGCTGTCTCTTGTTGTTCCTTTTTTTAGGTTGCCAGTGGATTTTTTTATTTGTGTTTTTTTTTTTTTTTTTGGGGGGGGGGGGGGGGGGGGGTATGAGAGTTTCGAAGACAGCATTTATAATTTTCATGAAAATTGCAGCAGTTCGTTGTGTCTAACTATTGCATAAAATTACCAGAATTAATCATATGTAAATGGTCAGAGTTAGATAATAAGGGTGATTTGTATATAGCTAGCCTTTTGTTGGGATTTTTGCAAGACAGCTTCCTGTATTATTGCACAATCAAACAGGAATCTATCTAATTGAAATAATAAACATGATTTTTCTAATTGAAAGTTGACTATATTTAATTGCGACAACTCAATTAAGTAGATTTGATTTATTATGTATCTTTTGTAATGGTCCTTCTTGTCATTTAGAGTTGAACTAAAAGTAGGAACTTGCTTTCTTATTTCTCTGCAAAGAGTTACCTTTATTGCCAGAAACAAAAAAACTGAGGGCTTTTTTAGCAACCTTCTTGAACAATGTGATGCTATTTTACCAATTTTCTCTTTGGTATAATTGTTTTATGGTAATTAATTGTTGGTGATGAACAAATGATAAAGCTGGTATTCTTGATAGGTTATGAGAATAGCAGACAAGGGTGCTGATTTGGTAAGAATAACTGTGCAAGGAAAAAGAGAAGCTGATGCTTGTTTCGATATTAAGAACTCCCTCGTCCAGAAAAAGTGAGCTCCTTTGACTTATTTTTATTTTAATTGTACATGTATGAGAGTTCAGAAAGTATATGTTTGTAATTGTCTGTTTTTGCCTTTTGCAGTTATAATATTCCTCTGGTGGCTGACATTCACTTTGCACCTTCAGTGGCATTGCGAGTCGCTGAGTGCTTTGACAAAATTCGTGTCAACCCCGGAAACTTTGGTATTTACTCGACTACGTCTTTTTTATTGGTCAAAATTCATATTAGCAAGTTTTTTTTAATACAAATGCACTTACAGCTGACAGGAGGGCCCAGTTTGAGCAACTGGAATACACCGAGGATGATTACCAGAAAGAGCTCGAGCATATTGAGAAGGTACATGGTGAATATAAATTTTGACCCTTTGAAAACAAACAACTTCTGTTTTGCCCACTGATTCAGAATTCTTTTCGGTCAAGTATTAAGAAGTTCTCATTTCTGGTGACTATGTAGGTTTTCACTCCGTTGGTCGAGAAATGTAAACAATATGGCCGAGCCATGCGTATTGGCACAAACCATGGAAGTCTCTCTGATCGTATCATGAGCTACTATGGTGATTCACCACGTGGAATGGTAATTTTCTCTTTCCTTTAAAGATATAATTTGTCCATTTTCTCTCATGTAAGCTCACAATGTCCTTTGCACTTGTACCCTCTATAATCCAACATATATTCAGGAAATTATCTATCAGCAAAAGAAAAGACATATTGCAAGCCTCTGAAATATAGTATTTGCATTACTACAACTAGAAAATTGAGCATCTCAGAACTATAGTACCTTGGACCTCACCAACACCCCCCAAAATCCAGTGTAAAAATATCGAATTTCGGATTTTTCAAGCATGTCCTGCCAGCTTAAGGGCATTTACCTAGAAACAGGTTCCTTGGGGGATTTTATTTTTCTATAGTATTTATATTAGAAATTATTGACTAATGTATTGTTATGCGGGAACAGGTTGAGTCGGCATTTGAGTTTGCACGGATATGCAGGAAGATGGACTTCCACAACTTTGTGTTCTCAATGAAGGCAAGCAACCCAGTGGTGATGGTACAGGCATATCGGCTGTTGGTGGCAGAGATGTATGTCCATGGGTGGGACTACCCCCTCCACCTTGGTGTCACTGAGGCCGGCGAGGGTGAGGATGGCCGCATGAAATCTGCCATCGGCATTGGCACTTTGCTTATGGTATGGCTATCATTCTTTTGTTTTGCCTCTACATACATGCGACATATATACTCTATCAACATATGCCGGGTTCTTTTGAGATAGATAAAGGCAATTGAAGATAAGAGGATTATATTTTACCTCCTTCCATGTTTTTTGGAGTTATGCATGATTATTTTTTGAAGATATTTGGAGGTCCCATAGGGCAATCTGAAACTTGTTTTAATAAGGTTGTTTCTTTTATTTCTGCAAAACCTCAAATTAGTGCAATGAACTTGAAGAATCCTGGTTGGATCTTTCAGTGTTTAACCTGCTCAAACAATCTGGAATTACAAGAAATAACTGGACTAAAATGGGAATGCACATTTCTTTCAGGATGGATTGGGTGACACAATTCGTGTCTCCCTGACCGAACCGCCAGAGGAAGAGATTGATCCCTGCAGGAGGCTGGCTAATCTTGGCACAATAGCCTCAAGCCATCAAATTGGGGTGGTGAGTTCTTATCTTCTTTTAATGTCCCTCTTTTTTTGCATTTTCATTATGTAACAAACTCAATTAATAGATGATCTCTGTGGTAATTCCCTGTAGGCACCTTTTGAGGAAAAACATAGGCATTACTTTGATTTCCAGCGTCGAACTGGTCAGCTTCCTTTGCAAAAGGAGGTTAGCATTAACATTTCAGTTTTCCACTTTTATTTATTACATGGAGCAGTTCATTGAAAATGTAAATTTGTTCTTGTCTTAGACGGTATAATTTTTTTTTCATGAGAATAGGGGGAAGAAGTAGATTACAGAGGAGTGTTGCATCGTGATGGCTCTGTTCTCATGTCTGTTTCCTTGGATAAGCTCAAGGTATTCTTGAAGAAAAATATCTTTATTATTTCTTTTCTGCGTAATTTATTTTGTTTGCAAGAAGTTTTTTCAATAAATACTGTAAATTTTTTTTAGGCTCCAGAGCTTCTGTACCGGTCTCTCGCCGCAAAATTAGTTGTCGGCATGCCTTTCAAGGTAACATCTTTTCTTCTGTCTTTTTGGAAATCTAGTAGTGTCTTTGTTTGAACATTTTTTCTTTTTTCTGTTTACTTTATGAGAAAATATCCATATGGATTTCAGGATTTGGCGACTGTGGACTCAATTCTTCTAAAAGAGCTTCCTCCTGTCGATGATGCTGATGCGGTGATTATTATCTTTTTTTTTTCTTTCCTCTGCCATTCATCCATTTTTCTCAACTTTACAAAAAGGATTTTTAATAACCTTGTATGTTGTGAATATTTCAGAGGTTGGCTCTTAAAAGATTGGTGGATATAAGCATGGGCATAATTGCCCCATTATCAGAACAACTGACAAAGCCACTACCTCATGCCATTGTTCTGGTAACCCTCAAGGAGCTCTCGAGTGGTGCACATAATCTTCTTCCCGAAGGTATTTTTAAAATAAATAAATAATTTAGAAGTGTCCTTGTATTTATTTTTGTGCACAACATGTTCTACTGCTTTATCCTTGTTATTGGTTTTTGTCTAATTAGTACCTTTTCCAGGCACAAGACTGGCTATAGCTCTGCGCGGTGATGAAACTTATGAAGAAATAGAAATTATAAAAAGTGTTGCAGATAATGTTATTATGGTGTTACATAACCTTCCTTATGGTGGCGAAAGAGACAGCCGAGTTCATGCTGCTAGGAGGTAACTAACCTTTTCTTTGCAAAATGTAATAGAAAGAAAAAAATGTTTTTTTTATTACTATCAAGTATTATTGATGACAATTATCAATTCTTGGGGTCTCCCTAAAAGGTATCCTGTTGCTACCAAGAATTATTTTTATTAGTGCCAATCCAATTTTTCCACTAGCATGTTTTACATTAGCACCAATTCAGTTTGCTTCACTCAACCCTAATTACCTTTGACTAAGATTCAATCGTTGCCTCAATTTCCCCTCCTTTTTATGATGCAATTTAACTCCTTGCCAAGCTAATGGCGACAATAGCTTACTACTATCTTTTTTGGATTTAATTTTCAGGCTGTTTGAATATCTACAAGAAAATGGTTTGAACTTCCCTGTAATTCACCATTTAGAATTCCCGAAGAAAATGCACCGGTAAGTCTCACCTTCACTAATTCTATCCAATGTAAATCTTTAATAAAAAATAGTTGGTTAATTAGTAATGTCTCGTCTCTAATCACATCAGGGATGACTTGGTTATTACTGCGGGTTCAAATGCGGGCGCTCTTTTAGTTGATGGGCTTGGAGATGGTGTATTGCTCGAGGCTCCGGATCAGGAGGTCGAGTTCTTGCGAGACACTTCTTTTAACCTACTTCAGGGATGCAGAATGCGCAACACCAAAACCGTAAGTCGACTTGCATATATGTGCGCTGTAGGTGTGCAATTGCATTTGACCAAGTGCTGCCAATTCAAAAAAAAAAAAAAAAAAACCAAGCAAAGGCCCGTCTCAAACAATAGCAGGCTATCAGTATATGTCCAGTATGGCCTTATTTTACTTATTCCAGTGACTCTGACTAAGCTGCAGTATTTCATAAAAACTGAAAAAAGCACAAGAAGTAACTTAACAAGTCAAGAAGAAAATTGGCCAAAATGATTTAAATTTTAGTTCAGTACCCTCTGGTATGGTGGACGCACTTCTAAATTATTTATTTATTTTAAAAATACCTTCTGGGATAAGCTTATGTGCACCACTCGAGAGCTCCTTGAGGGTTACCAGAACAATGGCATGAGGTAGTGGCTTTGTCAGTTGCTCTGACAATGGGGTAATTATGCCCATGCTTTTATATCCACCAATCTTTTAAGAGTCAACCTCTGAAATATTCACACATACAAGGTTAGAAAAAATCCTTTTTGTATGTATGGAAATGGTGATATCTCATTTTTTTATTAAAATTTAATTTATAGGAGTATGTGTCATGTCCATCATGCGGTCGCACACTTTTTGACCTTCAAGAAATCAGTGCTCAGATCAGAGAGAAGACCTCACATTTGCCTGGTGTTTCAGTGAGTCCATTTATTCTTCTTTTTTCGTTTTTTTTCTTTTGAGTGGGTTACATGTGTATGCTCTTTTGTGTTCATAATTTAATAAATTGATTATCATTTCGCTAGATTGCAATCATGGGTTGCATTGTCAATGGGCCGGGAGAGATGGCTGATGCTGATTTCGGATATGTCGGAGGGGCTCCTGGGAAGATTGATCTCTATGTCGGCAAGGTACTTTTCTATGTCAAGTAACTTTTGGCTCTTTTTGTCATTAGTGGTTTGACCATAGGTTGTATTTTTGCTACAATTAGCCAACTTCCACTATGCAAGGTGATGCGGTCAGAGATTAATTTGTATTTCAAGTGTAGTGCTGTCACCGCTGTAGCCTTTTGCATATTATACTGTTTTTGCCCTAGTCTTTGATATAATGCATTTTTGTATCCAATCTCTATCAATCCAGTATACTATTCTCAAGTAGTGTATATCCTAAAAAATGTTCTATAAATTTAATTATGTGATCAGTGGTCATGATTACTTTTATTTGAACCCTACAGACAGTGGTAAAGAGAGGTATTGCAATGGAGCATGCAACAGAGGCATTGATTCAGCTGATAAAGGATCATGGCCGTTGGGTTGATCCACCAGTTGAGGAGTAAATGTTGTAAAACTCTACAGACATTTTTATTCTTTAAATATTAGAAGATGCAGATATCAGAAGGAAAAAAATAATGTCAGATGTAGCTTATTTATTGTCAAATACTTGAGAAATATTAATAAAGCCAGTTTGAGTGAGCCTTTACCAAATTAGCTGTATGATATGGAGTTCATGTTAGAAGATTTTGAGAAAAAAAAGGGTATGTTGAAAAGAGTTCTATTGTACTTCATTAGTAACTGAAATTTTAGTTGTCAATGTATGATTCCTTTCAAATTTCTTTACTAAATAGATCTCTTGTATTTCATCCTCTTGTCTTTAATTCTTCACTCCTAACAATTCTAATACAATGTTATCACATTATATGTTGGAAATAATGGAAGTTGCATATGTTAGCTATCGATCTTTAGAAGTCCTTATTTTCATTATATCAAATTTGGTTCATAAATATATCATTGTAATGGAATACTCTGCATATAGAAATATAACTTATAAACTGGTTTGTGTGACAAGCACATGTTACAAAATGGTATCTATGGCGTGCCCAAGAATTGAACCGCTCTGAGTCATAAAGAGTTGGTCAAAATGGGGCAAAAATTATTGTTGATATACATTTGTAACATGTTAGTGTGTGAATTGAAGTTTTTAATTTAACTGCTGCCTCTTATACAAAGTCTGACAAACACAATAAAAAGTCATCTGAAAAAAACAATCAAAATGAACGGACAGATTTGCTTCAAATCTTTACCAAGTATTTGCACAAGATCTTATTCATGCTAATTTAGACGTTTGATCAAATTACATGTAAATATTGTGCTCTCATACATTGATTTGTACCAATTTTTCTCTAATAAAGGAAATAATAGCATTACAAATTCCTCGTGTATATTT
Source organism: x Bolboschoenoplectus mariqueter (assembly GCA_037678475.1). Taxonomy (NCBI): domain Eukaryota; kingdom Viridiplantae; phylum Streptophyta; class Magnoliopsida; order Poales; family Cyperaceae; genus x Bolboschoenoplectus; species x Bolboschoenoplectus mariqueter. Next base: position 1,800,232 of record CM075273.1, read on the forward strand.
TGATGTTTTTTTAACAACAATTAAGTTGGCAATAGACTCATAAAACCTCTCTATTTTAACTGTAAATGTATATGCAATCATTATTTGCTTCGTTTTGATCCAACCAATCATCCTTTGGAGATGATTTGTTTATTTTAATTTTCTGCAAATTCTTCTTTACATTATGCAAGCTAATATTTTTAACGCTAGTAATAGGCATTAAAAAAAAGAAAAAAAATAACTAGGTTCTTTTACTACATTGTGCATCAAGTTACCGTTACAATATTAGAAAAAGAAAAATGGAGACAACCAATAAGAAACCTAAAGAACTAAAAAGCAAAAAAAATGGATTTAGTATCTGAGGCAGCAAAACACCGAAGTATTTGCATGAGATACATTATTCTAAATTTTCTACAGAAAACTAAACAGTCTTGCTGATGAAATTATTTTCATCACAAAAAGAAATCTGCCTAGTTTTTTTTTTCCACTTCTCAACGAAGATTTTTCTGACTCAGCATCAACTATCCTTTTGTACCGAAAAATCAATGATTAGTTATTTTTTTTTTACTTTTTTCTAAATATTGAATTTGATTGCTGAACTTTTAACTTATTCCCACAAAATCAGTGAACTTTGTATTTTATTAAAATTTGATCATATGGTCATCACTTTCATCCAATGCACACACCGACCTGACATGATAAGATGACGAAGGCCGTGTTTTTAGTCGCCCCCGTCTGTGTCTTGGATGGAAATAGTGATGATGAAGTCACAAAATCCAAATTTTGTGACTAAGGAGGAATAAATCAAAATCCAGTGATCAAATATGAATTTTGGATGAATTTTAATGACCTCTGAGAAAAAAGGAAGTCACCCATCATGTATCATTTCTCCGGTGGCTTCCGCAAGTGCACTTCTCTTGTTCTTGCTTGAGAATCTGCAAAATTTAAATACAATTAAAAAAGACGCAACAATTCTACTGTTCCTCTAGGCGAACAAATGATTTCAAACCCGTATAAATTCAATAAATACTTGATAATCAACCTACCTCAAGTTGGTTTTGAAGCACTTTTATGTGCTGTACTGCCAGGTCCAACATATCTGCAGTGCTCGTTTGCTGTTTGTATTGGAGAAATTAAGATTTAATTAATTGTAAATTTAGATTAATTGAAATGGGTCAGTGAAAAAACACTTTTCCAAAATAAAAAAGAGGAAAAAAAAATGAAAACTAATTGCAATGCAACTGTTAACCTTATCCATGTTAGGCACTAGCTCCTGGAGCTTCCTCAACTTCTCGCTTATTCTTGTTCTTCTCTCCTATAATAATCATTATAAAATATAAATAAGAAAAAAAAATAATTCTAGTTTTATAAAGTTTTCGAATTCAGACAGGTGCAATAGAAAATAATAAAAAAATACTGTTATACCCTCTCGGCAATACTTCTAGGGTGAGTGGCGCAGCCGCGCTTAGCTCGAACTTTGAATGGTACTTGATCTTGTTGTTGCATATGTAAATACTTCTCTACTGATCCCATTTCCAACGATGCCCTTGGAAACCCGAACTTCACCGTAAATTGTGTTAGTTCAGAAAGAAGGTCAGAAGTATAAAACTTAATTTTTGATGTACAGTTATGTAGAACATATGCAACATATTGTCTATGTCTGGAAAATTGGACATGCCATGGCCTAACATTTATCGGTAATGCATAGAAAGGAACCTTTTTTCTCCTTCCTTCTATTGTTACTTATGATACTTAGTATTATTCTCACGTTTTCAGAATATGGTAATTAATCATGGACTCTGTCAGATCAGCCGGTACAAAAACATAATTACTGGTATAATTGACTCAAGATAACAGATATTTTAACAAAAAAAAAAGGGTAATAGAAAAATAAACAAATTCTGTCATTGTTAACCAATGTAACTGGTACCTGAGAATCAATGTTGCTAAGACTAGTAATGATATCTCCATTGTTATCCTTCCCTCTTTTATTAGCTGATGCAGAGAAAACAATGGAATTGGTGTCATCCCATGAGCCAATGGAGAAGCCGTAAGAGCGGGTTTCATCAGAGTGGGCCCCACTGCCACCTATGCTTCCTCCTAAATCAGGAATTTCATCCTCTGAAATCTGAGATAGTGTGCTTTGCCTTGTGAAACTCAATTGGGATTTTAACCTCCTGTTGTTAGCTGTCGGAGGGTCTGAGATGTTAATTTGAAGTAAATTGTGTAAGAAATTAGAATGAATAAATTCTGAATAGATTGAAAATACAACAATATCATTTGCTATCTCGAGATAATATTATAAAAAGTCCTAAAAGTGATCTAATTCTAAGGCATCAGAATGGAACAAAACCCGCTACACGTATTACTACACGGCAGAAACCGCAGAATATCTCGGTCTAAGCTTAGGAGCTTAAAAAAATGACCCCTCAAAAGTTACATGAGCGTTTGCACGTGCTCCGCACGTGATATGGATCCTAAAGGAAAAGTAAAGGGAGGTGAATATGATGCCGCAATGCATCGCGCAAATGCTTTTCAGATAAGGCCAAAATAAAGAAGGGTTAAAAACACTAGCATGAGGCCTACCCAAAACCTAAACCTATAAACCTCGACCTAGCAAAGGCACCAAACCAATCCAAACCAATCCAATCCAATCCAATCCAATCCAATCCAATCAGATGCTTCAGGTGGGCCCCACCGCACTTCCCTCCCTCCATCCGTCGACGAATGATTGACCCACCTCCCAGAAAAATCGAACTTATTTTATAGAAGAAAAATATATATGGAAAGGGGCGGGGGGATGCATCTAACCTTTAGACAACTGGCAGACAGGAATGTCATTTTCACATAAACAGTTAATTTAATGGGGCACGCTTAAAAGGCATTTCTGATCCCCTCACGTGCAAGACATTTTTTTTTTATAAAGGAAGGTGATATACAAATACGCTTATTTATATATCATCGTGATACCGACTTAATTATGTATATCAAATAAATTATTATATATATTAATGATTTTATTATGCAAATTCATTTTATATAATATTATCATTATGCAATTTAAATGAATTATAATGTAAATTAATGATTTTATTATGCAAATTCATTTTGTACAATAATATCATTATGTAACTTAAATAAGTTATTATGCATATTAATGATATTTAAGTTAAATAATAAAAATATTATACATAATAAAGTCATTAATATATAATAATAACTCATTTAATGTATATAAATAAGCTTATATCGATTACGATATCAATAACAGTATCTCCATAACATTTTCCTTTTTTAAAATATTATGTATTTTTATATCATCTCTAGTTTTTTTTTTACTAAAATTGATTGATTTATTTATCAAGTAATTTATTTGGAAAATAAATTGTTAAGTTTTATCGATTTTGTTTTTCAATCAAAATTCATTTTTTTAAAATTTGATATATTATATATATCTCAATGATAAATAATGCATCTATGGTTTTATTTCTTCGTGAATTTTGTTGTCATATTTGTCAATGTAAGTTGGTTGTCAATATATTCCTCAAAATATGATATTTTACTAAAGTAATAGAACCTAGATAGTTAAAAGATACATAAGAGTTGCTACTAATCTATATTTATATATTTTTTTCTATTACCATTTTATTACATATTTTAATTCAACAATTCTTTCCACTATTTCATTTCATATCATGATTTCAATAAGGCAAAATCTTAAGCTATGTAAATAGGAAAATCCAATATCCATAACCTTAACAGATAATTGTATCTGTCAACAGAATCTCAACTCTAGCATCAACATCCCAATGTATTATTTTGTATTTGTCAACGGAACTTTAACTTTCAAATATTCTTTTGTATGATTTCATTCCATCTAGAAAGAACCCAGCATAATGTATTTTTCCCCGTGCTTTTCTCGGGTACGCGTAGCAAATAGCTTCTTTCAGACTTTTCAACTGCATTAACGACTGACGACTGTCGAGCAAATCTTAGATTGACGCGAGGTCGCTCGAACCAATGGATATTTCTTTACCAACACCTAGTTCACCATTAAATTTTCAGAGTTTCAGGCTAGATTGCAACCACGTGTCTCGAATATCAGCCTAGTGTTATTTGACGAACTACTTGGACCAAGTCTATTCAATACTTTAAATGGCCGCCTTCTATCCTATACTGAGTAAAAAGCCGCCAGAAATATTTTTAAGCAAGTGGTCGGCTTGTTTCCTAGTTAAACTTCTCTTCTCCATTTTTTGAGATACTGGAGGTATCCTGTACCGAGTGCTTACCTGATATATATTTCTAAATGATGTTTTTGAAAAATATAACCGTAAATCTAGCATAGTAATAATATATCTCGTCTCTTTATGAAAAAATATAAGTTTAAATTTCATAAAAGACATTTGAAAAAAAGTAAATATCAGAATTAACGGAAATTTTATTTCAAAAAAAAAGTTTTTGAAAAATATTCGTCATGAAAATTACTGCAATATGAAACTCTTTTTATATGCATTTTTTGTGTCACAAGCATGAGATGAGACTAATTAATAATTACTACATGATATGATTATACATGATAGTATATGTTTAACTCAAACGGTTCAGATTGATTAAATCATTCCTTCATTTATGTTAAAAACTAGTAAAATAAGAACCATTTTACTTTAATTAAACTACATATAGATTAAATTTATACAGTCATATTAATATCACAATAGCACGACGACTCCCTCGGATAATGGGTTCCGAACAATAGTAGATATCTTCATTTTTTTCTAAATGGAGAGGATTAACCATCCGACCTCCTAGCAGTTGAGAAAGAAAGCCCAGGAAAATGCCAGCGCAGCCGAGATATAAAATAATCACTAAAAAAATAAAAAGCAATTTTTTAATTGGTTGTTCTTATAATTTATTTTAGTGCATTATTGTTTTTGCAGATGTGGGGACCATTTTATAATAAAAGATAATGTAAAGGACGAGAATCTCGTTTTAGGTGATGCTCACAAGTATCGGAGTCTCTCCTCCTCTACCCGAAAATAGATCTGCGTTCTCCAATAAGCAGCGAGATCCTTTTTTGCTTTATAACCTTACAAAAAAATTTAATTATGTTTCCGCTCCGAGAAAGTTTCATAATTTTTTGGCGTGCTGCATTAATTATTTAATTATAATTGAGAATGCACTTGTTTTTCCTTTTATGGAGCCTATAAGATTTGGTCTACATGGGGTCTGAAATGCAACACACTTTTCGAGCAAATATTTATTCGTAAAGGAGGGACTAAATTGTAAAAAAACAATTTATATTATTATAATAACCTTGACCGTGGCATCGTAACAAGATCTACAACCTTACTTGAATAAGAAAGAAAAAAATCCAACTAAAAAACGAATCAATGACTAATAATAAATGTATGTACCCGGTGCACTCCGTACACAAACCACCGCCATGTAACTATTTGTCAGACCATCATACAAGTCATAACGGCATGTGCACCAATACTTCTAACATAACGCATGCACCAGGTTCACTCAAAACGACCACTGATTGATTCATTGAACCGAAACGAAAGAAAGAGAATACTGAGAGCAAAAAGAGGAGGAGAAGAAACATTGAGAGAGCAACTCACAGTTATTATCCATCAAGAGATTGGAGAAGAAACCAGCTGGAGAGCTGCTATGCCTCACGAGCGGATTCGGATCGTGATTCCCCACCTCATGATGACCCGAACCAGACGCGAATTGATGTTGTTGTCTCTGGTCGGGGGGGCCCACCTTACAGCCGGAATCTGACGTCATGGAAGGAGAAGAGGAAGAGGATTCCCCGGGAAAGAACCTCCCGAAGAGAGCTCCTCCGTGAGAGGGCCTGGCTCCGACGGCGGAGGTGGTGGAGGGGTGATGATCGGAGGAGGAGACGAGGGTGGAGAGGAAGGAGCCAGGAGCGGAATCGTACCGAGAGAGACTGAGAGGAGGTGGTACAGGACAGGTACCAGTACCTCTAGTGGTGCCAGGAGGGGAGGTTTGGTTGGGGTGGAATGGAGATGCCATTGAGAGAGTGTTGCTTGGCGGAGATAAGTTCATGGCGCTTCTTCTTTCATAGAGAGAGAAAGAGAGAGAGAAGAGGAAAAGAGAGAGCAGAGAGTGAATAATAACGGATTATATATTGTATATATATATAGAATATAATAAGGAAATAAAAGAGGATAGCAAAAGCAAGTTGTGATTATTATATTCGGTGATATAACCCAAGATTTATTTATTATTTTCATCGATCGAGCAAGTTACTATATATAACTTGTGCTTAATCTTACAAAAATTTCTCACAAGTATACTATACTATATACTATATGCACTATGCTAGAAGAAATTGCCAACTCAAGTTTACCATTTTAATTGTTTGCGACTTTGATGTCAAAACTATATCAAGTATGGATGGAGTTTCAGAAATTATGGGCCTAATACATCTGGTGATAAAACTCCTCTCTTTATAAAAAAATATTTAAAAAATAATAAATATTAGTTATAATGAAAAATCTTATTTTAGAGAAAGAAAGATAAAGTTTCAGGGGGATATATAGACGAAGATACTATCTGATTAGGGAATTTATAAATTATTATTTTCAGCGGGCCTAGTTTGAAAAATATCAGTTTTAGAAATTTAAAGCATTATCCTGTAATTTTTTTTATAAAATTATCATTTAGAATTTTCATTTTTTTTATTATGGTTTGATTAAGAAGGATTGTATATTTATTTTAGTCCTCCGGTGTTTGATTCAAACTTTGTCACTTATATTAAATCACATCCTAAGATTAAGATTAAGGAAAATGGTCTATTTTTATAAATATGCAAATGTTGCATATAATGAACCCAAACAAATTGGAATAATTATATGACTCAAATGTTGCATATAAGAAAATTTTTTTATTTTAATAAAAATCTACATGTCGAATGCATATTGGCTATCAATTTGTCATAAACAAACTATGAGTGTGTTTTAGATCGTCAAAGAAATAATTTTAAAATAATGTTATTTGTATTAGTGTATGAAAATAGTGCTAAACGAGCATTAATCCGAATAGCATACTACAAGTAGTGTAAATTATATTTTATATAGAAAATATTAACTTTTATTTGAAAATTGTATTTTTTTATTTATTTTAGAAAAAACACCAATTAATAATGTGCTCATATACTATTTTACAAAATATTGAATTAACGAAATAATATTAACTCAATACTATTATGAGAGGAAAGAAATATGTTTAAAGTATATTTAAATAAAAATAACAATATAATTTCGAAAATTGATGGAATTCGTTGACAATCCGGACATTGATTTTTCGAATAAGTTCGAAAAAGACCTTAGAAATAGAAAAAAAAATTACATATATATTTTTAACTTATAGATTGATTGTGTTTCAATTTTTATTTAATTGTATTCAGATGACATTTCATATTCTATCAAGAAACATTAAATTTGAATCATTATAAATTTAATGAAATTTTAGTAGTCTTTAATGAAATGTCAAATAAAACAAATTAATCTGTAAATTAAAAAATATGTCTATAAATTTAATATACTTTTTAAGTCCTTTTGTCGATGGATCCCCAAACTTAAAACATAATGTTAGTGTCATGCATCTAAAGTATTTTTAATCTGTAAGTTAGAATAAATTTGTAATTTCTTATATCGACCAGCTATACTTTTGATATAATTCTTGTTTATTAATTTTCAAAATAAAATAATATTTTCGGGAGGGAGAGGTGCCATGAAATTATGAAAAGCATTAAATCTTGAATCTTACCAATCTATTATTATTAGCATATCGGCCAAAATATTAACGATTCAAATTTTAAGTTTTCGTATTCGAAATTTCGATTTAAGTATCTCAATAAAGTTTTCATATCAAAATCTTGTAGAATACCGAAATTTACCATTTTTATAGTTTTTTAACTATTTTTTTGAATTTTTAAAAATGATCTTAATTGACAAACAAACATTTTTTATTTTTATTTATTTTTGAGCCAAATAAAATCATCTCTGAAAAATCCAAAAAAATGTAAAAAAAAAATTCTAAAAATGGTAAATTCTGATATTCTACAAGATTTTAATATGAAAAATTTATTGAGTTATTTAAATCGAAATTTCAAATACAAAAATATAAAATTCAAACCGTTAACATAATAATACATTAACAAAACTCCTAAATCTTTTATCAATTATTTTGAGCAAGCAAATCAATTTCTCTGCTCTTTATATTTTTTCACTTAGTGGTATGTGGCTTCCTCGCTGTGTCTACGTGTCCAACCTTACTTGTCGAAACGTGTCCTTTTTGAGATTCTTTAGTTGGTGATGATGAATTTATCTAGTGTTTTGTGTAGCGGGTCATTTGCGAAGATTGTTTATGTTATTTCTTTTGACTCGTTGCATTCTATTCTACACGAACAGTTGAATAGTTTCATCAGGTAACAAAACATATATAAAGATAAATGCGCATACATCTACCATTATACATCTTTATTTTTATGTCACGAGAAAAAAATTGAAAACTCACTTCGACTTTCTATCAGACCTTGTATTTTTTTAATATTTATTAACAAAAATAATTTTGTTTTGAACCTCATTTTTGTAATTATATAATTCCTGAACATTTACCAGCTGGAAATGCTTTAGTCTTTTTTGTTGGGGAGATTCTATACTCATTTTTTAGCAGCCTTATGTGTAGCGGGTCAAATATGTGAATTAAAGGGAAAACTAAATGACTACCAGATTAGCTGCACAAGAGTTGACGCAAAAAAATAAAGAGAAATTATTATTGCACCTCATACTTTGCATCTTTTATTTATACATCAAAAATATTTATACTAAATCGATAATTTATTTATATCTAAATTTGTAAGTATTTATATATTAGTATAAAAAGTGTTTATCACTTTTTTTAGATGATTATAGAAAAAATTTAAGTTAAAATTTTTGTTACACAAATTAAAATATAACTTGCATAAGTTTTAATCCTTATAACACAAGGTATAAACACTTTTATTAAATATTTTTTGAAATAAGTATAAATACATTTGGGGTGTAATTATTACTCCTCAAAAATAAAAACCTTTCATGACTTCACAGTATTTTCAATATCCAACATTATGTGGAGTTAGGCATGTGCCCCCGTTTGGTAAGTAGAGTAAAAGTGATTTAATGTATCAATCGGAGATGATTTAAGGTAAAGTAGAGTTAAGGTATTTATGGAGATAAAGTAAAATTAAATCATCAAATTTTATGATTTTTAATACTTTTTACTCTCTCACTACTTCATTTACTTATTTCACTACTACCAAACATTAATAGTTTAAAGTAATTTAATACTTACTCCGTTTTAATTTTACTTCGCTTATCAAACGGGAGATGGCGAGTAAGAAAAACACATTGAACTACTGATGCCTGGCCACACAAGAGGTGAAGCAAAGGAAAACATCACGGAGAAATTAGAAAAAACAACATAAATTTCTCCTCATTGTAGTTAATATCTATCCCATAATTATTTCATCTGATTGCATTTTTGTTTTGTTTTCAACAATAGTTTTTGAAATTATTTGGAAAGAAAAAAATATGGAAAAAATGAGACTGAAAATCAGGAAGAAATTTGAAACAAATAAACTATAATTATATATATCCGACCCATTTATAAACATATCAGAAAATTTAAATTGATATCCGACCCATTTAGTCTTAAACGGCTAAGTGATCAAATACATATTAATATATTCAGTCGAATTAAGTACTGACACCTCGTATAAACTCTTTTTTTTCTATTTGCAATTCAATGATACAATTTGATATTTCTTAGGATTAAAAAAAATTACTTTCTACCTAGACTAGCTATATATATCCAATCATTAATTAACATGTATCCAACTCAACATATTGTCTGACATCTATCAATTAATAACTGTTGTCACTTCCTAATTTTTATTCTTTTTGAAACATAATTATGGATGCAAAATAAATGTTACTTTTTTTTTTCAAATAAGGTTGCAGTGCAAACATCTGACATTCCACTAGGAGATATATATTTTCTTTCTAGCCATTTTTTTCCTTTTTTTTTGTAATAATTCTCATAGAACCAACCATATCCAAATGCACATATGGAAAATTGAATGCTCTTGCTACAAACAAACGACACAAAAAAAAAGAACAAAAAACAAAAGAAAAAGCTTTGATTAAGTGCGTTATTAAGAAGAGTAATTAATTCATTAGGTGCAAATTATCTAACCTCTCCATTGCAAAGGCAAGTACTAATGAGAGAACTGAGAAAAATAATAAAGGATTGCAATTTTTTAAACGGTACGATTCGACATAAACAAGTTATATTTAGTTTATCGGATTTTCTTTTTTACTGGTTTCACATGTCATAGAGATAATGATATTGTCAATTATGACGGCGGATGTGAATTTTTGTTAACTACAGAGGTACCATCTTAGTAGTATCTTAATTATGTTCTAATTAGGTAAAGGTTAATTTATTCTCTTTGTAAAGAGAAGAATATTATATTTGACTCTAATCTTTCCATCATATAAAAGAAATGAAACCGAATCCTCTGCTCACATGTGGGCAGGAATTTCCTACACATTATAAAATCTAACCAATCATTGAACGACACATGACAAGCTAATTAAGATGACTATTTTACTCTTCCTCGATTATTAGTAATAAATATAAATCACATTCCAATAAAGAATATTAATTTACTAAATATCAATTGATTATATGTTGATGTCACAACCACCCTTTCAGGTGTCTCTTAATTTTTAATTCACAATTAATTAAATAAACTCATAAATATGCATATATTGAACTTATTTATTTTCAACTCCCTTCTCAATCTTTGACCTCAAATTATGAATGGTGATAAGAAATAAATATACTCTTAAATTTTTTTTTTATTTTCTTAAATACTTAATCCAGTAAATCAGTATGTGAAATGGACTCATAAAATGACCTTGTTATTAAGATGGCAATACTATGAATATTAAATAATTTAATTATGTGTTTTTGAAGAACTAAGTTCGATTATGGCTTTTTCTACAAGCACCTTATAAAAATTTTAAAAGCTTCATGATAATTTCATTGAAAGGTTGTTAAAATGAGGAGAACATATTTATATCTTTTCTTTTTTTATTTTTTATTTTTTATTTTTTTATTTTTAATGTCATTATTGTAATATAATGGTGAAATGATTTGAACAAATATAATATAATACATCAACATGTTATATAATATAATATAATATAATATAATCCTCTTTCTTTAATGGATTTTGTTATTAACGTGAAAATATCGAACTTTTAGATAACCTATTAACCTTTTTTTCTTTCCATTTTTTTACTGATTTTATACATCTATTATGAGTTTTTTTTTATTTGATAATTTTCCTCTATAAAAAGCAAGTTTAGTGATACATGATAGAAAAATGATTTTTTTCCTTCTTAAAAAGGAATCTCTTTTTAGTCTTTAATAAAAAGTAATTTTTTATTATTGCTAACAATTGGAAAAACTAATTCTATTTAGCATCTTAATTAGTTTAAAGAGAGCTTCCATTTGTCATTGTTTGGTTGGTTGGCTCTTTGATGAGCAGGAATTTCCTGCTCACTTGTGAGCAGGGGATCCGGTTCCAAGAGAAACTTCATCCAAATTTTGTCCATTACAAGATTAATCCTTTTCTTTTGTTTGAAAAAGATAATTTTCGTACATTTAGATAGTAAAATTTTGCATGATTATTATAACGAAAAAAAGATTAATTCTTTACTGGATAATTTTTTTTTGTGTGAAAGTATCATGTAAGATTTCGTAATTGTTTTGCAAGTGATATTATGATTGTATATATATTTGTACAATTATAAAAGATTTTTCTCTTTGCTAATTTGAAAAATTAATTATTTTCATCATATTAACAAAATTGGAATTACAGGAATCAAAACATTCTATAATCAATGTAAAGAAAATTGCTAAATTATTCACGTAAACTTAGTCATATTAAAAATTTCTTGATATTTAGATCCTTTTTATAAAGAATCATGTTTGATATAATGTCCATTAATTGATAAATAATGCATTTATATTTTAGTCATCGATTTTAATGAGCATTAATGTTAATTATTGTGGGATTAATTTAAATCACAAAACTTAAGATAATGATTTTGTTCGTCTGGAACAAATTGTCCATAATAATTTAGAAACAAGACCTCAATTGGTCACTTAAAATGGTACCAAATCAAAATTTTTAAATAATTATTAAAATATTTGCAAAGTCATCATATTATTGCATTATTTATAAATCTGTGATTCCTTAATAACTTTTAATGTGCACATTTTATATAAACTCTGAAACCAATCAAAAACCAAAAACCAAAAACCAACGCCAACGAAATTATTATAATGCTTTTGTCAAAGTCTACCAATTATAATTTTTTATTTCATGAAGATCTTACCTACATTTCCACTTCATCGGTTACCGGGTTCTGAAGGAATTTTATTTTATTATTATTATTTATTTTATTTATTATTTTTTTTTTGGGGGGGGGGGGGGGGGGGTGTGGTTAGGACTTAGGGTTTACTTCACAAATTTTTTTATTTTTTTTTGGGGTGGTATCTGGAACTCAAGAACTTTAATGAATAAATATCAGAAATTATGTTTCCATTTACCATTTACCATTTATTCGTATTAAAAGGAAATTAATAAAAATAGAAGTGCTATTTTTCGGTCTTTATGGAAATTTTTGTTTTTGTTTTAAATGTGTACAAAGAAATAGATTGTGATTTCACTCAACGTGTTAATTTTATGCCGATGACGGGGTCGTGCGGTGGCAAGACGGAGCTGGAGCCCGGCGTCAGGACCGGTGAGGAGCACAGAAGAGAAGGAAGGCAAAAGGTGAGGTTTTGTGGAAAAAGAGAAGAGAAGAGAATGAATTTTTTTTTTCTTTTCGGCGATAGATTTGCGTTTTTCATCTCATAAATTACCGCTTGTTTAATTCTCCGTGGCATTTCAAACAAACTTTCTAATTTAGAAAGATTGTTAAATTAGAAAATGCTCTTTATTTCTGAAATTTGAATTGCAATTGCTAAAACAGATTAGCAAGTTCATTTATAAATAAGATGGAGATGCTCTAAAAAGTAATTAATTGATCTCTCATTCCTCTGTGACAAAGGATAAATTTGAGTTTGCATTCCGTACAATAATATAATAATTTCGAACCATTTAGTATTAATTTTAATGTTATCCCATTAATAAACATTAATGATCTATATATCAAATTAAAAACGTGCGAAAATAATATCATACTGATCAAAAGGCAGAAAAATATTGAAATTAGTAGTAAGTATAGAGCAAAAAGACCAACAGCTATATAACATAAGCTACACAAAGAAAATGATGTAATTTTAATACTCAATGGATATTAATTAGTTTAATTTCTTCTGCACCTCATAAGATTCTGGACATATATTCCGTAGATCGGAAATAAATATTTGAAATTTTCAAGACTCGTATTTCACATTTCATGCATATATATAAGATAAAGGTGTTTATACTAATATTTAAATATATTTATATAATATTTAAATGTGTTTATATTAACACTCTAATGTGTTTGTACTATTTTTCAAATGTATTTATACTAACATTCGAATTTGTTTATATCTAAGATAAAAAGTATTTATACTAACATTCAAATGTATTATGACATAACAGACCATAATATTACGGATCGTGATGCATATTAAATCATATTATTATGTCTCATAATTTTTATTATCAGTACTGAATTATGAAGTATAAAAATAATGTACAGAAGGTGAGAGATAACAATAATTTTATCTTATTATTAATCTCCTAATATCAACTCAAATTAATTTATTTACTGGGCTGGGTTTTCCAGGTGCTCTAGTTGAGCCATCTCAATTTGGGCCACAATTTAATTTCAAAAATGAAAGAAATATATGCATTAATTTAACACTCTAAGAATGCTGTGTAAAATCCGGCCCAAATCATATATATTTTCATAAATCCAGTAAAAAAAATTAAAGTAAAAAATCACAGATATTTTGTTTGATAATCTATAATAATAATAATAATAATAATAATAATAATAATAACACAACGGTAATCTAATTATTATTATTATTTTTTTTTTGTCAATTAGAGAAAAAATTTGTTAGGATCAAGATTTGGTATTAGGAAAGAATGACAGAAATATTATAGACAGAAGGCCTTTTTTTTTTCCTAATAAAAATGTATTATTGATAGAAATAAATGTTTGGTATTTAGGCTCAATTTTGTGGTGGAAGCTGTGTTTCTTGTTCTTTCACCATTTAATGAAATTAGGTGGAACTATAATTTATACTTAGATTTATTATGCCAACCACTTGATTCTTTAAAAAAAATACTCTCTACAACTTTCAAAAAAAATATCTTGTAATTAATTAACAATTTTATATGATTCGAGTTATTTTGTATTTGATGAATTTTATTCTTTACATGTTGGTGAATTTTCGAAGTTTATTGATGGATGATTATTATAAACACATATGTACAGAATTTTAATGATAATTATTAGTATGAATTTGATTGATAGTTATTTGGATTTTTTATGAGATTCAAATGCATCACATATTCTACAGAATTTTCATGGCACGGCGGAATGCGCTCTCTACTAATTCACTTAATATCATTAAATATATATAAATTATTATTGATTTCAGATCATTTAATTAACAGACAAAACTTGCATCAAATTTCAAAATTATATTAGATGTATGAAATGAATAACATGTAGGTTACATTATAAATGTCGAATATGTAAATTTTAAATAATTTTTTTAATTACAGACTCTATTTATAAAAACAAACTCAAATAATAACATCATTATTATAATTATTATAATTCCTTTTTAACTATCAAAACAAAACATACCCGAACGCATTCGCAATAATTAAATAACAGACCACTGAATTTATCATCTAATTTCTGAGTTTATATATACCGAAGCATATAATAAATGAAATGTTTAGATGCTTATAATAAATCTTTAAGGCCTCATTCAAAAATGAAATAAAATGATGATAACTAAAAAAATAAAATTATTTTCTATAAAAAAAAATAATAATAATAATAATTTTATCCGCTACAACAGTCATGAAAATTGCGACCTTGACTCGTGCTTCGTGCGTGGCCTAATCGCTTCACTCTGCCACGTCACAAAGTCTCCTTACTTGCACCTATCATCTCCAGTTCCGGAATGGGCTGTACACCTCCATGTTGCAATTTTTTCACAAATAATTGGATGTATCAATTTATCTATATCAATGATTTATTGTCAAATTTATTTTTATATATGACTTGGTAAAAACGAAATTACTGTATGCACCCTTTAAAATTATTATTTTTTTTAATAAATTTGTAAAAGAAAAGAAAGAAAAATACTGAGGATGTGAATGGTATTTTCATATTTTAAAATTATGTTATGTTTTTTTAAGAGCGTAAATAGTATTTTCGTTCTTTGGTCTGATTTTAAAGGACGCTAATAATATTTCCGTCCTTTGAAATTATTTTTTCTACACTCATTTTACATAAAATATAGTTTTTTCATAATTTTGAAGGGCATAAACAATTATTTCGCCTTTTTTAAATCATCAGTGAAAATTACTTTAATCATAAATTATTAGTGTAGATATAAACTGATAGGTCCAACAATTTGTGAAACAATTCCTCCACCTCCTCCACTGCACTTAGGAAGGGTCCAGGAATCTCCATTTTATGACCAAACTGGAGACGAATTAAACGCGACCCTCCTGCTCGCTCGCTCTCACATTTGCTCTCGGTCTCTTGGGGCTTCATCGCAGCGTTGGTTATTGAGCCGCTCGGTTTCTTTCTTTCTTCTCTTCCACCTCCGTCTGCTCTGCTCGATCACTTTTCCTCTTCCCGATCAGCCTCGAGTGGGGATGGAGAAAGCAACAATCGTCTCTCCTGTGCCCGTTCTTCTTACAGCACGAGTACGAGCTATCTCTCTTTCTTTCTCTCTCTCTTTCCCCATCTATTGCACTCTTTTCGGGATTCGGGTTTTGGAACTTAGGGTTTCCGAGGCTAGGGTTTGGGTTTTGGGTCTTGGCCGAAAACGCCATGGGTCTCGTCTCGTGAGTCGTGTCTCTCGTCTTGCTTGGCTTGGTGTTGGTGACCGCCCGCCTATAGGCTATAGCGCTTCGCCTTGATTCCTCTCTTTGTTTCTCGGCTGCTATTGGTATGCTGATAATAACAGATGCTGATTTTGGTGCTTTCGCTCTATGTCTCTGCTGGTTTTAATTTTTTGGCTCTGGTTTTTGCTGGTTTGAACAGATAAGAACAGATGCTATCTTTTTTGGGTTTTTTTTCTGGTATTGAACTTGAACAGAATAAGAACAGATGCTTTTTTTTCGGGTATGTTTTTTTTTTCTGGTATTTTCTGGTTAATCTGATAAGAACAGATTCTGGTATTTTTCTGGTCTTTTGCTGGTACCAGCTTAGTTATCATCTCAGTTGGCTCTATGGGTTTATGGTATATGGTATAGTATGTTGGTTTATGTTATGAGGGGTTTCAAACCCGCTCTGATACCATGTTGAGATTTATCAAACAGAGAAGAGGAAAGTGATGAATTGCAAAATTGTAGTGCAATTATAATCTTTTTTACAAGTTGATACATCCGGTATTTATAATGGCGTTTCCAACGGTAGAGTAGCTTTTATCTAGTTGCTCCTAATTCCTAAATGGGTCTATGATGATAAAGCTACAAGCTTTGATGTCCAAAAACCCCTCATTTACATTTAATTACATTTCTTAACAAAAATATAATCGTTCAACTTAGAATTTTCTCATAACTTTTTTCTTCAAGCAAATATTTTTGTTTTTTTTAATAAGTTGCAGATGAAGTGCTGGTATTAATTTAGTTTATTCATTTATTTTAGAAGAAAAATGGTGTGAGATCTTCGTTTTCACCATCGGTTAGTGCTCATAGATGTCGGAAGCATTCCCTGAACAAGGTTCTTGCAGTAATGGCACCAACTCAACCATCCCGTGCTCCTGCCTCCACTGGCTCAGTTCCGTTTTTATTCATTTTTACTTCTCTTTAATTTGTTTAAATATAGCATTTGCTAGTCACATTAAACTAAATTGAACATGGATTGACACAAGGTAATGAACGATTCTCAGAATATAATCAATTTTTATTCTTTGAAATTGCACCTATATTGGATTGTACAACATGCATAAATTTACTTTTTACAATGATACTCCTTATGCTATCATCAGTTACACTTCAATGACAACTTGTTTTTATTGCAAGATTTGACCTGAAAATGCCAAATGGCGTATTACATGAAAATGTTGCTTTAGATGTTATCCACATAAGCTATCTGTTTTACAAACTTGAAAGGTACTTTTTGCAGAGTTTCTATAACTGAATTTGGTTCTAGTTAAATCATTTACTGTCTATACTGATAGGTGAAACATGGGATGACAATGACAGAAAAGATCTTGGCAAAGTCATCAGATAGGGCAAAATTGGAACCCGGAGAAAACATTTGGGTGAACATAGATGTATTAATGACTCACGATGTTTGCGGACCTGGTACCATTGGCATTTTCAAGAAAGAGTTTGGTGAAAATGCAAAGGTAAGCCCTTGTCTTAGCAGTCTCATGCCAGGTTGTTCATGATGGTTTTATTGCTGGGATTTAGTGTCAAACAAGAAAAAGAAACGAATATAAAGGAGAACGAGGAGCAGAAATGGTCTGTACCAAGTTAGTTAGTATGCTGGTAGAAATT
Organism: x Bolboschoenoplectus mariqueter; assembly: GCA_037678475.1. Taxonomy (NCBI): domain Eukaryota; kingdom Viridiplantae; phylum Streptophyta; class Magnoliopsida; order Poales; family Cyperaceae; genus x Bolboschoenoplectus; species x Bolboschoenoplectus mariqueter. Next base: position 1,818,059 of record CM075273.1, read on the forward strand.
GTCTGCTTTGGGATGTCAGACCCATCTCTCTCAGTGTTTCATCTACATTGATATGGCTTCAAAAACAAACTGAAGATTATTTTTCCAGGTCTGGGACAGAGAGAAGATAGTAATAATACCGGATCACTACATATTCACCTCCGATGAGCGTGCCAACAGGAATGTTGATATTTTGCGTGATTTCGCCTTGGAACAAAACATCAAATATTTCTATGATATCAAGGATTTAAGCAACTTCAAGGTACCAACTACTGAGTTGCTTCTGGAACTTCTCACTTCCCTTCCTTACGTATTTGTTTGGCCTTTGCTTTGCTAAGCTCTGAAAAAATAATGGAGTTGTAGGTTAATCCCGATTACAAAGGTGTTTGTCATGTTGCACTAGCTCAAGAAGGTCATTGCCGTCCAGGAGAGGTGAGCATTCAATGGTTTATCTGAAATTAGATTGGTAAAATTAAATTGGACTTCAAAGTTCAAAATTTTTTAAAATTAGTTAAAGTGGAATGTTTTCTGTAGGTTTTACTTGGCACTGATTCACATACATGTAATGCTGGTGCGTTTGGCCAATTTGCAACTGGAATTGGAAATACTGATGCAGGCTTTGTTATGGGCGCTGGAAAGCTTCTATTAAAGGTTTATTACACTTCATTAATTTGCAACAAAAGTACAACACTCTGGTTAACAAATCTTACGGATTTGATTGGTTTCCATTTTAGGTACCACCTACAATGAGGTTTGTGCTGGATGGAGAAATGCCACACTATTTACTTGCAAAGGATTTGATCTTGCAAGTGAGATCTCTTTCTTTTTTTTTTACAGCAAACCTTTTAGTTGCAAAAGTTCAGATGTATTAATTTAATTCTTTTTCCATGTAATTGCATGTATAGATAGTTTTTCCATCAAATTTTATGTGATGCAAGTATAATTGATAGTGCATCAAGGGTCTTGTCATCATATCTCGTACAAATGTAAATCTTGCTTAAAATAATATATTTTAAATTTAAAACTTTAGGATGATTGTCAAGATACCTATTGCCAACTGTTCCTAACCATTTATTCAATTGTGCAGATTATTGGCGAAATTACTGTGGCCGGTGCAACCTACAAATCCATGGAGTTTGTTGGTTCAACTGTTGAAAGTTTAACTGTATAACTCTTCATTTCCTAAGTATATATTAGAAGATTGGAATATGAGTGAAATTTACACTGAAATTTACTTTTGCTTTGAAGATGGAAGAGAGAATGACATTGTGTAATATGGTTGTTGAAGCCGGTGGCAAGAATGGAGTTGTACCACCTGACCATACTACATTCAAGTACCTTGAGGTATGAGAACTTGCCCTGCTAAACTAGATTTGATTTTTCCGCATGAACTGTGGATAAACATTCATGTGCGGATGTAATCATCTGCATATCATATTTCTAGATATCATGGCACTGTGGCTTGTAATGCCTAATTTTTTGGACATATATGTGGGATTTACTCAAAGATAATAATGGATTCTTGTTCATGGTGCAGGGTAAGACATCGGTTACTTATGAACCTGTCTATAGTGATGAAAATGCAAGGTAAGTTTACATATACGACAATATGTTTCACATCATAATGCTGGTTATGGTACTTGCTAGATCCTTTTTCCTGTTAACCTTCTATATGTATTATCAATGTAGATTTATCAGCGAGTACAGATTTGATGTGTCCAAGCTGGAACCAGTTGTTGCCAAGGTAGTTTTTCCACTTTATCATACATTGCTTATAACTATATTGTTGTACAGTGGATGATGTATCTGCTTTTCTTTTGATATTCCAGCCACATTCCCCTGATAACCGTGCGTTAGCAAGAGAGTGCAAGGACGTGAAAATAGACCGTGTTTATATTGGGTCGTGCACTGGCGGAAAGACTGAGGATTTCATGGCTGCTGCTAAAGTTTTTCTAGCTTCTGTGAGTAGCTTTTGAGTTCATTATTATAATTGTTTGTGTATTCTGATATTGTGCGAGTAGCAAGAGAGTGCTATGTCATATTGTTACACAGCAATTGGCTGGGTATTTTACACAATTCATGTCATTGACTTCTTTTATCCTATAGGTTTTGAAAATTGCTTTTTTATTTTTTTGCCTCTTCTTCATGTTTGAGTTTAGTTTGTAGTTTCATAAATGATGAGGTCCATATCCATGTTTGCCCATAGAGATTTTAATATATTCTCATATCGAATAGTCTTTAAATATGTCATATTGCACCTTTTTGTACTTCTATTAGCTTGTGTATATCTTTTACTTGTTAGTAGATTCTAATTTGACTATCATATAACTTCAAACAGGGAAAGAAGGTCAAGGTTCCCACTTTCCTTGTCCCTGCTACTCAGAAGGTAATCTACTTCTCATAGAATGTAAAAATTATTTCAGATGCTGAGCTCTTGCAAAAATAAATAAATGGTATCAGCGATTACTTGTTTGTTGTTTCTTAGGTATGGATGGATGTATATAGCCTTCCAGTGCCAGGATCTGGAGGGAAGACTTGCTCTCAGATTTTTGAGGAAGCTGGGTGCGACACACCAGCTAGCCCTAGTTGTGGGGCCTGTTTGGGTGGTCCTCGTGATACCTATGCTCGCATGAATGAACCTATGGTATTTCTCGTCTGAATTTACCTTTTTTCTTGATAGAGTGCAGAAGGGTCTTATAAAATGTGAAAAATTGCAGAAGTTTGTGTGTCAAACTGTCGAGTTTCAATACCTCAACAGGCCCATAGAAATCAAAGTTGAGAGCAATTTTTTTCTTGTTTAATGGGTAACTTAATTATACTTGTTTAATGGGTAGCTTAATATGATGTCCAATCATGTTATCCGTACAAAAGATGTTTACGGATATGGTTTGTTAATTTTATTGCTTCTGACGTCTTGTTTTGGCACTCAAATTTCAGGTATGCGTTTCTACAACAAATAGAAACTTCCCAGGAAGAATGGGGCACAAGGAAGGACAGATCTATCTCGCCTCACCTTACACAGCTGCTGCCTCCGCCTTAACAGGTTACGTCACCGACCCACGAGAATTCCTGTGAGAGGAAAATGAAGCGACTTTTCTATGTTGTACTGTAACTTAAGAGGACATTGATTATTTATTGTTAGTGTTATAATTTCCCGAATTAAAGTGATGTATTTGAAAATAAGGACTGAGCTAGAGAGGGACATAAATAAGTTGTGTTTTTTTTTTCGTTTAGATGGATTTGTGATATTGTTAAATTTTGCCTGTGTTATGTTATTGCGAATTCGGTGAAACATTGTAGGATTTTGTTTGGATAGTAAGTTCCTTTTTTGGTTCTTCATTTGAATTTTTGGAGAATTTAAGGCCAATTGGGCTTGTGGTCACTACAACCTCCGTAATAAGCAAACAAGATGTTTTCTCCATTTGAGCCTCTCATAGACAGCATCGCAGCTCAATCCCATTACCAGGTTTTAGAAGCACCGGATATCTCCAGTTTCTATACAAATCTCGAGAAAATGGTGAATTCGTAACGTGACCACCTTCGGAAAATTTTCAGAAATGATCTGACCCGATCTACCACCAAACTTATTTTTCACCATTGATCTAGAAAAGGCGAACTTATTATTCATACCCTTCAAAATTATTAAAAAAATATATTTTATATAAATTGTATATAAAGAAATAATTTCAAAAGACGAAAATATTATTTACATTCTTTAAAATCAGATCAAATGATGAAAATACTATTCACGTTCTTAAAAAAATATGTTTTTTACATGTTACTATGTACAGACATATATTTACATCTTTAGTATTTTTTTTTCTTACATAATTTTAAAGGACGAGAATCCTATCCATATCCTTAGTATTTTTTTCTTTTTTTTTGCAAATATATTAAGAATTAATTTTTAATAGTTTTAAAACAATAATTTCGCTCTTTATAAGTCATAGAATAAATTTAACAATAGATCATTAATACAGATAAGTTAAAAAATTCCACTACCTTCTATGAAATTTCGTCTTTCTTGGCATCCAAGTTCAACTCTCTTTTTCCAACATTTGTGGAACATTTGTGCTCAACACATTGCTGTGCTGCTTACAGGGACTAGCGTTTCAAACTCACACTCTCCTCTCTTCACTCCACTTCAGCTATATATGATGTAAGCAATTGGGAAGGATCTCTCTCTTTCAATTCATCAATTCACAAAAATATTAATCCAGAGAGACAAATCAAAACCATGGCTTCTTCATCTACCATCTCCTCCCATCACCCCTCTATATTCAGTGCAAAGGTCAGCTTCTCTCTCTCATCAATTCATTTTCAGAATATCTTACATTACCTTGCATTGTCTAGATATGTTTTTTTTTTCTTTTTCTTTTTTTGCAGAAGGAAGTTGGTGGAAAATCCCCTTTTAGTCCTTCAATTAGCTCCTACAAATGTAGAAAAAGTACTCTTTGCAAGACTCTTGCCGTCATCACACCGGCTCAGCCGTCTCGTGCCCCTTCAACCTCTGGTTCAGTTCGGTTTTTTTTCTTTCTTATCATTCTTTTTGGGCAAAATTAATTTTGTTTATTTGAGTACTCCTGCATATTGACATGCATAACCCTACAAGTAGAAACATAGGTAAAATCACTTGCTATCAAAGGAAATTAAAAGCAAAATATAGGTAAAGAAAAACTTTAGAAAAAGAAAAACATGAATATAACTATTTTCACAGCATATCCAGAATGTTGCCTCGACAATTCTTCCTTAGTTTAATTTTCTACATGAACGAGACAGTTGGCAATTGGGGACATACATGTTTAATTTGAAGATCTTAACGGAAATTGAGGGGAGATGATATGTAATACATTTATTTGTGGGTGCATGTATGTACTAACTCCATGTTGCACAAACTCACTGGCACTCTTCCTTGTTTAAATTTTCAAAATGAAAATAGAATTGTTGTTACCATTGCGTTAGGTGAAGCATGGGATGACAATGACGGAGAAGATATTGGCCAAGGCATCAGATAGGACAAAATTGGAAACGGGGGAGAATATTTGGGTCAATGTCGACGTCTTGATGACCCATGATGTGTGTGGGGCTGGCACCTTCGACATTTTCAAGAGAGAGTTTGGCCAAAATGCGAAGGTATTAATTTAAACAATAGCGTTAATTATGTCAGTCATCAAGTTCTATTGTTATAGTGTTGCCTCAGAGATTGTAAAATTCTTTTGAGTTAATAAGCAAATGAAGGACAGAGAGATATTCATATTTATCTTAAAATTTACCTCATTTTTAGGTTTAGGCGTGTGTTTCCAAATTACAGAAATGTCTGGTATAATATCAAATATAAACTCTTTATTCCACTAATAAACTATATGCTTTATGTAATGGATGTTTATGCATGTAATGTAACCGTCAGGTTTGGGACAGAGAAAAGGTTGTAATAATACCGGACCATTACATATTCACCAAGGATGAGCGTGCCAACAGAAATGTTGTCATTTTGCGTGAATTTTGCATTGAACAGAACATCAAGTACTTCTACGATATCAAAGATCTTAGCAACTTCAGGGTAGTTTTATAGTTTCTCTTTATTTTGATATCTTAATACTTAGATTTGGTTCAGTATGGCTGTAATTTATAACTAGTAAGCTTACTATTAGTTCCCTCCTTTATCATTCTAGAAGGTGATTTATCATATTGTTCGAGACTGGTAACGATGTGGGTATATATGAACTGTGTGCTTTATGTTTGTTATGTTCGTTTTTTCTTAATGTTCAAAATTTTAAATTAGGCCAATCCAGATTATAAAGGGGTATGCCACATTGCACTGGCACAAGAAGGCCATTGCCGACCTGGAGAGGTATTGATAATTTCTAAGTTAATTATATTTATATTATGCTGTCTTTCTAATGTCCTATAAATATTTAATATTTATATCCTTCTGATGTAGGTTTTACTGGGCACTGATTCTCACACATGCAATGCTGGTGCATTTGGCCATTCGCAACTGGTATCGGCAATACTGATGCTGGCTTTGTCTTGGGCACAGGGAAAGCACTTTTGAAGGTTTTTTTTTTATCTTAATTTCATAATTGAATATGATCTTTTGTCAAAATTAAAAAATGGTTTGGATTCGGTTGAGCTTTTCTTCTGGGAATTCAGGTACCGCCAACTTTGAGATTCATGCTGGATGGAGAAATGCCTCCATATTTACTGGCAAAAGATTTGATCTTGCATGTAATTAAGTTTTTGTTCTATATTCTTCAGACCTTCTTTTAGAACTATAATATAATTATACAGTGTTTTTCTTAGATTGTTCAAATCTTACAGTGCTTGTCCCTGTACTTCACAGATTATTGGTGAAATTACTGTATCTGGAGCAAGATACAAATCAATGGAGTTTGTGGGTTCTACCGTTGACAGTTTAAATGTATCTCTTCTTCTAACTGATTCGGTTTCATTAAAATTTAAAAGAAATGAAAAAGAAATTATTTCTGAAATCTATAATTTTGTGTTGAAGATGGAAGAGAGGATGACACTGTGCAACATGGTAATTGAAGCTGGTGGCAAGAATGGAGTTGTACCACCTGATGAGACCACATTTAAGTACCTTGAGGTAAGTCATGTACCAGTTGATCTGTACCTATCACATTATTGTCCAGCATCATAACCTTTCATTGAAAGGTTGTAAGAGCAAAATAGAAAATTTGTAATCCATCTTAAAAGAAGGAAAACCAATGGACATTGTCTTTTTGTTGTAGGGTAAGACTTGTGTCAAATATGAACCTCTCTACAGCGATGCGAATGCTAGGTGAGTAATTTAATTGAAAAATTCTAGTTCTTGTAATACATACTGAGACCATTTTCTTTCATCTAACACCTCGACATATGTTATTTAACAGATTTACTGCCGACTACAAGTTCGACATATCCAAATTGGAACCTGTGGTTGCAAAGGTAAGATGCATAAATTCTCGTTTATAAGTATTAGAGATATATATTATTCTTATAATTTAATAATTTCAGCCGCATTCACCTGACAACCGGGCCCTAGCGAGGGAGTGCAGGGATGTGAAAATCGACCGGGTCTATATTGGCTCATGCACTGGTGGAAAGACTGAGGACTTCATGGCAGCTGCTAGTGTCTTTCTAGCTTCAGTAAGTAACTTTCAATTTGCCTCTTCTTATGCTCTCTCTCTCTCACGTACATGCGCGCGCACACACACACAGAGCTGGTATTTTTCCTAAATCAACTAACTCAATTCTGATATTTAATTTTATTTATTTACACAGGGGAGGAAGGTTAAGGTCCCTACTTTTCTTGTTCCGGCAACACAAAAGGTAATACACAGGGAAGGAAGGTTAGGAGGGGATTTTTTTCGGCCTCAAAATTCTTTTTTGGGTCTAATTAACCTTGTTAGTTCCATATATCTGGTAATCTTTTTAACCCTTATTAGTTTATTTCCTTTATTCAATTTCAAAATGTTTAGCGAAACCGATTATTAACTTCATAAATCTATGCTATGCACGCACACAGGTGTGGATGGATTTGTACAGTTTGCCAGTACCAGGGTCAGGAGGAAAGACATGTTCACAGATTTTCGAAGAGGCAGGCTGTGACACCCCAGCTAGCCCAAATTGCGGTGCCTGTATAGGTGGGCCTCGCGACACCTATGCTCGTATGAATGAGCTAATGGCAAGTTCTCTACACACTTTCTTTTTGAGCTTTTATATGCAGTCTTTAAACTTGCTCAGCCTAACTTATGTCTTCTCTATAATTAATTTCAACTTGCAACATCACAATCCTTCCGCAAATTTCTCGAGAAGACCGATAATAGAAACAGCTTCTGAACACTTGAAGAAAAATAATTTTTAATGGGTCCGGTTTGGTTTATGAAGAAAGATACTGATCATCCTGTGTGTTTTTTTGTTGTTCCATTTCATCTTTTCACTTGTTAAAAACATGCAGGTGTGTGTATCCACCACAAATAGAAACTTCCCAGGAAGGATGGGGCACAAAGAAGGCCAAATCTATCTCGCCTCGCCTTATACGGCTGCTGCTTCTGCGTTGACGGGTTTCATCACCGACCCAAGGGAATTCCTTGCGTAAAATTAATCTATGTACTTATTATAATTTGTATGTATGATAAATTAAACAGTATGTGCCAGTTCCTAGCTAGCATGTTAAACAAATAATGGACTTAGTACTGTTATGGTTTAAAAATCTCCTTAAATTTGTTTATTTTGCACAAGTTTATATACATTTCATGATGTATGTGGTGATATGAAAAGGCTCCATGTAGATATATATAATCAAATCAATTGAATGTTGGAAAGAACTTAAATGAGGACAATGATATATATCCATAGACCAAGCAATCTCTTTTGATTCAACAACAAAGGAGTTGTCCATTTCCCCGTGAAATGGAGAGGATCGCAACCCGAAAACAACCCCTAAGAAGAGACTTCTCCTGATACACTCTACCATTTTACCCAAACAATACCTCACAAGTTACTTCCAAATCTATATCCCAAGTAATTAAACCTAACAAAAAGTTACCAAACACACCAATGATATATCATATATATAATCTCCTCATGACACCATGCATTAATTGTTAGTTTGAGTTGTTTTCCAATCATTATATATCCATCCATGGCGCCATTGTTCCACATTCACAAAATAAGACGTGCCGTGATTGTGTTGGTTGCGGCTAACTCGGCCATGGCGGTGTCTGGTGTGGCCATCGCGTGGCTTCTCTTTAGACGGTGTAGTTCTACAGAAAAGGTGTTGATGGCGTTGGTGGGTGATTTGGCCGCGGTCCGGGTGGCTGCGATGGTGGTAATGGGGAGGGCCCAGGAGGTCACCGCAATCGCCATTGCCACTGCATCGGAAAGTGATAATGGAGGGGTGCCGACATGCGAATTTTTCAGGAGGGAAATCAAGGTAAATGCAAATTAATTATATCTTGGTGCTCCATCTTGGTGCAATGTTTTTAGTATGTGAGGTATATATATATATATGTATTTTTTTTTGAAATAAGAGCTCCCGTTAATTTTAACATTTATTTTTTTAAATATCTTTTATAAAATTTGAATTTATATCTCTCCGTAAAGAAGCGGGGCCCAACACTACTGTGCTAAGCTTGCGGTTCGGTCTCTATATATATTAGTGAGCTATTGGAGATTTCATTGAGATTTTGAATATTTGAACCTGCTAATTTAGAAATCTAACTTCCAAACGATAATTAATTTCAAACTACTGATCTTATTGTGGTTTCATAAGCAATGAATGCACATTGAAATTTTGAAAATTGAATATTTGTTTATACAAAATCAAGATATGTGCATTATTTCTAGAGCTTCGGATTTGTTGTTTGGAATTAAAAAAATGTAAGATTTTGTATTATTAAATTAATAGAGGAAGGTTCAAATGCATTTATTTTTTATGCTTTTATTTTTTAAATTGCTAATAACAAAAATTTTGAAATTAAAATATCGAAATAAAACCGTTAGATGTGATCTATATTACATTCTCTTCATGCACATAAAAAAATATTGACATATAAGTGTTACACAAATCATTATTTTTTTACTTTCAAAATAAAGTATAGAAAACATTGTAGTTGATTTAATATATAATGGTTGTATCTGCATTTATCCATGTTTCAGAAAAAGCATAATAAATCATTCAAAAATTTAGAGACTGCAGGCAGGTTTTTAATCTTTATAGTCTAATATATGACTACCATAATCTTTTACTTTTCATGAAAGATAATTAATTGTAGGTTCATAAATTAGAAAAATTCTCCCTTGGCCACTACAAGTACTTTGCATTGGCAAACAAATCCAATAAGAATTCAAAAACAATAACAATTAATAAGCTGTCTGACAAGCGGGCCCACAATTCACCAAACAGAAAAAAAAAAGGAAGATCCGACGAAGCCCAAAATTCAAACGCCACACGAACAAATCAAATCGTTTCATTTCCATTGATCTCCATCTCCCCGATTCTTACTACCACCTTCTCGATTCGTAAAATGTCTAAAAGGCCCCGACGCTTCCCCAAAATTACGAATCTCATCCCTTCCCTCTCGCGCGGGTTTCTCCGCTCCCGATCTCGCGCCAAGCTGCCATCTCTGCTTCCTACCATGGCGGACCTCGCCATGGAGAGGCGCACTATCTTCTCCAAGCTCCGCATGTTCAGATTTGGTTCTCTCGTCGTGGGAATCTCCAATTTGGGAGTTCTTCTCTTCGGCGCGCTACTACTTGTTTCGATTGTCTCGGATTGTTCTAAGGAGGTGAAGGTCCCGTTCTCGCTCGCGCCTCTCTTGGCGGGTGTGAAGATTATGGCCATGGTCGGTGCTGGTAAAGCGCAGCATGCCGCTGCTGAGACTATCATGAGCCGATCCATGGATGAATCTATTGCCGTGGATGCTGTGATTCGCCATGAGAGAAGGGTAGGTTTGTTTCTGTTCGATTTTATTGGGGAATGAAGCTCAAATGCTTCGTGTGAGATCAGAGATTGCTCTTGAAATGGAAACTAGCATCATTTCCAGCAACTATCGGATAGATAGGAATACACAAGTCTCTAATCTGTGTGTTAAAAGAAAAGATGACTTTCATTTGAATCCTTATTTGGATTTCTCTGCATTCCTTTGGAGTATCTAGTTTACTTCAGCCTTACTACATGAATTACTTATTTTTTTTCCTTTTTTAAGTTTTAGTGTGTGGTGGCTATCATCACTGCTTAATATCTCAGTTGGCTTTATTGGCATTGTAACAAGATAAAAGATACAGTTATCTTGATGTGTACCGAATATGTGGTTAACGTATTCTCTGACGATCTCTTACTTACAGGTTAGATACAGAAAATGGATATACTGGACTAGATTTGGCATGGTCATCACTGGTTTACAATTTTTGGGAGCAGCTTACCTTACCTTTATTTTGTTCACTAACTTAACCCGTGGGGCAATATCCAATGCTTGCTTTCTCGGTATGTACTTATCTATATCTCATCTCTCTCTCTCTCTCTCTCTCTCTCTCATGCGCACACACACACACAGAGTCTCGCTCTAATTTTAAGTTAGGAAAATGTAAACAGAATTAAGTCAATATTTCTACTCTTTATTCTTTCAGAAGTTAAATAAGCGCCTTTACAAATCATAAATCAATATTTATATCCTGCAGAACTACACCATCATGTATATCTCACTGTGAATATACTTCATTCATCAATTGTAGACGATAATTGATATACATATATTAATAGTCAATCCATCTTTTGTAGAAGTTAGAAATGTTCCTTTTTTTCTTTTTTAGGCTTCTAATGCATCCAGGATTTATTTTGATTATGAAACTTCTACTCCTATAAACACAAGAATTATCACCAATATCCCTCCTTTCAGAAACTTCTAAAATAGAAGACAAAATTACCTGTTATATATGTCTTGTATGATTTTGTAACTACTTTACCATGGTAGACATCTTGTTGTTGGCCTGTCAATACATAAGTGGACATGCTTTATTGGCAGGATACACGAAAAATAACTTTCTAATTTTATTATTTATTTTATTTCATTCATTTGTTTTTATTGTTCTTATTGGTGGATGGTAGGACAGGATATGGCTAGTAAAGCATGGAGACACTATGCTGTAATTTGCTTCCTGGTATTTGATTGGTTTGTGGTGATTATACAATTTTTTACCGGGTCTGACATACTGAGGTGGCGCTCGTTTTACTCAACTCACGACTCAGCATGGAAGGCTTATTATAGGGAGGTCTTTGACCATGGTATTAGAGAGGCTTTGTGTTGTCTTGGCCGAGCCAAATATCTGTATGTCTATTTCTCATCCACCTCTTTCTATCTTTTCTTAGCCAAATCGGTTACTTCATTTGTGGTACAAGACAGTTAAAAATGTTTTTTTGTCTGTGATAAATAGTTATAAGATCCCCATTTTTTCCCTTCAGCTTTTGAACTTCCAAATGGTGTAAAGAGTATGTTAAAGTCTACCAAAAATCTAGGGTAAGCTTGAGTATATTTTTCTTAACCATAACGCTCCTAGGACAGTCCAAGATCATGGTGTACTACACAGGTACTGCTATCCAGCTGTCCTTGACCAACCACATCTGTCTAATTTTAGAAGTTGCTGAAACAGTTGATTTAATGTTTTTAATACTTATTTTTTTGAAGAACTGTGTTAGAAGAAGATGAGGTGAACTCAGTGGCAAGGCTTTTAGGTGATCTGGTTGCATATCGTGCATCCGGAACCGGGCATTTAGAGTTACTTGCAGGTTGACTTAGCTCCATTACCTTTCTGTTATTTACTAAAAGTATGTAAACATAAGGACTAGATGATAGTTTGAATCCTGTATATAAAAAGAAGAAGAGGAATAAACACCATAAAAACATATCTTGAAGCCATGATTTTGTTATTTTCTTTTCATTTTGCCTCATCTGATTTTTCATTTTCCAGGGCTTGCACTATTACAAAAGGAGAGGGGAACGTCCATTCCAGAGAGAGAGCTTCTGGAAGCTCCTCCAGATTTGATTCAAGAGGCGACCATTCTCCATCCATATGCCGAGGCTGCTTACACGGTTAACTAGATAAAGACTAGCAAAACTAGAACTTAAGAAAGTGGGTTTGCTTTGAATACAAGCATGGTGATATTTATTTCCGAACTTATTTCAGGGCCCACTTCTTGATTTTGGAAGGAACCCTATATTGTTTCCATGTGCATGGCTGTACCGACAAGGTGTCTTGACTCCGTGGACCCGTAATAGGTAGCATTTTAGCTATTATAACATGGCACTGGTGTATGTAACTATTTAATATAAAATTCTTTCATCTCTTATCGTTCTCTTATTCACTGAAACGGTTTAGACGTCCTGCATTAGAAGGCGACAATTGGTGGAGAGGGCATGCTGCAGCATTTCTCAGATTTGTTAAATTGCAACCAGAGAATCTCCTGCAGGGCCGAGTTTGTCAGGTTAATGTTATATCCTGAATAATTTTGTTACCAGACCAGAGCTTTTGTGTATTTATTGTTATAATTATAATAATCTTACTGTAGGCGAAGCGTGAGGCTGCTTATTTCATAGTAGCTCTACATGAGGAAAGAACCATTGTGATCACCGTGCGTGGGACCGAGACGCCGGAGGACTTATTAACTGATGGTTTGTGTAGAGAATGTAACTTGAGCTGTGAAGATTTGGATGGACTTGTCAAGTATGAACCCAGTCATCCCCAAATATAAGTAAATAAATAAATTCACAAATTGGAAGTAGTGTAATTTAGTTGTTTTATTATTTTTTTAGTAATGAGCACTTACCAGCAAGTACAAGGGAGAAAGTTATGTCAACATTTCCACACTATGGCCATGGAGGCATAGTCGAGTCGGCTAGAGAACTTTTTATGCAAATTGATGGTCAGTGCAGTCAATTGCTTGAGAGGGTTATTTTAGTCTTTTTGCCTGAATTGGTCTCTTGACCCTAGAATTGCAAATGTATTGCAGGTAACTTAGATTCTGGATGCAACGGCTTTCTGACTTCCTTGTTGGGAGAAGGTGGTAAATGCTGTGGATACAAGTTACGGATTGTTGGTCATTCTTTAGGAGGTGCGGTTGCCACACTATTAGGAATTAGAGTAAGTTTCCTTCTTTTTCTTTCAACTTTTGACTTTCCAATCTTGTATAGATCATGTCTGGCTTGAATGGAGATCCTACTGGTATAATTTTTGCTTTTCTTTTTCTCAACTTCTTTCTTCAGGTGTGTGTTTGTCTCAGAAAAGCAAAGGTTATTAAAGCTTAAAATAACCATACGACATATATATGACAAATTACTAATTGATATATATTTTTTTCACTTTTATGAAATTAAACAGCTGTATGGAAGGTACCACAACTTACATGTGTATGCATATGGATCTCTTCCCTGTGTAGACTTGGTAATAGCTGAAGCCTGTTCTGATTTCATAACCACGTAAGCAAAATTACCAATTACAGTTGTACCCCTTTGTTTTTCCTTTTTTTTAAATGTTATAATCTCTGATACTCTGTTTCTTTGTTCCTATTTCAGAATAGTTTGCAATGATGAGTTCTCATCTCGGCTGTCAGTTAATTCAATCTTACGGTTGAGATCAGACGCAATCAGTGCTCTCTCGGATCCCACCTCTGCTGACTCAGCAATGTTAAGGAACCTTGCTCGAAGAATTTTGCACATCAGTTCATATCTTGACATCCCTGAAAATAGTAATAATTACTCATTGGTCCCTTCCGCTAATAACCACTTTATGCAAAATGGATCTGCCGAGAATTCAGAAGTTGAAATAATGTCAAATGGCCACAGATCTGATAATAGAGTAGTCCCGATTAATATCCAAAGCCAAAATTTGATTGATTTGGGAGAGAGTCGAGGGCATTGTGGAACATCTTTTAGGGAAGTACCAGTGGAGCCGCCAGAGATGTTTCTGGCAGGGACGATAATACATATAGTGAGGCAACAAAGAGGTTTCTTTACATTTCCCCTATGGAGATGGTGGAGCCTTGGTAGCGCCAATCAAATCCCATTTAAAGCTTATGTGTCAAAAAGGGAGTATTTCCGAGACTTGCTTGTCACGCCTTTCATGTTCACTGATCATCTCCCCTGGAGGTATGTTATATTATTCTGCTAGTACAGGACTCTTACGTGATGAACTTTACCAATACCAAACTGAACCATACAAATACGAAATGATACCCAACAGGTTTACTCTCTCTTTGTTTCAAGCCAGTTTAGAGCCTAAATCAGCCAAGCGTAATAACTGATACGCTACTGGTATTAGTGAATAGTCTGCTGCTGTGGTCTGTGTTGTGCCATATCTGACCAGCTTATCATTTTTTTTGTTTTTGTTTGCAACAATCCTTTGATCCTAACTTTCTTTTAATCATTATTTTTGTTTGCAAATGAAGGTGTCATTATGCAATGCGGAGAGTATTAGAAGTTCATAATTCTGAAAGCATGCAAACTACGGATTGTGTTCAAGAACATTTGGTATGAACTCCTCTAAAGAAAATGGAAATATTTTCATGTGTTTAGGTATTCAGGATTGGTAAATATTGTACAGATTTGTTGTTTAAGTAGAGAGATAGCATGATTAATTTTTATACCAAATAAAATGTTGTTATTCAAGTAAAATAAAATATATCCATTTGCAAAGTCTCTTCTTCATCTCTAGTGCTTCTGTTAAATTTGGTAATCATCAATGTGGAGTGGGTCTTTTGATTGTGTGCGTTGAACAGTCTTTCTCCAACTCTGTGTGTGTGTTTATATCTGTCTAGATTTGAATTGCATGCATTACAGGAAAAGTGTAATCCAGTCGCAACTACCACAGAATGGTTGCACATCACATCGCTATCTCACAAAGGCCAATTTCTTGTTGACCTTGGTGTAGCCATCCGTGCAGCATCTGACTGTAATTCACCTATTAGAAAGGGGAATGGAGTGGGTATGACCCGTTTAACCTATATTAAAATAAATTATTCCTTTTCTTTCTCTAATAATGCCGTGGTTCCAACACCAACTCCCCTTGTCAGTCCCCATGATGTAAATGCATATCATGTGGACTGTATCCAATCTATTACCTCCTCCTATCTAGATATAAATGCATTTTAAAGCAGTTCTGATAAGGGTGTGGTTCTTCACTAACCAGTAATCACTTCATAGTTCAATTGATGTACACATAAAATGGCCTTTTCTTTTTTGAAAAGCTTGATATGTTACGTGTCCCATGGATGTGTGAAGTTCAGGACCTCCACACAAAAAATTGAGCGCTAGAGAGAGTAGAGAGTATGTTGAGAATAGCTCACAACCCCATACCCACATGGTGTCACACGACATATGCTACAAAAAAACCTGTGTACCGGTGTCAATGTGTGTACCAAAGGACGGTTGGTGGTCCATTTTTTTCTCTCTGCGATTCCTGATGCTTGGTGCTGATAATTGTCTCCTCGTTTGTATTCATCTCCCATGGCAATGGCAGATAGATGTTGATAGCTCAGCCCATTAGGGAACGGGTTTCAAGGTGCGCAGATTGTCACATAAATAATTTCTTTTATAAAGTTCATGTCGTCCATTTCACGCATTTTGTTAAAAACTTATTTAACTAATATCGCATAGGAATTTATCATTGTACTACATGAAAACGGCATGTAATGATTTATCATTGTACTTTTCATTTAAACTGCGTTAAGAAAACCATTTTGTTTCCTTTGATATGAAGGTTTTTGCTTTAACTTGATATATATTTATTTTTAAATGTTTTTTATAAAATTAAAATATATATTTTTTCTATAGTGATCCGAGACCTATCAATATATATGTTAAGCATATGATTCAATAAATTCATATACTAAAATAGCAATTTGTAGATGGTAGTAGAAAAAAACTGAATACTAACCACAGTAGGTAGACAAATTAGTTTTATTAGTTAAGGAAAAGGGTTCACTACTCTAATCTCTATATATCAATTGCTTATGGTAGTTAAAACTAATGACACCGTCTTGAGTACTTATATTATATTAGATCATTTTGAATTGGGGCGGATTTCATTTACAATTGCTTGTTTATATTGACAAAACTTCAAAAATGTAAAATATTTCCAAGATTAAAAAAATATATATAGACACGTTATTATAAATCTATCATATATTAAATTCACACAATATGAATATCATATGCTATTTTCTTAACTATTTAATATGGGTCATTGTAAAT
Organism: x Bolboschoenoplectus mariqueter; assembly: GCA_037678475.1. NCBI lineage: Eukaryota > Viridiplantae > Streptophyta > Magnoliopsida > Poales > Cyperaceae > x Bolboschoenoplectus > x Bolboschoenoplectus mariqueter. Next base: position 1,834,786 of record CM075273.1, read on the forward strand.
TTTGAGTTCCTTAATAAACACTAAAACTTGTATCAAATTTCACTATTTGTTGCGGAAATGAAATACTTATTGTATATAAAAAATTCAAAATATCCAATTTCAAACTTAAAATCTTTTGATAATTATCAAAATTGTCAAATTAATTCATTATCAATCTTACAATCATGTAGATTATAATTATCATTTATTCTTGATGTCTTAGATATGTCTTAGATATGTCTTACATAATACATAAAATGATATTTTCATTCTACCTACAGAAAAAAAAAATAAACACAATATTTTTTGAATTTGTGATTCGTTGCATGGACCTGTGGTCTCTAGGCGCCGCATAGGATTCCTTGGATTCAACATTGGTTGCTTATTGTTTTTATACGGTTGGTTCCTTTTAATCAATCAATCCTCTCTACCGAATTAGCAGTGGATTCCTCCCCTATCACATCATGAAATTGTGATCATTAAAATAAAAAAAAAAAGATCATTACTTTTTTTCAAAGCACATTTCTTTTCATCTTTTCACTAAATGTTAAATGCTACACATCCCCAAATTGTACCACCAAATGTTAACATTCCTACAAGTTGGAAATGTGTTGCTATATTATCAGATTGATACTTTGGTGGCTAGATGCCTAGAACTCAAATTAAGTTTATTAAACTTTAAATCCATTATATAAATAAATATTGTTGAACATTTTTTTGTTAGGAAAATATATTTTCATATACTGTTATTTATGCATGAATAATGTTACAGCTACATAGGTTAAAATAACTGTACTTGAAAATTAAAAACAAATAATTATACTTTAGTTGTTATTTGCTTATATATTACTAAATAAAATACAAAATAAATAATGGGTTTTAGGTAAAATTTGCTGCTCCCATCAACTGCTTCCTGCTGGGATGATCTGGGTACAGTCTACACTTCTCCAAAAAAAAAAAATTAAAATCCAACAACAATTTGTTTATTATTATATTATTTATCAAAAAGATATTATTCTTTTTTTTCCAACAAAATTTTTCTCCACCAATTCCAAGAGTTCCAACTCTCTCTTCTCTTCCTTCAATCCTCTCCTCTCCTGTTGCTCCCCTCCCCCACAAATTTCCTCATTTCTCACGATTCAATTGCGCAATTTCTCATCTCTACATGCAATCAATTGAGTTTCCAACTTGGCATCAGTGCCTCCATTACCTTTGATCTACCAATAGAGGTCTAAATCAAGGTCTTTTCTCTCTGAATCCAATTCAAAAAAGGTGCCTTTTTATTCTCTTTACGTGATAAAGCTTTTTTTTTTCTTTTTCCTCTTTCTTTCTTTCTTTGTGTCAAATTTTTGGTTTCTAAGCACAAATCCTCGGTTGTCACTTCTCTAATTTCAGATCGCAAATCAACACCGATAATTTCCAACCAGTTCTCTTCTTCCTAGCCTTTTCCTATTTCTCGCATCTGATTTATATATATATATTTTTTCTCTTTTTCTTGAAAAATTATTCTGACAAAAGGTCTCCCCTTTTTAATTGAAACTATACATCTCTTCTACCTTTAGATCTGCTCCAAATTGTTATTATTTTTTATCTAGATTCCTTCTATTTAACTGAAAAAGCCATAATCTTTCAATTCATATTCTCACAAACTGTTTACAAAAAAAATTCCTCCATTTATTATTCACCTAATCACCAAACCTTTCAAACTTTCTCATTTGAAGATGGCACAAGAAAGTTGCAATCTTGACAAAGAGAAATCAGACCTCCTCAAATCATCCCCTTCTCCTTCAATTACACAGCCTCAATCTACAGTAATACCAAAACCCCATGATGAAACCCTGATTCCAAAACCTGAGACCAGTATCCCTGATCAGGCAACCATGTCTGAAACCAAAGAAACCAACTGTTCTGGTACCAAATTAAGCTGTAACAGATGCCTCGTGTGCAATAGAAAGGTCGGTATACCTGGTTTCCGGTGCCGGTGCGGCGAGCTATTTTGTGCAAAGCACCGGTACAGCGATATGCACGATTGCTCTTTCGATTATAAATCGGCTGGAAGGGAGGAAATTGCAAGAGCTAATCCCCTAATCAGGGCTTCTAAGATAATAAAGATTTGAAGGGGGGCTAAAAATGAAGAGAATATTCATGATCTGAATTATTGGATGGCGATATGGATTTCACGCTTGTTTTAGAAAACAGTTTGTAGATCGTGCTTTGAATTAGTGCTGGTGTTATCTTTTGGATCCATGTAATTTGATATTTAGTTATGGATTAATTATTCGGTGTTCAATTCATGCAAGTCGACTGTAATATTGGCAATTCATACTTACCATTTCTTGCCTTTCAGGTAGTATTGATATTTGTACTATAATTTGAGAACAGAATAGATTTACATCTCGAAATATTATGGTACGGACGTACTTCTGTTATTTATTCATTCTGTTTACCAGTATTATCAAATTATTGTATGATTGTTAGTCTGAAATTTAAAACTACAATATATTATAAAAAAATTGGAAGGGTTCCTCTTTAAGATTTTGTCAGATGGATCATGTCAGACCTTAGTTTATATGTTATTTGACATGATAAGAAGTGCTTACAATTACATAGATTGGCCAGTGATAATGTATGGTATACTGCTACAGTATGGATGGGTATGGTATCATGGCACGGTACAAAGTGGTACCGCTCAGATATTACTTCTGTTCACCAATTTTTTACTTAGAAAGGATCTTATTCACACAAGGATCCAACATCAGGCCAGTAAAATACGTTGAAGAAACAAAAGAATGGAATTATAGAACTATAATATTTTACTGGTAAAAGTTAGTATGAGACCTAACCAGTATCATAGTGTGGGGCATATGCTGGTGCCAGACCAGACCAGACCAGGCCAATTTGTGTTTTTTTTTCATTTCAAAGGCATGAAAACAAATCTACTTCAGATTTCCAGAAGCTCTATCATACAAACAACTAGATAAATATAAGACATATATGGAAATCTGCAGTATATCCTGATTTCTTAATTTTACTGGTACAGTTTGGAATCTTTTTCTTTTAATATCAAAATCAATTAAAAAAATTGTTAATTCAAAACAATACCTTCGACCAATAATTGTGGCCATGATTTCTTTCCTTCCGTTGAAAAAAAATGTCTAAAGAGAATCTCTGATATCAGCATTTTAATTACAAGAATGTTCAATTTTTTTTTTAAATTACATGATTATTGGATCTGTTTGTTTGTTTGTTGGATTACAAGTCTTGAATGATTGGCCTGAGAAAGCTGCAGATTTTAATATAAAAAAATGACGCCTAATATCCAATAATTTAGCATATTAATTTGTTTGTTCTCAGCTCCTTGCTTTGTTTTTATTCGTCTTGAGCTTTGTATTTTCACACATCCGAATGTAAGGAAGGCAACAACAACAACAACAAAAAAAAATTTGTGCATCTTTAAAGCTACATTAATTATTTTCATAATATCCAATATATGCATCTTTAAGGTTATAGACTCGATAAGAATGATTTTCTTTTCTTTGGTTTTATTTTCTTTATGAAAAATTTACTACAAAAGAAGGAACACATAAGCACATAATAAAAGGGAGAACAGAGAAAAGAAAAAAGGAAAAAAAAAAGGAGAAAAAAATTAGCTTTTCTATGCCCTTGAAAAGGAAAATTTTCCACTAAAACATGTAATGATTCTCTACCAAAAAGCAAGATGGAAAAGAGAAGAAAGCCTTCACTATAAACTGTTAAATGAAATTAGCATCAACTTTTTTGTTAGTTGTGGTTCTTTTCAGTTCCATCCAGGAACTTTTAATCATTTTCTTTTGCTTTTCTTTTCATGTTTTTCTCTCTTTTTTCCCCCTTTTGAAAGGTATTTTGCTGAGGAGATGTCAAGCATAACTCTGTAGTATACACTTTCTTTTTTAAGTATAATATATTGATTATATTTGGATGTATAATATACTGATTATCATCATTTCATTTCATGTTTGGAATTGAATTTTAAGAGAGAGAGAGAGAGATATGAAGCAAAACATTTGGGTGGTTTGGTTCAGAAAAAAAAAGCTAAAAATAGGACTATTCTTTTGTTTTGTTTTGTTTGATTTAAACAATGAACAGTATTAACCAAACCAACTAAACAAATAGCAATTGTCAACCAGATTAGAGACAAAAATTAATTGAATCATATTCAATTTGGTAGGGGATTCAGTTGACCAAATAAAACTATAAAATAAATATTTTTTTGGCTGAAATTAAAAGCTATTGCACAAGAATATAACCCAACTTTTTGGGTATCAAATATCAATTTTTTTTCTGATATATCTTTTCTAATACCATAAGTCCATAACCACACCAATACCATAATAGGATATCTTTTCTGACCCAAGATATTTTCCTAATTTAGAAAAGTAAAGGTTCAAACTTCAAAGTCCTGAATCTCTAATATCATCAATATCAACTTAATTATAACTCATTTTTGCATAAGAATAGTACCAGAATAGGTGACCTTTTTAAAAGCCTACAGGCATTGTAACAAAAAAAGAAAAAATACAACCCATTATTTCTGAACTATCGTCTAATTTTGCAATCATGAAAGCAATAGCCATGACTAAGCATTCAATTTCATATCTTGAATTAGGCAATCTTTTTTTTTTTGTGGGGTCAAAAAACAGTTCACTTAATAATAAAGAGAAATTTGTTTGGTGTCAAGAAAAGCCCCATTGTACCAAAGAATCTCACTTTCTCATGATGGACTTTCAAAACCCAAAAAAGAAAGAGCCTCTAATTAATTTGTGCTTCATGAAAATCAGGACAAGTTGTAAAATTCAACAATGAAATCATGCGTTATTTGATGCTTGTTTTTATTTTTTTTTTTCTGAATGTAGAAAGTTCCAATTTTGTCATGACTCACGAATGAAGAAGATGAACTCTTTTCTTTTTTTAATGGAAGAAGAAGATGAACTAATTTTGAAGAGATTGAGTGGTTCATAAATTACAATCAACAAATCATGAATTATTATTCGACTCCTTGAATAAGACTATGTTATGTTTGAATTGAATATTTGGTGGAACATGCTGGAGCTATCCTGGAATTAGATAGCTTTCATTTTCCAAAATATATAATATAATATAATATGGTTCTAGCACAGTTACAACTACAAATTATTTTCTTTATTTAATTATATTTCTTCGATATAATCTTTTGAAAACTTAACTGGAAAGTTTATCCTTAGGAGCAGCAATACTATTTTATAAAATAAATATCTATAAAATATATGTTCGATGATAAATAAAATATAAAATATTTTGCATAAAATACGGAAAAATATTATATGGAAGACAAAAAAAATGGAACTTCATATAAAATTGTTTCTACCTGAATTATTAAATGATTATATTTAACTCTTCATGATATTCTTGTTAATCAAATGGTTGATATCAATTTTAATATTTTAATTGTAAAATGATGTACTGAAATAAAATTAAAAAAAATAATACAAATAATTCAACAAACAATATTTTGTGATATTTTTTCTTTTACATCCGAGATTAGTAGCGGAGGCAAAAATTAATGTTAATAGATCAACGCATATTATTTAGAAGAACATAAAAAATTATGACTAATAAATTAAAAACAACAAAGGTAAAAAAAAAAATAGAAAATCACCACCTAAATCTACCACAAATTACAAAAGTTACCTCATTAAAGTTTCATAAGAAAAATGCAAATGAAAAAGGTATTCCTCAAGGAGGAAAAATGTGCAGGAAATTCAAAAGTCTTTTAGATCCGTTCATAAATAGAAGTTGCGTATTTTTGTTGATTTTATATGTTGATTTTGGGTAAAGATTTTTTTTTTTAAGTGATGGTAAAGAGTAGTTTGTGGCAAAACTATAGTGAGGAAAATACCTAACAATATATTATTACAAAAAAAAAAAATTTACTTTTTTTATAATAAACAGCCCGTCGGCAAAATAATATAGTAAAGCTATACCCGGAAAAAAGAGTTGGCATCTAAAAAGCCCTCTGCGTGAATCTTGATGTTATCCGTTACAGTAATTATATGTAATTTTTGTCCAATTCGTCCTCTGAAGTAACTACTCACTTTTAAAGATATGGACTTCGGATAAAGAAGGTTATGACCGAAAAATCTAGGCACTTTATAATATATTGTTTGACAAAAAAATATACACATGACAATTCTAGTCACTATCAGTGATCATTAAATTAAATTAAATTAATTTATAAATATATTTTTTTTATGATTTAATTATGTGTATGAAATTTGATCTAATATTAAAACTTATTGTCTAGCAATCAAACAATTAGAAAAAAAAATAATGATAAATTTTACCGATATTTTAACCAGTTATAAAAACAAACTCTCAAATTGCATTAAATTTGTGATTTATCTAAATGGTGAAAAAAAAAAGCTTCCATAATTCTATATTTTTAATGTCAAAAAGAATTTGGTGTTAGCTGCTAAAAGATGTTAAATCACACAACTCAAAATCATTCTAAGATGCTGTCAATCAGAAACAAAAAAAAAATGAGATAGTAAAATTATTAAAATTAAAGTTTACTAGTGCATCCTCTACAAAGCATAATTGGAACATACATAAAATAAAGTCAAGATTGCAACATTGATAGTTTGGCAACCTTAAGTGGGTCAAATAATCAATCCAATAGAACTAAAAAGGCACAAAGTGATAATGCACCACACCACACCACACCACTATCCTATGCAATCCTTTTTATTATTATAAATTTCTAAAATAAAGTCATACATGTATCATATATGTGACATGAACTCTAATTAGTAGTGAAAAAATAAAGCCATAATAGCCGCCGTTATAGACTCCTTTTTTTGGTCTACAAATTTGTTTAGTTAGGTTTTTTTTTTGGTGTACAAATTTGTTTAGTTAGGTTAGGCCAAAGCAAATAAGCATCTCCTTTGATGATAATTGATACCAATTCAATGCTTTGATTGACTATTTGTTGAAATCAGCTGTACCTAAAATTCAATTTGACTTTAAACTACTCGGCTGTACCTGATTTGAGCTTAGTTAGCTAGGTTAGTGTAGTTGAGACTAAATTATTGCATATGACAGATATTATCGTTGATACCGTAATTGATATTGACTTTATTATTCAGTTTAGATGAGTTATTATTCTAATGATACCGTAATTGATACCGACTTTATTATTCAGTTTAGATGAATTATTATTCTAATGATACCGTAATTGATACCGACTTTATTATTTGGTTTAGATGAGTTATTATTTATGTTAATGATTTCATTATGTAACTTTACATCTCACTCCTGAGCCGAGCCTTTTTTGACTTGTATAAATGTGGTATTGATTATTCTTTTATGTTGAAAAAATAACGTAGATGGTTTATCTTGATTGTATCTTTTATAAAAATAAATTATTAAGATATAAGAGAACGAGTCTTTGATTTAATGACTAAGACAATGTTCGCAATATAAAAAATTATAAATTCGAAACTCGGTCGTAGAATTTCTTATAAACTAGAAGGCTTGATAATAATAAAAATAAAAATCTTAAATCAAGAATCAGCCAATAATTTCAACTTTATTGGAGAATAATGGTTGAGACCAAATTGATAAAAATTTTAAATTAAAAGGGACCAAGAAATAAATTTGGTAATAATTTTCATGAATTAACTCATACAATACTCTTTTAACTTGTCGGTCATTAATTTACCATTGTTGGTTATTGGTTAATTATGTTTATGATATATGTAAAATGCATAGTTAATTCTTTGCTCCAACTCATCAAATAATAAATGAAAGAGGGGACATGCCACCATATACTAGCCTCTTTTATTATTAGCTCAACAATTGAGATAGAGACATCTACTATTAATGTTCTTAATTTTCCTAGCTCAAATAATTAGTACATAATTTATTAATACATAATTGATTAATTTTAGAGTATATTAAAGTTTTACGGTATATTAATTATATTATATTATTTCTTAGCATATGTTCTGAATAATAATAATTTTTTTTAATTTTAATTCCAAACGTTCAAAGCAAAACTTGAGAAAAGCAAAAAGGAAAAAAAATAATATTCGACGTAGATACTTTTTTTTTCCCTTAATTTATAATATCATACAAAATTCGTGACTTGTGATGTGAAGCATCAGAGAATCTCGTGCTCTCAATGACACAACAAGTAACATCATTAAAAGCATCCTTTTATGTTTCAAGAATATTCTCTCAACGATGTAATTCTAGTTTTTATAAAGTATAAACTCTACGGATTTTTTAAGATTATTAACTTCATAATTTTGAAAATAATTTTTAAAAAAATTTTAAATATAAAAAAATATGTATTTTTTATTTATAAATTGATTGTGTTTTAATTTTTATATAATTTAGAAGTCGTTTGTTATTTCATAAAAAATAATGAAAATTATATGAAATTTGTAATGAACAACCAAATTCGATCAAATTAAAAAAAAATGTAAAACAAAGGGCTCCCGTTAACCTGACATTTCTATAATTTAACAAATTTATATATGTAGGTGTATAGCAATATATTTCTATAATTTAACAAAGCATTTAATTAGAACACCAACTTTAAACAAACAAGGGGTGGGGGGACCTAATTTTTTTCATGTGAAATTCCAATAACGGTACATGAATGGTATTTGGTTGCACTTTGCATGATCTCTAAATTTCTAATTAAGCAACTCAAAAAGTTAAGTAATTACCTCTTTGAGTTGCATGTAAGTCAATTTCACGCAAGTCAAGTTGCAAGGGTTAGTAGCATTGACACATTCTCATTTCTCCATCAAAATGCCAAATTTTGAAAAGACCCCACATGATTTGTTTTCAATCAGTCAAATTCAGTACCATTTTTTTTCTCTCTATAAAACACTGTATATGATTGGATTTTTAGCAACATGAGGATGAAATGGATTAATCATTAATTTAGCTTTGTCTCATTTTTGGGATTTTGGTTTTGATTACAGCTAGAAACCAAATTGCAACAGTAATCAAAATAGAAACGCTCACAAATTTTGTCCTTTTTCTTAAAAAAAAAAGGACCAAAAAGGTGTCTTTCAAAATTATAGATATAGCGTGTAATTTACAAATTAAAGGAATGTTTTATTAAAAGACCATAAATCTTATCTTTATTAACATGATTGAGGATGTGACTATTTCTCATATATTGAATAATTCTAACGTACATTTAATTATAAATATGTTTTGAATAATTCTAACGTACATTTAATTATAAATATGTTGCCGATTACTTAGATATAACATATATCTTGAGTGAATATAAATTTTAATTGGTCATTTATCATAAAATCATTAAACCTTCGTTATTAACATTTTAAAATTATTTGATGAAAGATAAAAATCTCTTTCAAATTGATCCAAATTAATTTATAATTATCCAAATAGTTAGAAATACATCTATAATTTTACCTTTTAAATTGAGCAATATTTTCTCAAAAATATATGTCATAAAAATTAGATGTACGTTAAAATCATTTATATCGTAAAGAAAAGAAATCTGCACGGATGAATTATGCAAAAGCATTATAAAAAGTTATTTTTATACAATTAGAGCATTGATTGCTCTTAATTTAAAATACGGTCCCTCTATATATACAGTTTTGCTCCATTAATTAATACCACAAAATATAGGTGCAATGCAATCATGATCCTTATTTAATTAATTAATCATTGTTACATGCTCATAGGAGGTGCAAGATCCTTTACTTAATAAAATAAAAAAAAATAACAAAAGGAGCCGAAAAATTTTGTACCTACATATATAATTTATTCTAAGAAGGCACTATATACAAATATAAAGCTTATCTTATAAGCACCTTGATTTCATTAATCTTTGAAGAACATGCTTTATTTAATTTATTTCTCCTCTTTCTCTCCTTAAATAAATGCCTACAAAGTGGGAAGAGAGCAATAGCGCACTAATTGTTAGATGTACTTTTTTTTTATCTCATTTTTTGGATCATTCCCACTAATTTATTATTTTTGAATATAAAATTGATACACTTCACCAAATTGTGTTGCACCAATTATTGCATGTCCTTGGTTTAATTAAGGTCCTAAGATTTTTTAAAAATTCAATTAGTTACTTTGACTATTGCTGTTAGTTCAATTAGGTTATTTAATTAATTAGATGAATAATTTAAATAAAATTAGAATTGATGAATTTTTTAAATATATATGAGATTTAGTTTCTTTTAACTAGTAATTAAATTGTCTAATTAATACACAATTTTAAGGGGCTAATCGGATAAAAAAAAAAGCATAGGGCTTGATTGAACCTATAAAATATTTGAGAAGCTTAATTTAACAATTAAATCAAAAGCATCGGTCATGTTACCTCATTCTTAATATTGATTGTCCAATTTATTTTTTTTTATCGAATGATTCATGTATTTTTCATTCTCTTTTTATGTAAAAATGTGTTTATTATGTCTAAAATATTAAAAATCTTTGTAGAGATTTTTATATAACTAATTGAATTGTCCGTACTTTGCATAATATTATTTTTTAAAGAAAATCATTGATTTACTTTTAAATTTATCATATAAATTTACGGTTAGAATTTTTAATTTATTTTTTCAATAAAATTTTTTGACATGAAATCCGAAAAATAGCCAATTTTGCAAAATTTATGGTCATGTAAATTATTTATCCAACCAACTGTAATGCATGCGAACAATGTGGGGGTCTCAAGTTGGAGCGCTATATCATATCTGCCTTCACACCCTGACGCTTTTTTTCAACCAACTGTAATGCATGCGAACAAGTGGGGGTTTTAAGTTGGAGCGCTATATCATATCTTCCTTCAAACCTGGACGCTTTTTCCGAGGTGCAATCAATCAACAGCTCCCTCAGGAAGAAGGAGAGAACACGCTCCTCTCCGTTTTGAATAAACTGGATGCGTCCATTCCTTTACTCTTCTTCAAATTAAAATCTAATAAAAACGACTCTGTTTTTTTAATTTGGTACAGAACCTTTTATGATAGAAGACTGATTTGTGATTTGAAAAGAAGAACGTGTCATAATTTGAAAATAAATTATGATAGCTGACTGTATCGTGGTACTATAATATTAATTTTGATGATTTTAGATAAAAAAAAGATTATGAATTCGAAAATACGGATGTACTTCGAAATTAATTTAATTTTTTATTATGCATATAAATATACCGAACAGAATTTTAGATAGTCGATGACAAAATTCTATAAATGATTTAGAAATAATTTATGCATAATTTGTGAAATTTATAGATTCGAAAATTATTTGTAAAATTATTTGAATTCGCTGAATTCGTTTACTTATTTAGGAAGGCGTCGAAAATGAATATTTTTCACGAATCTCTTTTCTATGAAATTCTAATCGTCACGTCATTGCATTTTGCATATTATCATGCTAAACTCATAAGTTGTATTTATAAATTTTCATTAAAATTAAATAAAAAAGATTTACACTTTACACATGTAATATCAACTTAAAATGAATTAATGAAAAATAATTAAAAAAAATCAGGAGTGAACATCTTACTTACGCAAGAGGGCACATTTATATCAATATTAAATCATAACGGTTCAACCATCTTCAATTTAATTAATTTGAAACGGCCTACTTCACAATAAATATGACATTTAACATTTTCATCACATTAACTCCAATTTCAATTAATTCAAAAAATTTTGAAAAAAAATAATGACACATCCTACTATCATAATTATGAATTGACGACATCATAAGTAAAAATCCCAAAACCACAAAAATAATAACAATAATAAAAAATTATCTTCAATTGGAGGAGAACCACACACACGTGACAAAGACAATAATTAAAAAAATTATAACACCATCTATCTAATATAATATAAAATAAAAAAAATTCCACCAACCCCCACCAGAGTAAATCTGCACCAACCATTCATACATAACATTCCCCTACTATTTTATCATCCACACAAAATAAATAAAAACAGATGCGAAATTGTCAAATTGAGAAAACTCATGACACTTTTTAACCAATCACTCAATCACTCAATCAATTAATTAAATTAGTATAGTTGGTTGGTGGTGTGGTCACGTGAGCTAGGCCAAGTCCAACTAGGCCTTGTCATGGTGTTAGCTACTGTTTTACTAACCAACCATCTCTCCTTTGTCTTGTCTCTATCTCTGTTCCTCCTCTCTTTTTTTCTTTTTCCGAATCATATTTACGCAGTTACTATAGTCATTATTATAATGAATAGTGTTGAGATTTACGTGTGATGTTTTAAAAAAAGACAGGTTTTATGGAGCAACTATTTCATCATGTGAAGTACTTCAGACGATGTGAATTCCTTCTTCCTTGATGATTGATTACGTATCCTCTGAAATAATGTATGTATCACATGTAATGGACAGTGAAAATGACCCGGACTGTTCGGTTTCGATTATGGATGGATTTTTAAGGGACGGATAGTTTGAAATTAAAGATAAACGGTTCGGATTGAAAAACGTTGTCCATTTTATGATACGTTATTGTTGAAAATTATTCCTTAATTTTCATTTTGAGGGCTTAACTAATAAAAATTAGAATTTAATAAATTAAGAATTCTGAAAACCGATCAAATAAAATTTAGAGATAAATAAATGAATTAAGTTGAGACAAGTCTGGATTTTGTTAGTACGTCGAGCGATCAAGTCGTGTCTATCCTAAGGAAAGAATAACGCCTCCACATATAGAGTTAATCACTTATTAATCATTAAAATTCGCACCTCGAGCAATTGTCTCGTATCCTCTCCCGTTACATGATCGCGGATTGGAAGGGATTCGTTTCGAAAGAAACAAATCTATGTACCAAATTTCTCGCCAAATTCAGCACGACAATTTATATCAAATAGAAAGAGAATAAATATTTATCTTACTATAGATTGAGGAGGATGAAAAGAAAAATGGATTTTAACAGAGTAAAAGAAAAGAGAGAACTCACTAAGTCTCTCTGTCTAATTATCTCTAATTACAAACTAATAGATGGAGCAACTGTTGACAGGTTGAATACTTCAATTTTTACCAAATGGATGCATCCAAACCTTTTCTCCAAAGAACAAATCCAACCTTTATTTTATTTTAAATGAGTGTTAGATATGTTCCGGAAAGATAAAAAAAAAACACAAACTATTCAATTAATTACTTCTGTAATTAATAAGAAAATGCTCCACTTCATAGTTTTAGAATCTGACAGATATTATTTTAGTAAAATAATACAGCAATTACTTCACCGGATGTGAGTCCTTGATAATTAAATATGTATCTTCTAAAATATTGTATCATGTTCAGTGGGCAGTGAAAACGATCCGGATCGTTCGATTTCGATTGGGGATAGATTTTTAAAAAGTAGATAATTTTGAAATTAGAGATAAACGGTCCAGATTGAAAAATCTGCCTACTTTATGATACATTACTTTACCAGATGTGAAGTCCCCGGTAATTGAGTACGTATCTTCTGAAGCACTGTATCATGTACGGTGAATAATAAAAACGATCTAAACCGTTCGATTTCGATCACGGATAGATTTTTAAATACATAATCTAAGATTGCAACATCTTTTTGAAAGTTGTTTGTTTCTTTTTCCACAACAAACTTCTAAAAATCAAGTCCTAGTAGTGTGTGAACTTGATTTTTAGAAGTTTGTTGTGGAAAAAGACACAAACAACTTTCAAGAAGATATTGCAATCTTAGATTATGTAATTACTAATGTAAATATATATATATATATATATATTATTGAGAATATGAACATAAATTAAACTATTGATACAGATAAGATTGGTCAACCTCTGATTGATTGTGTGAGAAATTTGTGACCCCATCTAAAACAGAAAAAATGCTTTTTGCGACTGAGACAAGCATCATATCTGATCTGACGATATGCACTACTGCTGAGTCAGTGAATATAATATAATATAATATAATATAATATATATATAATAGGATGGATATATTCACACTTTAATTCTTTTACTTTGCGTGACAGATTTTTTTATCCTATTTCTATTTGCATTGTTGGAATAATTTTTTTGGGACCCATAAACGGCGTTAGTGCTCTCTCTTTTCTTTTCTTTTTTTAAAAGCCCATAAAGTGAGCATGGTTTAATTCAGGAAACTCGTTTGATATCATATCATACCATACATGTATTTTTAGGCAGGATGTTATTATATGTATACTTTTGCAAATTGTCATGATAAATGTCAGAGCATATGTAATGGTTTGGATCGGATCATAAATGCTAAATGGATTCGTTCATGGCTTCATGCACTGAAATCTTGTGGTGGTTTCTGCTGTGGCGGTTTTATGGTATATTATCATATGATGGTATCTTTGGCGGTTTGTCGAGGATTCACATCTGCCGTCGTATTTTTTTTCTATAACACATTAGTATAGTAGGTTTTTTGAATTTATAATATGTGAAATTTATTAAAATATGAATAAAAATGTTTTTAATAATTAGATCTGAATCATTTAAATTAAATTAAATTTGACAATTTAAATTTTTTCTATAACATATTAGTATAGCAGATTTTTTTGAATTTATAATATGTGAAATTTACTAAAATATGAATAAAAAAATTTTATTATTAAATTTGAATCATTTAAATTATATTAAATTGGACAATTTAAATTCAATAGTAACAAATATACCATTAAAAATTATTAATATTTATGTTTTTAATTAAGCTGTCTTAGTGAGTTTAAAAACACGCTAGCACAAAACTTCTGTATTTTGGTAAATTAATACAGTTTCATATTGTGGGAAAATAATATCCAATTTTCAAGTTTTAAAAGATCAAATATGACATTTTTGTATTGTAAAAGAATAAATATGATAATTTAATTTTAGATTAAAAAATTATTTTAAGTATTATTAGGAATTATCAAAATAATTAAGCCTAAAAATTATTGAATAAATAAAATAAATAAAGTTTAGAAATATCAAACAATGGTTTTAGAAATTCTTGCAAGTCACATATCTTTCTCAAGCTAGTATCCAAGTTTGTCGAAAATCATTCATTTTAGAACATCGAAATACACTCAAGAAATCACAAGTATTATCTTTAGAGAAGTATTTATCTTAGTGCGATGGACTCTCGGTGATTTTTTTTTCAAGATGCTTCGGCCTATCTTTTTTTAGTGACATATTTCACTTGAAGAACAAATTCAAATTTGATAGCAATAATAACTGAAATAAACTTAATTCCCAACAATATAGCAATACATGAGAGATAGCGAATACCATCTTAACAAAATCTTAAAACAAAATAAATTTAATTCCCAACAATCATAATATTTCAGAATAATAAAATACCAGAGCTTTATATTACAAATAGACAAAATGATGTTTCTAAAATTAAAAGCCAAAAAAAAATCTACAAAATATACAAAACCATGCAAAAAATAAAATAAAAATAAAAATAGAAAATAAAAAGCAAGGACATGAGAGGTAAACAAAAAAATATTAGCATAGAATAACAAGAACAGGGATATGCTTATAACCTGATATGCATCTGCCACCGTCTAAACATGATTTAGTACACTGTCTCGTACCTATAGCGACATCCCTCCAACTCCCTTTCTACGCTGTTTCACCAACCATGACCGCGACCGCTTAATCTCTCTCAACTCCCGGTCTATTTGTTACGAAAGGAGATACTGTTTCTGAATCTACGGCCCCACGTCAATGTCGATAATGATAGCCGTTACTGGGTGTTATGGACCAGGACCATAGAAAGCACCACGGTTGGGTTCCGGAGACTACACCGTCTCGAATTAAAACCCCACGGTCCCGGCTTAACCGAACCATAACGGCATGGAAGGTAGTGATTCTGTGTGGCTCACTCTGTGTGGTGATCCGTGTTACTGATCTCGGAAAACATGGGAATCAAATAAAATAAGCAGTGAAAAATAAGGGCTGATGAATCAAAATCAATGGTCCAATTTATTAATTAAAATATACATAGTACGATAAAACTAGGTTTTGCATAATATTGTTTAACATGATTTTTTTATGGGACCAATTTCATAGGTACGATGCTACAAATGATTCGGGGAGCAAATTCCTACTGAACCTGTTACGACATAGTGACATGAGAGTAAGCCACAGAAGATCTGAACCTTGACCTTTCTAGAACACGGGGAAATATTGATTGATTCGCTACAAAGTAAAAGACACAGCAATATTCAAAACACATAAAATATAATAAAACAAGAAATAAAAAGACAGAAAACTACTTAAATTCAAATCAAAACATGGAACTTGAAAATTAATAACCAAAAAGAAAGAGAAGAGAAAGAGAGACAATCCAAACTCACGTTAACTGCCTTCTCTCCAAGCAATCGCCTCCTCTTCCCTCTCAAGTCTCAATTCACCATTTCTTGCATGCAATCCCACTTGCCGTAAATGGAGTTACGTCTCGAGAATCTTAGAGCTCTGTCTCTACTAGGACGAGGCGCCAAGGGCGTGGTCTTTTCGGTTCACGACTCCAGCCATGACCGGTACCTTGCGCTCAAGGCCATCTCTCTCTCTTCGATCAAGAGGAAGAAGTCGAGCGGCGGAGATGGAGGCGCGCAAACGGGAGAGGTGTATCGGCGTCTCTGGTTTGAGAGAGATGTGTTGTCGACGCTCAATCACCCTCTCTTACCTTCGCTGAAAGGATTCGTGTCTACAGAAAAAATCGTCGGGTTTGCGATTGAGAGGTGCTCTGGAGGTGATTTGAATTCTCTGAGGAGAAGACAGACCGAGAAGATGTTCTCTGATTCAGTAATTCGGTATGGATAATTTTGTTCCTTGATAATTAATTTTTATCTCCAACTATTTTATTTATTTGTCACGCTTGTTCCAGTCCTCTGCAATCAATTTGAGATTCAGAAGTTTTCCATCTCATCATCAATACTATGGAATTTGTTAAGGAAGCATATAATTTTTATATGTTTTGAGGGGTGTGTTCATAATTAAGGAGACTTCAAGGTTTTATCTGCTAAAGCTACCATCATATTTCCAATCTGGCAGCTGCTGCCAGTTTTTCAAAAAAAGAAAAAGAAAAAGAAAAAGAAATTCCTTCATATTTCCAACTTCTGTTATTAGTTGTATTCTTTACATTTTGTAATATTTCCAAATTCAACAGTGACTAACATGGAGCAATTTTCTTATTTAAAACTTTAGATTTAATTGGCCTGAGACTGTGTTTTTTTCTTCAATCATTCAAAAGTTCACACTAGGAATTAGGCAAGTTGACACCTCTATTATGGAGCATTAACATTTCATATCGTTGAGGTGTAAATGTTAGATAATGAGACTTCTTGGACTCTTGTGTGAATTTTTTTTTTGGGGCTCCTGCTAGCCCTGATATTTATTTATTTTCAAATAGTTTTTGTGAAATTTGAACATATGTCTTTTCATAAAAATATGAAAAAACGAGGCATATTATAATTGTGCTATACCTGCGGTTTTCTTTGTGTGAAATGTTCGTTTATCATTCTCTCAATTCTATGTGCAACTAAAAATTCCTCAATTTTTATTTGGAAGAAATTAAAAAAAAATGTTCCTCAATATGTTTATTGCTCTCTGTTTCAGATTTTATGCAGCGGAACTTGTGTTGGCTTTGGAGTATCTCCACAGTTGCGGCATTGTGTATCGTGATTTGAAGCCGGAAAACGTATTAATACAAGATAATGGTCATGTCATGCTAGTAGATTTTGATCTTTCGACAAAACTACCAGTGAAATCACCGAATTCTCATAGATGGCCTCAACCGCCGCCTCCAGCACAAGTACAGACAAATGAGCAACTTGGCCAAAAACATAAAAAGAAAAAGAAAAGGAGAAACAATTTTATGTTGAGGTCTTTTTCTTACAAAACTGGTGTATCTCCCGTGACAAGTGATGAATCACAAAATAAATCTCCACCACACAAACCGGCAGCAGTACGGAATGCTGAGACGACAGAAAAGTCGAATTCGTTTGTTGGAACAGAGGATTATGTAGCGCCTGAGATAATTCAAGGGAAGGGTCATGAATTTTCGGTGGATTGGTGGGGTCTCGGCATCGTTCTATATGAGATGCTGTATGGTCGGACGCCATTCCGAGGGCTTAATCGTAAAGAAACATTTTACAGGTACCAGGTCTAAACTGCTAATTGAAGTTCTGTAACTATACCCTTTTTATCTGAAGAAAAATAATAAATGTTTGTGTGTCCTCTGTAACTATACCCTTTTACAACTATGCAACAACCGTGTACTGGTAAACGAGTTGTGATGTTCAAGTAGGTCAAGAACCAATCACCTCTGGAGATTTATAAAATTTGAGAATTGTGTATTTTCTCAGAGCATATGAATTGCAAACTAATTACGTTGTATGCGGTATGTCAGAGATTTGGGAGTTTTAAGCTGTATTTCCAAAAAGGGAAAGCCAAGTATGTTATGGATAGTGCTGTTTAAAATTATTGTAGTAGGAGAGGTACATTTTTTTCTTTTTACAATAAATTCTGATTTCGATCCTAAATTTATTAACTATTTACAGGATATTAATGAAGGAGCCCGAACTGGTAGGTGAACAGACGCCGTTACGAGATTTTATCAGACGGTTGTTAGAGAAGGATCCTGATAAGAGGATTACATGTGAAGAGATCAAGGAGCATGAGTTTTTCATAGGGGTAAATTGGGATATGGTGATAGAGATGGCTAGACCACCGTACATACCGTCAGGGGCAGAATCGGAATTTAATGAGGAGGCTTTGGATGTGGAGAAGATGGTGCAAGAGGTTTTTGGTGAAGAGAAAGGAAAGCAAGAAGTGATGAATGGTGATGAAGATGATAAAGTGCAAAACACCGATTTTTCGGCCTTTTAAGTTATGTTTTAGTTTTGATTTTCCTTCTTTTTTTGGGAGATCTAGATGCATCTATAAATATATATTTATGGCAATTTGGAAAATTACCAACCAAGTAGAGATATTTTTATTGTATATTTGTTAAATTAACAATGAAATCTTCAGATGAGAAAATGGAGAAAAGAAATCAATGCATTTGTTTTCTCTGTTTATGTTCTTGTCCATTGTGTATATAGACATTCTTTGATTCATAATTTTAAATTGAAAAAAAAAAGCTGAGGGATGGAAACAGTTACATCAATTAATGATAATTGTTGGAGAGTAATAGGAGAGAGATAATTAATAATTTGCATTTATGCTTTCCAAGTGGATACAATTATATTACAAAGCACTATTAGATAAGATAAATGGCTTCTTTTTCCATAAACACCTATTTTATTAAACTATTTTTAGGGACATCTATTTATTTAATCATTCCAAAAAGTATAGCGCAATAACCGCAAAAGTGGGTACCAACAGCTAACAAATCCTAATTTTTTTTAATTAATGAAAACAAATGCAAATTACAAATGAGACCCTTATTATTTCCAATATTGGTGTTTTATTTAGGGGTGTGCTTCCCAAAATCATTAAAGAGAGATGAGAGGGAAAAGGAGGGAAGAGCGTTAAAAATGAGTTTATCTTCTCTGCATCTCAATTTATTTAAAGAGGACAAAATTAATTTATTTAAGGGGTAAAAGAGGTGAAATTCTCCTCTTTTATCCTCTTTATAAAAATTTGTGAAACAAATAATAAATTAAATTTCTCATCCTCCCCTCCTCTTCTCCTCCTCTTCTCCTCTAACACGCTCTAAATGACAAAATCATAAGGTGCATACTGAAAAAACGCTAGTGATAGTATACAGTCGTTGAATCTTCAATGGGAACACAAATATTTACTAAAAAAAAACTCAAAATGAAATATAGCAAACTTGCTCTCAAAGATAAGAAGAGCATATATTAAATTTCAGATAAATCCATGTGCTAAAAACAATGCATTAGGAAGATATAGCCATCAGTTTATTTTAGAACCAAAGTCAAAGTCAAATACTCTATATTTTTCTCTTTTAATTAAAAAATTGTGATAGGAATTTTTTCATTTAGATCCTCTCCAATCTTTTAATAACAACACTCATCCAGTTCAATCTTTCTTCAAATAAGGACTAAAAAAAATTAGGTTAGAAATGTGATTTCCTTGGAAATATAGCGTGTTTTACTTGTTAGGATTAAAGGAAGGATCATGATTTTATCAGAAAATATTTTTTTCATTTTATTTCTAAGAAGAAAAAAATCTTCAATGTTCTAATATTCTACGATAAATATTGTTTTAAATGTTGAACTTGACATGTCAATTCTGTTGTCTTATTAGAATTGAGTTCTTGTTTGGTCAATAACAATTCACTTGAGGAGTTCACATTACATATTTCTATTGACTTATTATTAATAAATAGAAAAATTATTCCCGCACTATATATTTTGAACGCTTTATCCGCACATAAAAAATATAAATAAATAATTTATTTGCATCTATATTTATAAATATTTATAATTAACATAGAAAATATTTATTATTTTTTTGTTCTATAATAATTATAGAAAATTCAAGAATAAAAGTTTGCCATACAAGTAAAATCTTAGCTTGCGAAACTTTTAATATTAATAACATAAATATAAATATTTTATAAAAAAAATTATAAATATATTTAAAATAAAAATAAGAACACAATCATCACTCCTCTCATAAATAATAAATTAGTTTCACTTCTTCTTTCCACGTGTCTACTATATAAAGGAATAAATGGACGCATCCATTTCTATTAAACTGGAGAGGAACTGAATTTCTTTATCACGAATTAACCAACTGACGTCACTGCTGACGACTTCCGATTATCTTCAATTCTTAATCCCTTCATTGATTCCTCTTTAATTAATTTAATTTAATTTGATTTGATTTGATTTGATTAACAATTAGTGTGTTTGCTTTTATTTCTTCTTGGGCAAGGCGCTTATTTTTTGGTACCGGATAATGTCGCCATGAAGAAAAATTAACAATTGATACCATGACATTTGAAAATTCTCAACATTTTCATGAAGTGTCTCATTCAAAAATTGCTGCTCTTGTAATTAGGAAAGTAACATATTTACCATGAATATATGTGTACATGAATAAAAATTAACATGACGTGAAAAAATATATGATGGTACAATATTTTTGAATTAATTTAAAATTTAATATTACTGACACGATTTATATTATTATGTATTATGTCTATAAAATGATGATATTTGATATGCGTTTTGTTGTATATTAAATGATTTAAAATTTCAATGATTTGATATTAAAGATTTTTGACGGGTCATCAAATAATATTTAAATTTTAACGATAGTCTATCCAGATGTCCAATAACATACTCGCGAATTTCCTTTTTAATTAATTAATTAATTTAATTTTTTAAAAGTATATTGTTAGAATTGTTAAAATAACCCTATCAAATAATATCTCCACTTGATTTAATAACCATCAAGTGATCCCTCCTCACATTTATAATTATATCATCTATTATGTACATGTACATTTCAAATATCAAATTTCAAAATAAAGATTACTTGTTTACTAATCACTAAAATTATCAAGATAATCAATTATTAAGAACCCCATACCATTTT
This sequence comes from x Bolboschoenoplectus mariqueter, assembly GCA_037678475.1. NCBI lineage: Eukaryota > Viridiplantae > Streptophyta > Magnoliopsida > Poales > Cyperaceae > x Bolboschoenoplectus > x Bolboschoenoplectus mariqueter. Next base: position 1,856,381 of record CM075273.1, read on the forward strand.
TTTTTTCATATTTTTATATATTTTTTGCATATGTCTGAGATCCAATTTATCATGTGACCATACATTTTGTTTAATAAAAAACAAATACAATATTTTCTTCATACCTTTCTAAAATCGATGTAAAAGCACGTGTGTATTTCTAGACGCCACAAATTTCGTGACAAAATTGACTTATTCTACTATTTATTTTTTATATTTGAATTCAGGCCCAAATAATGTAATTGGAGAATTTTTATATGGGCCTAAAATTTGACAAAATGAATTTTTTAAGGCCTAATAATACGAGTTTAGGGATTGAAAATTTGAAATAGGCTTTTGTTTTCCTTCTGTTTTCCTCCCAATTAAATTTTCCTATGTACTGAAATAAGGTTATTTTAATAAAATAATTATTTTTAAAAAATGTTATTTAATTTTTCTTTAAAATTGTACTGAAATAATTACAGAAATAAATGCAGAAGATAAAACAATTGTGTTACTCTTTTCCATAACGTTATGACATACACACATTATTTAAGATTTTAAGTAACAAAAAACACATATAAATTTTTAATTTCTAATTTAAATAATATTTTTTAATCATACGTATCATGAAAATTAAAAATTTCATAAAATCTAAATTTACGCTGAAATTATCCAAAAAAAAATATTTACTACCAGCATAAATTTGTCTTTGTTGTAAGATTCCAATATTAAATCTTATGATGCTTTTATTTTCCGTTAAATATCAGAGTTAACAGAAATCTTTATATAAAAAATTTACTGGAAACCAAATTCTTGAAGTTGAAAAACTAACCAAATATTGAAATTTGAACCCCAGTCGGAAAAAGAAAAAAAAAGAAAATCAAAAGTCAAAGAAAATAAAAGCAAGAAAATAAGAATGTTGGAATTAACAAAATCAATCCTCGTAGAAAGGCCCAAAAAAAGCGTACTAAATTAATTCTTGGAAAGCCCACAATAGATCCAATAATAAAATGCATTTTAGGCTATTCTTTTTAGATTTCAAATCGCAATTTAAATTTCTGGCCGAGAAATCAGTTACTCCAAAATCCCAAAAGAATAACAACAATTTGAAATTGAGAATGCATTTACGTGCCTTCAACGATCGATCTAAGGTATGACCTAATTATACAAATCAAAGTACGAATTATCATAATAAAAAAATTATAATAAACAACATTTTTAAAGTTTTTTGTTGGTTTTTATTTTATATATGAGGAGGGATCCAATTGCAAATATATTTTGTCACTAAATCTATACTGCATATTTTATGTTCAATCAAAGGATGAGATTCACTAAAATTAATTTATAAATTCCCATAATTATGAAATTTCATCCTTATATTCCATTTCCATGACAATAAAAAAAATCCTCAGTAATTAAGTGACTGTCCCATTTCTTCTTTGGGAGATGATACATACAGATACTGTAGTCGACACCGATTTTATTATTCAGATTAAATGAGTTATTATTCATGTTAGTAATTTTATTATATAATTTATTCGTATATTACTTTTATTATTCAATTTAAGCGAATTATTATTCAGACAAGTAGCATTTAAGTTAAATAATAAAGTATCTCACAAAATAAATTGCATAATGAAATCGTCGTCAAAATAAATAATAAAATCAGTATCGATGATAGCATCGATATCTTCGAAATATTTTCTTTCTTTTTTTATCTCGTTTTCAAAAGACGTTTAATTCTCTGCCTTCTTTTTCTGTCATGGTTGTCATCACCGGAACTCAGAGCTCATTCTATGTGAGTAGGGGAGGGGGGGGGGGGGGGGGGCCCTATTCTTCTCTCTCAAAGCATGTAGTTGCTAGTAATGTAATTGGGGATCACATCACATGTACCTTTTGTGCATGCTAGATGACATGCAGATTTGTTTCTATGCTTCCAAGATATATAATTATATTGTACATTGTGTCTTTGGAAATACTATTGCTACTCATAATTAGCAACCCCCCCCCCCCCCCCACCACATAAATAGTCTTCCAAGTCCCAATGCTTTTGTCCCATTTTTCAAATAAATAAATAAAATAAATAATCATAGGTGGAGTCTCCAAATTAGGGCTATTTTTCTGATTTCATTTTGAGGAAATTTTTTTATTGAAGAAAACTAAATTTTAAATACAACAATTTCTAGCTATAATTTACATCCGACGAACTTAAAAAATATATATATTATATATAATCAAGAGCAACATAGTAGATACATAAGAATTTCTTCATAAAAATACAGAAGAATTGTATCAAAATTATATTATATTTTAGACATAACAAATATATTTTTAGATGAAAAGAGAGAAGGAATGATATATGAACCATTTTAATAAAGAAGCAAATCAAATGGTCAATATTAAATGTGAAATGACATGATCAAAAAGTCTTAACACTCAATCACTTTTATAGAGTATAAATATGTATCTCAGAGGTGGTCCAAATAAAAAACATGAACATCCAAATTTAAATTTTGCATTAATCAAGTTAATATTATGTAACGATCAAATGTATATTTTATTTTAGATAAATTTGCATTTCGAAAAGATCCATATGACGAGTCTATAAGGTTTAACCCCTTGATCGGAATAAACAGACGACAAGAATTCAATTGAATAGAGTTCACTAGAATAGATCTTGAAATTGAATTTTATTGATCATAATAAAAGTTGGATGAAATAGAATTCAATTTAATGAATTTGTAAAGCATCCGAAAACTTCATTCTATTTACTATTATTGCCAATCGAAACCCTAAAAAAGCTTCACTTAAATACAGTAAAATTATGGTACAATAACGAGAAACAAACGTAAATAAAGAAGTTTAAGGAAAGGATAAGAGAAAAATAATTTGGTAGGAAGTGCTCCATAGCAAAAATGAGAAAAAAATCAATGCCATACAATGAAATCGCTTTAAATATCAAGGTTTCTCACGCGACTTTTCTGAGGGATTTTACTGCTCTGAAATCCTTTCGATTCTTTTCCATTTCTTTTCACTGAACTGTTATGATCACTGAAAGGCGACAATGGCGAAATTCTCTTTCTCATTTTCACGAGCATGATTTTATTCCGATCAAGGGGTAAAACAAGTGCTAAGTGCTCAACTGTCATACCATGGTTTGACCTAATGTATGATAACCATTAATAATTGGGCAACAACTGAAATAGACAAATGCATTTCAAGATAGAGACACGATTCAGTGTTGATGATTATTAATGTCACGTCAATATTAATAAAATTAAATTACAAATAATAATTTTTAAGTTCTTAAATAACAAAATTGATTGATTGAAAAGTTTATATACATCATGTTATATGCATACATAAGAGATTGAATTATGTCAATTTTATTTTAATACATATCAACCAAGTGATAACTGAATGAATGTTGTGATTTAACCCCTTTTTTTTTGTTACCGCAAAACGATATTAAATCCTATAATTTTTTATACGCCTATAATTAAAATGATTTAAAATATATTTAACAATTTATGTTTATATTCATGAACATCAATTATCAATCCTAACATTTTATGTGGCCTGTTTTCTTTGACATAACATAATTTTACCCCATTTCTACAATCATAGCAACGAGTTTAGTTATTCCAAACAAATTATCTCATGATCTCATGTATAATCCATTCATCCAAAACAACAAATGGGCACACACAGCCCATCCCAGGAAATAAAGAAAAAAAAATAAAGTATATCCGATAAAACAAAACTTTTATATTTAAATTAAAATCAATTAATTAAGGTTGTCAAAAAAGGAAACCAATCTTTAGTAGGGAAATAAATGGTTTACAATTTGAAGGAAAGAAAAACCCAATTAGATATATCTATTAGCAAGACAATGAAATGAAATCAGGTCCTGATTTCTACAAATTCTCATGCAAGATTTTTTTTTTTTTAATATCAAAGGGTTCCAACATAGAGAAAATAGCAACTGAACTAGAACAAATTTTATGTGAAGTTTGACATGCAAGGTAAAATAATTAAATAAAGAAAAAAGTTACTGAGTCTGTAATGGTACCAGCAGATAGATACCAACACAGGATGCTCCTACTATACACTTAACACAAAAAAAATAAATCCAGAGATTCATTTCAGTTAGATTTATCAACATGAATAGAAATTTACATATTCTATCATCTTACAAACACAACTCCAATAGGCATTCTAAATGGATCTGTAATTTGTTGTAAATCAGTTCCAAGTTCATACAATTTTTATTTTTTTTATAAAGCTATCTAGTCATCAGGTTTGAAGCAACATATTCAAAATAAAGGATGCAGATATAGGCCAATTTGAACAAATACAAACCTGATTTCATCTGGTAACCTACTGGTATGTAACATAGGTACCAACTACCACCTAAAGAACACTTTCTCTATTGACAATTTTAATCCTAAATGCATCTAAAGAGGGGATTATTATACCATAAAAATGCTCTGAAACAACCAAGAAAATTAACCAAATATGCTAACACAAAAGCAACAAAATAGCATGATGATAGCATTTAGTTTGATGGTACAATTCACATGTGCAACAATTTTCATTCTGAAGCTATTTGCTACTTTGGATAATAGAACAACATATCAAATGTCAAAAAAAGGTAATTAAGCATCATATAAATGGTTTCAAATTCTGAAATTTCTCTCAGAAACAGTACTAAATGATGAATGGAAGTAAATTGCTTTCAACAAATTCCATACACAAATTTAGAAAAGCTCAGGCTTTAACAAATTTCAGGTATAGTCTAACACCAAAAAATAAAATAAAATAACAAAAAAATTCAGATATATAAATTGCTTTTGACTGGAAGTAACATATAATTGTAAACTCAATAGCTGGTACATTTCCACATAATACAAGTCATTGTGTCATAGTCATTTTATGTTCAAGCTTAAATTGGGTCTAGAACTATGGTTGACTATGAATAAAGGATGGTATATATTGTACAATTTTTTGGGGCTTTACAAGTTAGAAGTAAATAATCCAATATTTCTTGAGATAATTTATAAAAAAAACCCCACTGAGGTGGAAAAAATAGTTAGAATCAAAGAAACAAAGGAATTATTAGTAACATTTACAATTCTAAGTTCCTCCTAAAAACCCTACCACAAGGATGTTATTAAAAATTACACTTTTATCAAGGATGTATTTGTAAATATTTCTGTGAAACTTTATTTTATTTTATCATTTTTTACAAAATTTCAGCTTTGGACGAGTAGTATTTGAATAGCAGATATTTAGAAATACAATCTAAAACTCGAAAAAAAAAAGAGAGAAGGAAGTGAGAGCCGGATGCAGAGGTTTATCGATCAATTCCAGCTTTGCATCAATCATCATCCTCTTCAATAGATCTCTCTATTTTTCTCGATTCGGTCCCTCTAATTCCTAAATTTACAAGGCCGAGAAAAGATCGATAAACCTCTGCGTCCAGAAATCGCCACCATTATTAGCACACAACACGCGCGCGCATATCATAGATAGATAGATAGATAGCTAGATAGATAGATAGAGAGAGAGAGAGAGAGAGAGAGAGACGAATCTTACCTTGCTGAGGTAGAACGAATGTAAAGGAAAGAGAGGCATGATCAAAAGAGGTAAAAAAGAAAAATCAAGGACAGAGGAAGAGGAGAGAGAGAGAGAGAGAGAGAGAGAGAGGTGGTAGGAACAAAGCACAAGGGATTTGTAATTGTGTGACCATGACAGGTGCTAAGAGATGGGGGACAATTTAAGAGCTTGTGAGGGGCATAATTGCAAAATAGCCAATTATATTTGGTAAATTGGTAAATTGGTAAGGTCACCATTGACTAGGATTGAGGCGGACCCTTATTTATTTATTCTTACTTTGTACTAATTTAATTATTTTTTTTTGGGGGAGTTTTTAATTTCTATAGGTTTTCAATTAAAACAATATTTATTTGTATTGATTGTATTTATCTGTCGTGGGTTGTCATGCAATGACATGACATGTTGTCATGTCATTGATTCATGTTGTCATGTCATTGGTTTTTAGGATCAATTGTTTTTTATAAATAATTTTGCAGATTCTACGGTTTTAATAGAGTGGTAATAAATTTTATTTATTTTTACGAAAAATATAGATTTAAGTCCCGTAAAAAATATTTAAAAAAAAATAAATTTTGAAATTAATAAAAACTATTATATCAAAATTTTTTTTGAAGGAGTGATAAATTATAAAACCCACCAACAAAAGCATCGGCATCATTCATGAATATAAATTATATTATTGTTAAGTGTTAATTATTTATAAATATGATATGTGTTTTGTTGTGTTTATTATACTAGAGAGAGAGCGCGCGCTTTAAATTGATATATAATATAAAGCTAAAACTATTATGGATAAAAAATTATATTATAAATAAAAATATTAAGTTGAGATTAACGGTTATGATTCATCAAAATACAACCGCTACTGAAAATTTTAATCCATACCAGAACCCCTCATAATATAAATATGTTAGACGAAACGGTTCTAACAAATTCAAAATTGTTTGAATCGACTCAAAACTTATAAATTATGATGAAACGGTCATGATTTGTGGTCATGGATAGCTCAATTTATGATAAAAAAAAATAATGTCTAATGTTGGTGTTCTTGCTGACATTTCAATGTTTTTGTTTAGATTTGATGTTTGCGGTTTCTTTTTTTTGATAACATTTGATCAGACTCATTAATTGTTTAATCGAAGTATTAAATAGCATGACTGAAAATATCATAATTTATAAAGAGTGTGATAATATTCTGTTATTATCAGCTCTGTTCACAATTTAAAATTCCAAATCAATGAAATTCACTTGACGTTTGATTCAAACATCCAAAAAACACTCATAAATTGGTTCCATATGAAATCATTTTTTAACTCTACTCATATAAAAATAGTAGAGTTCATATTTCACTCTATAAAACTTGGAACTATAAATAGGAAAATCTGTAAAATTATTTCTTTTTTTTATAATAACTATAATAATCTAATAAACATCTTCAAATAGGTTGATTTTCTCTATTTTTTTAATATGATAATTCAAAAATAAAAAATTTAAAGAATGATATCCAAAATTATAAATTTTAAAATTAAAAAGTTCACATTTATTGTCTACAAACCAAATACGGTTCGTATCCATTGTTTACGAACTATTTTTTATAAATTTCCGTATTCACTATATATAATGATATATAATTAAATTGACAGACAAAGTTCGCGAATCAAAAAAATGATCCACAAATATTGTATGTAAACTTATTAATTTTGTAAAAAGTTGATTTTGGTTTTGAATGCAATTATTTTTCATTTTTATGTTTTTTATTTTAATAAAAAAGTGGATTTTCTCGCCAAACTTCTGAGATGATATTATCATTATCATGTCATTGTACCTTAATTGGTATTATATGTCATTTTTTGTTCAGAACCATCCCTAATTTAGGTGTCATGTAAAATCTTTTAACCATAAATAATATGGTTACTTGAAATAATTTTCAAGGTATGAAATAATTAAATAAAAATGTTATGACGATGATGATGCCACTACTTGAAATTGAGGGAATTAATATGTTATGTAGTTAGATAATTATTTATTAGCATATTAAGATTGCTTGACAATATCTTACATATCATTAAAAAATGCTTCAAAGATAAAAAAGAAAATAATAAGTGTGCATTATTAAAAATTAAAACCATCTAATAAATTTTTCTAAACATGCATTTTCGTACGAAAAATATTGTTTTAATTATCCAACAAAATTAGACCTCATTTTTAAAATATCCACACAATTTAATCATTATTTAATAATAATAATAATAATAGATAATTGTTGTTAATTTACAACATATTAGAAGTTCACATCAATTAATGAAACCGAGGAGACAAATAACAGCACAAAAGCTAATCGTTAGAACTGTCTAAATAGTGGTTGCAATTATTAGCATAAAATTAAGGAAAATATTACGAAGATATCATTATTGATACATACGAATTTCATTATATATATTAAAAGAGTTATTATGTATATTAATGGTTTTATTATGTATAATATTTATATTATTTAACTTAAATATCATTAATAAGCATAATAATTCATCGAAGTTGCATAATAATAATACTATATAAAATGAGTTTTCACAATAAAAATATTAATATGCACAATAATTCATTTAAGTTGTATAATAATAATACCGTACAAAATGAATTTGCATAATAAAATCATTAACATCCATAATAATTCATTTAATGTGTATAAATAAATCTGTATCGAGGATGGTATCAATAATCGTATTTATGTATTAGCTCCATAAATTTAAAGTCAAGGATGCAATTTTCACTTCAACAGTATAATATAACTGTTGCAATGAATTATGTAATCCTCATTTCTAACCATTAAATCTATTAATTAACTGTTGCTAATAGAAGGCAACCAAAAACAAATCTTACAAACCGTCCGGAATTTAAAATAAGGATTTTTTTTATAAACATTCAAAGTTAAATGATTTTGACTCTCATGTTTATCTCAATAAAAAATAAGTTACAAACTGTAGACAAATGGAACTGAATCGTTGACTTAGAATATATCGTTGCAACTATATATTTTAGTTTGGTTCAAAGATTATTGTAGAATGATATGTACAAAATTCTTAGTTATTTACTTATCGTTGTTTTAGCAATGACTATTCTTGTAAATTTGTTACTGTTGCTTTGGCAATAATGTATTTTTAATTATTTAGATAGAACGTATATTAATTTCGAAATAATTCAGAATTTGATTAGTCACTCATCACAAAATCATTAAAACTGCACGGTTAAAAATTTTAAATTATTTGATGACAGACAAAATTTCTTTCAAATTGATTCAAATTTGATACATACTTTATTTAAATAATTAGAAATACAACTATAATTTTAATTTTTTAGTTTGAACAAATTTTTTCAAATTATATACCGTAAAAATTAAATATATACGAGAATTATCTCACACTTATAAATTAATCTTATTTCAAATTTTATAAAATTTAAATACCATTTAGTACTACATTAAAAACATTATTGTGATATTCTAGATATTATCATATCATCCCTCAATTTGGTCCATGAGAAAAAGGAGAAATAAAATGGTACCAGTACCCCTTGATTGAATAGGTGTGGAACTATGATTGTTTCATGGAAAAGCAGTTGGATCAGCCAAGCAAATTTCTCCACACAGAGATGATGTGATTGGTTGCATCTTTTCTCCACCTCTCCATGCTTAAAACATAGTACACCTTTAAATGTGGGACCCACTTATTGTTTTTTGAAAAATGTTATGATTATAAATTATTATATGTACTGTTAACGAAGCTTTTGTCAGCACCAATGGCAGCAGGGATCCAGAACCCTTTCCTTCAATTTCTTTTCTTTCTTTTTTAAGCATTAAGCATCCCTCAAATAGTGTAATTATTATGTATAGTCACTGACATTAAGGCACGCATCTCATATTATCATTTCGTATGTACTTTTTTTAAAATTTCTTTTTCTCTAAGGCCTGGATTTTATATATATTTTGTGTGTACTTTTTTGAATTTTCTTTTTGAGGCAGAGCTTCACTGATACTCTACACCTCACATGGTTTAAACTTTAAACTGTGAAATAACATGTGCAAAAATTGACATCCACAGGTTGAGGATGTGGGGAGAGAGAATTCATTCAACCAATAATGGTACTGTGTAATTGGTACCGAACTGGTACGTGCCATTTGCACTGCTGGGGCATTCTACTGTGTTGGTCCTGTCTGTTCACTTTATGACCTCACTCAATTTGAAATGTAACAGTAGGGTTGTGTGTTGTGTTGTGTGTGTGTGTGTGTGTTTTTTTTTTTTGGTGGGGGGGTGGGGGGGGGGGGGGTCCAGCTCTTTTGTATTACTCTACCCGATGTAATCAATCTGAACCGCTTGGATGTTATTTATGACATAAATTTAATAGTGTGGATAATATCAAAATTCATACTGAACGGTCTAAATTTTGTCTGTTATCCTTATATTACTATAGAGAATGTGAAGTGAAGGGGAGAGAGGGGGAGGAGTATATGATTTGAGGAACTTAAAAGAAAAATGATTTCGAAATCTGATCTTAATTGTTGGTCCACCCTTTCGAAATTCGCTCATATCTTTTTCAGTATTACTCAAATTAGTATTCGTATCGTCTGCTACACAACATCATATAGCGCAATATATTATCCGTGTGATTACGTCAAGATTCATATAAAACGAATCTTAAAAAAACATCTTTATAATCTATCAGTCCATATATTATGCGGCACACTAAAGATCAACACCCCTTAAATTGGACTTGATTTTATGACCGAGTCTAGGTGCCTAACTGAGTTATTTAGATCCAGAACTGGAACTTGATTTTGTGGATTTCCAAAGTTGGCTCAGGTAAAGTTGCCATTTAAGCATGATTCTATTTATAAATCAGCTAAATCACCTGATAATGAAATGATGTAGCCCAGTATTGCAAATTCTCAGGTCTGATCCGGGCTGCCCGGTTTATTGGGCCCAAAAAAAAATATATAAAGCCTTATCAGCTGCTCTCTGATTCCTTTCATGGTTAGAACTAAAAATTAGAAGGATGGTGATTCATTAACAGTTTTGATAACGGATTTTTAAATAATTTTAAAAAATATTAAAAATAGAAGAATATTTGTAGGTGTATTTTTGAACTTATATATTGATTGAGTTTCAAATTTCATGTAAGTTAAGTGCCATTTGATATTTTATTGAAGGCTGTCAAAATTACATAATATTTGTAATGGTTCATATTTAACGATTTTTGACGAGATATCAATTCACACTTGTATGAAATTTGAAACACAATCAATTTATAAATTTAAGAATATATATGCATATAAAATTTTTCTATTTTTAAAAATTATTTGGAAATTATTTGAAAATTCATTATCAAAATTATTAAGTTAATTGTTGTGAAGAGATTATATCAAAAAAAAAAAAATAGTTGTGAAGGATGAACATTCAAGAACAAATGAGTGTTTTATTTTTAATTTTTTTCCCTTTTTGAGTCAAATTAAATAAAAAATCCAACTCCCGTTGGATTTGAACACGAATCTTTAATGTGAGAGATTATGATTTAAGCCGTAGTTTCACTGACAGATGAGTCTAAACATGTAAATGGTTATTTATTTGTATTCTTTCCTCTTTCAAAAACAGCAGAAAAAATGTTAACTCATCCCTCAACCTGAAAATTGAACTCTTTTTTTTCTTTCTATTTTTAAGAGTTTTTAAAATTGTTTCGAAATTATTTGAAAATTCATTATTAAGGTTGTCAAATTAATAGTTGTCGAGAGATTCCCACTTAAATTAAAAATTTTGAATATCCATCTAGTTATACAATTTTGTCAAAAATATACTAAAATCTTTATTACCTAACCCTGCAAAATTTCGTTTTTTCTCCCATTAATGCGCAAAATTTATTAAATTAAATATGTAGTAGACATAAACAAGTAGAATTATAGAAATAGCATAGAGGCTAACATTAAAGACAAAAAAATCTGAATCTGAATTCTTTACCATGCACTTGGTTCACTTAACTTCTTTGACATGTCTGATATTTTAAAACTTCTTTGACATTTCTGATACTTTAATTCTTCCTGATCAGGACTAGAACATGCTTTAATTGCAATTTGTGTTGTTTTTGCGTTACGTGTAATTTCATCTGAGACAAACAAAAGCAACTTCTACTGTTTGAAATTGATTTCTGGTACTCATTTGCACAAAATCAATCATACAAGTTGACTATTCATATCAGGATAAGGTACAACCCATGGAGAGAGACGAATTAGAACTGTTGTTGGTGTCGGTTAATTAAATCGGATTTTTTCAATCAATTCTATTAGTTGTGGCTACTAGTTTAGATTCATAGTAAGTTTGTTTTTGTATGATATCATATCAGGTTAGTATAATTCTGGTAAGAAATCACAAAAGAAAGTTTGTTTACTGGTTTAGTTTTCTGGTACGACAAACTAACATTTACCAGTACAATAGTGTATACGCGCTTGATTCACAAATCACAAATAAATTTACATGAATCTGTGAACAAGAAAAAGAGAGATAAAAAAGATTTATAAAAAAGTTTGAAAATAGAAAATCTGACTAATAATTTGACGGGTCAGAGCGGTCAGCCGGCTTTAGTGACCGGTCAAGACTCCGCACTAGACGTTGGACATTACCTCTGAGCTCTAATTTGAATAATTTGGAAAAAACAAACAAAAGATACTACAAATTTACAATATTATTAATATATTTCAACCAATTGAATACCTCCATTTCATCTCAACTTTCAGCATTCAATCTTATATATCTATTAATATTATATATTAACATAAGATGAAAGGAGGAGGCTGAGACAGAGACAAAGACAAAGACAATAGACTGCCATTTTCTGGGCATGTATCAGGATTTAATTTAATGGATTTGAGGTGCATTCATGCAATTCACGAGTGACACATGACACAGAGCTGTGTGCCACACCCCCCCCTCCCTCTCTCTTCTGTTATCTTCTTTTCTCTGTTGTTGTGTCTCTTTGGAGGAGTAATAAATAAAGTATAACTCTCACCTGGTTTCCTGGTACCAGTTCTGGTGCCAGTATTTGATATTCTGTGGCAACAATTATGTGTTGGTTTGTACTTCGTGTACTGTTTATACACACCATAATTAAATCTCTATCTATCTATCTAACTATCTTTCTAGTAGATATGTAACTTAAATGTTTTGTGTTTCTGTTACATTATTTGATGTGACATGCAGATGAATATGTTATATATATATATATATATATATATATATATATATATATATATATATATATATATATATATATGAACAGATTTTTTTATTGGATAATTGAAAGTTTAGTTTATACCAATTTTTGACAAATTTGTCACATCTAGACCTAAATGCTAGTGGTCCAGTGTTTGGTTTATTATAATGAAGGTCCCATGTTCTTTATATTTTAATTATATCAGTTCAATAATAATAATAATAAATTGTTGGTATTTTTGACTTGCTAGATAAATTTAAACAGAACAAGTCAGAATCAGAATGAATTAATTATTTAAACCAAGTTCAAATCAGAATTTTTCGTTAATTTTCTTCACCAAGAAATAGATGGCATTAATTTCAAGATCTTCAGGTCCTAATTTATTACCAAATCCAATTAATTTCAAATCACCATTATTTGAAAAATCACAATTTATCATATAACAGCAGATAGATACTTAATGCAGTATTTTTTTTTTCTAGAGCAGCAAACTCATGCCTTTGCTTTTAAAATTTAGAAAAGTGACACTTCACCAAAACAACAAAAACCCCCAGAAAATTTTTGTTTTCCAACATATACCCCTGGCACACACATTGCCATCTAGCTGGTACAAGCTATATAGCCATGCAAAAATATCAACAACATACATACCTAAACCTCTCCTTATCTCTAACATGAAAATTTAAACTAATACATTGATTAATTAATTAGCCTCTACTACACATTCTGTCCTCTACACCGATTTTTGTCAACGCATCAATCGGACGGAAATTTCAGTGCAGAAGGCTTAGGGTTTCCAAAGATTTCACGGTCTCGATGTTAGGCAACTGCAAGAACTTGCAATTGGGGCAGTAAGGAGATGCTTTTGACAGCATCACCAACAGGTGGCAGTTCACACAAACAACAGCGACCATGCCTTCACCGTCGCTGTCACCGCTGCTGCCGCCGCTTCCGGACCAGCTGTGTTGCCTGTTCGGGTACGGGTTTGGAGATGCGTATCCTCCGTTGTCGTCAGAATCGGGGTAGGCTGAGATGTTTAGGTCCAGGTTCAAGTCTAGATCTTTCGGTCGAGTCCAAGTTTTCTTCAGTGTCTTGCGGTTTACATAGTACATCCGTCCCGACTGTGAAAAATTGAATCCCAAAATCAGAATTTTGTACTAAAAACTGATACCCAAAATCAGAATTTGACATCAGAAAAAGTTTCAGGACTGTAACTTGTTGCATGATTTAAGAAATCTAATTCTACTCATACTTGAAATTAGAACCCACTCATTTAATTAGAGTAATAAATTCAATAGCCTCCAACCAATTAATTATTCAACATTAATTGAATGGCATTTATGTATAAAGGTAAGATAACAATTCCATTTTGCATGGATGACACCGTTACCTTTCCAACAATGCACTCTTGCTGCTCAAAATTCAAAATTCTGGTACCAAATTTCTTTTGCACAAACTCTACTAAGTAAATAAATGGAAAATTATCATCTAATATCATACAACAGCTCAATACTTAAAGCCATTTAGAAAACTCTTCTCTATCACAAATGTTAACTAATTAACAAGCAATGAACAATTAATAAGTTACTTCCATGAGCTGGTAATTTACCAGAATACATATGAATTAAGAGTACAACACACACAGACACAGATACAGACACATGTGTGTGTTTGTGAGAGAGAAAGAGAGAGAGAAAGAGAGAGAGAAAGAGAGGAAGCTAGAGAGAAGGAGAGATGACCTTGAGATCGAGGCATTGTTCCCAATCGAGAGGCAAGGGATCACAGAGTTGCAACTCGAGATCTTCGTTAGTAGTCTCCAATCCATGGTACATCTCATGCAGCTGCTTCCCTTTCAATTTCAAGTTGTTGTCTCCAAAATTGCCATAATGGAAATTGGTGGAGAATGAAGGGGCTAGAGATAATTCAGGCTGTTGCTCCATCATCAGTATATCTTTTCCCTTCCCCACCTCACACTCCTTCCTCCTTTGTAGAAAGTCCCTTATCATTATTGTTTATTGTTGTTATTGTTCTAGTTAATTAACCTAGGATCTATCTATCTTGGATGGTATTTAAGAGATAGATGAGAGAAATGTATTGCTAGAGAGAGATGGTAGAAGAGGAATGAGAGAGGAGAGGTAGAAAGAGAAATGGGATGAGGAAAATTATATATAGAGTTCGTACAGGTGTAGAGAGAGAGAGAGAGAGAGAGAGAGGTCATGCAGGAGAGGGCGTGTGCAATAAAAGAGAAGTGGAGCATTAAATGCGCTTCATCCAACCTCTAATTAAGAGGGGGGTAGTAGGCCCATGGCATTAAAAGTTGATATATGCATCTTGAGTGCAACTCTATTTTGCATGTGATCCTTTGTAACTCAAAAACCTACAACTTAGAAGCATGCATCCAACATGCAGCTTTACTGTTGCTGTTGTTGGTGATTAATTAAAGACTCTGATATGAATGTGATACTTGTTAAAATGGTAGTAATTAAACATGTCATTTTCATGTAATTAAATATATATTTGTCATTTAATACACAACATGGATTATTATTTGCATCTGTGTAACAAAATTTTTTTTAAAAATTGACTAAATATTTCAATTAATGCTACATTTCTTATATGAAATATGTACGATTGTTTATTTGATATTATAGGAGAAATTAAAGTTATATGTGTATATAACTTTTTTTTAAAGTACCATAAAATTTTCTATCAATTAAATTACACTCTGCATTTAATTCGTCAATATATTTCCCTTTATATAGTAATACATTTTTTTATTGTACTTAGCATATCTAGCTAGGTGTCGGCCATTAATTATTACTAGGCTTATTAATTGAATTGAAAGATGTATAGTTGGTAACTTGAATTTGGGATACAGAAGATCTATTTTATTACATGTTAAGTAGGCCCTCTTTCTTTCATGACATTAATTAGCCTCTCTATATAGCAAGACTATTCATGCCATGATCTACCCACTAACAACATTTGTATGTTTCTTTACATTTTCATTTTTTTTTTCATTTTTTTGACTTTATCTAGTCTCATGCTGGGTGCACGTACAATAGTTGCTATTATATTAATTATATTATGATTGATTAGTTACTTGATTATTTTTTTGTGCATCTTACCTCCTATTTGTTGAAACATTACTGCATAATTAAAAAAAAAAGGAAAAAAAAGAATCTTTGGTTAGAGATAATATTATTGGGTAATTAATTAATCGGATGCCACGTCACCTTAATATGGATTACTTTCCCTCACTACTAGCAAACATTATGGGTCTATTAATTATATTTGAATATACTATATATAGTACTATAATATTTTAGTGAAATATTAATTATATATATGCATGCATATATGAATGCTACATGATATCTCTCTATCAAAGGTGTCGTCACCATGACGCAAAGGGCGAGGCAAATTGAGAAATTAATTAATTAATTAATTATAGCATCAATATGTTGTCTGTTTGGTAGTTTGCTAGCTAACAAATATGAAAAAAATTTCATGTTAGAGCATCAAATATCAATGCATCTCCTGTAGCTGGCATGTCATTCTCTTGATTAATATAAATGGCAAGACCACAGTCAAAATAATTAGGGCATATATATAATATCGCATTGATGTATGACAATAAAGAAGAAAAGAGATGGAAGCATGAATCTTCTCTCGTGCCATAAAAGGCGTCTCATGCATCATGTGAGCATGATCCTTAATTGAATACTACCCCTCTCTCTCACAGTACCATATTAACTGCCATGAAATCATCAATGAACTGCCCCTTGTGATAATTCTCACACGAACCTAGCTTATGAGTGAGAGAGAGAGCGAGAGAGAGCGAGAAAGAGAGAGAGAGAGAGAGAGAGAGAGAGAGAGAGAGAGAGAGAGAGAGAGAGAGAGAGAGGTGTGTGATGGTTTCAAAAGCTACTAAATACAACAGCAACAAAAACCGGCACGTAGAGTACATTGCAATTAAAACGGTCAAGGAATAAATGACAAGTGTTGGCAAGCTACTATACGCTCTTCATCAGTTTCAGATTTTATGGGGATGGGATCAGATGTGGTCTTCCGTGTGGCTTTTCACTGACAGTGACAAGCACCCTTTGAAATTGGTTTTTTTTTTGAAGGGAAGATATGTAAATTAAATTGGTCCATGTACTAAAATAATTAAGTGTACACAAGTAAAAAAGATTGTGATGTGTCATGTCATTTTGTGGGATTTATACTACTGAATTTATATTGTATTTTTTGTGAGTTAATTGTGTATTTTAGTGTAGTTTGCATAAATATCACATTAAGTGTTTTTTTTTTCTGTTATGTTTTTTAATATTGTTTTTAAATATTTTTGTGCTGGTATTTGTTTGATATATTTTTTATCTCAAGGCATTGGTCAGGTCATTTTTTTTAGTGAAATATTAATAATTGAGAGTGAACTCGAAAGGAGAATTTAGTTTATCAAAACATTGATGTTGTTCTTCAAATCAGTACATGCATTTCAAAATTTTAAAAGGTTTTCATATATTTATACAAGGTCAAGTTTTTTGATAACAAGATTCATCGATTGATTGTTTAGTAAACATTAATATAATTAGTTATAAATTTGGAAAGCATGTGTTGTTTGTCAAGTTAGAACAAGAGAACAATAGTTTTGAGTTTTTGCACATAAAATTCAAATTTCGAATTGATATGTGAAAATAATTATCATTTATCAATGCCTCATGAGGAACATATTTTAGTATAACATAAAAATAAGAAGATCGACTACTATTTACATAATCAATAAAAGCGAAAGAAAATTAAATTTCCTTCAATGGTGACAACATTGCTTTGCTCCAAATAAGCCACATGTACTGATAAAAAATTTTCACAAAATTTGACATTTCATTTGGTATTTGCTAGGATCCTTAAAATACTCAACCACACCAATGGCAACACAAGGAAAAGCAACAGGAGATCAAACTCGGTTCTGATCCGGTCTACTGCCAACCAAAAATAATAAATTGAGAGCGCCTCTCTCGGGTTGTTGGAGTCATGGAACTTGTTTATTATTTGACGCTTCTATCCTTCATTATTAATAACCTTTTTGTCGTCGTCTTAATTAAAAATCTCTTCAATTTTCCAAATCACCAGTACAGTATAGCAGTAAGTTTTTCTTGAATGATATGGATATGTGTGTAGTAAGGTTAAAGGGCACAAGTTTAAGGTCATGGGCCCATTGGGTCAAGAAGGATTAAATTTTGTGGTAATTGTTGGGAATATTAATTCATTAAAATTTTTAAAAGAACAGTTCTAGTATGATCAAAATTTTTAGTAATTAATGAATCATAATTATTAATTTTAGTATGATTTTTTTGTCTATAATATAAATTCTGATCAACAAAATTAGTCTTTTTAAGATAGTCAATTTCTCAATCAAAATAGTCAATTTTCTCATTTAAACATCAAATAATTTATTTTATCCTATTTTCTCCATTTGATTTATCATATAACATTTCGTTAAATTACAATTAATCTAATTGTTCCTTTTTCTAAATTTGAGGCAACATTTCTTTTTCCTTATTGACAAAATATGAATAGGATAAAAAAAACATGAAGACCCTAATATAGGATACAGTTATCATATAGGCATCTACGTATTGGCGGGACGTGTCTTGCTGTGTAGGCATATTTAAAGATGAACACGTGTTTTTTTACAAGAGTACTAAAAATAACATTTATAATGACACGATATGTGCCAAGATATCGTACTTGCACGTGCTTACACATATTGGCATTTTTTAGTCATTTTTTAAAATATTCAGATTTTAATTGTTAATAACATTAAATATTTGAAAAAAATTGAAAAAAAATAATTTTTTTTTCATAAAATGAGAAAACTATATTCAATGATTAAAAAAAATTAATTTTTGAAGAGAGTTATTACTTTTCATCAAAATATTTTCAAAAAAAAAAAACAAGATGTGTCTAAAGATGTCTACTTATATATATTTTGACATGCCTACATGTTCATGTGTTTATTAGATACTCAAACGTATTGTTTTATGATGTGTTCAATATATTTATCATCTAATACGGTTCTTCTAAGAACACGATACATGTAAGCAAGTGTATCATGTCTAAGCCATGCTTGAACACATGCAAACCACACCGTACACACATATCACGTGCTTTAGTTACTTACAACCATCTAAGAAGAAATTCCATCACTTGACAGTTCAATTCAAATTCTTCATGATTTAACAAAAAGAAGGTTCATGATAGTTTACAACTAACTGACTACTAATTTAGTTCAAATGTTTAAACATTAGAAAAGGGTACAAAAAGTGTAAAATTTTTCAAGTTCGAAAATTATATATTTAACTCTTGAATTTTGTTCTGCACATACAATGGTTTTTTTCTCTCTCTTCAATTCACCAAGTCCCTTAAATTTGTTGTACAGAGCAGGGACTCTATTTTTTTTTTTCAGATAAATATGAAGGCTAAACCATCAAATTTTAAATATTCATAAAAAATCTTATTCAGTTCGAACATACGATCTTCCACTCGACGAATATTAATTTTCAAACTAGACCAACAGGCAACAATTGATTATCTTTAATCTTTTTCTTTATTCTAACCAATGTTCATAATAGTCCAAACAAACTCGTGTGTCAATTAAATATGCCAGAGCAAAGCAATCATGTAGTAGCACGTTCAAGACTTCAAATTCAAATAAAATTGTCAATATATATGGTATCAGAAAGATGTGCACAGTAGTGGTAGAACACTAACCGGATCATTTCAGTTGTGCCATGAAATGGTGCCTCGGATACCTGTAAAGATGCAAAAGTATATAATCGCCTACAATTTATTTATTTTTGGTTGAGCTTGCCACTGCCATCTGGCAAAAATATAACAGTGTTAGACTTAGTGCAGGTTTGCATTGCTCTGGGCATTTGCTGGTGCTACTTGTGCTAGGTTATAATTGAACACCTTCCAAAACTCAACTGGAGGAAATAAATTTTCACACTTGAGAACCGCTCACATTAAATGCCCCATTTAATGTTCATTCAGCCCATTTTTGTACTTGCTTGAGATGTAGATGAGTAAGTACTTTCTTTATTGCACCATCCTTAATATTTGCAAATTCAGACCGGAAATAGTTAAAAACCTATAAACCCAACAGGTTAATAGTATTTAATAATTTTAATTAACACAAAATGCATTGCAGTTGTACATGTAGATCAACATTACATACAAATTTGAGTATGGCTTCATGTGTAACATAATGTTTTTACAGAAAATGTTCCCTCATAATATCTAACATGTAGGAATGAATGAATATAGATCCACAAAGGGATGCTGAAGAGGCCATGCATGGTGCATAAATCACATGTATTTTTTATGTGCCTTTCATCCTCAACCCTAGAATAACTAATTTAAGAAATTAAATGGTTTGTTTAACACCCTAGCAAACAATCCAAATCCAAATAAAAAGAAGCAAAACACGTTTTACAAAGAAACTAAGAACAATTTACCTGGCTAACATTTGATTTACAAGTTACAAAAACTAACATATTTTGCAAGCAATCCAAATGAGAGAGCCAAAATGGAATACTACAAAACCGGAACATATCATGTAACAGATACTTCCTATGTATTGCCAGACCACCTAATATCTTTTTCTTACAAAAGGAAACAAAAGAAGAGGAGCTGTAGACACGTAATCATACGAAACATCTAAGGTCTTCACCATTTGGCATTTTGCCCCCCAAAAAAAAAGAAAGAAAAAACCACACACGTTCCTAAAGAAGATAGACCTTTGCTCTTGTTGTTAGCATGAAACAAAACCACTTTCTTTTGAAAACCACTTACCATAATTCTTCATCCAAAAAGATGTCTAGTCTTATCATAGAACTGTAGTCACAAGTAAGAACCAAAAAAAAAAAAAGAAGACTTAGTGATGCTAATAAACTAATCTAAATGGTAGAATTTTTGTTTGGGTCTTTTTCAAGAGAGCGCAATTTCAATATACTGTCATTTTTTTTATTTTCTATTTGGAGCCAAAAGTTACTGTACAATAGTGACATCAATACCAGTCAGTCAGACTAAACAATACAATTGCTGGTATATTTTTTCTGAAATATATTAATATGGTAATACATTTTTTCTCTTAGTTTGATTGGGATTAAATGAAGAATTCTGGATCAATGATCCTCCAAAATTTGCTTTAGGTATAAGCTAGATTTAGTGGTCTAAACACCAGTAATGACACAAAGTACTTGAGAAGAATTGGCGGGAACAATAATCTTGGCTTTGGTGGCCCCCAAAGGAGCTAGAATAATACCTGAAAAGGATATTGAAGAATCCATCCCAACACCGGTATTTGACAAAGGAACACTTTTATGGAGGGGGCAAAACCACTGTGTAATTAAAAAGGAAATTAATACAAGAAGACAAAACAGATTACTGAATGAAATAATTTTCTAGCATTAAATGGGAACAGAAAGTAACCTGAATAGAACAAAGGAACCATAAATCTCCAAGATAATACCAAATATAGGCCAACGCACAAGTATAAGAAATATTCCGAGGAAAAAAGGTATTGACCCCTGCATTGCACAAAACCATATGTAAATCCAATCATGCAAATAAAAGCTGAAGACAATAATGGTACCTTTCTTATAATTTACCTTAAGATTTCGTGTACTTGTAAAGAGCTGGAACATATATTGGAACCCAAGAAGAAGGCCCACACCTGAGAGGAAGAATAGCTGGTAAAAGAAAATGATTCAAGAGTAAGTACCTCAATGCTACAAATAACAATAATGTCTGGGCAAAAAGAAATACTGCAAAAATTTTCAAAGATCGAAAATAGTAAGGGATAAAATCATACATTACCGAGAGCCAGTAAACCCCTGTCAAAAAATAGAATAACACCAAGGAAGGAGAAGAAGATCCCAAACCCTATTAGACCAATTCCTACCTCTGCATTATTCAAAAAAAATAAATATACATCAATGTTGTTTCTAAAAGAAAGCCCATTTCTATTGTTTCCTGATACTGGCTAAAATGAGTAATCGGAACCAGAAAGAAAGAATTTTACTTTTTATCTCACTGATTTCATAAGCCATTATAACACTGAATGAAGCAACCTTACAAAATTGGAAGTCCTACACACCTGTAACGAAAAAGTGGTGTTAAACATCAAGGTTGAATTGTTAAATTAACTATCCACTCACATAAATGAAGTACTTTTAATTGGTGCAAATGAAATAATTCTAGTTGAAAAAAGGAACACTACATATAAATCAGTTTCAAACTTACCATATTTCATTCCTTTTTTTTTTTTATTTAAGATGCCATTTCAGGATAAACCCTTTTGAAAATTCCACAATTATGGAACTGGCAAAAAGGATATTATGTCATACTTTGTTTCACAGACGTAATAATATTCCCACATCCATGCATACTCAAGTAAAAAGAACTTTCTTCTAGGTGCTTATATTCATATTTTTCATTTAGAGATGTATACAGAACTTGTGCTTTCTAATGTGTTATCAGCATATCAGTCAGACAATAACATAGTAGTCAATACTAGTACAAGCACAGCCAGAATATGCTTTCTTATTGCTTAAATGGTGTTTCTACAGATCTATATGCACTAAAACACTAAATTCAGTAAAACAAAGTCTGACCAGTACCAGAACACTTCACTGCCATACCTCTCCGGTACTCAGCCGGAACAGAATCAGGTCCTTTGCTGAATCTATTGCTTGTAAAAGTACTTTACCTTAAAAATCAAAACTAAGACCTTTCCACCATAGCAAGCAACAGCAAGTGCATTGTTTGCATTGCTACCAATACCATGGTTCGGAAAACGAATCTATCCAGACGGCAGCTCTTTCACGATCCGATCCGATCGGATTACTAGGCGACTTTTCCAAACCAACTGGTCAATAGGGTTTTGGTTTTGGTTTTGGGCGAAAAAAACGCTCGGATCGGAAGAGGAGACTCACCTCAACGCCGATTCTTCCTTCTACTTCTATTCTGTGATCGAATTATTCTTCGAATTTGATCCTTCTCACCGAATCGCCGATTTTGCGAAGGTGGATGCGATCGTGATTGATTGATGATTGATCATCGGAAGAGAGCATGTTTGGGTTTAGTTCATTGAAAGGAAAGGAAAAAGAAGAGGGGTCTCTGTCGGCGGAGACTCATAGTCCAAATAAAGAAACAAAAAAAAAGGGTGGGATGTATTGATAATTATTATTTTAATAATTTGATAATAAATATTTAAATAATTTTAAAAAAATTAAAAATTAAAAATATTATAAACATATTATTGAATTTATAAATTAATTGTATTTCAAATTTCATAAAATTTAAGTATTATTTTATATTCGACTATTAAAATTACGTGATATTAATAACGGTTAAATATGTCCATATTTAACGATTTTTAATGTAATATCAAATGATATTTAAATTACATAAAATTTAAAATACAATCAATTTATAAATTAAAAAATATATTTATTAATTTTTTTATTTTTTTAAATTATTTAAAATCTAATATTATTAAGATAGTAATTGTCAAAAATTTCTAAAAAAGAAAAGAAAAAAAGAAGAAGAAGAAAAAAAAGAGAGGAGTAAAAGCTCAGGTAACAGAAACCCCAAATCTACGCCCCAATTTAATATATTTTATTATTTTTATAAAGCAGGCCTTTGAGACTTACTTTGAGTGTGTCATTTCACTTTTGTAATCTTTTAAAATTGCTTAGTTATTTATTCCCGTTTATGTACTTTTGCTAATTTATTAAACCCCTTGCACTGATAATTAAAAATTAGAACTGTAAATTAAAGTAATATGTCTTAAGATTAGGAATGTCAAAAGTTCAAATCAGGTTGAATTCGGATCAGATCGTCGTTATTTTTATTAAATAGGTCAAATACGACCTGATTGGATCAACAAGTAGCATAAGATTAACATGTAATACATAATAAAGTTACAATAATATTAACATGTTGAGATTCTGATTTGGTTGAGCATCATTTGGGATACTTGTCACACCAAATATGCATGAAATCATTTGGATAATTATTATTTGGTAATACACTATATACAAATTTCTTTTATTTTGCCCTCCAAAATCCCAATTCCTCCTTCCTCAATATTTTCAAATTTACTGATATCTTTAGATATAAATGAAAGTTTAGAGAATAATTTCTATTTTAAAAGTTCAAAATCTTATTTGATGTTATTTAAAGTTTAAGAATTAATTTAATTTTTTTAAGAAGTTCAGCAGTCAACTTAATTCTCTTCCAAAAAGCTGAAGAGTCAACTTAGTACAAAAAATCAACTTAATTTTAAAAAAAAAATTAAAGAATTCTTTCAAAAAAAAAAGATAGGAAAAAAAAACCAAAATAATCTCCAAAATAAAACCAAGCCTAATACGCTTGAAAGAAGTTATCTTGTTGGGCCCATAATAATCCCATAGCTTCCCATGGAAATTTAAACCTTCCAAAACAGGGCCTAAATATGCAAGAAAATCCTCACAGAAATTTCTGGATAGGTCCCTTGATAAGTTGATAATCTCTAGCTTAGTAGCCTCGTTGAGGTCAAGTAAAATTTTGGACAGAATTAACCCTTAAAAAGAACAAAATTGAATTTGAGTGCTTCGCATAGGATGATTTAAATCAAATAAAATATATATAACTGAAGTTTTTATTCGGTTTATTAAATTACCAACCGAGTCAAATTTATAAAAACATCAACTGAATAAAAAAAATCAAATAAATCGAAATTTTGTTCGGTTTATTCGGTTAAACATAATTTACATTAGTTAAAGGATGACGGAAAATATCGATTATTCAAATTAATGATAGAAGAAATAAATAATTTAAAGAACAAAACAACGAGCAAATAAAACTTATAAAAACCGAAAATATTCAGATTGTTTTTGATATTATTCCTATTTATATCAAGTATAATAAATTCGGCTTATTCGATTTAAGAAAATATAAACCGAACAAAAAAAATCAAATAAATTAAAATTTTCAATTAAATCAAACTTTTTAACCGAAAAAACGGATCAAATAGTTCAAAATTCAAAATTTAATGGTTTGACTGAAATTCAAATAAACCACACCCCTACTTCGGAACCTTTCTGAAATAGGAATGAAAAAGGAAGGTCACTATTCCGAAAACTCGCACACTAATTAACTTAGCGATTCACACACAGTCTCTGCGCAGAGCTTTGAGTCGAGTGTAAGCACAAAGCACTGGAACTGAGCGCCGCCTAAGCTCATTTAGTTTCCTCTCCGACAAGGTACTCTCTCATCTCTCTCCTCTCTCCTCTTGAGCTACTTGAATCTAGGGTTTTGAATACTACTGAGGTGATACCCCTCCATGATACTCAGCACTTCCTATAATTTCTGTTTAGGAGTAGCTTTACTGAGTTATTTAGGGGTATGGAGAATCACCTAGCGAAATTTCTTTGTTTCTTGATAGAATTCTCGATTTCTGACCAGGTATTGGTACCTGATAGGTAGAATGCTGTGGTCAGGTAATGTTTGCTTTGAAGTTTGAACCCTCTACATTGCTGATATTACAAAGATATACTTGTTTGTGTAGTTCATTTTGTTTCTTGTTTGGTGATCGGGTTCAAACAGTAGGGTTTAGTGTTATGAAGTCATGTTAGAACCCCTGTTAGGTAACACAGTGTTCCATTTGATATGCCGTATAACTGGTATAAGCGTCATGACCGGGCATGTATATTGCTGACTGTTGTCGCGTTAAAATCCTGTAACTTTGTTTGTTTAATATCTGATTTTGTTCCTTTATTTAATTTGATTGGGACCAAGTAGTAGAATATCTGGTTTTTGGTTCTTCTATTTCTGTTACTCATTCTGTATGTTTTAGGAATTAGGATGCGTGTCATACTAATCTATTTCACTTTCCTTATTTGTATCTTGGCTACTGTAATTACTTAAACAAGATTTATTAGTCTATTATAAAGCTCAATCCAGGCTCTAAATCAATGTGTCCGATATAAGCCTAGAAGAAGCAACAGAAATGACCATGCCTGCAGGCACTGATTCAGTACCTTGATGCTTTCTTTGACATGGTAAAATTGGTCTACTGGACCTAATTAAAGAATTATGCCAGCATGTTTAGCTGTGCACCAGCTGTAATCAGTAATATAGTAGAGCTAGACGGACAATGAGATAAAATGTACATTTACTGATAAATCAGTTTTCTCAATATTTTGATATTTCCTTTCCTCTGGTAACAATACCTTGCTTTAATGTAGATTGTGCAAATGGATCCCCTTGATCCTGCATGGGCACACTGTGACAGCATAAAGGGTCTCAGGAGCACCATGGTATGCCGATACTGTCACAAGAAAATTGGCGGCGGTGGCATTACCAGTTTCAAATACCACCTCGCTGGCTTACAAGGCCATGATTCTGTCTGTGGGAAAGTATCGGAGAAAGTTAAGACTCAAATGGTGCGTCTAATCAAAGGTGGCCCTGTCATAAACAGGAAGAAGGCAAAAAAGAGAAAGAAGAGAGGCAACTTGACACTGGCATTTTTGAAAGCCCATGTGAAGTCTAAGAAAATAAAGAAAGATAAAGGTAAAGGTACACTCTTATCTCACTCAAATAAGCTTATAGTTAGTGTTGTCATTTGATTTTTCATATTTTGTTTGAGTTTCTTGTTGGAAGCAGCTCCTTAAGAGGAGGGTGCTTTCTGATCCCAATTTCGTTTGTTTTCACTTTCAATTTAGTTGCTGGTTTGAGGAAATATAGAGCTAAATTGACATTTAAGTTTAGTTATAATTAACAATACCCAAGTTACCAAATGCACCACACTGGGCCTACTGAAATTTGAGTTACCAGTATCATTCCATACTGTTATGTATATGTTAAGAATTCTTAGGCATCACTGTTATATGTGTTGGTTAGGGTGCTCAAGCATACTTTTTAATCTTAATCAGATATGACTCTATTTAAATTTTAAGTTGCACCTATATCTCATATAGCCTCATGAAGGTCAATTAACCAATTGAAAAGCAAAAGTGAGAAAGAAGTGATGAAACAAACAAAAGAATTGGGATCAGCTGTTACTTCTGAAATTTTGGTTGCTTGTACAGATACTGGTAGGGACTTCTGTTAGTGATATGCCTTTGTTAAGTTCTTTTCTTAGTCATGAGTGTTGGTTAATGACTGACACCATAGAAATTCCATTTGGACAGCATCTACTAAAAGATCTGAGGATAATGAATATTTGCCTCCCATATCAGGACCTGCAAGGAATTTTCATAGAAGGATTCATACTAGATCCAGAAGAGACAAGAAACTTGATACAAACATGTTTGAGTCTTTAATGGAGTATGTTGATTTTAAATAGCATTTTATATTTCACTTGTATTTGCTGTTGTTTTTTGCAACAATGGACACACATTCTTGGGTTATTTTTTTAATGGCTAACCACTAAGCAAGGGTCAAGTCAATAGAAGGCAGAAATTTGTCCTTAAAACGAGAAATAGTTGCTTCACAACTGCTTCATTAATTTGGGAGTACTGCTAAAGATTAATTTTGGCATAATTATGATTTAGTATGGGCTTGCTCGTGCATTAAAAAGGGCTTGTTAGGAAGAGGGGGCCAATTTTTTGACACTAGCCTATAGTTTTGGTGTTAGTTTGCCGACAGTCCAAGCATGTTTTGGTGTTTTATTTCAAATTTAAGAATTTTGGTATGGTGTTATTTGCAAATGCAGCAAACTAATAGGTGTGGGCTTTTCAAAGAAATTCCATAAATATTGCAGTGCATAACTAGAGGTTATATGAGCTCGTCTTGCTTCTGTAGGGATCTCTGGAGAGAAGTTTCGGAAGAAAAGAGGAGATACTTCATTTGCTTTGATTCTTTGTGGTTCTGTTCATACCAAGATGAGTTAAGGTCAAAAGATGAATTGAGAAAAAACAAGATTCTCAAATGGATAAAGAACAAGAGAGTTTTCTCAAAGAAATATGTTTTTGTCCCCATAGTTTGTTGGTAAGCTTCATTCATTATTTTTTTCCCTCCGATAAATTTCATTTGAATTGATTTTGTTGAATGTCAACTCATTGAGCTGCACAAGTTGGCCATGTTTGAAATGGTTTGTTTGAATAAACTTTACTTTTATTTCACTTAGAAATCGTGATTAAATTAACGATGTTGTTTTAGGGGTCACTGGAGTCTCCTTATATTGTGTCATTTCGGGGACATGAATCGTTCTCCTTGCATGCTTCTCCTAGATTCACTATTAGATGCTGGTCCAAAGAGATTGGAGAATGACATAAGAAGGTTCAATTATGTTTCTACTGCTTTTAAAGCAATTAAGAAAACCCCTTGCTGAAAGTTGCAGAAAGAAAAACCCTGAATTTGCAAGAAAACTATAAGGGAAAAAAGAGAATATTAAGTTAAAATTTATAATTCAGAACTGGTATGTATGGGCTAAAATACCAAATAGTAGCATAATCTGGTGCTGATATTCTTAGAATAAACTGGAGATCTAGTTACTTTTGGTACATTAAGAAGATGCTCTTGACTAAAATTATGCATGGCAGGTTTGTTTCTGATATTTACAAAATATCTGGAAGGAAACAAGATGAGAGCTTTATATCAGACATTCCTTTTCTAATTCCCAAGGTAAAATTAATCTATCCATCTTTACACAATCTTTACTTCTCCTTATCCTTCCATTTCCTCTTTAATATTCAATTTGTAATGTCCAATATCGAGTCCTATTGCAGGTGCCACAACAAATAGATGGTGAAGAATGTGGTATATTTGTTCTTTACTTCATGCTCCGGTTCATAGAAATCTGCCCAGATACTCTCTCTCTTGATGGATATCCTTACTTTGTAAGTAATGAAACCAAAATTTTGGATACTTTTGGAAACTTAATGATTGTTTTTTCTTGAGGGTAATGTATGTTGGACTTTACAGCTTACAGAAGAGTGGTTTACTCGGGAGGAATTTGAAAAGTTTGCCAAAAAACTCGAGTCATCCTACCTGTAGGTTTACTATACCTTCTTATATCATATTGAAAATTTCTATGCTTATGTTAGATATGGAAGCATTGATATTAGAAACATGAATACATTAAAAGTAAAACACATTGTACTGTGAGTTTGGGACCTCAGTACCTCACAGTCTGAAACTTAGCAACTGCCCAGAATTCTGTACTAATCTGAGACTAACCCTAATTTTAAAACAGGGAGAAGAAAGAGAAGGAGAAGGAAAATCAACGGAGTTCGGACAATGTGGATCCGCCAGATGAGATGCGTACCTCCGAATTAGTTAAGAACAGTTCTGACTCAATGGAAAGTCAAGTTAGCTCTGTTCCGAGTATTAATTCTGCTGAACCGAAATCACCTCAGACAGAAACACGTCATTATGTTAGTGACTAAACTCTACACTAAAACTAACCAAGAATTAGGTTCCAGTCTTTGGTATCTTATAATCGGGTTCATCATCACTGTTTAGTTTTCCCTAGTTGCATATTTGATATCTGAACATGTTGAAAAATCAATTTGGTCTCTCAACTAGTGAAAAGAACAGTTTGGTAATGTCATCCTTTTAGCAGCTAAACTAATGTTGCTGATGTGTGCAAGTTGGTATGTGCAAATGAAGTAATTCTTTCATTTAGTTTACTGTGAGATGAAAGTTAAAAGGGAAGAGATTCTACTGGGAATATTGATCAATTGATTAAATATTGTTTCACCCTACAATAACCATATCCCATCTCCTTCCAGAATTCCAAGCCAGTGAAAAAAAAAACCAATGAGGGAGGTTATAAGAGATGGCAGATTTAAATAAGAAGCAAAAACCACAACCAGAGAAGCTTCAGGTTTTCTTTTGTTCCTCTGTCAGATGTGCTTATATGTGTGAGTCATGTGAAACTCCTTAGTTTACAACAATTAATGGAGAGGGAATGCTCATACATTAGTTCAATATCACAACTTCAAAAGTCCCTTTTCATGATCCAGATTGCAAAGGAATTGAACCCCATGCTCTCTAGGGTTCTCTCCATATGTCCTTGCCTCTCGTTATCCTGAGTATCATGAAGGAAGGAGATCCGATGCAAAGCTTTATTTAGTAGGCAAGAGTATTTAATATTCACCTCCCTTAAAGTTGGTTTCACTCTCTCCCTTACGTTATATATATATATATATATATATATATATATAATAGTGGTACAAAGTTATTTGGTGCCTTTTCTCAGTCCAGTAAGCTAAGATGAGGTTGCAGTCTCAGTATTCAAGCTAGCAACAGTGTGAAGCAGAAAGCCATACATGTTAACTGCTTCTTAGAACTGAATAAATACTCTCTTTCCCAGCATTAATTTCTTCTAGCATTGTCCCCCAAACATAATTATGTGTAAGAAAACTGCATCATCTGTATTAACCCATTGTAATTATCTGCAGTATCATAGTGATCTTTTCTTTATAGTTCAGAGACCAAATTGAACCTCAAATAGACAGCATGTTCCAATATTACCATTCTAGATGTTGTCATGTTGGTACATAAGTTTGGATTAGAAATCTAGTTACAGATCTGAAGCCCTAAAAACCAACTGATAGACTAAAACAGTATGCTAGTCCTTTATCGAACAGTTTAACTGGTATTGCATCAGTGTATGTGTCTGTATTTCTGGACCATCTCAACCTTTAACCATATATTGGTATACCTCGTCCTTCAATATCTTTTGACATCAGTACTATTTCCCTTCTTTTTTGTTGACTTACTGATAGATGAAGAGACGCAAGAAAGCTGGCACTACTGAACATTTCTCTGCCAATAAAGGCCGTAAGTCTATCTGCTTACTGTGTTGGATTTTAATCCAATTTTCATGGAAATTGAAATAATGAATTGCAATCTGTATCAGTGAGCTTAAAAAATGCTCATAATGAGTTTAGATGGTTGGATAGCAATGTAGCATATTTTTCTCTTTCCAGGAGAAAAAATAAAGGACAAACAAGATTCCAATAGTGAGAAGCAAAATGAGTCCCTGGGAGGTGAAATGTCAAGCGGGAATTCTGACAATCCACTGCAGTGCAATAACAACAGAAACAAGGAAACAGATGGTGCCGCCCTTACTTGTGGTGGAAGGCAAGGTATGCACACTGAAGATTGGTATCTTAGTTTCCATTGTTTTACTGGTCTGTTTTGTAGTCACGATTGCTGGTCTAGTATTTTCTTCTTCTTTTTCTCTCTCTCTTAATGCGCTAGAGGATTCCTGTAGGTGCTGTTGTATACCAACCAAAATATTTTTAGTGGTTGGTACCAGTGAAACCCATTTTTATGTCTGTCTGTCTATCTGTTGGTGTGTTACTTTTTAACCGCAAGTTGAGGCTTATTAAGGCTATCTAACAGTAAAAAGTAATATAAAAATAGAAATGAAAAAACTAAAGACATACAACAATCATGAAATATGTACTTGACTTTTCAGTAAGGCCTAGCTTTGTCTGCTACTCACAGCCATTACCAAAATAACACACCAGGACCCCTTAGTAGACTGCATAGCTGTCATATCTGACCTTATGTTTCACAGTAGAGAGAAAAAAAAATTACAATTAAGAAATCAAATAGTGAAACACAACATACGTCTCGGCCTACCCTTATCATATCAGAGGTGTGGGAACTACCTCAAAATGATACCAATTAACACAAAGGATAGCTATTGGCGGCAGTCAGACCCATTTCACCTGACAACTACCAAGGATTAATTTGCCCATTCAACTGAAAAATACTGAAATTTCTTGCATGTTTATCAAGAAAAAAGGTGCTTCTAAACACATGATTAAATGGTTTGGATTTTGCAGGTGATGTTGTTATTGGCAGGGTCAAAACGGTCAATCCCAGGAAGCAAAACTCAAGCTCTTCTGTGGAGTGCTTAACAGAATCCCAAGACACAAGCCAAAGATTAGCTTCAGTGGTTGAGGAGAAGCACCGGCCACTGCTCTCACAGAACCCTGAGCCAGACCCTAACATATCTCCACTCCTGAAAAACTCGCCCATTTGGCAACGCATACAGACATTGGATGTGTTCAAGCAAATTCCACAGCAGCCCCATTTCATGAAGCTCGAGAGGTACTGGTGGAATTTTCTCTGTATTGACACTGCATTTCCTTTATCCATATGCCACGTTAACAGCCTATTTGTCTTGGCATGCTTATCACTTGTGATGGCTTATATGTGAAGTACTGATAGGGCTGGGCCAATATTGGCTCCGATAAGCCACATTTTTTAATAGTAATTTATATTTATTTCTGATACTGGAGGAACTGAAAATCTAGAGCGGATTGTTGTTGTATGACAGTTACTGCCAGGAGGTGCGTGAAGGTATGGCAATTGGTCTGATGGTGACATATGCCAACGTGGCAACATCGGTTGATAAGCTCTCTTTTGATGATGACATAGCAATTTTTGAGCAGAAAATATCCTGTCTTGACTCACTGGAGGAGAATGGATTTAATGTGGGCCAACTCCGTACCCGCATGAAGAAACTGCTTCAGATAAAGACTGATCATACTGGCAATCACCTAAAAAAGGCTGAATTGGAGACCCAGCTGGCACAGAAGGAGAGTGCAAATGCATCTGTGCTTCTTGAGCTTGACAAAGTTGGGTTGGAGCTAACAGATCTGAGAAAAAAGGTAAATTTTCTAACAGAGCAAAGGGGCAAACTGGCAGCTGAAGGGGATCGACTCTCGAATTTGACGGCTGGGCTTGAGAGTGAGATACCGAGGCTGAGGGATCAGATTAGTGAAGCAAGGAGGTTACGTGAGTCGGCACGGGAGAATTTCGAGAAACTGTTAGCTGAGCTGTTGTAGAAGATTGTTATTAGTTTAGGTGCCTGTATGTGTGCATCGGGTGCTTTCTATTTTGGGTAGGATTAGGTAGGAAGTTCAGTGGTGCATTACGGAGCAGGACTTTTTAAAGAGTTTTGGCTCTTTTTTTTGTTGTGGGTAGGTTATCTGCCGTACTGACTAGCTGAGATTTGTCAAGCTTAGAAATTGGATTGAGGTGCAGTGTAATGTAATCAAACTGAGGTGTTATATAGGAGTAGCATGCCAACTGCAAGTCAGATGTTTGCAAAGTGTTTTATGTAATTTTCTTTCTTTCAATGGATTTATCTTTTCAAACTAAAATGGAGGCGAAAGGAGCACGAGACAATCAAATCCATATGCACATTCAATATTTAGATTTGCTTGTTTACATTTATTAATTTCAATCTACAGGCATCTGGAACTAACACTCCTTGCACCTGGATAACTCTCTTTGTAACTCTCCTTTCTCGGATTGCCAAGCAGGAGCTATTTGCAGAACTGGATTGGGCTAGAAAAATTGACCCATATGTCCATATCAGTCTTGAACTGTACAATGCCATACTAGACAAAATTTTCCTGTTCCAAACTTCCAATGATAATCTCTTGTTTTTGGATGCCACACAAGTAGAACTTGCCTAAACTAGTTTCAAGTCATGTCAGTGCATCACAATTGGATCTTTAATGAAAAAAGATGGAATAAGAGCCTCATAAGCATACATCAAATTGGCTTAAAAAGTAGATTCAATATTTTCTGCTGAATACAATTGGAACCTACTAAGAATTATTTACAACAAAAATTTTAATCAGCCTATTCTCTAAGCTGGTTGGTCTCCCTATATTCTGATCCAGATTGAAGCATGATCCTGAATGGAAAAAAAAAATGAATTAGGTGGCACTAGCAACTGACTTATTAATAATGCATCATTGGTTTGGTATGAAGCTGGTGTACCTCTGCTAGGTTTGAAAAGAAGCTCGGTAAGAACTTAAAAAGAACCACAAATAAGCTGGTAACATATTGATCGAATCCAAATAAACAAACCATAAATTAAAGTGTGCAAACACTTGGATACCCCTCTCTAAGTATGAAATACTTAAAAATGCAAGATATCATTTATAGCTTCCCAATTCATGACGATGAAGATGTTATAATGTAACAAAAGAACAAAGATGTTCTTTATAACCTAGTCTCTACAAATTGCCAAAATACCCCCTCTTTATCACCAGTTCTAGGACCAAAATGAGCTGAATAGATTATGCAATGGTGAGAGAAAGCTGATCACTTTTAAATATTGTCATGCTATATGCAACTTTTTCACTTTGAGTCGTACTGACACATAAAATAACTTTTATCCCTATAAAGTATGAACTACATATAGATAGATGGCAATATCCTAGAAATCTGTACATAACACAATTTGTGTAGGAGCAGCGAGGCACCAGACATAATGCCAACTCTTTTATCTGAAACTTTTAACTGAAGCTTAAAAACATCAGTTTGGTCTTAGAATGCATCAATATTGTACCGGACTGCACCAGAATGTTACCAAGACAAAAGGATCTCCCTTTTCAATTTTGTTTCTTATTTTAATTAAAAGTTTTGATTGAATGCCAAAAGTCATACATGTACAACCCAAGTAAACCCATTCTGAAATTATTCAAGAACAACCAAACAACGAAAGTAACTTTTGGCTAGCAACCTGAAGCTTGGTCAAATTCTACGAAACCATCCAAGCTAACTCTAGGTTAAATTTGACATGCAGATAATATTTGGTCAAAATTCTGATACATGTTCTCTAGAGAGAGAAAACAGAGCTGGTTTTACTCGTATATTCATTTATTTGTAGAAACAAGAATGGTCTAAAAAAAACAGTTACCTTATGTACCAATAAATCAATGTATGGAATATACTTCTACCTTGCAGGGTTGAAAATAAAATTTCTCAACAGTTATAATCTAAAAACAGAAAAAGAAGAAACCTACTCATCAACTGGCAAGCTTGAAGGCATCGATAAATAACCCATAAGTAAACCCCATCTTGAAATTATTCAACAATGCTACAGGAAAAGTAACTTTGGGCCTGCTGTAGTAAAACTTGGTCGCATACTCAGTCAACAGCACACACAAAACGGCAGCTATCACATCATTCACGCCCAAAGCACCAAAGGACAATGATATGGTCTGTGCCACATAAAATCCACCAAGGAGAGATATGCCACCGAACAAAGCTCTGCATGTTACACATGTTTCTCATTTGTTTCGAATATTTCAGTTCTGAATGGAATCAAATTTGCATTGGTCACAATTGGTACAGGTTTCTTTGTTCCTACCTTCAGTTAGATAATAGCTCTATTCAGCTTTTATTATGATCTTATGTTCAGGTTTAACAATAAAAAAACATGATGAATTTCACAGAATAATAGTTAGAAGTATTTGTCAAATAACTAATGCACATTGAACTATCTTACACATTTACATGCTGATACATAATTCTCACAACAAATTAACAACATAAATGCGGTAAATTATATACTTCACCAGACTGTTAGTTGATTCATCCATCTCGATTTTCATTACATTCACATGTCACTCAGTCTAGTAACTGGTGCAAAAATCTATTTATGAATTGAACACCATTGTTTAATTTACTCATTCCACCTAATCTTAACTTAAACCACAGGATTTTGAGCTCTACCTGCGAGGCCTACTCTTGAAGTAGTTACGAGACAGATCAGGGATGAGTCGGATCAGATCGACGAGCCTACGTGGCGATCCTGGCGGTTGGCTGGTCTCTGCGGCCCGGATTACGAGGCGCCTGATAGGTTTGGAATCTCCTCGTCGTCGTCGTTGTCGGAGGAGGAGGGTATTGTGGTAATTTCTCAGGTTTGGAACTCGAATTGGTGCGAGGAGGATGTTTGAGGAGGAAGCCATTGGGTGTGAGGTGAGATTTGTTTGTGAGAAAAAATAAAGAAAGAAACTGGTATCGGTATCGGTATCGGCATTGGTATTGGTATTGGTATTGGTATTGGTATTGGATCTAGGCCTCAAATTCAAATTCAAGCACTGCCATTGTTCACTTAATAGGCCATTTTAGTTTATTTATCATAGATGCTGGATGCATAGCCCAGTAACAGTACCCAATCAAATTGGAATAAATCAATAACTGTTATTTTATTATTTTTTGTTCACCGTGTTCTATGAAGGGGATAGAATGGAATTAAATCATACTTCTAATTTAACAACCTTCATTCCATTTTGGGAATAAAATATGCCTCTCATGTACATACTAGATTTTGTTCTCTTTAATCATATAATAGATGTTCAAAATTCATCATCCGGTTGGAAAGGAAAAAAAAAAGAATAAAATGAAATAACTACTCTTTGCAATCTACTTCTGTAAAAGATTTATAATGAAAAACTAAATCACTTTTTTAAAAATATAGAAAATTCTTTGCTTTTACAATGCAGTTATTGAGCAAAAAGAAAAAAAAATAACAATCAAATTGACAAAGCATTATTGAAAATTTATGGATTTCAAAATGAATAAAAGCTAAGGTGATATGAAAATTATCAATTTTTTCATAGAGTCTGATTTGCATGAAAAAGATATGACCTAAACAAACAATATTATGCACTTTAATAAGTTAATCGGTTACATAGTCGACTAATCAATTTAGATGGTCGACCAAACATTCACATAAGCAAAATATTCTTCGAATATAATATATATATATATATATATATATATATATATATATATATATATGATGATCTGTTCATATATTTTAACTAGTCAATTGACTAATTAGTGTTGATGGTCGTTTTTTACAACATTAAACTAGATTTCATGCTTTATATATATTGCACCTTAAACATCAATTGCAAAGATGTACACCAATCATAGATTCTCCATGTGAAATAATTTTTAGTCGAGTACACCAAACATTATTCTTTAGTCGAGTAACAAAAATAATTTTTTCTATGTGAAATATTGTAAATTTGAAATTCAACTAGAGAATTTTTTTATAAATATTTAAATTTAAGTAGCTTGATTTTTATTTTTATCTCAAAAAAGAAAAAAACATAATTGCTATGTAACCTTTTTGTTTTGTTCTGATGATGAAACTATTGAGAATATATTACTAACTAGAAAAGGTCACTCTATGGTGCCCAACATGAGAATGACACATGCTCTTTTTTTTTTGTTGTCCTTTTTGAAACTTTAACCTTACAAATATCTATGGTCACAAATCATCCACATGATGATATTAGGCGCATGACAAAGATATAGTATACACAGAGCATGGTAGACACAGAATATTTCCCTTTTCTTTGGAAAAACAAAAGAAAAGTAACATAGATAATTTTGATATATATCTAACTTTTATGATAGATTCATATATTTAAAATATATTATTTAAATTAAAAATTAAAGATGCAAATGTATGTCTAATTATTTAGATTGGGTGTGCATTAAATTTAAATTTGAGTTAATTTAAAATTTGTTTGTTCATTAATCATGAAGTATTAAAATTTCATTATTAAAATTTTAGATTGTTTGATGAAAGATTAAATATTTTCAAGTTGACACAAACTCTATATATAAAGTAAAACTAGCGTGAGTTTAAGCTCACTTATATCTTTGGTGAACTTAATTCAAAAATCTATTGAAACGACTCTAAACAATAAATTCAAGTTGCTCAATAAATTCTTCATACCAAAATCTTATAGGATACTAAAATTTACCATTTTTTGAGTTTTTTAATTATTTTTTCAGATTTTTTAAGATGATTCTAAAATAATAATAAAATAATAAATATTTGAATATTAGAATAGTTGTAATGGATCTCTCGATAACTATTATTTTGCTAACCTTGACAACTAATTTTTAAATAATTTTAAAATAATTTTTAAAAATTCTCAAAAATAGAAAAGTTGACAGACATATTTTTTTAACTTATATATTGATTGTGTTTTAAATTTCATATAATTTAAGGATCATTTGATATTCTATCAAAGACTGGTAAATGTCATGTAATTTTGATCGTCTTTGATAATGTATCAAATAATTCTTAAATTGTATGAAATTTAAAACACAATCGATCTATAAGTTAAAGAACATGTTTATAAAATTTTTTTATTTTTAAGATTTTTTTTGAAATTATTTAAAAATTAATTGTCAAGGTTAACAAAATAATAGTCGTCGAAGAATCCTTACCTTTAAGTTATTGGGTGAAATGGAGAGGATCCACTGTTGTTAGTTGGAAATTATCCTTGCAAACATATGTCAACAACATGAACCAAAATGAAAATTTTTCCAATTCAACAAGGTAATTAAGCCGCATGTAATTCAGAAAAAAA
This sequence comes from x Bolboschoenoplectus mariqueter, assembly GCA_037678475.1. NCBI lineage: Eukaryota > Viridiplantae > Streptophyta > Magnoliopsida > Poales > Cyperaceae > x Bolboschoenoplectus > x Bolboschoenoplectus mariqueter. The sequence continues at coordinate 1,894,435 of CM075273.1, forward strand.
AATGTCACTCCCACAAATCTCACCATTGGCAAGTGTCTTTGATGATGCAGAATGATGCAAAACACAGTTCTTTAATAAAAGAAAATAAGAAGAATTATTTTTGCCTCTCAAAATATGTATCCTTTATCAGCACACTAAAAATATTTATATTAAATAGATAATGTATTTATATATGAATTTATAATTATTTTAGTTAATATATTATCAAATTTTCTTTTCTAAATTATTATAGAAAAATTTAAATTAAAAAAATTTTGTTGCACAAATTCAAATAGGAAAATGTTATGGAGATACTATTATTGATACCGTCGTCGATATGTGTTTTATTATATACATTGAATAAGTTATTATGCATGTTAATAACTTTATTATATACAATATTTTTATTATTTAACTTAAATATCATTAATATGCATAATAACTCATTTAAGTTGCATAATGACAATATTGTATAAAATGAGTTTGCATAATAAAATCATTAATATACATAATAATTCATTTAATTTGCATAATAATAATACTATATAAAATGAGTTTGCATAATAAAGTCATTAACATGCATAATAACTCATTTAATGTGTATAATTAATTCTGTATTGACGACGATATCAATAATTGTATCCGTGTATCAGCTCCCATTCAAATAATACAGTTTGTATAATATTTAATTATAATAATATAAAGTATAAATACTTTTATCATTAGACATAAATATTTTTAAAAAAATATAAATATATTTAAAAAAATATAAATATATTTAAAATATAAATAAAATGTATAGTTAAATGGTAAAATTACCACCTTTTTAAAAATAAACATGGTTCCATCCATCATCCATCCATCATCCATCCATCATCCTTGTCAAGGAGAAAAAAACCCGGCTTGGCTTTTATTCTCCCCCCTTGACCGGAGGAGAAACTCCGTGCATTCAATTTCAAACAAAAAGTATTCACACCATTGATCATTCACTTCACTTCCTCTTCACGTGATTATGCTGGAATAAAACGGATTTGTTATCATTTTAGTTGTGTGGTCTTTTATGTTGCTTGTTTTTTCTTTTAATTTTTTATTTTCAGTCTTTGACAAAAGAATGTCCTCGCGAATATTTTTGATAAAAAAAATGTGTAACTTTTTGTATTGTTAAATGTTAACATATGCAACTTATTTTTTTGGTATTTTTGAAAATTAAATTTATATAAGATACGTACTTGACATATATAGCAACTTTAATTAATACATAGTTCCTACTAATTATTAGCACATGATTTTAGTACATTAATTAATACATACTTCCTACTAATTATTACATATATAGCAACTTTAATTTGTCCCTACTAATACATGGTTTAAATACACTAATTAGTACATGCATGGTTCTTTTTTTTATTCACATTCATGTTATCAAATTGCACATAATTTTATTTTTTATTATTATAAATTTCATATAAAATTAGTGAACTGCATAGTTAATTACATATACCAACAATACATACAATCCCATATACAGCCTTAAAACAACCAATGATAGTAAGAGCAGTATATATATCACAAGGGAGAGCACGTGGAGCAATATATATATTGGAAATAAATAAACCTTAATTTTCTAAAATTTTGTGTGCTGAGGTGGCGCATGCCAAAACATGGATGTGGCCCCACCAAAAGCTAGCCAGTTTTGGGCAAAAAAAAAAAAATTCCCAAAAATGGGTGCCAAAATTTATTTTAAACCACAATATGCAAATACAAGAATATTGTTAAAGAAAAAAAATGTGATTTTAACATACTTTATAGTTTAAAATGTGAATTTGTGAATTATAGTAACTTTTTATTTAGAAAAATGGTAAATTTCCTCAGTTTACTTATTTGGAGATCAAGATATTGAACTAATTAATATAATTTAATATAAATTTTCTTATACAAAAAGATAATTGATATTGTTATTGGAAATAATTATTTTACTCTTTAAGAATCAATGACTAATTAAAGTTTTTTTTATATAAGGGCTCCCGTTAACTCTAGTATTTATTTCTTTCCAAATGCCTCTTATATGACTTGAACCTGCATCTCTCTGTAGAGAGACGATACCTATCACCATTATGCTAAACTTGCGATTCTATTAATTAAAGTACATGATTTACATATGCAAAATAATGTTAGAATGTAAAGTGGAACAAAATTTAATTCTTGTTTTATTTATAAATTTTCAAGTAAAAAAAAGGACATTTAGGAGACAATTATTAGCAAACAAAAAATCTATTTAGACAGAAGATTTTCTTAATTGACCACTAGGTGACCCCTGGATTTAATATTTGCAAAAAAAAAAAAAGAGAAAAAGTGCATTTCACAATGAGAGGATCCAAAGGAAACCCGAATCTTGATCTTCTGTTGCATAGCACTGTGCTGTATGATGTATGGATAAGTGGATTATAGGGGAGTTTTTTTTGAGATATATTTTGTACAAATCTTGATGTGATCGGACAGACAACAAACTGAGCTGCACAGTGCAACGTAGCAGATGATATGAATATAGAGAATCTCAGCCTTCAATTCCTCGAGGAGGCCATATATTTCAGGGGCGGATCTGTAGAGGAGCAAGCTCAGGCCCTTGCCTGGGATTAAATTTCAGAAATATGTAATATGTTAACAGTTTTTTCTATAGAGGTTTATAAAAGTATAGTCCATATTGTATTTGTGTCTAGATTCAGCTAATATTGGATTATGAAATATGTATGTTTTTACTTGAGAATTTAGAGTGCTCTTTATTATGCCCATACTTGTGTACTGCTCTAGATCCGCCCCTGATATATTTGCCACCAAAGAATCCTTCTTTCTTTGTATTTAATATTAATTTATTGTGAGAATCACTGGAGAACAACTTTGGAAAACCTGGATGAGAAAAATATGTCAAGTTGTTGTATGACAATCTTGACCCAAACAAAAACCTCTCTCACGTATCAGATTCATTTCATTATTCTTCTAGGGGTGAATAAAGTTATAAAATAAAAGTGCAACATATATATATCCAATAAATTGAGAGATCACAGTAGAGAACATGTTTAATTAAAACCGAGGCTTTTGCTGTGCCGTTGTATAGTTTTCAACTAAGGAATAATCCATTGATCTGATATTACTGGTTCTGTACTATACATTCTGTGTCAAAAGAATAAATCAGGAGGATGTGGTAATTTGATTTGGAATACTATACAAAAATATACATTTTTAGCTATCAAATATTAATTGATTGATTTAGCTATCAAATATACATTTTTGGTTTCTTTAATTACCATCTAAGTATCTTTAAAGAATATCATTTGATGTTCATTTCACAAACTTCAAATCGTGTTCTTTTAACTTTAATATTATATATATTTTATAAAATATTATGAAGCTAAGACAAACTGCTTGTTTATGCATAATATTATAAAATATTTTAATTATCTAAATGATAGGGAAAAAAATATAACTAATATATCTACAAAAGGTAATGTTTAATAAATTGAAAGAACTTTTTTATGAGATAAAATTTATAAAATGTTTTATAAATTTTTGTACAAAAAAGTATTGTTAAAAAATGGGTAAAGGAAAATACCAAAGTGATGCGAGGCATCACACTTAGTTTTTATAATATTGTGAAATAGACGACCATGAAAGATCATTTCCAATTTCAATTGTTATTCAAAAGTTGCATTTATACGAGCATGATATATTAAATAGTACTAGCTCGATCGTCAATTATTCGATCTTGCTAACAACAAAAATATAACAAAATCATTCCAAGATCCGTTCGTTCTTTACTGTAAAATAAATTAAATGGAGAGGGAATGTGATGCAAATATTCCATTACATTTTAATTTGCGATGTGATCTTCTTACGTCTAGTTTCATGCATGCATCTACGGAGTTATAAATGTGTCATGTCTTACTTGCACATATTAGATACGTATGTATCAGTCAGACATACCGTATTATGTAAGTACGTATAAAAATTAATATTTGTCATACCGTGTTTTTTTTTACAATAGTGCTAAGAACGATACTTCTAATGACACAATATGTCTTGGCATGTTGTATCTGTACGTGTTTATATGTGTTTGGATGTGTTCTGATCTTTTTATTTTAAATTTCTGATTCTAATTGTTAATAATATTTAAAAATTAAAAAAAATAAGAAAAATTTCATAGAACAGAGGAAAACAATTTAGAATAATATATATATTTTTTTAAAATGTGCTTGTAACAACTAATAAAGTATATTATAATAATTATTTTTTTTTAAATTTCATAATCATGTCTAGACATACCACGTGCTAGTTGAGCAGTTGAACGTGCTGTGCCCGATGCATTTATTGTCTAACATGATATTTGTAAGGACGTGGTACGTCTAAACATGTGTGCTACATTTTGGCCGTATCCGAACACATATAATCTGTGTCATACTCATGTGCTACCTGTTTTTTGTTAATACACTATATGCACCTCTTTAATTGTTCTGGTGCAATTAAGTGAGTCAAGCTATAGTCTCAATTTAATAATTTTTCAAAGATGAGAATCGCTTGATAATTATTAACTTGCAAGTTTGACAATGCATTTTTAAATAATTTTAAAATAATTTTTAAATTTGTTTTAAAATAGAATTTTTTTTTAAACTTATATATTGATTGTGTTTCAAATTTCATACAATTTAAGTGTGAATTGATATTCCATCAAAGACCTTTAAATATAAACTGTTGTAAATATCATATAAATTTGATAGTTTTTGATAGACTATCAAATGATATTTAAATTTTATAAAATTTAATATACAAATGTGTTTATAAACTTTTTTTGTTATTAGTTTTTTTTTGAAATTATTTTACAATTCATTGTTAAAATTGTCAAAGTTAATTGTAATCAAGGAATGCCCACCCATTTCTAAAGGCTAGCAATCACAACCAATATTTTATGCAAGAGGAAAGATAAAATATACAAAAAATGTTACCATAGCTGCTAACAACATGATTCAGTTTAAATAAATAATTATTCAAGTTAATAATTTTATTATTTAATTTACTTTGTATAGTATTGTATATTTAATTTAAATATCATTAACCTAAATAATAATTTATTTAAGTTGAATAATTTAATACTATACAAAATAAAATAAATAAAATAAGTTGAATAATGATTGTATCAAATAAGTTGAATAATGACTGTATGGATGATAGTATATGTATATTAGTGTACATATAGGGTCTTTCCGTGACCATGTCGATATTTCATTTTAGAATGTTCAAGCAGTCTAATTGCTCAATCTGATTTTCACATCAGCATCTTTTAGGAAACTGATATTTTACAATGTTGAGAACATTTTTGCTATTTTTCTCGGTTGAAGGAAAAATGACAGCATTCAAGTGAAATTTGAATGTTCAATTTTGTCTGAACTAAAAGAATATATGAACCATGTAGATGAGTTTTGTACTAACTATGAATTAATTTAAAATTTAATGATAATTTATCAGAAAGCAATTAAAATTCAAGTGTTGAAATTAAAATATTTTTTGACAAAAAAAAAATACATGATTGTCAAATTGGAGCAAATTAATACACATAATAAAAATGGCTAATTCTGCTGTAGGTTAGAATTTGTATTATAGATGAAGAGATCAAACTGAAACTAATGATTGTAATTGGCCATTAAAAATATTGTTCCATAGCAGAACTGCTAATAAAAAATATATCTATAATTTTTTTAAATATATAATTAATGCATATGTAATTTAATTGGTACCTTTCTTACAATATCTCTAACAAGTAATTAAAATGAGTGCCATTCTGGTGTAGTTTCTTACCCCTTGACCTTGGAATTCACGTCATCTGAAGTACTTTAGTATTGGACAAAAATCTCCCTCTACAAAGTTTTCCACATGAATCTCAATGCTATTCATTACAATAATTGTATGTAATTTCTATCTATTTCATCCTCTAATAAAATAGTTGCCCACTTCAGAGGAGGATATATCTCATGAGATGTGTGTAGCTGAAGGCTTATCTCTGTACATCTACTAGTACTACATTATCTGACCTAGAAGATAATGCCATTATATAGCATTTTTGTCTATCATTATATGCATACAAAAGTTTGGCATGAAAATATTTTATATATCATTTTCATATAACTGTTTTTTTTATTTTGTCATTTATGTGCCTCAAGTGTAATATAAAAAAAAATATATTTAACGGTAGTTTTGTCATTATAAGTTCCTCAAATATTTTTGTACATACATGCACCATTACACCATTCTAATTAAATTTTTTCTAAGAACATCTCCATCCTACTTGCAATTGAATTATTAATTCTGACGTGACAATTATAATTATAATTTTAGAAATATGAAAACTTGCTAATTATGCTAAATTAGTAATTTTTTTTTGAAATGTCATATTAATATTTGCAATTCCTTTTTGTAAATAGTACAAGCATCTTCAATCCAACAATTACAAGAGATTTTTTTTTCAACTAATTAGAAATTCTCACGTCAACAAATTAACAATTATATGAATGAAAATATTCTGAAATTAATATGCAGAAAAAAATACTAAATTGATGATAAAACACACAAATTTCATTTCTGCAGTTATAAGAACAAAGATGCTCTAAATAATATCTTCACTCATTCTAATAGCATGTAATAAAATTTGTGTTATTCAAATAACACTATTTTATAACTATTCTGTTTATACTATTTTAATAATACTGTTCCCATGTTATTCTTCCATCTTCCAAATGGGCCCAATTATATCTATTGATAAGAATGAGTAGCCGCAACATTGAAGTTCTGAGCAGAAGAAGAAAAACCTTTTTTGCTGTCAGATGTACGGATAAAAATATCATAAAACCAATCATTGGGATTGACATGATATATATATATATATATATATATATATATATATATATATATATGCAATCTTAGGTCACTCATGTCTATATTCACAGAACAAACAAAGGATAAAGCAAACAGTAGCAGTAGTAGTAGGGGTACATGGAGCTTGGACCACTCTAAAACAGAATGTACATAGATAGCTAGATAGATCTCTTCTCTTCTCTTCTCTTTAGCTTGTAGCTAGACTTACATTTCCCAATCTGCTTTTTCTCCTCAATCGTGTGGTCAGAACTTATACTACGTACTTTCAGTTGGAGCGTTATTTAGTGGATATATATGGTTTGAACATGAAATTAATAAGTGATACTACGCCGAAATTGTGATATGTTGGAGATGGGAAAGAAAAGTTGTAGTATATCTTACAAACTTTATTTACTTTTGTGGTGTGGATAATTTTAATGTATATCTAAAGTTTATGATATATTTAATTCTTATGATATTTATTTTTAAAAAATATTATTTAAATTAAAAAAATAAAATTGTAGTTGTATTTTTAATTATTTAGATAGAATGTATCTTAAAATTGAATCAATTTAAAAGAGTAATTTGACAAGTAATTAGTAGATTTACTTAAATTTACTCCAATACTCGCTAGTAATTCAACACATAATTAGTAGATTTGATATGATCTACGTACATCAAAATGTCAATTAAATCTCTACATGCTCATGATTCTACAAGGAAAAAAAAACACTAATGAGGTTCAAAAAAATATTTTATATAAATTAACTATAAAGTTAAAAACTCGGTCTAATAGTAGAATATTATGTAATTTTTATGAGGTTCAATCTTACAAAATAATATTTAAATTTGAAATACAACATTATATATAGGCATGATTTATTTTTCACATATCATATTTATAAATATAATGAGATTTTATACCTATATTAATTATCATACATCAAGCCTACTGTCCTTGATACATCATCAAACAATACTAAATGTAAGAAATTTGATTGTTAGCCAGACTATTTTTATTTTCAATACCATATCTATAATTTTTATTTCTATTCTCAATATAACCATATTGTTTAGATGAGGCCGAAAGTTACTATGAACATATATTCCTCCTCACATAATAATACGATAAACCTTCACATAATAGTTGACCCCACACCACATAATTGGTAGGAGAAATATGTGGTCAAAAATAAATGCCATCATATATTCTTTTTTACAGTACGCAGTGATATGTGTGAAGTCTATACACAAAGATTTGAGTTTTTTTGGATTCATATATATATTCTATTTCAAACAATTGCGCAGTGATACGTGGCACAACGCTGTACACCAAAGAGTCAGATTCAAAATTTCCTAGGACCAACCAAGTCGTTTTCCTTTAATATACACAGATTCTTTTTTTTTTCACTTAAGGGTATTTTAGTTCGATTTCTTTTAGTTGAAATTAATATCTGGAAATATATTAAATAAATTTCAATTTTCAATTTTAACTATTAAATTTAATTTCGTCAGTTAATTATCTGATTATATGAAAGGTCCTAATTTTTTAAGGCTAATATGATCCGAATCAGAATTTGTATTATAGATCATGAAGAAATTAGACCGAAATTAATGATTGTGATTTATTAATCACTAAACATTTGGTAGATAGCATAATTGCTCTTTTTTTAAATATCATCCTCAACTCATTGTTTTCTTTAAAATAAGGATATTTCTAGTATATATATAAATTTTATGGTATATCCAATTCTTATGGTACATATTTTTGAAAAATGTTATTAAAATTATAAAATCAAAATTATGGATGTGTTCTTAATTACTTAGATAGGATATAAATAAAATGCCAGTTTAGAATTTAATTGGTCATTTATCATAAAGTCATTAAAACTCTATCATTAAAAATTTTAAATTATTTGACGGAATACTAAACATTTTTCAAATTGACTTAAATTTGATACATATTCTATCTAAATAATTAAAAATAGATCTATAATTTTATTTTTTTATTTGAATAATATTTTTCAAATGCATGTATCATAAAAGAATGTATTATAAAAACTAGATGTATGTTACCACACAAAGGATTGAACTTTCAAATGACGGTATTTAGAGTTAGACTTAATTTCAATGTACAACTCTTGGATGAGCAGGACTTAATTTCTTATTAATTATAACCTTTTACTGGGTTAGAGATTTGGAACTCCATCCATCCTTTTATCTCAAATTTTGTTAATACTTTTTGGTGGTTTAGTTTTGAAACAGTCAAACAGGGTAAGGTAAGGTGCAACTAAAAGCAACTAGACAGTAACAAAAACATTACCAATACACGAGTAATTAATTTGGAGTCAGTTTACTGATCAGTTAATATATACATGGGTAATTAATTAAATTTGGAGTCAGCTGATGGTGTGGTGGTTGGAATTAATCTGAGGAATCTAATCTCAGTCCAGTGAAATTGCTGTTCAAAAAAGAAGTGTTTTCTGTCGGCAAGGAAATAAGAACAGTGTATGTACTGGTACTGGTAGAGAAGAGAAGGTGCACTTTGGTTATATATATATATATATATATATATATCACATCAGCAAAAGAATTAGAATAATTTTGTAACGAAAAAAAAATGCTAGGAATTAAGCCTTGCTGTCACAACTAAAACTTGGGAATTTCACAAATAATTATTTTTCCCAGTGGGAATATTATGTACTATTTATTGATCAGTTAAAATTTTTTTAAAAAATGTAATTTATTTATTTCTTAGTGCTTGGGAACAAATGTACACTAATTAATTAATTAACTAGGTAGAATGTCACGAGGCATATATAGATATAGATCATATAACAAAAAAGGTAATTAAAAATGTGAAAGTTTGAAGCTAGCAAGGGATTGTGGCATTATGCGATGATCATGAAAACAAGTACTACATTCCTCTTATGGAGTAAATAGACTTCCATGTAAGTCTAGATCAGTAGGTAAGCATGCAAGTTTCACCACGGTCCACACACCACACACTTGGCCGAAATTTATGATAAATCTTCTTTTCAGGGTATCTTATCTGAAGGAATCACACAAGTGTCATCCGCTATCTCGAAAACTTTAATTTGCCCATCTTTTTTTTTTGTTTTGACATCAAAGTTCAGGGTGAATTTTATGTAGGAAAAAAAATAAAAATAAATTATAAAATAAAAAATATTTCGGTAAATTTAAAAAATAAGAAAAAGCACATTATTAGAGTGTAGCATCGTACAAGAAGATTACTATCTGAGAGTGCGGTCTCGTCCGGGAATAAAGACATAGAGAAGAAAGAAACGATGGAGGAGAAGGGGGCAGGACGAATAAAACATGAAAAGACCGCACTCATAGTCTGAAAATATAATTTTTCTTATTTTTCAAATTTCTACGAAATATTTTTTTTATTTTCTAATTTACTTTTTATTTTTATTTTCCGAAACAAAAATCACCCAAAGCCCTTGGGCAACTTTAATTAATTTGGCCAACTATTGGTGCATGTGCCTTAATTAATTTCTTATATAATTATTATGTGCCGCATTATTGATTTTTGAAGGACCAATTGTAATTATACAGCTAGCCTAAGTGTTGAATGAAATTCTCATCCTTCATTGGCTGAGCTTTATGTACAAAGTACCACTAATAATTGGGGCTTTTGTTTGATTACTTTCTTACAAATTAAAGGTGAAATCGTGCAGAGAAGTTAGATTGGCGCCAATAAATGTGAATTTTGTGATGTCCCTAATTATGAAAACACTGAACATTTATTTATTGAATGAAGTGTCTCTCATTATTTAGCTATGGGTTTTCAATTATGCAAAAAAACCCTTTCCTTTTAGAGGCGTGGAAGATCTTTAAAAAAAAAATTAGGAAGTTACTATTATTGATATTGAATTTATTAATTAGGTTAAGTTAATTTTATTATCATTCAACTCAAATATTATTAATATAAATAATAATTTGTTTAAATTGAATTAACAAAATATTATACAACTAAGTTGAATAATAAAGTCATTAATCTAAATAATTATTTAGTTAATTTGAATAACAAGGTCAATAATGATAACAGTATCAATATTAATATTTATATATTATCTACCCTTTGAAAAATGGGAGGGGTTTTTTTGACAAGTATTATCTTGATAACCTTGACAATTAATTTTGAAATAATTTTTAGAAGTTTTCAAAAATAGAAAAAAGTTGACAAACGTATTATTTAACTTATAAATTGATTGTGTTTCAAATTTCATGTTTGATATTCAATCAAACACCGTTAAATATGGACCGTAGTAAATGTCATATAATTTTGATGATCTTCTATGGAGTACTAAATAATACTTAAATTTTATGAAATTTGAAACACAATCGATCTATAAATTAAAAAATATGTTTATAAATTTTTTTTATTTTGAAGATTTTTTTGGAATTAGTTAAAAGTTCGTTATCAAAATTATCAAAGTATATAGGTATCAAGGATCCCACCCTTAAAAAATTGTCTCCTTTTGAGTGTCCTTTATGGAAAAGCTGTGAAATAGTTTCTGAGATCCATGACAGGTCCAACTATCTCTATGGTTTATTTTATGAATATGGAATTTATTCAAAAATAAAAGAATTTGCTTAATACTTAATTTATTGCTAGCAGAAATTAATTTCTCAATTGCCACTTCAGATTGTAGGTGAACAGGGCATATATAAATACTAGAAATGAAGATGTGTAGCTGAGGCTTCTTAATTGGAAAAAAATTTAGACAGAGAAATTGAAAATTAAACCACCCAATTTTAAATTTTCATGAGAAAAATCTCCTGATTATTAAATTTTGAACCTTGAAATTTTCATATGAAAGACATTATTTTAGCTATCACATAAAAAAACTGATTCTCTACTATTGGAGTAATTTTTTCAATAATTAACACTTAATATAAACATGATTGACACGTGCAAAAACACCAATTAGACTAGTTGTCTTCTTTTTATTATCTTCACAATTGCCAATCATATATACTTGTGCATGTGTTAGATGAAAAACATTTACAAATTAAAAAACAGAACCAATTAATTAATTACTGATCATCTTTTATTTGTTGAGAAAAGTGGCATCAAAAGAGCCACCAAATCCATTGACTGAAATCATATAGATAGATACAAAGTTAGCAGTTGCTGATCATAAGTGAAGACTAATTAATTAATGAGGAGTGATAATTGCACTCTTTATTTGTACATTTTATCTGTACCTCAAGTATTCAAAGTTACGAAGTGTAGAATTAAAATTTTGAAATATGTATTTTTGAAAAGTATTTATACTAAATATTGGGTGCAGATAAAAGATGCAACTTGGTGTAAGAATAATTTCTCTCAATTAATTAGCAATAGTGTTAATTTCTTTCATTAATTAAAGCATCATATATGTACCTGTTCTCCAGCCTCCAGCCGCACTTGTGGGATGATGATGATGAGCTCCATCTATCGCTTATTCAAAACCTATCATTATTCATTCATGACACACACTTTAATTAATTAATTGTATCAGAGAAATTAAGAAAAAAAAAAGCAGAGAGAGATGGAAAGAGAAAGGAGATAGGGCTTGATAGGATTCATTCAAGTCCCTACAAGCCCACAATTCTACAGCGTAACTTTAATTTTTCCCCTCCACGTGAAGAACTATACCTCCTATTATTCTTGCTTGCTCCATTGGCATCACACTCCTCTCTCTCTTCTTTTTCTTTTTAGAAAGACAGTATCAGCCTCCTCTCTCTCTCTCTCTCTCCCTCTCTCCCCTGGCCTCCCACCCCCCACCCCACCCCCCTCTTTCTCCAAGTGATCAGTCAAAAAGGCATTCGTCTTTTTTACATATGAATGTACCGACTATCATAATCTTCTAAAGTGAAACAAGAGATTTAGAGAATATAAGTGAGCATGTCATAGTTAGATTTTATTCACCATTCATTGACCACTACGTATATAACCTATGAGATCTTATATATATATATACACACGCATTTTATTTTTATAAATTTTTAAGTGATAGCAACACTTGTAATTAAATTATATATTACCTAAAGTTCTGATTCTAACACCAATACCAATTAATACTTCTAATAAAGAGAGACCTCTTAAGCCATTGTGTTGCATATAAATAGCAATGTACCTATAGCCCTTGTGTATCCATCAATTCATCAACAGCTAGCACATATACAAATTAACAAGTCTTCTAAAGCCCTAGCTCTCGTTCTCGCTCTCTCTCTCTCTTCTCTCCCTGCTCCTGAAAATGTCAAGGGACCCACTTGTAGTTGGTCATGTTGTAGGTGATGTGTTAGACCCCTTCACCAAGACTGCAGCACTTAGGGTTTTGTACAACAGCAAGGAACTGACTAACGGGTCTGATCTCAAGCCGTCTCAGGTTGCCGGTGAGCCTCACATTGAGATCGGAGGTCGTGATACTAGGAATTTTTATACTCTTGTAAGTTTCATTTTGCTTGGAAACTTTGCTAGTTTGATGATGATTCTTATGCCACATTATATATAAGCAATGTACATGACATGTTTATTTGCTATATATTCATGTATATATGAGCAATATTCATGTTTATGTATCTATCAATGCTGGACATTTTACTGCTAACATGGTGCTAAAACAATTAACACTTCATAGGGTTTCACATAATAGATCTCCTGAACCTGTTTATTTGAGTGTACGACGATCAGGAAAATAATTTTTGTGACAAATAAAGAGAATGTTGAAAATAAAATGCAGGCAGGTACAAGAAAAACTTAATATTGATTGATACTACAATCATTTATCTTGGGTTTTTATTTTACTTCCGCAACAAAATTTTGTGGGTTTACTTCTGTGTGTGTGTGTGTGTGTGTATTCTGAAGTTTATCATGTCAAAGAAAGAAGCTTAGCATATCTGGTATTTGTAAATAGGTAATGGTGGACCCGGACTCGCCGAGCCCAAGCAACCCGACTAAACGAGAATATCTTCATTGGTAATTTCTTATATTATATATATGATGCTCCATGCATTCAAAATAATAGATATATTCAATCTATGTTCTCTCCAAACTTTTCAGAAAAGAGAATAATAGAAAGGCTACTAACTTTACTTATCTCTTTTGGGATGATATAGGTTGGTGACAGATATACCAGAAACAACAAATGCTAGCTATGGTGAGCGAGAAGAATATTCTCCAAGTCTCCTCTTTGCCTCTCATTTAATTTCCATATCAACAAAGTGTCATCATATCTTATTAGAAAAATAATTTGTACTCCAACTATGCATCAATTCCTAACAGACTGTGATCACTCAGTTAATAAAAGCCAAGTTTAGAGTATCTAGCTCTTAAAGCATCCATATATAACAAAGAAAGAGAATTCAAGTCCCCCAATAAAAATTAATCACACTATATATGATGAAAAAGAAAAATAAATAATATTAATCAAATTACTGTTTACTAAGTAAAAGGCAAATCTAATTTCAAACAAAAAAGTAAAATGGTATTTCTGTTTCGGCTCATGAGCTCGACTTCTAAAAAATCTAAAGCTAATACAAATTTTCATAATTTTTTTCATAATTTGATGTGCTACATTTATGTCCCTCTCATTGTTTCTTTATTATTATTATTTTTGTTAAAAGTAAAATTCCTACATAATACAGCACGGACGATCAACTTTCGTACTCTTTTAACAATTTGATTTAATTTTCTGCATTCACTTGATTCAGGAAATGAAATTGTGAGCTATGAAAGCCCAAAACCGACGGCCGGGATACACCGTCTCGTGTTTGTGCTGTTTCGCCAGACCATCAGGCAGACAATATACGCGCCTGGTTGGAGACCCAATTTCAACACAAGGGACTTTGCTGAGTTATATAAGCTAGGCCAGCCTGTCGCAGCCGTTTTCTTCAACTGCCAGAGGGAGAACGGTTGTGGTGGCAGGAGGTACGTCAGATAACATGGCACTCAAAACATAATGGGGAAAGTAGTCCCGGTGCCAAATTCTACAATACAAATTATTACTTGACTAAGGGCTCAGGATGACTAATTAACTGGATTCTGAGATAAGAATTAATATGACTACAATTTAATACAAGTGTAATACTTCTGTTCTAATGGAAAAGAGGCGGCAATGCTGCTTTTTTTCAAAACAAAATACAAGTAGTAATACAAATTCTCCGTGGTCCAGCATGTGATGTAACAAGGGATCACATAATGTTTCCTCTCTCTCTACCTTATTTTTTTCTTTTTGGTTTACATCAAAAGGTAAAATTCTAGTGATTTTCCTTTTTTTTCAAGGGTGTCTCTATACATTATGTGGGTAGTAGTGTGCAACCTCAAATAAGTTGTGTATCAGTAATTAATTTGAGGTGCTGTCAAATGCCGTCGAGTTGTTACAGGGCTTTAATTTTGTCCCTGGTACTTCAAATAGTTTTTATGTAACAGTAATTATTTTTAACTTGAAGTGATGTCAATTAATGCTGGCAAGTTGTTAATGCTTATGATTCTCTGTTTTTTTTTTGTTTTTATTTTTTTGCATAAGTTAAGCAACTGTTACGTACGGTGCGTATATAGTTGAATTCCGGCAGCGTAATCCCTCTTTTCTTTTTCTTTGGTTTTTATTATTATTATTTTCTTCTTGAGGAAAGCCAACGCAATTCTTAATATGAACAAACCATAATCTTATGATATTTCAAGGGACTGAGTATTAACTAGTCCATAAGCATGCTCCGAATTACATACACCATATTTATAAGTTAAGAAATAATACTTTATGTGTACTCAATACTAACAGTTATACTACTTTCAAGTTGTTACAGGGCATTAATTCACTGATATATAATTGTTAAGGAATAAGTATAACTAACTAAATACATGCAAGTACCTTAACCAAAATTAATTATGTGTCAATTGTTCATTAATTAATGTGTATCATATTGTTCAGGCCTCTATCTATCATCCTAGAACCTGGCCCCATCTTTTCTTTTGGCCAGTTTTAATGTCTGAATTAATGCCCATGTCAGTATATCAGTACTCATCTCCCAGGTAAAATACATGACAGAAAGGCAAAGTATATATGCTGTATATATACCCAATTTACATTTACTGTTTTTGATCCTCTTTAATCCTTACTCTTTGGAACAATCAATATAGAAACTTTTACCAGAGAATGATCGATCATTCGGGACGTACAAGTTCTAAACAGAGTTGATGACATGCAAACATCAGCTTTCTTTTATCGGCATGTTACCATTGTCGAAGGACTTGAATGTCATGAATTTCAACAACAATATAGGTATGCAGGATTGGTATCACCTTTACTGTGTGAAACTGAGACACCTCTGTTTGGAATGAATAGCCATATCCACCACAAAGACCATACAATTTAACAAGAGCATTGTTCCAGAAGTAACCAGGTTTGGAATGAATGAATGATGCACCTTAGAGAAAACCCAACATGTTAGTGCAATATTTTAGCAAAATTGTAAGTTAATTATCTTGCCATACACCATTGCATTGTGAGATGTGACATGAAACAAATGCAAAATTGGGCTGGACTTTTGTTAGAGGCCAGAGAGTTGAAACATGTTGTGTATTTTAAAGAGAGGGATATTATGTTCAAATATCAAACATGTGTTGTGTACTATAATATGAGGCTTTGTATGTTGGTCTCTCTTAGTTACTTTTTTGGGCCTAAATTTTGGGAAATAAAGGGAGCATAATTTTGGATCAACTTAAATTTGAGTAATTTAACTTTAAATATTCATAAAATATTATTTTTTAAAAAAAAATTGGCACAACGCATCCAATGAAAATGTACCCATCTTGCTTTTCCAGAAAAAGGATACAATTATCCGTTGATCGGAATGAATTTCTATTAAAATTTAATAGAATTCAATAGAGTTGATTTAAAAAAAATTAGAATTAAAAAAATTTAATCGGAATGAATAAAAAGACTGAAGAGAATTCATTGCTAATAAGTAGAAAAAAAAAAGATCTTCTCTAAATAAATAATGGCAAGTACCATTCAAATAGGTTCACATCAACTGAGGAGTCCTTGGAAGATACTTTCAGAAAATGACATAAGGTCTGACTGTATAAACTCAAAAGAAACAGTCTGGTCTTATTTTTTTGTCTGTAATAAAGAAATATTGAGTCGGAGAAGACTACACCAGTTGCTTGAACCAAGCAACTGGTGAACTACAGAATTTCATTCAATTTTATAATTTATCCGATGGATCAAGCAGCTGTACCTGACCCAATAAGGTCATACCTGTACCAGATTCCAACCCGATCCAAATGCATTTACAACTCTCATAAGTAGGAATAATATCAATTCATGGAAAAAATTGAACTTATGTAGTAAGTTACAACGGACAAATTATTTCTCTAATGTTGTCCAAATTAAACAATAAACTAAAGCAATGTTTAATCCTGGAAATTAAAAAGAAACACCAAAGATCTGCGTATTATCGGGTCTGGTTGTGTTTTGGTTGAATTTTGTCAGACCCAGTATTGGAGCTCCTAGTAACAACAAATCTTGTATATTTCAAATTACCAAGGTTGTTTTAATTCTGTGTCTTTTTGCAAATTTTTAAATTAGAAAATTTGTCCCACATCCTAAAAGTTTTCTAGCTGTTTGCTTTGAAGTAACAAAAGTCACAGGAAAATTACTTTGCCATGTATATATATATTGGGTTTCGTCTGCTAGATATTGATTCTTAAAATTTTGCCTTTCTTCAATTCTTCCTTCATGGATGGAAATCGTATGAATAATCACAAGGTAAAATTATTCATCCTTTCTTCCTCCATTTTCGTTTTTTACTAACTGTGAAAAAATAAATATAAGCAATGAAAAAGAAAAGTTATTCTACTCTTATTAGCCGATCTCTGGTACAGTTTGAATCTCTATACCACAAATATTCCGGGCTGGTAACGACCCCCCAATTTGAAAATCATTACGCTGCCATCAAATATTTGTTCACTATACCTAAAAATTGTGCACAACTAAAAGAAAGATGCAACTAAAACTAAAAAAGGTATGCTGACAAATATTTGTTGTAATATGGAGTACAAGAAAATTGTGCCAGAACATGATTTCAACGAGTATTTGTAAAAAAAAAAAAAAAAAAAAACGGGTATATATCTTTTTTTTCTCTTGAATTTTCATGAAACTGACATTGTAGGATTCTATATTATCACCAGAAATGTTACACAAATTACTTTCTATCTCAGAATTGTACAATCTGGCTTTCTTTTCTGGTACCAGAATGCTAAATATATGTGCTTGTGTTCTCGATAGGCACGGCCTTTATTTTGGTTTTTCAAATGCGGTGCAAGTGGTATGTGATAAATCAGCTCTTCATTGAAAGTAGTTCTCTTTTTTTTTTTCTGTAATTTTATTTTCCTTCATTGAGAAGTTTTCTTTTATATTTCTCATTCGATGAACATAAGAAGTGAATAACTTGAATTTTATCATAAACATATCGGCAAACAATACATATAACATTCATGAAAACATTATTTATCTGAGAACCGAATTACAATTATTTTTATGGAAAAATAAATAAATATATATATATATATAGATAGATAGATAGATAGATAGATAGATAGATAAAAGTAAACTGTGAATGACTGAATCATTTCAATCGGAATGAAGTTGCAGATAAATTACCTCCAATTACAATTCCAGAACTGCCTATAAATGAGCTGATAGCTCAAACTAACAATTTTGCATCAAACAAAATCATCGGCATAGGCACAAACAGCAGCATATACCATGCAACCTTAGAAAAGAATATAAGTGTTGCAATAAAGAAGCTCCAATCATCAGCAGAAATACTTAATCCTTCTGATTTTTTCGAGAAGGTATATAATGCACTTTTTTATTTTATCAGTATAATTTATTGCCATTTTCAGCTTCTATGAAACAAGCATAGGCTATAGGATCAATTCATTGTTCTCTGCAGCTTATAATTGCATCGAGACTACAGCATGAATATGTCCTCGAGCTATCGGGCTATTATGCAAAAGGGGATGTTCATCTACAGGCATATGAGTTTGCTCCACTTGGCACTTTATATGATGTTTTACACGGTAAATCATATTATTTTTAAGATTTCTTAATTCATATCTTAAAACAAATGAAGAATTGTTTGTTGCATTACCTGATTACTGTTTTATGGAAAGGTTTTCTGATATAACCCTATAAATTTGGAAACTTCTCGCATCTTTTTGCAATTAGTGTACAAATTAACTAGAAATAAATTAATGGGTATTTCTTATTTTGAAAAGGTGTTTGAGATAATTTGTGATATTTTAGGCCTAAAGAAGGTTCAATTATTAATTCCTTTTTAGGAATCTAGGATACAATCGTAGTCATGTTTACTAGCCTTCTAAGCTTTTTTTTTTTTTGAAAAAAGGCATATAAATGCCCGTTTCATTTTACTGAAACAAGAGATACATTACATAGAAAAAAAAGGTAAAAAAAAGATAACAAAACCACCCTCAAAAACCCATCCACAGATTGACTCCGTAACACACCGGTTTCATGAAGCCGCCATTACTCCCTGTACCAGACTAGAAGAAAAATGTAGTATCCATAGCCAGCACTGGTACAAACGGAGTAGATTGCATCTCAGCCCACACACATAACGTCCTTGTCAATCTCCAGTGAACCACTACCCATCCTAAAGTTCAATCAAAAAGTATCAACACAACAACAGAAACAACAACATCCAACATCACCAACAATACCAGAAACAGTACTGGTACACTTATTACAACAACTGAAAAGCAACAAACAACTGCCCATCTCAAGACTGGCAGGCATCCACATACTCATGTACCTCTTCACAGGCTGAAGAACATTACCTAGTAAATATCGAACACTAGCCTTCTAAGCTAACATGTATTTTCTGTGTGTGCCTCTCTTCTCAGAAATTGAACTATTAAAAAACAGATTACAAACAAAAGAAAAATTCAGCAGCAAGCTCTCTTTTATTAACCTCTTATTAACTCTATTTCTCTCTCTCTTTCAAAATTTTTAATAAACTTTCATGATGTATCTAAATACAATTACAAATGCTAATTATATAGTCTCATATATTCAAAACTATCTATCTAAATTTAAAACTTTTGACTCCCTAAATTAACCAACAACTCTATTATTTTTAGCTACTGTTACAAATAAAATGCTAAGTATAATCCCCACTAACATTAAATAACTACTCACTTATATTTTTGCTGTAACAAAACTAATTATAACAGAAACTGATATTACACGTCTAAAACACATCTTAATCTAATTTTGAATTAACCTTTGTTTCAACCTTTCTAAGTTCTGAAATGAGAAATTTATCTTTCAATAGGTAAGAAAGGAGGGACCGAGACAGAAACTAGACCGGTTCTGACATGGAAGCAACGCATAAAAATCACAACAGATGCAGCGAAGGGGTTGGAATATCTCCACAGCAAAATTCAACCTGCAGTTGTGCATAAGAATATCAGAACGAGCAATATATTTTTGTTCGAGGGCTATACTGCAAAAATTGGTGATATAGAGGTTTTCAGCAACGCCTCTGATACAGATCTCTTGCGGCCTCGTTCCACACATGTGCTCGGGACTTCTGGTTATAATGCCCCTGAGTAATTAATGATTTTACTACCCTTATTTTTCATTTTATTTTGTTGAGAAATTACCGAATGATCCTTAACGAAATGAGATGTCTGATAGTTCTTATATTATGATGAATATTATGTTGTAGGCGAATTATGACGGGGTTAATGACGAAGAAAAGTGTCGTGTACAGCTTCGGTGTAGTTCTTTTGGAGCTCTTAACTGGAAAGATGCCAATAGATTACAGTGTACTGAAACAAAGCTTAATTTGTTGGGTTTGTACTCTCTAACTTGTTACCCATTAATTTGATGCTACGGATCGGTTTATACTCTCTTAAATTTGGAATTTGTTTAGTAAAACAATGACATAGGAAAATAAAGTTGAGAAATATATATCTTCCACTAAATAATGTTTTGTACATCCAAACACTGGTAAAGAAACTAAAAACTTCACTGGAATTTTACTGTTTTCTGATAACATAAAAAGATTCTGGCAAGGGTTATTTGGAAAAGCAAAGAAAAATAAAGAAAAAATTATTAATGGTTAATTGTAAAATTTTGTTGTGTATGCAGGCAACAAAACTACTAACTGAGAATAAGGTACAAGAATGCATAGATCCAAAGCTTAATAATGACTATCCATTTTTTGAAGCTGTCAAGGTATCCACTTTTACTACTTCAGATGGCAGAAATTGCTGTGCAATGTATTCAATTTGAACCTTGGTACAGACCAACAATGACTCAAATTGTTCATGATCTTTCCCCTTTGCTTGAAACCAGTGATTAATAATAATTGAATTAAGTGTCCAATGGTGCATTCCATGTAACAGGTATTGAATTTTTTTAGTTCAATTTTGCATCTTGAAACTTGGTAGAGTTCATAAATCTTTGTTGGTATGGCACATTTAGATTATGTCTATAATTTTCTGATCACATCTTTTTTCTCCTTTTGCTTGTATTTATCGATTATCATTCATTTTCATTAAGTTCAAGCTTTCTTACAACTCTCCTATTCCTCTTGGTCTCATATGCACATTAAATGATGTCGTTTATTTCAAGTAATGGAAGGGATATGTTAACATCAAAACTATTTGGTTTTTTTCTGTAATTTTCTGGCGTGTATGATCTTTACAGTTGTATATGTGTGGAAAGTAATTGTACCATGCATTATGTGTCCTTGATTCAGTTTTATTTTTGTTTTATCTTTCCTTGAAATTTTTAATACCTCTGATTTAATTCATGCTGGTTCAAAAAATAACAGTCCCAGAATCACACAAGAAAACATCCACACAACTAGAGCATTGCTCTTATTCAAACAAAGGTACAAAAGTCTAGTTCCATGTGTAGCTCCGTGGCTCCATGCCATCAAAAAAAAAAAAGGAGAAGCACGCTAGTGCTACCATAGCAAACCACAACATATATAAATACATCATCAACCAACTAATTAAACAACCTGATCTTTCTCAAAAGGCATCTTAATTGGGTTGCTCATATCAGTAGCATCATCATCCGCTAACATGTCGTAAGTGAACGGTGGGATCTTCACCTTTGAACCGCAGTTTGTTTCCTTGCTGATCGGACAGCTGATGATGTTCTTGCCGTTGCTCGACATGCAGATTTTTATCCTCAACAGTTGGTACCCGTCGAACCATGGCTTCTTGCGGTTGCACTCGAGCACAAATGAGAATGATAGCTTGGCACGTAGTGCCGATTCGATGTCCTCCAAGTCATACTTGACGGTCTTTGATGGTACAATATCTTTTGTAGCACAAGAAAATAGAACATAAAAAGAAAAAGGTAGAAATGTAAGATGTGAGATTTGGGTCTAATGAGAGTGGAAATGGGCCCAATTTATTGCAAAAGTGTTTAACCTCCATGCCTCCATTGGATTAGGCAAATCTAAGCCTACTTATAATAGGGCTTTAATTTTTGTAATTTCATATGATATTATATAATATAATATTGATAGGATAGGATATACTTCCGTAGACCATTAACAATTTTAAATTTGACTTAATTAAAAAAAATTAATTTGGAAATTCAATAAAAACAAAAAAAAAATTATTGGGCCTTATTATTTAAGGCTGAAATTATCATTTTCCGAACTCCATTTCTGCTTGTTCCGATTTTTTCTCTCTGTCTCCAGTTTATTTCCTATTGTACTTTGCACTGGTTGGAATAAAAAAGAAGTCAGAGCTCTAAACAGAAAATAACCTTTGGTTGCCAGGTAGTTGAGGAGGTCGAGCTTCTGGCGAAGTTCGAGGGCCCGCTGGAAATATTCGGTCTGAGTAAGGTTAGAACAGGGGCCATATTTACAGAAAGTAGATTTCCACATGTTTACTCCATTGTTGTTTGGGCATCTCACATCAGGCCAGTATGAGAACATGTCTGTTATGAAATTCTTCAGCTGCACATTTTACAATTTCTCAATGTCAGTGTAAATATTCAGAAACTAGGCTTCTGAAGTTGAATGCATGATTTGGTGGTCACATAAAAATAGACTTGGATAAACTAAGGATGCGATTTTGTCACAATTTTTAGCTGTTAAAAATTAAGTTGCAACACATTTATTTAAATGATTGAAGTTGGACCATGTATCGACATCTAGATCTGGTACTGGAAGATGTAAATTAATGTAGCATTAAATATAGTTTATTTTTTGGTGTGTTGCAAGTTTTTCAATAAAATGCCATATGAATAGACTGATTTATTTCTGTTTTCTGACCTACTACAGTTGGATAATTTCATTTCAATTGAACCTATTTTTGGTATTGCTTGGATTATAATGCACAGAATAAACACTTAATAAGTACAAATTTGACCAACCATGTACTTAGCAGACCGAATTAGTGATTAACTACTGGATAATTTTAAAGAGATCTGAAGTTCAAGCTTTGGTACGCACAAAGATGGTAAGGAATTTGTTTATCCTTTCTCCATCACTTGGAAGAAACAAAAAAGGAAAAAAGATCGTGTGTCCAGCACATATGTAATATAACGGAGCTGATATTCAGATACCGTCATTGATATCGTCGTCGATACCGACTTTATTATTTAGATTAAATACGTTATTACTCATATTAGCGACTTAATTATGCAATTTATTTGTACATTACTTTTATTATTCAATGCAAATGAGTTAATATTCAGATTAATGGTGTTTGAGTTGAATAATAAAATACTGTAGAAAATAAGTTACATAATAAAAATAATTAATATGAATAATAACTTATTTTATATAAACAATAAAATCGGTATTGATGATAGTACCAATAATGATATCTATCAAATATTTTCCATAATATAATGATTACTTATATTAAACCGAGAAACTCTTTGCATCTGTTTTATTAATCATATATATGAGAAATAAAAAACCGATATATTTCAGAGAAATATGCAAAATAGCAAAGTAACAAGGTAAAAACTAAACAGTTTCATATTTTCTAGGGGATCACAAGAGAATTTAATGACGAAAAAGGGGTCAAAAGAGTAATTTTCTGGTAATATACACAAAATAGAAGGTATACTGTACTGCAGCTAGGTGATATTTTGTGTGGTCCAAGCATTTACCTGAGAAAAATAAAATTGGTACAGTTAATAATACCTGATTGACATAGAAAGAGCAAGTGGATGTGCAATCGGCGACGACATTGCCAGTGTAGCTGTCATACGTCTCCATTGACTCCACGTAGAAGTCCAACGCCGGCTTGCCAGTCGTCGGCATGCAGCATTGTGTCCGAAAGGCGGAATTGCAGTATGATCCCGGCCACTGCATGACATATTAATGAAAAGGGAGCTTAATGCTTAATGTGTGCATCTCTATCTCTGTCTCTGTGTGTGTGTGTGTTATTTTCTTTATTCTGTCCTTAATAATTGATAGAATTAAGGTTGCAATTATTTCAAAGGTTGTTGTGGAAATTTGCAAAAAAAAAAATGTCAAGTTTGTAGGATTAATCCCACAAGAGTGTTCTTCAAAAAAAATAAAGTACTCAAAGCAAAAGTGATCCATGTTAGTGTCAATCAGTCTATTGTTACAAGTTTAGCTTAGAATCTCAGATCAAATGTAAAAGTTAATTATATGTACCAGAAGGTTCAAATAGAAGAAATCTGATTGAGCAGCTTGAGCAGGAACAAAGGAAGAAATGCCAAGGAAGGCAAGCATGCAGAGGAGAAGAGAAGGTTTCATTGTTGCCATTTTTCTCTCTCTTTTTTGTGTTCTTTTAAATTGATTTCTCTCCCACAAAAATAAGCAAGAAGAACTCTCACTTTAAATAGAGCAAATGGAGTAGGTTGGATGCATATGTTCTTTTTCTGGATATATGACGTGTCAATTTATAGGTTTATCAGTTTAGATTTGCATTTTAGATATTGTTGGAGCTCTCAAATCAAATGCTTCTGGTAGGTTACTGTCATCATTGCTGATATAAATGTTTTAATTATTTTCTCAAAAAAAAAAAGATAAGTTTAAAAAAAAAACAGGTTAGGTTGTCAAATAAATTAATAATCAGATAACTCTTAATTAATTCAATTTTCAGGACTTTTCCTGATTTTTATTGTTTATAATTTCTTCTGTGATAATTCCTGTATTTTTTTTGCTTAGAATGGCAATTTGGCGGCCTTATGTAATTTAGTAAATAAAAGGAAATGTACATGAAATTTTCATAAAACAAACCTTTAGATTTTCAATTTTTGTCATACATGTAATGGGCCTTAAAAGAAATAAGAGACCCTCAAATTCAAATAAGGTATTTTGTTCCATTGATTAAGTTGTGTAATGGATAAAATTATGTTGACTATCATTAGTGATAGCAAGTTGTGGTTCGAATCTCAAAACTTCAAATTAAAATTATTCAACAAACAAATGACAAATGTCATATTAAATTAACCAATGCTTTTAATCCATAAAGGGGGGGGGGAAATAGTACTCGCGAAACCACACAAAAGTTTTCTACTATTACTGGAGATGAATAGAATTGCAACTGAGAACTGAGAAACTTATCGTCGATTATCTCATGGTTTATTATTTGATTATTTCTGATGAAACTGTCACGTGTCACCAACAAGAATAAATATAAAAATAAATTGTGTAGGTGGGTTATTAATTGAGATTCCATTGCTCCAGTGTCCTAGCACGTGGGAAACGTTGGTTATTTCTTTCTTGATATTCTGTGACAAGCAGCTGTATAGCCACAACTGTGCATCACGAATGCACAGATGTAGTTTTAGTTTTATTGACACATGATTACAGAAGTGACTACATCTCCGACAATAACATGAGAACTGAGGTCTAAAATCTAAAGCAACTTCTCCGGAAACACCTTTTCACGTGGCCAACATATCAAAGTGTGAGCACAATTCTGACTTTTATGTCGGAAAAGAAAATTTCTCCAAATTACAAAAGTTATAAGGAAATAATTAAAATTATAAAAGAAGAAAAATCGTTTTCTGAAAATTGGATGAACGAATTCTAAGATATCAACTAGGACGATATGTATATATGTGTAAAAGATAGTTTAATTTTTTATATTTTAATAATTTTAATAATTTTTGTAAGTTTTATAAAAGATAGTGAAAATTTAAAATACAAAAAAATAATTTTCGGCAATATATAAAAAAATTTCGAAATTTCAGAAAATTAAATCCCGAGTTTAGAGAGCTCAGACGATATTTTTTGGCCAAAAACGGTTGTTGCGGTGTTCCCCCCATGTAATAAATGTAGATCGTTTTATAAATTTTTCAAATTAGTATTAAACGTTTTCTACGAATTTTTCTATCAAAAGTTATGCATGTTTGGAGTTTAATATTTCATTTACAATTTTTTGAATATTCAAGAACTTTTTTATATATCATTTGAAAATATTCTTTTATTTTTTAATTTTCATTGTCCTTTATAACGCCGGTAGAAATTAAAAAATATTAAAATATAAAAAATATTTTTTAACTTTGAATAATAATTAATAACATATATGTCCATATAAATATCATTAAAATTTATTATTTTAACTTCTCTATCAATTATTTTTTAAATTCAATTTTGATTTTTTTAAAAATTATCTAACTAAAAAATTATTGTGTTGATTTATTGACGAGCTCTGAGAATCCGGTATTTTTTGACCAATTTTTCAGAATTTAACCACTATATCAGTCTGATCAACGTGTGAGAATCCAGCCTGACCAGATTTCTGAAATAATTTTTCTTATTTTATAATTTTAACAATTTCATTATAATTTTTATAATTCCAAATTTTTTTTTCCGACATAATAAAAATCAGCCTTCTGCTCTAGTAGGAGTCTTCTGTGGCACTAACCGTGCTGTATTGGTTTCTTCCGGGTCATTAACTCAGCCAGGACCTTCAGTCTAGTCTCTAGTTTGCTATACGATTATTCTGTGACAACAGCTGTATAGCCACAACTGTGACTTACGAATGTACAGATGTAGTTTTAGTTTTATTGACATATAATTACAGAGATGACTACATCTCCAACTGTAACATGAGAACTGAGGCCGCCTAAAGCAACTTTTCATGTGACCAACATATGAATGTGAGCAGAGGCGCAGAGGACACAGAGAGCAGAAGTTTTTATGTGACACTAATAGTACTGTATTTGCTGCTTCCGGGTCATTGACTCTATCAGAAAGTATTCAGACTTCAGATTCTAGTCAGAGACCTGATTTGCTATACTATTATTCACACTGACATCGACGCAAAAGAATGGTTATGAGGTACTGCTAGGCCTGGTTTTTTGCTCAGCCACATACTAAAACAATAAACTAGCTTTTATGATAGCCTACGGGGCTACGGGCAACTTTCCAAAAAAAAAAAAGCTTTTATGAACTGATCATATATATATATAAAAAAAATGAAAAATGTGTGAACTTCACATCTTAAAATGATCATTTATTTATCTATATTTTTATTTATTAATGTTAATTATGTATCTATCAACTAAGTTAAAATTTTTATTTTTATTTTATACACCGAACAAGTTGAATACTCTTTATTTGACAAGTGAAGTAAAATTAAAGCAAAGTGTTAAATAATTCTAAAACATTGATATTTAATAGTAGTGAAGTAAGTAGATGAAATAGTGAAAGTAAAAAGTATTAAAAGTTATGAAATTTTGTGATTTAATTTTACTCCATCTTCATAGATATTTTAATTTGTTCCATCTTAAATCACTTTCGTTTGATATATTAAAGCGTCTTAAAGCATTTATATCATCTCTACTCCACTTGCCAAATGGAGATAGCGACTAGTGAGGGTTGAACTAGTTCCATTGTGATTTATTTTTAGTTTATTTATCTGTGATATATTTCATTTCTAATTTCTAAATAAATCTTTCAGTTTATTGTGATTTATTTTTAGGAGTATATATAAATGAGAAATGATAATTACATCATTTATTTGCATATTTTATTTGTATTTCAAATGTGTTGATATTTTTCTTAAACAATATTTATACTTAATAGCAAAAAAATATGTATCTTACTTTGTTGAGATTAAAAATTTTAAAACATATATTTTAAATTATTCAATAAAAAAATTTTAACTTCAATTTTCATATAATGCATAAAGTAAAAGTAATAAATACTTTGTATGATAAATATAAATACTTTTAAAATTAGATATAAATAATGTTTATGTTAAGTATAAATATTTTTCGTATTTAGGTACTGATCCAGAAAATGAAATGAGAATAACGGTATGTGCAATTTCTGACTATTTAGAGTTGATAAACTATGAAAACTAACAAGTCAACTACGGATGAATTTAACTAAAAGAAATCCAAATTACCTAGAGAAAATTCAGAAATAAGAAACCATAAAGCTAATAGCTCACAACAATATCGGTGAGCAAGTCTCCAGATTCTTACTTTCTTCTAAATTTTGTATTTATTGTGTATTATAAATACTATCCATTATTATGTCCAAGTACGATAATCCTATATTTTCATGATAAATTAAAAAATAGACGCCGATATACTATTGATATATTGAATCCCTTTTGAATAACCAAAGTACAAGGTGAAAATATTAAGTCACAAAAGAAACTTGATATGACATTTTGGAATGAATTGTCCACATTATAATGAGATGTTTAGCATTTTTCTTTATGTATGAATTGCTTGTGATACTTTTCATATACATTATGACTCAGAAAATTGTGTTAACGAGTTTGTGTCGTAGTAAGACATGCTTCTGTCCTTTGTGACATCACTTTTAACAATCTCATTTCAATGTTTTACTCAAAAAAACAATCTCATTTCAATGAGTCCAACTATTGGTACTCGGTTACAAAGTTGTTCAAACGCTCCAAACAAACAATTTTTTTGTACTCTCCGTACTGGATCAGTGTTTAGGATATGTAGGATTCAACCCTCCTTTATGTATGCAGATTGCTCTGTCTAACGATGAGAAATATACAATAGGAATGCACTTTTAAATGAAAGAAAATAGTGTGCTACAAAAGTAATTACCAATACAAAAGAATAGACCACCCACTAATCAATTTAAGTTCGATGAGCAATACTATCCTGGCTTTGCTCATGTATATATAAGCAACAGCTCTCAGAAAAGAATATAATATTTCCTCCAATAATGCTATATAGTAATCAACAGAAACTTTGTCAATACTTCTCTTTGCCTCTAGGAAGTTTATTTTTTTAGAAACTGTATAACTAGAAGAAATTGGCTCCTCTCTGTAGCAAATGCTGAATGGAAAAAACAATTTTCTCAAAAAATCAATACCTGAAAAATCAATAACGAGTGTTAATAAATAAACGAGAAATAAAGAACTGAACTGATTACAATTGGATTTATAGAGGTGGTGCTGCAATATATTACCATATAGGCAGACACATGCCTAATGAACAAATAATAAAATTAGGTAGGCAGCAGCGGTTGTCTCTCATCGTTAACCCGGTGAGTAGCCTGAAAAGAGATAAATATAAGTGTCATTATTTTATGAACCAATACAAATGATATAACCACCGGAAATTTCAATTTCATAAAATAATATGTCTGAGAGAATATACATCATCAGCTGCTCCAGCAGCCATATTTACAAAAGAAGATTCTGATGACCTGAAAGATAAAAAAGGAGAGATCATTGCATATCAAACTTGATTCAATTCCAACAAGTTAAGGAGAATGCATAAATCTGAAACCAGACAACATAAAATGAAAAAATGAAGTTAAAAGTACCGATGGTTTTGGGTATCCACAAACTCTACTGATCCAGCTGGTTTATCATCCTTGACTTTGGCTAGTGGGGAAAAGAACTAAAACAAAGAGAGATTTGTTAGCAGCCAAATAAAACAAGCAATGAGAGCACGGTAGAAAGACGCGCAGGTTTAATACCTGATGCATAGAGATAAAAACAATAGAGACACCAAGTAGAAAGTTCATAGTCAAAGTATGTCCCAATAAAGCGGCAGATGCCAAGCCCGTAAATATTGTCGCAACTGTTGAAGAATACTTCTTCAAAATTGTATCTGCAAATTTAAACAGAAAGTAAAAAAGAAATTAAACTTTTGCATCAAATGAACCAATCACAAGTCACAATCAACAAAAAACAGTTTTCTTTGGTTTTTCACCCTGAATTACTACAATTGGGTGCAATATTTTTTTCAAGAGAATTGCCATGGGAAATTTTGCTGAAGCAATAGAGGCTTATGTTGGTTAAAAGAAAACAGAAACTAGTGAGTATGGCAATACCTGCATATTTGAAGAAAAAGGAAGAAAGAATTCCCTGTGCAGCATTGTTACATATAAGAAACAGTGTTGCCCTTGAATGACCCTTAAGTATATCAAAATTGCCAGGACCTATAAGTAGAAGGATAATTAACGTCATACCTCGTAAATAATGTAAAAATTACCATAAAGATAAAGCTGCAAAAATTCAATAATTTGGTTTAAAAATCAGGAGATACCTTGGAAAACAACAGTTCCAAGAATGCCGATAAAGTTGAAGATGGCGCCATATCCATACAAAAACAGATTCTAAAAAACATATGGTTTCAGAAAAAAAAATCAGATGATGGTAGAGAGAGAGAGAGAGAGAGAGAGAGAGAGAGAGGATTCTATAATTATAAACAGCAACCTGAAGATAGATGCTAGTCTCGAATTGGCTTTTCAAAGCATACTCATTGAAAACTGATGCCATTGATGGCACTGTTACCTAAAGATTTATCAAGCACAAAAATATGGCAAACCATTGATTTAGGTAAGTTGAAACAACAAAGAAAGTGCATTTTGCAAATTGCAACCATATTGCGTCCTACAGCAAGAAATGCACACATTTATTGTGTGTCCAATTAATATCAATTCTTTTGTTGTGTTTTGCAAATATCACTGAATTGTTAAAACTGATCTGATCTTAATGCACATCTCCAGTTATGAAAAACATATATTCACTTGGCTAGATCTTAAGCTCAATTTACTAGAAAAATTAAAACTGACTAATATCAATAACAATTTCAATATTCAATCAAATACCTAAATTGAAACTTGATAAACCTAATTGGATATACCTCGCAAAAGAGTTGGATGTCACTTGCAAATAACAAAATAAAAGGTGCATTTATAATAAAATAATCAATATTATTTGCACGAGTTACTTACAAAAACTAAGGTGTATATATATGCAATGGTAGTAACTGGAAGACCAAAGGACTCAGTCCCTGCAGGAAAGGAGCGTAGCTGATTCACACTTATACCAATAAGCAACAAAGCCAGAGCCTCCCACTGTATATATTAGAAGTAATGAGAAAAATGAGGGCTAGGATTTATGTAAGACACAAGCAGTCAAGAAAAATCTCAAAATAACTTGCACACCTAAGATAAAATGGTAATTTTCATATATATTCATCCAGTACCAATTTTTCAAAACAATACCCAAAATATCCAACCCACCCCTTTCATCCTCACATATATAGATGGAAATCGCTTGTTTCAGGCATCAATTGAAGAAATTTAAGAAGGGCCAACAGCCTGGGACATGGCTCTTTCTGTCTCTCATCTCTCTCTGCCCTCTGGGAGAGCTGACTTGGTACTTCCAAAGCTAAGTGTCGCATTTCGATTGCACTGATGGGTCTGTTGGGTTATCTGGGGAGAACACAATCGCCTCACCTTCACATCTGACGCTCACCCTAAATCACACAGATCACTCACTGTTCAAGTTCTTGCCCTTTTTTTGTTGTGGACAGGTCACAAGATTGGTGGCCCGGTACGTTTGACTGAGTACCACTTCTCAGATGAAGATGCTTCTTAGTCTGTAGCCGGCTGACTAGCGCCCGTGCAGACTGTTGTTTGGCTTTTATTGATGCTTTTTGTAAACTGTTTACATCTCTTTATATTTTGGTGGTTTGTTTGGCTTGATTAGGTTGGCTTGTTAAGAGATGTACTTTTGTTAAATTAGAGACTTTGTATATATATGATTTCAGCCACTTTTCTCAAAAAAAAAGGAACTATGTGTGTGAACAATTCTCAAATGCAGACACAGCCATGTTATTTCTCGTTTTTCAGGGATGTACATGATTTTGGAGCTTTAAAGAGGTGTAAGACTTGCTTCATTCGTTTCTCACAGAATAACAGACAAGTTCTCTTAATTAAGCAAGTCAGACAATGTTTAATAATTTATTTTGGAACTCTTATAACCAATCATTCTATTAGAATCCAAACTAATCATCTATTAGAATCGTATCAGCTACCAAGATTCAGATTTTTTTTGAACAAAAAATATTCAATTTAATTAAAAAAATAAAAATAGCTTCTAGTAAAAACTTGCCTGGATTACAGAAAACCTTCGTCTCATTATAATCTTTAGGAGAACTGCTATCACCAAAACCTGCAAAAGGAATTGCAAAAATATATATTACAATGAGAAGGTAAGAAAAAGGATGAAGAACAACTGTTCAGTGGCTCACTTATACCTTCAGGTTGCTTAGCATTTTAACTGTAGCGGGATTGAAATATAACTGCAAAAAAGGAATGTAACACAAGTTACCAAAATTGCACACAACTTGTAATGGGATAGAATCAGTTGACTATTCTCTATCTTCCTTTTAATCTATAGAAACCCAGGTGACAGCTGACATTTTAGGTTAAATATGATACTAATGAAATTTCCAAGATTGTCAAAGTTAGATCCATTATCAAAAGATCCTAATCTGTATATTAAATGCCAAAAAAAATTGTTTTTCCTATACAAGAACAGAACCTGCATAATGAACTTAAGGTAGTTGTTGATTGCATACAATAGAGCGGGAACAGCAAGAAGCACATTATTTCTAGCTGCCTGTCACAATAAAAGAAGCTTTAATAGATGATCATGCATTAAATGGAACCTAATTTCATTTTTTTTTTAATTTGAGCTCAACTAATTTGATTAGCAAGTAGGATAATACCTGTACAAAGGTAGAAACAGAAAGAAGAGGTTTTTCCCCGACCTTTTGATTCCTAGCCTGTCAAATTGCAGAAGTAACAGCAAATTAATATAGAAGTCAAAGTTCAATTAATTGATACCTTTGTTCTCTCAATATGACCTCTCAAGTTAAATTCAACAAACAAATCCTTTGTTTTTTTTTTCCTTTTATTCTTTCAAACATATTCATATATATACCAACTAAAATATTACACTCACAAAAAGTTTCAACAACTTGGCATCATCTATTTAAAAAGGTTAGCTTTTAAATAGAAGCAAACCTGAACAATTAGCATAACTATCGCAAAAATGACTTTCGTAACTTCTGTCAGAAAGTTAACGCTGATGGGACTAAATTGGAATTTCCCATCCACCTTTGACATATACACCAAAATGGGCTGCAAAAGAGGATAAAGCAAGAGGCAAAGTTTATATAATTGTAACAAAACTCTACGTGACAAAATTATGCATAAAAGTTACATTTTTTACCAACCCAAGAAAGCAAGAGGCAAGGTTTAATTTAATTGTACCAAAACTCTACATGACAAATTATGCATAATAAATTACATTTTTATAAACTCAAAGCATTCAATTGAAAAAAACATAAACAAAGAAGTGATTTCAACATCAAAGATACTACCAAGTTTATAATGAAGAAGAACAAGCTAAAAATTTGGAAATGCCCCTGGTTGGTCTGAAATACCGAATATGACTATCAGTTCTCAAGGAAAACCACACTCAAGTTCTTTCCATTGAAGTGTAGGTATTAGCCTGACTTTGAACCAAAAAAGCATAATATTGGTAGAAGTTCCTAAAATTGACTTCACTCTTATTACCACATAACACCTTTTTAAACCAAGACCCTTGATTTCAAGAGTACTAAGTCCTAAACCAGGACAAGTTAGTGGAAATCAACAGAATGTAATTTTTCTCATGTACAAACAGGATTCAATTAGCCTGTTAAGATAAAATCACCAGGACTTCAATTTTTTTTCTATTTTTCTTTTCTCAGATATGAAGTACAAAGCAACCAGGCTAGAATGGAATAACATAGAAAAGGCATCTTTATAATATAATTAAGAATTTAGGAAAACAAAAATCATATAAAAACCAACACAAAAATGAAATGCCTTTTTACCTGAAGACCGACCAAGATACAGTCGCCTACAACCAAAAGAAAATTCAAAGCTCGAGCTTTTGATGAAACCTTGCTTCTATGCTTATCATAAGCCCTTGATATTGTCCTGGGACTCTGTACCAGTAATTTTGAATGGCAGACACTACACTCTAGCATCCCATTTCTCTGCATCATCTTGATTCTTTTTACAAGTTTCAATCTAAAGCAATTACGCAACTATTTCATCAGAGTAACCCTTTGGCCCTGAAATATTAGATTTCAATTCGATTAAAGATTTGCATACCTGCAAAAGCTATACTAATTTCTTCTTTCAGTCAAGGGAGTAAGTATAAATAATTCATCAAATACATTTCAGTTGTACAGGGGTTCCACCACACACACAATCCGGATACTGAGCTTATTGGCCCATTAAGAAGTTGAAAATACCATCTTGCTCACACATTAGGAAATTCAAACCCGTGGAGCACAGAATATTCAACATAAATGAAACACATAAAATAACCACTTGGGGGCTGCTATATTTACTATTTATTTAACCATGCAGAAAAAAACAAATAGTAATAGTATGTCAAGAAGTCGCTGGTAGCATTCAAAAAGAAGATTTATTTGATTAAGTTAATGCTGATTTTTGTGTGTGCTTTTCAGAAGAAAGCACTCATTGGAATAAATATTTGATAATTTATCTAACGTATAATGAAGTGCCAGATAGATCGTCATCTAATAGCTCACCTTGTCATCTTGCATTTGATTTTTTATCAATTTTCTCCATGTACATACATGTATTAGGCTCAAATTTCTTACCAAGCAAACTATGATTTACTTGAAGATAATATTTACATTACCACACAAGAAACTGACAGAACTAAATCTTGTACGGTCCGTTGAAATTCTCTAGTAATTCAAAACCACGTAATATTAACCAGGACTTCCTCAATTGGAGGATTGTTCCTCGTGCAATTCAGTATCTACCTCGACTATTTAGAAAAAGATGGACTCGGCTACCTTAATAACCAAACTACTTATACAACAAAGGTTCTTAAATTGATCAGATCCATGGTTACCTTAGAGTATTTATGACGAAATCAGATCTCGTGACAAGATTGATACAAGAAACAGATCTTTACCTCTGACAAAGCAAAAAGGCGAGATCTCTCGATCCAAATCCACCCTTTCCAAACTAGATCTAACACAAGCCAACCAGCGGAACTCGAAATCTACTAACGAGAATTAAAGCTCAATTGCGACAAGATCAATCCACTTATCCCCTCACTCCGACTTAAGCTCCCTTCTCAAACTTGGGGTCAAAAGGAATTCCTAGAAAACAGGATCCGCGCGCGCGCGAGAGAGAGAGAGAGAGAGAGAGCGAGAGAGGAGAGAGACGAGAGAGACAGAGAGAGGGTGGAGCGAGAGAGGAGAGGAAGGTGGGAGGTTATGTTATATTTGATTGAGAAAAATTAACGCAAAGAGAGAGGGAGGAAGAAAGCATTCATTTCTCCGAGAGCTATTTTGTGGTTCTCTCTGTAGCGGGTTATTACGATAGGAAATTATCCGTCGGACCGACTCGCTATATATGTGATGAGAAAAATAGGAAGCGGAGAATTTCATCACGTCATAAGAGGGGTGGAAAAGAGAGCGAACATTCGGGGTACCAATAGCGTAGACGATAAAAATATGGTGAACCTGCAAGTGGGCCCCACGGAATAGAACCCCCATTATTTTTGCTTGGGAGAATTCTACATATGGTTATATACTTATTCGCACACGATTTCAGGCTTTCAGCGACGCGCTACAAATGCATTTCAATTTTTCAACAGATTTTTTATATATATTTTTTTTATAAATAGTAATCCTAAATAGTTTATCTGCTATCATTTAATGTAGCGTAGCTATATCAAAAAGAAAAGAAGGTGCTTTGAATTTGAAGGCACTCCTGTAGTCCTGTGAACTCAGTATAACTAATAAAAAGTAGCATTATATTATTGCAATTCCGACGGTCAAATCAAAATGAATTGATTGAATTAGAATTTTTTTAAATAAATTTGATTCATTTTAATCTAATGATCTAAATTAAAATAATAAAATCTTATTTTGTTATATGAGATAGTAGGTGATTTCATTCCATATTTTGATGTTAATGTGTTGTGGATATTTAACAAAATAATTTTGAGTTCCACACAATTTTGAATATAAGCGCACAATTTGTATCGCGTTATTATGGATTGCTGATTCACATAGTGATATATGGAAATATTGGTTAAATGCCTTCCGATAATCTAGATCAATAAAAATAAGTGAATTTTATCAAAGTTTTAACTATGAAACATGTATTAAGCAAGCGCGGCGTGTATTTTAGAATTATACAGTCTAAATTGAATGGAATTAATGCAGTTCCTGTCCATAAAATGCGTCATGAATTTCACAAATGTATAATAGATCCTAAAAATACAGGTTTTGAACTATGAAAAATATGTCTCAAATGTATTATATATATAATCATGAAATTAATTTTCAAATAACTATTTGTTAAACTATTAAATAATAAAACTAATTAATTAAATATTTTGTATATATTATGTTATATAGATACATAAAAATTACACCATTTCAACTTTATTTTGATATGCATTAAGCATTAACAACAATCAACGAATTAATTTTTGTGATGTAATTCTCTCTCTTGATGGCCATCGAAACCAAGTTAAAATTCAATAATCTTTTATATGCATGCTATTGAGATGTATTAAAATATATCTATCAATTTATATATATTAATTAAAATGTAAATAATAAAATATATATCATAGACACCGATAATTATAGATATTGAATCTCTCATCATTTATAAATATATAAAACACACAATTTAAAATATGTATTACGTTTTTGTAATATTACGATCGCATATGTATCTTCTGAAAAGTTCAGACCATAATAAATAAGTTGACAACAAGATTTTCTAATTTAGTAATATCATTAAATTAACAATTACTTTACATCTCTGAAATTAAATTTGTACAAGTGACATATGAGTTTTAGCAAATCATAATAATTGCTGAGATGGTGACGCTCTTACATCAAACATCTATTGGGCTATTTAGGTGGGCTAGGTCGACTATTCAAAGTTCGAGTTCAACCAATATTAAGTG
This sequence comes from x Bolboschoenoplectus mariqueter, assembly GCA_037678475.1. Classification (NCBI taxonomy): domain Eukaryota; kingdom Viridiplantae; phylum Streptophyta; class Magnoliopsida; order Poales; family Cyperaceae; genus x Bolboschoenoplectus; species x Bolboschoenoplectus mariqueter. Next base: position 1,931,645 of record CM075273.1, read on the forward strand.
GATTAAAATAAACGGGCCCCCAACCCAGACCCGTTTCACGGTTTCAGCCTTCAGCCCTTCACCAATATTTTGGATTCGGATCTTTATTGAATGATCCGCAGCCCGTCAATAATTGCTTCCTTCCTAGGACCCGGTTCCAATCGCTCCAATAACTACGCGTTCCTTTTTCCTCTCATAAATACGATAGAATATAAACTAGCATTCCAAGTGTCAAAAAAAAACAAAAAACAAAGAGGATGAATGGAAGGATCGAGGTCTCTCTCTCTCTCTCTCTGCGCGAGATCGACTCTGAGCGAAATAGGTACTTCTTCTCTTTCTCCTACTACTCAATCGACATGTGCTACTGTTGTTTAATCCCTTCTTTGGATTGATTAAGTGCTTTCTTTTCGTTGTTTTATTTAATCACTATGGTCAATCGCACTAGGTTCAATTGGATTGATGCTTTAACTTAAAAAAGTTTTCTCCGATTAGGGGGCTAAACATTTGATGTGGCCTTCTCCGTTGACATTTGGGGTTTGGTGAAGGGATGGGGATTTAAGGGATATCCTCAAAGGAAATACCGAGATCAAATCTATTTCAGTTTTACTGTCTATTTTGTTTCTTTGGAAAACTAGAAGGAGACATTGGCTTTGGGTAATGTTTTCTGTATTTAAGTTTAAATTGAGCTCCCAATTCCTCAACCAAAGCATCAGATCAAGAGTTGCTCAGGTGGTTAGGGTTAGGATGGCTGATTTGATTTATTCTGTAATAAATTCATGGTTAGGGTTGTTCTGATTCTTATTCAGATTGGATTGAGTGATTGTATCTGGTATTGAATTTGACTCTGAAAAGAGGTAATCACAGGGTTTAGACTGCCAACTTAAAAAAAAAGGACCATAAATCAACAAGAAAAAAGAGTAAGTAGGAGAAATCGAATTGTATTAGAGAAAAAAAGGAACTGCAATTTTGGCTACTGGTCCCATGCATAATTAAAACTTTTTCTCAAATCCAGGATCGAGTTAATTAATTTAAACTGATGTTATTGATTCCTGTACCCTTTCATGCAGGTCTCAAAGCATGCTGATTTCTCTTTAATTCTCTTTATACATCTCTACATTGTCACTTCCTTCATGTCTTTGCCATGGCTCGGTCCTTTCTCTCTCCTCTCCACCATTTGTGGCCTTTTTCACTCTTTACAAAGCAAGATGATCTGACAATCTCTAACCAATTAATCCGACAGCTCTCTATACCAGATCAAACAAAGCAGTTTGTCTTTGCCTTCCGTGAACCTGGTTCACAGGCAGTGGTCTACATCCTAGCTGTAGAGAACCTGTCAGAGCAGTCTGCCATAGACTCGGTGCATTTAATAAAAGAAGTCCAGCCCAAAGCCGTCATTGCGCAGATAGCTCCTGCAGCTGTACCTGAGATACAAACTGAAGAGAACTGTTTAACTGGAGATGAGTATAACACTGTTCCTACCTCTTCATTTGGCGTTCTGAAAAAATGTTTCACCGATAAATTAAATAAAGATTTGTATGAGAAAATTGCCAGTTGTCAAGTTTTGCAAGAAATTTTTGGGATAGGGTTTTATGGTCATTTCCTGGCTGCTAAAAAAGCAGCTGAGGAAGTAAGTTCAGTATTTTTACTGTTGGAATCACCATATGATAATGCAAGTACTGGTACAAATGGCCCAAGCAGCACAACCGAAGGTGAACTATCAGGCCAAAGCTCAGGTTTGCACTTGCAAGCAAGTTATTTAGTACCAGGAGGGGTTGCCTCCACTGTAAACCCTAACTTTCAGAGATTATGCCTTACTGATGCATTGCAATCTAGTATGGTGAATTCTCTCATACCATCTTTGAATGCAACTTTGAGTTTGAATTTTTCTGCTTCGGGTCAAGAATCAGACAAACTGGAACCTATAGATAACTTTGAGGCACCTCCTTTCGCTCAAGTGGTGTACCCTTTACTAGCAGATCTATACACCATATTTTCAGAGATACCTTCAATTGAAAAAGCCCTGGTTTCTTCACAAAAAATGCTTGAATGCATACACAAGGGGAATCCAATCAACAGTGAACTACTACATGATGTTTATACATTTCGGATTGCTATAGAAGGTCTAAGAATTGCATTGACTAGTGCTGCAAAAAGTCCCATTGACAAAATTGATACATCCAACTCTGCCAAATTGGAGTTCTCTCAACTCTCTTCCGATGAAAAATGCCATGTTCTTTTTGCCCAGGCGCTCAAAACCCAAGCAAGAAAGTTAGGAACAGTTGTGGCCATAGTTGATGCTGGTTCCTTGGGTGGTATCAGGAGACACTGGAACACTCCATTACCTTCAGAATTGGGGGATGTATCTACCATGTGCTTCATGCAATATGCGGATGAAGGAGAAACTGGTACTGATGAGGATAATTTCACTGAAAGCACTGAGAAAAAGAAGTTGTCAGATAAGCCCATGGTGGCTGTCGGTGCTGGCGCAACAGCAATTTTAGGTGCCTCTTCTCTCTCAAAAGCCTTTCAAGCTTCTACTATTTTCAAAGTCTCTTCCTATAAGGTCCCTTGGGTGCTAAAACATGGCTTGGCTCAATTACAGAGAAAAACCCTACTTGGCCTTGGTAAAACCTTGACCCCGTCAAATCTTTCTGGGTTGAAATTTACAGTCTCAGCTGAAAAAATTCGGGTGGTAACCCACTCAGTGATTGCCTCCGTCGAGCGTACCAGTCTTTTGGCCATGCGTACCTCTTTCTATGAAATAATGCAAAAACGTGGAGCGAGGTCTGTCAGGATCATGCCTTGGGTGACCTTTGGGTTTAGCATGAGTATGTGTTGGGGTCTTTTGGTGTATGGAGATGGTATTGAGTGTGCTGCTGAGTCAGTACCATCTGTACCAAGTATAGCATCTCTAGGACGTGGCTTGGAGAGCCTTAGGAATACTTCTATGGAGGTCAGACAAACCAGTGGGTCCAAGATACAGGAGGCTTTGCAATCTTTTATGCATAATTTGAAGAAGAAAATGAGAGGTCTATGATACAAGAAATAATAGGAGATCCGATGTACATCTATGGTTTTATTTTTAATATTTTTTCTGGGTAGTAAATAGAAGAAGTTTAGTGCATTGTATATCTTTCTTCTTGCATATATGGACATATGGGGAACTAAGTATGCTCCGTGCAGGAAAATTTTGTTACCAACTAATAATACAGCTTTTTTGTCTGGCTTTTTTTTTTTTTCCTTTTTCTTTTAATCCATAAGAACTTCGTTTGTAACTTAAAAAACTGTAAATAAATAATTTGTTTGTTTTTTCATAAGGGAGTAATTGTACTCGGTTTGTTTTATGCTTAAATAATCTGTTATTGGGGAAGCCTAGTGTTATATGCAGATATTTATGGTGAAATCTTCATTTTTACATACAGAGTAAATAGAAATATTTGATCTTAACCAAATTGAGCCACTAGGATTTCAACCAGTGGAGAAAAAAAAAAGGTCCTCTTACTATGAAACACATTTTGACATTGCTCTTGCACAAAAAACAGCTTCTGCTAGGTAGACGAAGACTTTAGTAAGTTATTATTGTTACTGTTACAAATTTCCAGAAACAAAAGGTAAACATTCCTGAATATAATTTAAATCATGACATTCTTTCCAATTTTTCAAACAGTGGCAGATTTAAGGGATAGAAAATCTGCAATTTTGCTTGTGTAGTAATCAGGCTGGATTGAGTTATCAGGGCTCTGCAGCGTTTCTAGAGAGGTCACACCTGCAACACCGAATCAGTCTCGATTTGTCATATATGATCAGTTCATCATCACCGTGAAAATTATCATAACTTTTAGACTGGAATCAAGTTAAATTCTAGATGTATAAACCTGAAAGGACTAGTAGAGTCTTGCAACCGCCATTTTGGCCGAACAAAATGTCAGTGTCGAGACGATCTCCAACCATGCATATTTGTGATTTCGAGATTCCGAATCTGTTATAAATGACAAAGGAGAATATAAGTGACCTTCCTTCTAGCCTAACATTGAGAATATTATAAAAACAAAAGTGCTTAAAGTGAATGCTTTTAGCTTGATTATCATACTTATTAGACAAATAATCCATCATGAATGTCGATGGCTTTCCTACAACAAGTGGTTCTTTTTGGGTTGATCCACGGATTGCACCAACCATGGAACCTCCACCTGAAATGAAAGATGAAATGTAAATTATTTTTTTTTTCAATGAAAACTCTCATGTTTTTCTCTGTTCTTTTATTGTGCTGTCCACTTAGAAAAAAAGAAAAAAGACAAATAAAGGGCAAATTAACAGAATCTCCTTGTAAAAACAATAAATCAGAGAAAGCACCGCATGTTGCCACCACCTCTCAAAATATGAAAGTTATTATCTTACTGATATGTAAGCTTTTCGACCTACCTGCCCACTCTTGAGCATCTGTAAGATGGGTTACTGCATCTCGGTTTGTTGCAATGAAAAGACAACCTGGGTTTTCTCGTATGCATAGTGTGCCGTACCTTCACGTGCAAAAGAAAGAATTGCAATAAGGTCATGACATGTATGAAAACCCATGCATATAATCCAAAAACTGTCTCGGACAGTATGTGATGAAATGCAAAATTGTAAAAGGTCAAGGAGCTTACTGAATTTTATAGTAGTTAAAGTAACGATCAAATCCTACCACAACAGCACCAACCTGCAATACCACATATAAGTAGGCTAAAATAATTACTTTTTTAAATTGTATATGATTTCAAAGAAAGTAAAATCTCAATCTTTATAGAAACTAAGCACTGAACAAAAAGAACAGAAAAACATACATTGTGATCATACTCCATTAGATAACCTGGTTTGAGTTCTATTTTCTTGTCACCGTCTGTCTAATAATATAGCAAATAAGATCAGTAAGACATTTGACAAAAATTAAGCATGTTTTTTGTTTAAATTTTCTTTAATAAACGTACTGGGCCACCAAGATGCTGAAATCCAGCCAAATCAAGTTCCTTTAGGATTCCTTCTTCACCTATCACATAAACCTGACATGATACAACATTTATTTTCAAAATCAGACATGATATAACAACACAACATGGTCAGAACATATCTGCTTTTGACAGAAATCAGGAATCTTTCCACAGTCTAGTTCCCGTAATAGAGTTAAAAATATTAGAAATTAGAAGTAATTTTCAGGAAATAGAACTATCTTCCAAAATTTGAAAAAAAGAACAAACAGAAAAAAAACTGATTACTAGGTTATACTAAGCAGTACTAAAAAGTTTCTGGTCCACCATTCTTTGGATTTACTTTGCAAATTTGTGGCTTAATTGGGCTTAAAGTTCAACCCCGAGTTCCAATTTTGAGTCAAAAGCCAAAAGATGCAAATCAGCAATGTCGCATATTTTGATTTTTTTTTTTCAAAATTACTTTTTTGTCCTTTGGGAAGTCGATGGACTGCAAATAGGCAGCTGCAGCAAAAGATGAGGCAAATATCTCCTCCTGCCAGATGAATTGAAATATATTCATTGTCAACAATAAAGAAATCATGAAAGAATTTTACAATTGACTAATTGTGAAGAACTAGCAGACCTCATTTACGCTCAGACCAAGTGTTTCAAATTTCTTTCCGTATTGTTTCCTTGATTTTGTCGAGTTGTTCGTAACAAAAACAAGTCTCTTTCCCTAATAGATCATAAATTTAATTAAAATTAGAAATTTAAGGATAATTTACTCATAGATACTTCTTGGACCTTTCAATTTTGACATATTTTGGGGCTAAATTATTGTCCAGATTAGAGCTCAGATCTTTTTTTATCCTTTTTCTCTGCTTATTTTCCTTTTTTTTGGATCATTCTGTGTCTCTTAAACTGTGATTATAGAATATTACTTAGTAATCATATGAATTTTTCATTAAATTTCATCTTCATGATTTACTAAAAAATAAGAATAAATTTAGCATGTCAGCAAAACAAAAATCTTTCTTAAAATAAAAGACAATTACTTTTGATCTCAGCATATCTAGCGTCTGGGGTACCCCCTCAATCAACTTGTCGCCTTTCCATATGACACCTACACAAAAAAATGCACCACATGTGGTCGAATGACATGCCGAAATGACAAAAAGCGGAATTTACCATGAATTTATTCATAAATCACACCATCACAATCAAATATGAATGTTTCTACAGAATCAATCAGCTCATCAGCATTCTCTAATTTCCTCGCGGCGGCCCGGGCTGTCAGACTGGAACCCATGCGCGACCTCCTGGTGTAAGATACTTGGCTTTTTGTAAGAAATGGGGAGAGTATGGTTTTCAAAGAAGAAAGAGAAGATGAAGAGGTGGAAGGGGAGGGAGGAGAGAGAGGCAAGAATGAGTGAGAGATCACTCTGCTGGTTAGCATCTTTCTTTAAATGTGTGTCTGTGTATGAGAGAGAGAGAGAGAGAGAGAGAGAATAAAAAAATAGCTTCTAGGGGGCCTTATGTTTTATTTTTACTTAATCAATGAATACTGTTGTGCATTCTTTTCTCTCTTCTTTCTTTCTTTTTCTTCTTCTTCTTTTTTTCTTTATGTTTGTTTATTTCATTATTTATTTATTTACTTAATTTGTGTGTTTTTGGAAGCACAGAAGTGGATGGATTGGTGAATGGAAGGATAGAGTAGTTGGGTGTGCTTTGTGCTTGAAATTTGTTACAAAAGGTGTGGCTGTTGTGTTTCCAAATTCCAATTCTTTCCTCCTCTTTTTCAGGGTTTTCTAAGGCAGATATAGAAATGTTTTTGTGTAGCAGGTCATTGACATTTTACATTTAGTAGGCTTACTAATATTTTTTTTAAGAAATTTTGTTGAAACCAAACTGTCAGTGACCCAGTACACATTCTGGTAACTTCAGAAGAATTCACAAAACACTGAATTTCTCCTCATAGGTTCTTCTTCCCACATTATTGGATTGAAACTTTGGAAAGAACTGTTGATGATACCTGATAAATAATGATAAGCAATGAACTTGAAATCCCATGGGCCTTTTTGGGCTTTGGTAATTATGGGCCTGAAATGTGGTACATAGAAAAAGGGTTTTTAACACCTCAGAAATTTGGAAAATAAATAGTTTCTGAAATAAATACCAGGTCCCTAATAAAACATGGGTACAATCAATATGCCTCCATCATATATATTAAATTTCTGAAAAGCAATCAATATGGCTACAGATGATGTAGACTGCAATTGTTTATTAAATTTCTGAAAACCAATAAATATGGTAACTGATGCAAACTCTCAACTGTTTAATTTAAATTTTCTGAAAAGCAATCAATGTGGCAACAGATGCCGACTGCAAATATTTTACTGTAATGTGAATATAAGTAGAAAACTGTATTTACAATTTCTTAATTTAATCTATGAACTAAAGAATATAGCTCTAGAAGTTTAAACAGTTAAATCTGGCAATGTCCTGTATTTCAAAAAAACCAACAGGAAATACTCTATGCATCGGAAGGCTCTTGAATCATGCTCAAGCCTCATTTCCTAGAATGTTCTGACGGCCACTGCTGGCTGCTGGCTTAGTCCCCAGTGCACGCTCCTTCCACATTCTTTCGACCTGGTCGAACGCAAGCCCCTTTGTCTCTGGCACGAAAAAGAAAACAAACACGAATGCTAGCACCGAAACCCCGGCGATAATCAGAAATGTCCCACTCTTCCCTACCAACTCTACTACTGACAGAAACGTCTGTGCCACTATAAAATTGGAAACCCAATTGACAGTTGCTGACATGCCACCACAAACCCCGCGGTACGCCTCAGGGTATATCTCAGAATTGATTGCCCAGGGAACAGGTCCCATTCCTGGCGAGAAGAATAAAATGTACAATGCCAGACCAGCTATAGCGAACCAACTGACTCCAGAACCAAATGTTGTACTTATGGTTAGCGCATGGAGGTTGGAGGATTGGAGGTAGAATGCATAGGAGAGTATGAGAAGTGAGGCGAAGACGCCTGAGAGGGATGCAAGGGCAAGGAGACGGCGGCCGCATCGGTCAATGAGGAGGATGCCGATGATGGTGCCAACTGCATTCATGGCAGCGACAATTAGCGAGAGGAGAAGAGCGAGCTGCTTAGAGGAAAAACCGGCCATCTGTACAATTGTCGGGCAGTAATACATAACCGTGTTTATTCCCGTGAATTGTTGAAATGCCTGCACACATTATTAAAAAAAAAAAGAAAATTACTGAAAATAATTGCACCTTCTTTTGGGTCTCAAGAAACTTTAATGATTATTAGGGGTGCTAGATTATATGTTTTAAAGAAATCGAATTAGAGAGGGAAAATTGTAGAAAGTATGTTCACTACAGTTAAGTTCTAAGCCCTAATTCAGATTCTACCAATGTAAGTTTGATAGACCGAAAACACAAAGTAAACTAAATGTGTGCAATCATAACTTAAATCTGAATTGGCCATAACTCTCTCATGTGGATACACATCCAAAATATAGCAGTCTAAACTAAATTCTTATACCTGAATAAACTTTTTTTCTTTTCTAAATTTTATTCTTGTACCTGAAGTCCAGCTCCAGTGAAGAATGCAAGCCGTATTTCCTTCGACTTGAATACATCCATGTAACTAACAGTTTTGCCAGACTGAGAATCTTGCATGGAAGCAACTGCAAGCTGGTCTATCTCCTCCTGCAGCCGATCCGAGTCGTATATTTTCTCGAGCACTGCTATTGCCTTTGATTTCTTATCCTACGAGCAAAAATAAATAGACATATATGACAATTGAAAGTGAGAAACTGGGACGATTTAAAAGTACTATGAGAAAATAATGAAATTACCTTCATGTAAAGCCATCGAGGTGACTCGGGCAGAAAAATTATGAGAATGAACTGTACAACTGCTGGTACGGCTGCCACTCCCAGCATCCATCGCCATGTACCAGGAACCTAACTCGAGAAAAATAATCATTGCACCATGTCACAAGATTAGTCAAGAAATTTGACCTGATTCTGTTGGAAGATCCCAGTTACTTCCATGTAATATAAAAGATTTCAGTTTGAGGCAAATCATAACTTAAATTACCTCAGTGAAAGCAAGATTCACAAGATATGAAAGAAATTGCCCTCCAGTAATCATCAATACATTGGTTGCCACCAACCCGCCTCTGATCTCAGATGGCGCTGCCTCAGCAATATAAACTGGTGCTGTGACAGATGCTATGCCGACCCCAACTCCTACAAAAAGCCTTCCCAAGATCAAAATATAGGGATCTGGTGCAATGCACATGACGAGTGATCCTACGGTGAAAACTACGTCCGCTAGAAGTGTTGCCTTCTTTCGACCATACACGTCATTGATCCACCCACCAGCAGCTGCACCAATAATGGCACCGACCACCGCCATGCTCACAATTGTTTCCTAAGGTTTCTCATAGAAAACTTCAATTAATTTTGGAAGACCTAAGCAGTGTAATTTAAAATCATAAGTTTGTTGAAGAAAATCAGATGGAGAGATTTGACAATACTAAGTACCTGAAGCACCGAATTATCATTGACCACTTTAAAATCATCTCGAATGTACAGAAGAGCTCCTGATATCACACCTAAAAAAATAGAAGCCAACTCAGTTCATTTGTCTTTTTAAGTTTTGCAAAATTAAGAGGTACAGATAAATTAGTATTGCACATGAGGTACCAGCAATGATTGTTTATAAGATATCAAAGATTGAGATCAGAGACATAAAAGGCACAAATGAGACTCTTAAATGCTTTCCTAATAGAAGTAGGAGAAAAAGAAAAGAAAGCCCTTTGGAGAGGAACTTTTATGCACTGATTTGAAAAGAAAAATAAGAGGCAATAATTGCTGCTAAGCAAATGTTAACGACTCTTCATGCAATACTTCCTATCAGAAGTACCATTAATTCTGTCCAAATGCAGAATGATATGAGACTTGACAGAGACATACTGTGTTACCAGGTACCAGTACACCACATTGAGTATTTTGCTTTTGACTTGAACATGATGTCAAAGGCTCTAATGTGATAAATTAAACCTATTAAGCAACAAACATGATATGAAAAATACATGAATCCCGAAGCAAACAAGAATGTGTTTAATTAGTAATATTGGTAACATGCTACCAAACGAGCAAAAATAAAGTATGCAGCTATTACCATCTTTTTAACAGGAATTTGAACATTAGCCAGTCAATTACTGAGCAATAAACCAAGAAAAAAAGATAAAAAAATAAAAAAAAAAGATGAAAAGAGAGGGAAAGAAACTATGTACCAGTATCATAACCAAAGAGCAATCCACCAATTCCAGCTGTTGTTGTAAGGCCAAGCACATACTGATTGCTCCAGAAAGACATATCTCTCTTAGAAGAGGCCTTCAATAGACCTGAACTTCTCGGCATCATCCACTTGTCTATTGTCATCTTTTTTCTCAAATAACCACAAATTATTTTAAAATTTTCTAAATATTGGTATTTTCATAGTCAGCATGGCTGCCTGTTTCTATTAACAACAGAAACGATTACATTAACCCAGAATTGTTACTCAGCTGAATGAAAAAGAACTCTAAAATGCCGAAAATCATTTCTAAATAACAATCGCCATGCATATCAGCTAAGATTACTTGCCATCATAGGCACATTCTAGCTTGTTATCAGGGAAAACTCAAGCCCACTAAAACCTGGTACCATCTATCAGCACTGTCGTTGGCTACTGTTAAAGGCAGCCGTCGACATACCAGACTACAATTAAGCATTATTACAATCTAGACCATAATATTTACCATAACTAACTGACATATATAACATACCACTGCCATCTGATTTGAAGGATTTGGCCGAATCATGCATCCCATCAGCATTGTCCAGGTTTCTTCCAGTTCCAGCGGCCCGGGCTGTCAGACTGGGCAACATGAACCGGTTCCTTCTGTAAGTTAGTACTTGGTTTCTTGTAAGAAAAGAGGAGATCATGGTTTTTGAACAAGAGAGACAAGATGAAGAAGAGGTGGAAGGGGAAGGGGAAGGAAAGGTGAGAGGCAAGTGCGAGTGAGATATCACTCTGCTCATCAACATCTTTGTACTGTTCCAAACCAAAAGAGAGAGAGAGGATGAGAAGAATAGAGAGAAACAAATAGATTTCGCACAGAGCTGTTGTGTTTCAGTTGTACATATTTGTATGGAGGCTCGTGTTACTCGTGTGTACTACTACACTGTATTCCCTTTTAAGATTTTATCTATAATATTTACTTGGGTATGTCTAATCTTCGTGTCACTCGTGGTAGATGTACGGAGGATCAGTAGCTGGTGGCTTGAGTTCGGTCTGGGAAATATGCTGACATGACACTTAAAAGATAGATGCATCTCTTGTTTTTTCTTCCTTGCATTCCTCCTTGATTGACTGTGTGACGAGTCACAGCCTCTGCGACCCACACACATGTTTTTAGCACAAGCGCAGCCTGTACTGTTTTCAAATTTCCTGTCAGTGACGCTTGACGCTGCACAAAATAAAGAGTTCTCCAGCGCCACAGAGAATCTGATTATGGGCATAGAAATATCAGCTTGTATATGAAGATGCTTTTTAATTATGGGCCTTGGGCTTCTATTTGCAAATCCAAACTATGTTAATACAGACAACAAAATTAAATAATTAATTAGGCCTTAAAGAGTTTGATTTACTGTCCTGATGGGCTTTCAGATTGCACAAATTCGATTTTGTCCGAATTGGTTTGAAATAGTAATTTGGGTTTGTTCTGGTGAATTTTTGTCACAAATATGTGTACCATGAAAAACAAAAGGAGATTTTAGCATTTTGGAAGATGATAGAAAATCAAAATTCTCCCACCTATTGATGTTCCAACTTTTGGTTAAGTTTATGTTGGAATCTGAAAATACAATTTAATTATGCCGAAGCAATAAACTATATGCTCATCACAGATAATGATATATTTTATTTCTTTACGAAGAGAAGTATGTTTAAGTCTTATAAAATAAAAGTATTTAAAAAATAATATATAAGAATTTATATTATGAAAAATATCTCAATTATTAGTTGTGCATACTAAAATCTAGAATATCAGTACAAATCTGTACCTAAAATTTAGATCTATATCTACATCAACACCTACATTTGTATCTCCACTTTTTATGTATATCTATATATATCTAAAGAGATAAGCTATATTGACATCACATACTTTCTTTAGCAACCACAAAAACTAACCAAATCGTTGTAAAATAAAGAGAGTAAAAGAAAAAAAATGATAGATTAGTAATTGTTGGTGCAATTTGAAGACTAGTTGGGACATATGACGAGCTGTTAAAAAAAAAAATTAACGATCCAGTTTTATTGGTACTTTATAAATTACACAATTGTATTCAAATTCATTAAATATGAAAGACAATATGTCTACATTATTGAGTACAAAAATTGTACAATTATTATTTTATTAATTATGTTGTCAGATGTTGTGGCTATTAAACAAAGATTGTTGTTATTATATCCTTTCCCACATCTGAATTTAAATATGTAGAAATTTTATCGAGCAATTTGAATTTATTATTTGAAATCAATTCGATATATTTCGAGTTCAGAACACTGAAAGGTCTAGTGCTCTTTGAAGCATGTTAGCTTTACTCTATATATATAGTGTTGATAATGTGCTAATATTAGCATTTCGGTCGAAATGCCAACGATCCAAATTTTAAGTTTTCCTGCTCGAAATTTTGATTTAAGTAGCTCAATAAATTCTTCATATAAAAATCTTGTAGATACCAAAATTTATCATTTTTAAAGTTTTTTAACTATTTTTTTCAAATTTCCAAAGACCTTAATTAGCGTACAAATATTTTTTTACTTTTATTTATTTTTGTGCTAAATAAAGTCATTTTTGAAAATTCAGAAAAAATAGTTTAAAAAATCTAAAAATGATAAATTTTGGTACTCTATAAGATTTTGATATGAAGAATTTATTGAGCTACTTAAATCGAAGTTTTAAACATGAAAACTTAAAATTTAGACCGTTAGCATTTCGATTGAAACGCTAACAATAGCACATTAGAAAAAACTATCTCTCTCTCTCTCTCTATAAATATATATATGTTTATGTTTGTATTTGAATTTGTATTTCTTCTATATCATCACCGTCATTGTCGTCATCATTATCATTTGTATTCGTATATAAATATATGTTTATATCTATATCTACATTTGTATTTATATCTATTAGAGTTTTAAATAACAAATTTGCTATCCAATTGCGGCAAGATCCTCAAGAAAAAGAAAAAAAAAAGAACCAATAGAAGATACCTGAATGACTCTCAAAAAATCTAACAAGAAAAACGACAACCAACTAGTACTCTCTCAAATTAAACAAGAAATGTTAACGTATTCTAGTCACCAATTGTCTATAATTTTTTGTTTTCTTATAAAAAACCGTACACATGCGCTTTATCTAAATAAAAATCGCCTTATAATTCATGGTGAGAATATTAGTTTTAGGTCTTTTTTTTCAACATATATTCAACTTTTATGACATATTTATTTTTTATAGTATATATTTGAGAAATATTGTTCAAATTAAAAATTAAAATTGTAGTTGTGTTTTTAATTATTTAGATTTGATATATATGAAATTTGAGTCAATTTAAAATTTGATTGGTCATTCATCATAAAACCATTAAAACTCTAACTTTTAAAGTTTTAAATTTTCTAATGTAAAACTAAATATTTTTAAATTGACTCAAATTTAATATCTGTTTTGTTCAAATAATTAAAAAACATCTATAAATTTAATTTCTTAATTTAAATAATACTTTTTAAAACTATATTTTATAAAAAATTAAATATATCATGAAATAAAATTGGATGCTTCCAATCATAGAGAAAGATGTCTATCTAACATTTTTAAATTTAAAAGTTGATGAATGCAGACGGGAATTTGACCTACAACAAAAGACAAAGTCCATGCATGAATCTCTGTTTTAATTAGCTTGTCTAATTTGTCAAAACAAAATTGTTTAAAAAAGGAAAAAAAAAACCAAGTACAAGAATAAATATTAGAGAAATGTTCAGAATCTAAATAGCATATTCCACTTTCTCTTAGTTAATTAATTAGACGCACATGGAGAACATTTACTGAGGCAATTTAAAAAACGATTTCTCTCTTTCTTTTGTTTTATTTATTTTTTCTCCTAATTAATTCGTCGCCTGTTAATTATTTGTCGTCTTGTGGTAATTTGGTAATGACTAATTAATCACCAATGAGGTAATGAGATGTGCTTCGTGGAAGCTACGAGGTGCAAAGTAACTATTAACGTGTACTATTATATTAGATTATTATGTTATGAATTATAATTTATATTATAGATCACGAGATCAAATTAAATTATTATGTTATGAATTATAATTTATATTATAGATCACGAGATCAAATTAAAATTAACGGTTGTGATTCATTAGTTACTATAAATTTTAATTTATACAGAACTGCTCATTAAATTAAAAAGATATTTTTGTGGACAAACCAATTATATATGCCAGAAAAAAAATTCTTTCTACTCTATGTATCACTTCAATCATAACAACGTTAATGACATGTCAGTTTTATCGTTCGTTTTATCAGACAAATTTTAACTTTAATTATAAAAAATGTGCTTATTTACAAAACATATATTTAATATTGAGGGAACATGCATATTATTTAGATAAAAATAGAGTCAAGTGATTCAACTTTAAATATTTAGTGTTCAGTTTGTATGTGTTATTGTTCATTTAAAATTTTCTATCTAAATTTGTCAGAAATTCATTGAAGCATTGTTGGATTTCAGTTTGAATATTTTATTGTTCACTTTAAAATTTTTATTATTCAATTTATATACTTTATTAATATCAAAATATCTTCGTTGCAAATTTATATATAGAAGACCCATTAAAAAATTCATCGAGATCAGCCAAAAATAGAAGATCGATTATTTAAAACATTTTTTTAAATAAAAATGAGGATCAAATCATTCAAATTTAAATGTTCATAAATAATTCATTCATCCGAATTTCGGACCTACAACATTTCACACGGAGAGCATTGATTATTGAAAATATTAATTAGTTAACAAAGTTACTAATATGTCAAATTATTGATCGGTTAATTAAATAAGATGTGATATTAATTAATATTAGTATCTCCTTTTATATATTTCTATAATTATATTATCCTTTTAGCTATGCATGCATGTACATTCAGCCATGCATGTGCTTCTTGCGTGGCTTTACCCTTTGACTTACAAGTTATCACATGAAGGTTCTAATACAGTGTATTTTTTTTTACAAAAACAGTACAATTAATAAACTGACAAGTGACAACAAGGGCATAGCTAAAGCGTTGAGATCCACTTATTTGGCTGTATGTATATATGCCTCATCTTTTTATATGTATCCAACTTCATATTTTTTAACTGAAATCGTTGAAAGAAAATGAATTCGGAATAAATATGTAAACATTTTTTAGATAAAACTGATATCAAGTCATCCGACTTTAAACATTCATAAATAATTTTCATGTGAGTTTCAAATCTGAAATAAATATATAAATTGAACAACTTAATTGAATTCAAGTGAGACTTTTCTCATGTAGTTCAAAACGAATAATAAGAAATGTAGTGGTAACTATTAGTTAGGCGAGTTGAATCAGGTTTGGATTAAGACGATCGAGTTGGATTTGGATTAAATTGACTTTAGCCGGATAATTCAAAATCTGACTCAATATTGATTTTCATGTTATTTTAAATTGAGTTTTGGATCGTTTCGGTTGGGTAGACCTTTTGGTCTGATAAAATTTTGCCATTATATATATATAAAGAGATAATATGATATGTTGAATAGGGTTCTTGTTGGCTTGGATTACTTTGACTTTGAAATATCACTTGATTTTAGATCACTTTTAGTCATATTGAATCGGATTTTGAATTATCCTGCTCAAAAATATATTTCTTTTATATCTACTCGAATTGGATTGAATTTTTAGACCTTTTGGTTTTGAACTTTGAGAATCCATTCTTCCTAAATTGGATCGAGTCTAATCGGATCATTGAAATTCTCAGACGTTATCAGATTTGTATGCGGATTGAACGGGTTCTTCGAGTTGGATCAAGTAGAGCTAGACTAGAATGACCTGGACGACTAGAGATTACCAGATCAGCACCAATAATAATTGAATAAGAAAAATACTATGGAGATATCATTATTGATACCGTCGTCGATACGGTTTTATTATATATATTAAATGAGTTATTATGCGTGTTAATGGCTTTATTATGTATAATATTTTTATTATTTAACTTAAATATCATTAATATGCATAATAATTCATTTAAGTTGCATAATGATAGTACTATATAAAATGAGTTTGAATAATAAAGTCATCAATATGCATTATAATTCATTTAAGTTATATAATGATAATACTGTACAAAATAAATTTGTATAATAAAATCATTAATATGCATAATAACTCATTTAATGTATATAATTAAGTCCGTATCGACAATCACATCAACAACAATATATGTGTATCAGCTCCCATTGAATAATTCTGTTATGGATCAGAACTTATATCATAGATAAAGAGATCAAATTGAAACTAACCGTTATGATTCATTAATTAGTAAAAAAATTAATTAATAGAAGAGCTGCTTATAACAACTCTATCATTTTGGAGGCTTTTGGAGTTATTCTAAATTTATCCCCTTTTAATTAGCTCTTAAAATTGTAATTACTATATGTTAGTTTTTTATACTTCTCATTTGATGGAAATTCTAGAGGTTGGCTAACTTTTTTTTTTTAAATTAAGTAAGTTTGACTTTTTTGATATAGTTCTCTTTCCTCGCAGCCCACATGTATTTAATCAAATATATATATTTGATTGTTATTATTCTCTCTAACTGACGCAAACATTAATTAAATTGACCAACAAATTCAAGGAAAAAAAAGAGAGGCCGTACGTATAACAGTACTGGTGCATCGTTTTATTTTATGTAGAGACAAAAACTAAACATATTTTGACTTGATGTGATCTCTATTAAATTGTCCAGCCAATATATCGGATTGACAGATTCCCTTTTAGCCTTTAAATAATGCCTTTTTTTTGTCTCTAAAAAGTACAATTTATGTGTGTTTTTTTGTGGACCGCCATATTTGTCCTAGTCATATCTTAGGTGGCGCATGCATACGAGTATATCTACGAATTTGCATAATATTAGTTAATTAAAATATCACCATTTTTCATTGTTGACCCTCTAACTTAAAATTTTTAATTTGTATTAAATTTTTGGTGTATATCAAATTATTAGTCATTTAGTCTTGATCTTAAAAATTGAAAAAAAAATTTAGTTCGCAACAAATATCATTTTGTTAATTAGCACTATGAGCACATCTCTTTTTTTTTCAATAAATAGCATTATTTAAAAAATATCATTTACTAAATATATAGTACTATTATGATGTTGCACAAATCAGTTTTGTTGTTATTAGAAATATTATATGATTTACTAAATAATTAAAATTATCATAAATAATTTTGTATCTATTGATTATCATGACCTAATTTTCTTATCTATTAATTATCCTAACCTGATTAAAATTTAATTTTTTTATTTTCCATTTTCTTATCTGATAAACTAACGAAAAAAACTCCTTATACACCCCCTCCCCCCTCTTATAAATTAGCTATGAATAACTTATTGGATAAATGAGATTTGTTGACACCCATTAGGTGAATATACCTAACTAATATGCAAATAGACTAATACTTCACAAAAAAAAAAACGAAATTAATCAAAGACTTACATGATCCAAAATTAAGAACCAAAATTTGAAAACATGTGGTCCCATGACAACTATTATTTTGACAACCAATTTTTAAATAATTTCAAAAAATCTTAAAAATAACAAAAAGTTTATAAATATATTCTTTAACTTATAGATTGATTGTATTGCAAATTTAATATAATTTAAGTATTGTTTGATACTCTATTAAAGATGATCAAAATTATATGATATTTACAATGATTCATATTTAACGGTCTTTGATGAAATATCAAATGACTCTTAAATTATATAAAATTTAAAACACAATAAATCTATAAGTTAATAAGTATGTTTATCAATATTTTTCTTTTTGAGAATTTTAAAAATTATTTCAAAAATATTTAAAAATTAATTGTCAAGATTGTCAAGGTTGTCAAGATAATAGTTATTAAAAAGGATCCCCTCCCAATTTTGAAAACGTGTGGTCCAAATTTTGGTCACCTATTTCGTCACAAAAATCTTTTTTTTTTTCTTTAACCTAGCGATTGTTACTTATTTCCTCACTCAACAAACAAAAAAAATTCAAACCTCCATGTAAATCATGCTTAATTACATATATTCATATAAAACATCACTTAGAAAATTTTACAATGTTATAATCATCATCACATTCTTTGACCAAACAATTTTCTATATCATGCCAGTACTTATCCAAATCCTTAAAAATGACTCTTTGAAAATGTTTATTTTTTTTCCATTAATCACCATTTTCATAATCAATTTAAACCCTTTATTTTAAATTGAGTTGAAAATTGGTGATATGGAGCTAATCTAGACAGGGCTGCTTATCATCCTATCACGACATCCACATGTTGATCTCCTCTCCATATCTATTAAAAAAATTTGCGTATTTTACGCAATCGATCTCAGTAACACCATCTTGCGTGCGAAGATCCCAATAAAGCGACAAATACGGAGCTTGAAAGTTGAAAATTAAAAAAAAAGGAAATACTTGGACTTTTTGGGCCACCTCTTGTCTTTATAAGCAACCCCATTTGCGCAAAGTTTTAATTGAACCAAACGCGGGAAGGAAGAGAGAGAGAGAGAGAGAGGGAAGGAGGGAGAAACAATAGCAACTGTTGCCAAGCTAGCTGTTATACATTTTCTCTACGAGTTCTAGCTAGAGAGAGAGAGAGAGAGAGAGAATGGAGGAAATGGTTGATTGGAGAGGAAACCAAGCAAATGCAAAGAGGCATGGAGGGGTTAGAGCAACGCTGTTTCTCTACTGTAAGCACCCCCTACAAACATATCATATGCACATGCATGATTACATTTTGGAGTAGTGTCTGTTTTCGCTTCATCAAAGTATAAATTTACTGATATTGTATTTCAAGTCTGGGAAATGAAAATATATGTGCATCTGCTTGATTTCATAGCTACACAGAAAATACTGTACAAATTTTTCCTACTGATGAAAAGAAAAGGAATAGAAAGTTTGGTTTATAGGAAACCAAAATGTCTAAGTTATGTTGAGAAATAATTGAGAAAGTTACAAACAAGCAATAACAAATATAAATTATTTCAACATATTTTATAACAAATGCATTAATCCTGCAGTGCTGGTGGTGGTGAGGAGCAGCATTAATGCGGCAAACACAAATCTGGTCGGGTTTTTCCGATCGACCCATAACATGACCATCGCACGTAGCGTGATTCTCAGCACTAATTTTGGTGGTGCCACGTGGATATTATCCATTTTGGGAGCATTTTTTGCAGATTCTTACATTGGCAGATTCAAAGCGATATTTTTCTTTGGCCCTCTTGAGATCCTGGTAATCTTAATTTCTATATATCTTTATGAAATATCTTTGAAAATTTGTAGTAGCACAAAAAACTAAATAATTAGGACAAAAGCATTTATGAAATATCCTCTCAAGTATAAGATGTAATTCTAAGATATATATTCTCAATTTATCTAACATTTACATCAACTTACTCTATTAACTAGACTTGAGATTTCTAGCTAATTAATTAAATTATGCTTCTGTGACCTGCTTTAATTAAAAGTTCAAATGTGTTGTGCACATACTTTACAGTTTACATATATATAACTTGTTGTGATCTCAATCATTTTATCAGTTTGGAATTTAGAAAGGACAAGTTTCATCTCTTTGAAAATGAGAAACTTCATATACAAAAAAGGATTCATTTTTAATCTTTTTAGCTAACAATACCAGACAGATTTTGAAATGTATATATAGTCCCTACTTATACTTTTGTAACTAACAGTCTCCACCGCATGTACATATATATACAGGGATACGGATTACTAGCATTCCAAGCACACCATTCCTCGCTCCACCCCCCGCAATGCAACATAAAAGAAAACCCATATGCAGACTGCGAGTCGCTCCAAGGCTGGAAAACCACACTGCTTTACCTCGGACTCTTCATGGTGGCACTCGGTGAAGGCTTCATGCGTGCTTCTACACCTGCATTCGGCAGTGACCAATTTGACGCCAATGACCCGCCTCAGATGAAGCAAAAAATTAGGTTCTTTGACTTCGCGGCATTCGGTACTTGCTTCGGAGCAACTGTTGGATTGATGCTTGTGGTGTGGGTTCAGAGTTTTAAGGGGTGGAATCTGGGTCTAGGCGTATGCGCGTTGTTTATTCTGTCTGGACTGCTTGTAGGAGGCACCGGATCTCCTTTTTATCGCTATAGATTACCCGGTGGAAGCCCTTTCACTCGTATTATACAGGTATATATATGTGTGTAGCTGTATTTACGCAATGTCCTCTGATTAGGTGTCGGTATACATCTGTAAAAAGACAAATTGATCAAGAGTATAAAATAAAAGGATATTCTTAGTGAGCTACATGGACAATAATAAATCATGAGGACCACTATCGGTAGGTATGTAGAGATCGATCATTCAAGACTTATATATCTCACTTGATTAACAGCTGGAGGATAATAAATTATTGCTAATATAGTAGAATTTATGACTAAAAGAGTCTATACTGTGATCCTATGCTTTGACTAATACAGGAGTAGCTGAAGTTTGGACTTTGTTTGATTAAAAAAAAGAAGCACATACAATTGTATAAGTTATAGCCAAAACACAATAAAAGTCTGAAAAAATCCATATTTAAATAGAAGCATCCATATATATCAGATAGAAACAATTAATGGAAATAAACTAAAATAATATCTGAACTTTTTAGGTCATTATAGTGGCACTCAAGAAGAGAAAGATTGTAATGCCTGAGAAAACGATAGAAGATCCTGAGGTTCCTGATCTTGCTACAGACGCCAACGATACGGAAATGCTTTCTCACACAAAAGACCTAAGGTAACAAAAAGAACAATAGCATAAAAAGAAGAAATCTCAAACCAATCTGTATTAATTTGAGATCAGAAATCTCAAACCAATCTGTATTAATTTGAGATCATAAGTACACACAACAAAAGGTTGACATATATTACATATTTATCCATGCAGATTCCTAGATAAAGCATCGATATACACTGGTGAAATAGACGCATGGTCCTACTGCAGCATTTCTCAAGTGGAGGAGACAAAATCTTTCCTAAAGATGTTGCCGATACTCATTAGCTCTGTATTCTGTTATTTTCCTTTTGCTCTATTCTTCACCCTTACTGCTCCGGTAGCAGGTACTATGAATACTCAGCTCGGCGGTGTCAGGATAGCACCAGCATCCCTCTACGCTGTACCAGTATTCATTCAGTGGATTGTCCTCGTATTATATAACCGCGTAATCACACCGCTTGTAGGAAGATGTACCAGTAACAAGTACAGCAATGTTACTACTCACCTGGTACGTACCGGAGTAGGCTTTGTATTTGCATTGCTTGCAACGGTTGTTGCCGCATTGGTTGAAAGAAAGAGGATGACGGCAACAGACCCGAAAAATCTATCTTTTCTCTGGATGCTACCGCAATTTATCCTTGTCGGTCTCATGGAAGTTACATCGTTTGTGGGGTTAATGGAGTTCTTCAGCAATCAGCTGCCAGATAGAATCAAATCTCTAGGCTCTTCTATGGTGTTCGGCGTTGTAGGTTTGTCAGTATGGCTAGACGGAGTGATCGTTGCGGTCGTAAGTAGAGTCACCAAGATCGGAAACGGTACCGGGTGGTTGGATGGAATGACTTTTGATACCACTAGGCTTGATCTTTTCTATGGATTGTTAGCTGTGCTTGAATTTGTTTCTTTGTTGAATTTTGCCTTTTGGGCAAGGAAGTACTTGAAGGGACAGAGGTCTCAATGAAGATCTCTCTCTTTGATGATGGATCTCTGACTATAGTTTTGTATAGTTAGATACTTTTGTAACTGCACATAATTTTGCTAGAGGCATTAATTTGTAACTTTCTATAAATATGTGTCAATAATATATATTCTTAATCTATTAGTATTCAATAAGGAGTCGAGTTTTCTCAAAAAAAAAATAATAATAATAACGAGTCGAGTTCTGGTTGCTTGTTTTTACTTTTAATAGGCAATTGATATCCCATAATTAAATTATAACATTTGACTAATAAACATTTAATTGTCTCGAGTCTAGTATTTTATTCCTTGACCAATGGTTTTATTATTTGTGAAATTCAAAATGTAAAAACTCAACAACAAAACTAAGAATATTTAATAAGTATTTAGTTTAATTTTTTAAACTTTTCAAAATTATATTTCTCTGAAAAAAAAGCATCTTCAAACTTCTAACATTCAAGTTTTCAAAATGTAAAATGATTTGGCTGGTTTCAGTTTCGATGGCTTGTTTGTTTGTTTTGATTTTTTTTATACTAGAAGTCAAAAAAGAACTAATTGTGAGTCTATGAATATATGTACGGTTGTACGACCTCAAACTGGTCCTTGTCCCAAGTGCTCATAAGAGTATAGTCATCGTTTTGATTTGTATATTGTTTATTTTTTTGGTTGCTTGTTTTGATTATGTTTTCTTAAATATAAACTAAATAATTAGTTGGTTCTATGTCTATACGGAGTTGAAGAGCACAATCAAGCAACAAGCCTAGAGAAATATATCAATTTAATTTAGAACAAGTTGTTGGTGAGAATTCCGCCTGATCAATTGCCTAAGTGATTTTTTTTGTGTTAAAAGACGTGCTTAATATTGGGATATTTTTAATGTGCATTTAACTTTTATAGTACATTTAATTTATATGATTTATATTTTTGGAAAATATTATTCAAATTAAAAAAATAAAACTGTAGATATGTATTAGATATATAGTATGTTTATTTGATTAGTCATTAATTATTAAAATACTAAAACTTTACTGTTAAAATTTTTAAATTGTTTGGTTGAAGGCTAAATATTTTTCAAATTGATCAAAATCTGATACATGCTCTATCTAAGTAATTAAATATATATCTTCAATTTTAATTTATATAATATTTTTAAATTTTTAGTTTTTTTATTTTTTTAATTAAAAACATATCTTCAATTTTATTTAAATATTTTAATTTAGATAATATTTTTTAAAGATATAGTGAAAAAAGTGGAAGAACTTGAATCTAATATTTGTAAATGGTATCATTTAAGTATGAGTCTACAATAATTATTAAATTTAAAATTATAACCAATGTACATCGATCGATCTTCTTTTTGCGAAAAAAAATATATAATTGATGGACCTCAGCATGATACAACAATATTGTTACATTGAACCTTCAACAAAAACAATCAACTCCTCACGTACATTGAAGAGTAATTAACTATCATGGATCCTCATCATGATTTTTTCTTTTTTTTACAGAATATAACGAGTATAATTATATATATATATATATATATATATATATATATATATATATATATATATAAGTTTGGTGACGTACCCGAAGGTTTTACTTACAAGCTACCATGCATATATATGGTATATAGCTGTCAATAGGTAACATCAGCTAAAGTCCGTGTCATCAAATTGCAACAAGTCAACACAGAGATCTTAAACAAGTCGTCTCATGAGATTAATTAAAATGATATGTTTTCGCCTATAATTTAATATAATAAATATAATAACTACTTCCACGACTAGGCATGCATGTTCGTGCCTAGTCCGCATCAATACGAGGGATGGATCAATGCACAGTGATTCGATAATGTTTAATAAAATAGAATTATAATTAAAAAAAATAAATGTATAGTTATGTTATTAGAGATATAGATAGTTTAAAAATAATATTTTATATAATTTAAATATTATTTGGTAATGCAACAATAATTGTTGATTTTATATCGTTGAAATTTCAAATTAGTTAATGTATGTTGAAGCATGCATCAAATCTTATAATTTTATATAATTTTATATCGTTGAATTTCAACTTTAAGCTTTATTTTTTAAGATTATTGAAATTGTCACAATAAAGAATTACTAAGTGATCGATCCCGGTTTTCATATAATGTTTGATTTCATTGATGAAACATTTGTCAGTTCAAAAAGACAGTGAATTTGATCTAATTATTAAGACGGTGAATGTTATTTGTGTTATATATATATATATATATATATATATATATATATATATATATATATATATATATATATGAAGTTTAAAATAAAACATATTGCACGAATGGATCCGTACAACGGTTAAATATCTTCAATTTGAAAATAAAAATGATTGGCCCGAACCGTTCGATATAATCTCCATATCAAAATCTTATAGAATGTCAAATTTTATATTTTTTAGAATTTTTTTGCTATTTTTTTCAGAACGGAAGAAAATCAATTGATTTAAAGGTTTTAGAGTATCCAATAAGAACGATTTTCTCCCCATCCAAAAAAATATCAAAAAAATTCTAAAAAATATAAAATTCCGTTTTCCATAAGATTTTGATATGAAGATTATATTGAAGATTTTTAACTTAAAATTTGAGATTTTGATGCATTGTACGGGCCTACTCATACAATATGTTATATTTTAGCTTTTCTCTATATACATAGTAAAATTAGAATGCTTTCATAAGCATTTCGATCCGAAATATTTATGGATTAAATTTCAAAATTTTGCATCCGAAATGGCGATCCAAATAGCTCAATAAATTTTTCATATCAAAATCTTATAAAATACTAAAATTTACCATTTTTAGAATTTATTTACTATTTTTAATGATTTTTGAAAAAAAGACCCTTTTGACCTTCAAATATTGGTATTTTCTTTTATTTTCAAGGTCATTTTTCAAAATCATTAAATATAGTTCAAAAACTTAAAAAAATGGTAAATTTTGGTATTCTACAAGATTTTGATATGAAAAATTTATTAAACTATTTGGATCGATGTTTCAGATGCAAAATTTTGAAATTTGATCCATAAACCTTTAGATCAATTGATTTTGAAATTCGACCTGTAAACGTTTTGGATCGAAATGTTTATGGAAGCATATTAACTAATATATATATAGAGTAAAGCTAGCGTGAGCTTAACTAAAAAAACTATTAAAACGGTTTCAAACGATAAATCTGATTTACTTAAAAAATTCTTCATACAAATCTTGTAGGATACTAATTTTTTCTATTTTTAGAGTTTTTTTAACTATTTATTTTAATTTTTTTTTTAAAATGACCTATTCATATATAAAAACATTCATTATTTTATTATTATTTTAAAATTATTTTCAAAAATTCGGAAAAAATAGTTAGAAAACTCCAAAAATAGAAAATTTCGGTATCCTAGAAGATTTTGCTCTGAAGAATTTGTTGAGCTACTCGGATTTATCGTTTGAATCCATTTCGCTCATTTTTTCTATTTTTAGTTATTTTTAAGAACCTGAATGTGCATGTATGAACGATTAACAGCTGTTGTTCTCATTCCTCGAGTGATATATAGTGGGATGGCTCACAGTCCGAGGGACCTGCCACACACAGTTCTCCAAGTCCGCGGAAAATTTAATCTATAGACTTTTTAGACAACATAGTTTATTTTATTTGAGGGTTTTTAATTATTGTTTACAAATTTCATCCAATTTTTTTGTTATAAAAATTGTGCAAGATTTACTTTTTAAATCTACAGTATTTACTTTTCGAAGGAAAACAAATTTTACTCTGTATTAACAACTATGGTAGCGACAATATATATATATATATATATATATATACATACATATATAGTGTTTGAATCTAGACAATTTGGAGAGGATTTAGGATTGCAATACGAATTCATTCTTTATTACATATAGCAACCTCCGCATAGTACAATTTTTAAGAAAAATCATATTATCTTACCAGGCATGTACATTCAGCCATGTGATTAAACCAAATCTTCCGAGTATATCTTGCGTGGCTTTGCATTGACTTACTTTTAGTTATTAGTTAGTATAGGAAGGTTCTAGGAGCGTCATGTTTGACAATAACAGTAATAGTATATATATTACAACAAAAGCCCTTTGAACTTTGAGAGCTGAGATCCACATTTTATGTTGGATGTCTCATCTATTTATAAATCAATTACAAATGCTTACTGAAAATCATGAATATATAAATGTGTTACTTAATTGAACAACTTAATTACATTAAAGTAATGGGAGTTGATATACAGATACCGTTATTGATACCGTCATCAATATCGATTTTGTTATATATTAATGTTAACTATTTTATTATGCAATTTATTTGTATATTATACTTTTATTATTCAACTTAAGTGAGTTATTATTCATATTAATGATATTTGAGTTGAATAATAAAAAATATTATACAAAAAAGTTATATAATAAAATTATTAACATGAATAATAACTCATTTAATCTGAATAATAAAGTCGGTATTAATGACGATATCTTTCAAATATTTCTCTAAAGTAATATCTTTTTTAAGTTTAATAAATGCAATAATAATAATAATAATAATAATAATAATAATAATAATAATAATAATAATAATAATAATAATAATAATAATAATAATAATAATAATAATAATAATAATAATAATAATAATAATAATAATAATAATAATAATAATAATAATAATAATAATAATAATAATTTATACGGAGTGACTCACTAGTCATTAGTCATTACCCAAGCATTGCCAGATTGGCAGAGATTGCACAGTTTATCATTTTATGCTTTTCCTTTTATTTTATTTATACTTAATTTTCAAACTCCACAAATTGTGACCGCAATATAAGTTCTGACTTCATCTCTCTTTCCTAGAAACCCACATGCAGTCAGTGTTAATTAACTATATATTTGAATATTATTTTACTTTCTAAATTGATGATGATAACATGATATTGACTAACAATAACAGATCCAAGCTAGGGGCCGTACGTATATACTACAGCTGGTAGATCCTTTCATATAAAGACAAACTAAGCATATGTTGACTTTGCTCTCTTATCTCTAGAAACTTTTTCAGATTGACATCTAGATCCTTTTGCATTTATTTTTGTGATCCCTTAATTAATTACAATATGTGGCTTATGTGGGCCGCCATGTTTGTCTTCTCATCTGTCTTATAAGGTGTATATTGGTATTTCAAGTGTATTTCTATTACATAAAAAAACACCATTTTTCAATATTATTGA
The DNA here is from genome assembly GCA_037678475.1 of x Bolboschoenoplectus mariqueter. NCBI lineage: Eukaryota > Viridiplantae > Streptophyta > Magnoliopsida > Poales > Cyperaceae > x Bolboschoenoplectus > x Bolboschoenoplectus mariqueter. The sequence continues at coordinate 1,958,991 of CM075273.1, forward strand.
CCTTAAATACAAATTCTCATTTTCCTCAAAGAATTAATTTACATGAATTAATTAGTCATTTGATAATCTTGCACAATATCATTTCCCTTGCATGTATTTGGTGCTCCATCATGACCATTATTTTTATTAATAATGTATGATTCAATTTCCAAATGTAAGTCTATCTAAAGAGCAGAACATTCAGTTAAATCATGAAATTTAATATTGAATTCTGTATATGATCAAGAGGTCAAAAAAACAAGACAGCAAATTAATCACAATAAATTATTGTTGAATTTTCACCTTCTTAATTCTACACCTTGAACTTAAATTTTATAATATTTCGTATGGATGGAATATTATTCAGTTAGATTAATTACAAATTAACACTCAATGACTCAAGTTTCTCGGTAGAAGTTCTAATTATTAAAGAATAAAAAAGGTCATAATTGAATATTACAAGTATCGTTATTTGAGTCTTTAACATAGTACTTTGGCTTAAATTAATTAAATATACTAGCATATGCTAGTAATGTACAAAAATACCATAAAATATAACAAAAAAGCTATACATTCCTTGCTCTTGTTCAATAAAAGACTTAATTACAATTGAATTCAATTCAAATTTGATAGACGCACTATTTAAGAAATAAGAAATATATTTGTAATTTTAATTTAACTTCAAATAATATTTTTAAGCATATCAATTCGATATACATTGAAAAATCTTAAGTTCTTATCATCAATTGTTTTGACCAAACAATTTTCTATTATATCATTACTTATCCAAAGCCTGCACAAATCATCCATTCCATAATTAATTTAATTTAATCCTGTTATTTAATTTGAGTTTGAAAATTGGTGATATAGAGCCCAGGGCTGCTTATCATCCTATCACAACATGCACATCATCAGCACATGCTGATCCACTTTGTATCTATCGATAAAAATAAATAAATAAGGTCGCGTTTTACATGCAATTACCAAATGCATGGAAGGGTCAAGAGTGACATTGCAACAATTTTGGAGATTTGAAAAGTAAACAAAGAACCAACTTGGACTTCTGTGATACCTTTTGCCTTTATATATAGGAAGCCCATTTTGGGCAAAAATTGTGGGATCAAAGTCAGGAAGAAAGTCAAATTATTTATTTAGTAATTTGAGATGTGTTAAAAAAATTAGTAAAAATTATATGTGATTATTGTAATAATATTATAGCAGGCAATATTGAGATTCGTGATGTGGGAGGTTTCATAGAAGTGAATTTTTGTTTAGTATATAGATGAAATATTTCATTAGATTGAATGTTAATTGTGAAATCATTTATTTGGACTCCAATCGGAGACAAAATTGGACTCATTTATTCTCGGCAGCACAATTTTGTTATAAAAAAAGGGAGATCCATTCTAAACGATATGTGCATGGATATATGTTGAAAGATGAAAATTATACACTCCATAGAGCTGCGTTAAAACTTTCGTTAAATGCATCTAACTAGGTCGCGTTGTGTTACAACTAATATTCACTATAATTATTAACGCAATTGGATTGCATTACACAAGAAATCAACTGTGTTATAGGTTAGAACATGTATATTGCAGTGGAAGAGGGAAATTAATCACCACTGTTTTTTTGTTTCCGCTCTTTCTTGTTTCTTTGTTGTTTAACAAAATAAGAGTTCTCCATGCCAAAAACTTGAAGGCAAGGTCTTTTGCATTAATTGTCAATGGTGAGGAGTTGATTGTAGTGATTAATCTCCATCACTAAAAAGGTTCAAAAAGATGTTTCGTTAATTTGACTTGAGAAATTAAGCTGACAATTGGATTTTTTTTAATCCTTATCTACAGTCGAAAATGTCATATTAATTTGCAAATTACATATAACACACAATTATCACATTTATTTTATATTTATATATAAGACCGGATGTTTATGTACTCTGAACATAATTAATAATCATAGAATTAAATTGTGTAATATACATCTACAAAATACAAAACGGGCTTATTGTAACATGTAAAAGTCATATCAAATATATACTCACTGATCGGATCTTTGCCTTAGCAAGTATCTCCTTGCACAAAATACAAAAATAAAAAAGGAGAGAAACTCAAGCGCCGTTAAAAACGCAAAGAAGAAATCAAGCCTTGTTGTCTCAAACCCCATCCCATCCAGCCATCCATTTCCTTTATCTTCACTTCTTGTAACTCTACCCACAAGGGCAACAAGTGCACCATCTATCCAGATAGCGATGCCAACAATACAAAACACCATAGATGAGCTTAGAGATTTCAACTGCACGGGTAACTGATTGCTGAAGAACTCCATTAGCCCAACAAATGAAAGCACTTCCATGAGACCGACACAAATAAATTGCGGTAATGACAAAAGAAAAGATAAGTTCTTTGGGTCTTCCACGGTCCGCCTTTTCCTCTCTACCAATGCTGCCACGCCAGTACCAAGCATGGCAAATACAAAACCTATGCCGGCACGTACCAGATGAGATGTACAATTGCAGTATCTGCTGCTGGTATACCTTTGCACCACCGGCATGATTACACGGTTGTACATTACAAGTACAATAAATTGAAGAACTACGGCGACCGCATAGAGGGATGCCGGTGCAATTCTGACGCCCATTATTTTTGTGTTCATAGTCGAGGCTGCTGGTGCTGTGAGTGTGAAGAAGAAGGAAAATGGCAAGTAACATAAAATCGAGCTGATAAATATTGGTAACAATTTCACGAAGATTTTTGCCTCCTCGACCTGAGAAATGTTGCAGTAGGACCAAGCATCAGTGTCTCCTGTGTACATCGATGCTCTATCGAGGAACCTGTAAACAGATTGTAGGATTCATTTATGAATAACAAGAAATAAGTAAAGAGGATGTAGATATGGTTTCTTTCTACCTGAGATCTTTTGTGCGAGGAAGTTCTTCTGAACTCGTTATATCATCTGTTGCGTCCATAATAATTTGAGGATCTTCTAAATTCTCAGGCGACACATGAAATTTTCTCTTTTTCAATGCCACTACAAAGACCTAAAATTCAGAATAAATAGTTCTTTTTGTTAGGTTTACATAAATTAAATGTATGATAATTTCACATTTTTTGTGTACAAAATGGCGTAATGCACATTAAGTTTGCAATGATCTTTCTTAACATTGTTACATAATGTACTTCGACGTACTTCTATATTTAATAATTCCTTTGTCACTAATTAATTAGTAGCTGGGTAGTTGCCTTATCATTGATTAGTAGTTGTACCAGAATATATACTACAAGTACCTACATAAGACTAAAATTAATCTTTAACTATATCACATCCCTATACGAAATCATTAGTATAGTTGTCTAGTTAACGTTATGCAGTATAGCATTTATAGGTACCTGCACGATACGAGTCAATGGACTTCCACCAGGCTTTTTGTTGCGGTAGACCGGAAATCCGACGGCTGCTATTACCAGCCCGACCAGAATAAACAATGCACACACGCCTAAACCCAAATCCCACCCCTTGAAAATCTGAACCCACACCACAAGTACTAAACCAAGAAATGCTCCGAAGCATGTCGCCATGGCCGCAGAGTCAAAGAACCTTATTTTGAGCTTTGACTCAAATTGGTCGTCAGAGTCGAACTGGTCACCACCAAATCCTGGTGTGGCGGCACGCATGAAGCCCTCTCCTAGCGCTATCATGAAGAGGCCGAGGTAAAGCAGTGATGTTCTCCATCCATGCAAAGATTCACAGTCTGTATCCCCGTTTTGGTTTAGGTTACATGCAGGATAATTCAGCGAGGGGAAGTACACTTGAAGCGCGAGCAAACCATATCCCTTCATAGTTCATGTATAACATTAGCATGTCAATATTAGAATTTACCTGAAGTTCTGAACTAAATGAAACTTGATTATATATGTAAGAATGAGAGCAAATACGAAAGTGAAGTAAAGATGTTACCAAGATCTCGAACGGCCCAAACAAGAGAATGATTTTGAAGCGCTTGATGTATGAATCAGCGACAAAAGCACCTAATACGGAGATTATCCATGTCGCTCCACCAAAGTTTGTGCTGAGGATAACACTACGTGCAATGGTCATGTTGTGAGTTGAACGAAAAAATCCGACAAGATTTGTGTTCGCGGCATTGATACTGCTTCTCACCACCACCAAAGCTGCATACATGCAATCAATCTCGGAGTCAAAATACAATTGTTGACAATATACAAAGTTTTAATTGCATGAAGTGCTCAAAGCCCCAGAGCTGGCCATGAACAGCTTTTACAAAGCGGAAAAGTTCGCCCCCGACGGTCATGTCTTATCCCTTCGTTTCGTTCATTTTTTTGTTAATTTGGAGCGTATAATTTAGTCACTTTTATTGGCAGCAGTAAACTTTTTGTCAATTCAATTTACTTAATTTATACGAATTTTTTGTTGCTTCATTTTACTTTTTGTGTCACTTGTAAAAGTTACGAGAGCAAAGATGAGTTTAGTATGTATCTTTTTCCTTCTATAAATAATAACAGATCAGAATGACAAGTGTGATGAATATATATCAGATAAAATCATAAAATGCACGCTTACTATACAGAAACAGAGTAGCTCTAACCCCTCCATGCTTTTTTGGATCCACTGGATTACCTCTCCAGTCCACTATACCCTCCATTTTGCTTTCTCTCTCTCTCTCTCTCTCTTTCTTTCTATGAAGAAACCTTAGCAGCAGCTGCTCCTTTCTCGCTCTGTGTATGTCTGGTGTGTTAATTTGTTTGTGTTTGCTAGAAAGATGGGTGCAAAATGCATATTTATAGATGGAAGTAGTATTAAAGTCAAGGTTTCTGTATTAAAAGTATAAATAATTAAAATGATCAGCAAGAAAACTAAAAATAAAAACATACATATGCTGATCGTACATCAGTAGTACATGTAGTTCCAAACAATCTGCTAACGTTAGCAAAGAGAAAATATAGGATCTAGTATACGTTTAAGTAAATTACATTCAACTCTTATGTACGGTATATATTTTTGAAAATATTATTTCAACTAAAAAATAAAATTGCAGATGCGCTTCAAAATACTTAGATAGGAAATATATTAAATTTGAGTTAATTTAAAATTTTATTGATCGTTCATCATAAAATCAATTAAACTCCATTGTTAAAAAAAATTATTTGATGAAAAACTAAATGTTATTTTAAATTGAATCAAATTTGATAAATACTCTATTCAAATAATTGTGATTACATCTATAATTTTATTTTTTAATTTAAATGATATTTTTTAACTATATATTATAAGAGTTTGAATGTATCGTAAACTAAAATTTGATGTGCATTAAAAATATCTATATGTGTTTATTTATAGATTAAATATATGCAGGAAAGTCAAGGTTTCTGGTAAACTATATCAAAATGAAAATGTAAATTATAAGAGGTATGCCGGCCTGAGATTGTCGTTACATAAATCTATCAGAGATGTGGGCCCTTGCCTCAGTAACAAAACAAAAATAAAGTAATACGGTCGATATTTCGTGGATAGAAATGATTTTTATTTTTTACTAAGTCCACAAATTATTGTTTATGGCAACCAGCACATGCATGTATTTACATAAACGGGACGACTTATCATACGTAGAAATCTCTGGAACTTCTTCATCTTTGACATATTAAAAATTAAAATCAATATATTTTTCTTGATTGTGAGAGAAGTAGCAGCTTGATGCATGCCAGATCAGATAAGCGTATGAGCTTTGATAGGTTGATAAACAGCAATGTCAAAGATACATCCTTCATTGTTACACGTCTCATTTAAAAACAAAGAATAAAAGTATACTAACTTCCATCCAAACGAAAGAAAACTACAAAATTACACTACTAAAAAAATAATTTAATTCGTGGGTAAAAAAAAGGTCAAAAACGAGGGTAAGTCGACGTATATAGACATATACGTGGGTGTACCCACACTTCAGCACCGACAAAGTAGGTCTCCACGAAAATACCCTTTATATTCGTGAGGCCGACGAATATAGTGTACTTTTTGCGTGATCTCACATTAGGTTCGTGGACTTTTTCACGTTTAATTGTTGTCCTAGTCAGCAAACTCTAGCATAATTTTCATGGGTAAAGAGGAAATACTTTCGTGGGTATTATTTCGTAAGCCATTTCATCTCGTGATTGTATTTTTACTGCACTAGTATTTACATGTGTAGACCGATAATTTTGCTTTATTTTTAAAAATAGGATCATTATTTTATTTTTCATCGTCCACAATCATCATTAATCAACTCTATACCCATATGTCTTCACATCCAGAAGAAGTAAATTCCACAATTAACAACCAACAAAAAATTAGAAAGCAGTATATCACATACATATTAAAGTAAAATATCAAATTCATAATTAAGTCATTTACATTATATATTAAATTAAAACAAATTAGTCCCTACTAAGAGATCGAAATAATAACCAAAATATCACATACCAATTCACAAAAAGTATCCTCCCAACTTTGATTTCCCAAAATTATCCTCTAAACAAAAAATAATAATAATAAAAATGCAAGTTTTATTCACTTTTATCATCTATTCCTCATGAAGGAAAAGTAGCTATGTACCACTTTCAAAATATAATATTGAAATCGTAGTCGGTACTAGTAAATCATTGTGTGAGGTCTAGCTAGATGTTTGCATAGTTGTTTTCATTTACCTCATGGTCTTGACCTTCTTGTGTGCTGCCTTGTGGTTGTAGCAAATTGAAAGTTGTCCTTATGTTCTAAACTGGCAAAAGTCATTTATTAATCTCTTATAAGCATAAGTTGAACATAGAAAATTTACTAATATGACATCTAAAGTTCCCCCACTTGGACCAACAGAAGCAGAGCTTCTAATAGGCTATAGTGGTCAATTACCCATAAAATAAGATATAATATTAGATTAACAATATGATTCAATTATCCATAAAATTGATGAAATTCTTTGACCCCCCCAAGTGATTCTGTCCAATACAAATTTAGTGTAATCGATCTTTTTCTTGAACAATCTAAAATAAAAAAGGAATTGACAAATCAATCGCCATCATGCATTGAAACGGTTGGTTTATGCACATTAATATGCATGAAGCAACAATAAAATAACTAAAATTGGATAAATATAATAAATAACGAAGCAAAAATGACAAAATCATAACATGCAAATAGTTGAGATAGACTTTTATTCTCTATGAAATCAACAAGGCTCTAGATCTAGAACCTCACCAGAAATTTTATTTCAAGTGAACCTCATTCACCACCTACAGTTTCATGTGATTCATTAGCGAGAAAGTGTAAGGGAAGAAAGAACGAGAGAGAGAGAAAGAGAGAGACAGAGACGGAGACGGAGAGAGAGAGATCAGAAAACACACCTTCCTGGACAGCATCTTAGTTTGATGAAAACATGTTTGAATACTTGATCAAGGAAAAATACATGCCTTAAGAAGATTTACTTCAGATTTGCTTCAGCTGAATAACAGAATAGTAATAACCTAATAAAATATTGAAAATAAGGCAGCATCTTGATAAGTGTTAGGTCCCAATTTATCAAACCAAATCTGGTTTGCTTCAGCTGGACAACAAACCTATTCTGTACCAATTCAAATCAGAAAAATAACATCCAAAAGTGGACCTATACAACAAACTGATCTATCATTACCGGTACACACAATATCCTATTTAGCAATAGAAATCGTTACATAACTCTAGAAGGAATTATATCAAATACCTTCTAGGCACAGCTATGACAACCAAAAGTATCTATCGGTCACATCAACTAACTAATCTATCGGGAAAACTCTTATATCAGCCATTATTTCTACTTGAGTGGTTTCAAAATAGTTTGGTAATTGTCACCTCATTGGCTCCACCTAGAAGGAAAAAGAAAAAAAAATGAAATTTCTGTCATAATTCGGAGTTCATTGTTTGGTAGGGATGGTGCTACAATCAAATCAATAACTAAGGTTCATTCCAACGAAAGCTTGCCATAAAAAGTGCCATAATTATCACTTATTTCATTGAATTACAATTTACTGGAATAGTTATACCAGTAAGAGTGGCATTCTTCTAACCTTATCCATTAGAAGCACACCTAAAGTAGTCAATGGTACCTCAAAGTTTTCAAAATTCAGATTTATCAACAGAAATGTGTCTTGATGCACCAAATTTAAATGCTACAACCTGCACAATCACCATAACTATCATTCCAGTTGAAAATCCTGTCACATAAATTATATAATGCAAACTAAATCACACAGAGGAGGCTTAACTAGTAATAATTATAATTGCATTGTTATGGTTTGCTATGCTTCTGTAAAGAATATTTGTTCATTAGAAAAAAAAATAAATTAAGTCTCTATTGGTGCTGAAATTAATGCACATTTAGGTTTTAATTATACTGTTGGCATTGTACTGGCATGTTCCTGAACAACATAATACTAAGATTCGAGTCTCTATTTCGATTGATTTCTCTACACAACTCATACCAGTTCACCAACAAACATCCTGTTGGTACCAGCAGCACAAGGTATATTGAACCCACTTAACTCAATCCTTAGTACATCTGGTGTACCTATGAGCAAGCTATCTAGAAAATATTTTATTTTAATATGTTAAGTGCTCAAAAGTCAGATATATGTTTATAATAACAGTATGAACGTGGATCTGCAAGAGTGAGAAAAGGAGAAAGGAAAATAGAATTAGAAAGAGAGAGCGATGAAAGCTCAATGTAAGAAAATGTATAAGTATACCGATCTACAGGAGCCGCTAATGAGAGGGAGTCGAGAGACGAGCGACGCACACGGCCGTAAGGCCATCTTCTTTGAACACTTGGAAAAGAGGAAAAGAGGGCGGCACAAGGGTGAAAGAGAGGCAGTGAGTTAATTTGAGAGAATGAGAGAGAGTTGTGATTTGGAGAAGAGAGATTGTACGGAGGAGGAGGAGAGGGGGTTTGACAGATTTGGGGGGTCTGAGTTGAGCTAGGGTTAGATTACGAATTTTGAGAGAAAGAAGAAAAGAGAGGAAACTGAAACTCATAAAATTTTCACTGAAATTTTAGGAAGGGCGGGGGGGGGGGGGGGGGGGGGGGGGGAGGGGGGGGAGGGAAATAGAAGTAAGCATAAGACTTGCAAACAGTGGTTATTTTCGTGCGTCGGTTAATACGTAAGTATACCCACATATTTAATTTAATATTATTGGTACAAAATTTTAATTTCGAGGGTGCTTCCACACCCTCGAATTTGTTTCTGTTACCCACGATTATACTAAAATTTCTAGTAGTGTTAATAATGAAACAAGCCAAGTGCATTCGGTCGACAGTTTGTCAAGATAGATAATAATTAAAATTAATGCCCATGCATGCATTGCGAAATTTCTTTTACTAATGTTCACTGTAAAGCTAATTCAAAAGAAAAAAAATTATTCTTGCAAATTCTGTATCCCATAGATCTGCACAACAACAAAAAAATATATACATTTTTTGAAAATGCATGTTTCAAAATTTTAGTTAGAAAACTATGTTAAATAGTTTAAAATATATATTTTAAAAATTTTAATCTTAATAACGTACAGAATAAATACTTTTATCATTGAGTATAAATATTTTCTAAAAAAAAAATATGAGCACACCTAGAATACAAATAAGAGTTATTGATAAATGATGGAGTTATCACTCCTTAATTAAAAAAAAATTCACTACAAAGGATGTAAGACTGCCAAGGACAAATTAGAGTTGGTATATGTTTGAGTAATTTGTTAAAGCCTGATCAGACAACTTACATTAATTGTGGTGTTTTTCATGCACATATATGTATAGATGCGAACACATCTAGGAATATTGATTTTCTTTTAGGTTGTTGTTATAAAACTATTAGGGATATCAATTGAAGAGTTACATGATACAAGGCAATTAATTGGATGAGAGATTATGTTACTATTTTTTTTGTTTTAATAAGGAAAAAAATTATAATTTTTGTATAGCATGGATAAAAATGTGTGAATATGTATCGTTTAGTGAGTGCTGGTAGTAAAAAAGTTACTATGTGCGCATGTATATGGGAACTATACATATAGATATATAATATCTTTTGTACGATATATACAAGGGAAAGGGAAATATACTTTTCAAAAAAGTAAGTACAAAAATATATCTATTTTCTATTGAAATTATATCATATAATATGTGCTATTATATGGGGAAGAATTACTTGACAATGGTAATTTTGACAATCTTGTTAATGAAATTTTAAACAAATTTGAAAAAATAATCTTAAAAATAGAAAAAATTTATAGACATATTTGGAGCTAATAGATTGACTGTGTTTCAAATTTCATACAATTTAAATATCATCTAATATTCCATCAATGACCGTTAAATCGATATCATTGTATATTGCATAAATTTTAATTGTATTTGTCCAATGACACTTAAATTATATGAAATTTAAAATACAATCAATCTATAAGTTCAAAAATATATCTATAAATTTTTTTATTTTTAATATTTTTTAAATTTATTTAAAAATTCATTATTAAAATTATCAAAATAATCATCGTACATCAAGTGATCTCACCTCTTTAACAAATTGGTATCAAATACATGAAATGTAGGTTTGTACGTGGGTCATTCGAACCTTATTAATTTTCAGGCCTCTCAAGAACCAACTACAACAATTAATTAGAGTATTGATATACTTCTCAACAATGTATGAAAAACAACTAAGAGTATAAGTGATTATCAAGAATAACAGGAGGATGAGATAAGGACTATCAATTGAAGGCGTTGAAGAAATTTCACAATGTAGACAAAACTATATTTTACATAATCTATCAAACTGTTGACAAGTTGAGTTCTGTGAAAATAACCGATGTGACCAGAGCAAAGAATGCATAAGATATTCTATCACGATAAAGCATGTATATCTAAGACTATTTTTTTATTTAAGAGATTATAAATTCGAAATCTGAATAGAAAGTTATTTTTTGTCTAAAAAATATGTATATCTACAAGTACATTTCTTTTTTTTTTTTATAAGCATTCTTGAGATGAGTTTAAAGTTGAAAATAATCGAGCTGAAAGAAAATAAAGATGATGGTAATCACAATGCTATAACAAAAAGGATATTGTGATATGTAGTTAGACCTAAGTAGTAAAGAATATATATATATATATATATATATATATATATATATGCACCTTAACAATTAGAGTAATTCTAACGTATATTTAATTTTTAGTGTATATTTAATTGTTACGGTACATCTTTTTGAGAAATATTATTGAAATTAAAAAAATAAAATTGTAGATGTATTTCTAATTAGTTAGATAGAACGTGTATTAATTTTGAGTCAATTTATAATTTAATTGATCATTCATCATAATGTTATTAAAACTCTACCGTTAAAATTTTAAAATTACTTGATGAAAGACAAAATCTCTTTCAAATTATTCTAAATTTGATACCTATTTTATCTAAATAGTTAGAAACACATCAACAATTTTATTTTTTTATTTAACTAATATTCTTCAAAAATATATACTATAGAAGTTAAATATATATTAAAATGACTCTAATAATTAATATGAATTTAAGACAATGATGGTACTATTGGTTCTAAGTCGTTGGATTCGGTTGAGATGTGCTTATGGCTCAAATCAATGTGTACATGAAGAAAAAGAATCCGTACATTTTTTGAAGAAAAGTAATTAATGGTAGCCACATGTGACTTATCCATCTTGAGTTCCCATTTTTTAGGAAAATGCACTTGGAATTTAGTGATCCATGGACCATGGATGAACTACTTAATTAGTGATATTTGATATTTGATTAGAAATTAGTTCTGTTAGGTGCATGGTTTGTTTTCTCTAAAACGTGTCCTTTGAAATTTTGCTGGTTTGAGTTTTTGGTGGCTAGCTAGCTGCCTAACCTGTTTGTTTTATTTAGTTTATATCCTTAAATATTTTACTTAAAAAAGCCAAAATAGTAGTTGTGAGTCTACGGAGGTACGGTTGTACAGTCTCCAACGTGTCCTTGTTCATGTGCTCATCGTCAAGTTCAAAAGTCAACCTTCTCCTTTTCTTATATTTGTTTAGTTAATTGGTTGATTCTTTTATATAACTAAAATATTTTTTGAATATATAAACAAATATGAGATAGGTTAGTGTGTAAATATTTATATATCGGTCGAAACATAAAAGATTTAAAATATATTTTCTCGTATTTGAAATTTAAATTCAAGTTTTCATTTTGATCGATATACAAATATTGGTACGCTAGTTTATATAGTTAGCTAGTTATTTGTATCTAGATTCACATATATAAGTCCGAGTTAACAACACAATCAAGCAACAAATCTAGAAAAAAAAAGGAAAAGAAAAGAAAAGAAAAGAATTACTTCTTCAAAAATTTTAAGGTTAAATAAATTTTACTTGAAATTTAATAAATTAATTATACTATAAAATAATCATTCATTTACTTCTTCATTTTTAATATGTTGTGTTACATGGTTTAATTAAGAAAAAGTATTATTTGAGTTTTTCCTCACCATTTATTTAGTTCAAGTTCTATCATTGATCTAACTAAATTAATTAATGTAATACTCTTTTAAGTTAGAGACACATATGTTCAGAATTAAACAATTAATTGGTTCTCCTTTATAATTGCATTACTGATTACCGGCTATAATATATTTTTTTTCCAGAATATATCATGAAAGTTCCAAATAAGTTGATATTTATCTCGGGCTTCGACTTGGATATAAGAAATGGGAAACATGTTCAACGCACTTCCTTTATTTGTAATATAAATGTATTTACCTTAAAATATATATATATATATTTTTGAATTTGAATTTATGATGAACAGTTATGTTATGAAACAAAATTTTTATTAATAAATTGCAATCGTTTATAATATAAATTCTCGTATATAACAAAATTAGCCATTTATGATTGCTATCCTTTTGACTTTTGACAACTTAAATTTTTATACAATATGGGTTATGATTTCTTGACAATGAGTTATCTTATCAACCTTAACAATGTTTTTTTCAAATCATGTAAAAAATAGGAAAAATTATACATATGTTTTTTCCTTATAGATTGTTTGTCTTCAATTTTCATTGAATTTAAATATTATTTGGTATTTTAATTTCATGTCATTTAATAAACAGTGAAATTTACAACTAATTTCATCATTTTTTGTGCATGTGATATATATGAAGTATATAATACATTTTGCTTGTCCGGTTTCAAATTTATAATTTATTTTTTACGGTTGTCAACATTATTAAATCAATTTGTTCTCAATGAATTCACACTCATATTTTATAAATAGTATTATTTTAGCATAAAACATTATAATTGATACAATATTAATTTCCATAATGAACATTGTTCGATTAAAAGAAGTTTCAGTTTCACCTTATATGGCATGAATCATCCATCCTGATATTCTTTTCGACAAAATATAACGAATATTCACTAAAGAAAAACGAATATAAAAGTTTGGTGATGTAACCGAAGTTTGATTTCCGAGCTATACCATGCATATCATATATGATATACATATATATGATGGTTGTCGATGTCAATGTGTAACAATCAGCTAAAGTCTGTATCATCACAATAAGTCAACACGGCGATCCAAATTAATACAACAGAGATTGATGTCATGTTTTCTCCTATAATTTAATGTAATGAATATAATAAATATTGTTTCCACGACCATGCATGTTCAGACTTAAAGCTATCAATGAATATTTATAATTTGAAAATTCAATTCGAATTTATATTAATGGATTCGCAAATGAATATAAATCATGTATCTTATAGTTTGTTGGATTTATATATATGAATTGTGAATTATAAAGATTAATTAAATTAAGGTTACATGTTTTGGGTGAAATTCTTATGGGTAAATATTCATTTTCATGTTTAGATGGAAAAAAGAAATTTATGATATACACCCAATTTCTTAATAAATTAGGAGGAAAGACTATCATTATCTTTTTTTTTTCTATTCAGTTTTCATTCCTTTTTCCCTGTCTTTGTATTAGATCAAAGAGAGAACAGTGAAGACTAATCAAGACTTAAGAGAGAGAGCATAGAGAGCTTGATCAGGGGGTTACAGCTAACGCAAGAATTAAACTATTAAAGTAAACAGAGGCGTTGCTTGGGAGGGAGTTGGAGTGTCTTGCATTCTTTTTCTTTTTCTTTTTTCTTTTTCTTTTTCTATTCCTTTTTCTTTTTCTTTTTCTTTTTTCTTTTTCTATTCCTTTTTCTTTTTCTATTTTGGGAATATGCAAATGACCTTCAATTTTATTTTTTTTAGTTATTGTGGAAGGATGAACTGATAACTAGCAAATAACAATTAATTTTTTTCAAAAAATTTACATGGCAGAATCAATTTTATAAGAAATTATAGATTCTGAAATATAAATAGCAGAACATAATGAGTTTAAATTGAATTAATTCTAGTATGCCCTATGCGATAAAATCTATTTTTTTCTACACTTTTTGTCTCGTTGGGCTTGATTTTCAGCTGGGCCAAGTATTTTTCTTTTATTTTTCCTTGATTTTGGGATTACAAAAATGGCACGTCCTCATTTTATTCTCTTTTTTCAAACCATATTTGTGTTCGAACCGTCTAATTAGGGCTGTTTAAAAACTCACGGCTCGCTCAGGATCGACTCAAAAAATAATTTACTTTAAACTTGCTCGAGATCAGCTCGAACTAATCTAGTTCTAGCTGATCCAACTCGTCAAGTTCATGAGTTGATTACGACCTGTGCCTGGCTCGTTCGAGATCAGGTCATATAATTTAAAAATTTTAATTTCGCAAACCTTTGTAATATGTAGTATGTAAATTACACAACCTAACCCAACACAGTTCCCTCTCATTCTAACCCTACCCCCCCCCCCCCCCCCCCTCCGCCTCCTGAGTTCTCTCTCCATCCCTAACTCCAATCGTGACCTCTCTCTTCAATCAACGATCGCAATTCCCTCTCTCTCCAATTGTGACTCGATGTCTGGTTGCACGTCGCCCCTTGATAGTTGGCTCCTCAGTCCTCTCTCTCTCTCATCGCTAACCCTAACTCTTGTCTCCCTCTCTCACTAATCGCAACTAACGATGTCAGTGTCTGGCTGCGCATCGCCTCTCGACACTCGACAATCGACTCTTCTGCCTCTTTGGCTCTCAGCGTTGCCGCCCAACTACAGATCTTTCAGGTTAACTTTTGTTTTTTAGATTTGAATTTGAATATTTTTTTTCTAGCTTTTTTTACGTTTTTCTTTTCCAAAAAGAAAAATCTTGCTCTTCCTATTCCTTTAATTTCTCATATAATCTTGCAATTTACATCACCAATATCAAAAGGAATAAGTTTTGATTGAAACTAGGTGGTTATATATAAGTCTCAAATTTTGAAACTTTTCTAAGAAAAGTTATTAGTTTGTTGTTTGAGTTCAAAGTGAACCGAGAGGTGACGTGCAATAGAAGAAGGCTTAGTAAGCGACAAAGACGCCAGAAAGACTTCAAGAGACTAAGGTTGATATCCTACAACTTATATAAAATTAGAATAATATATATCATACATATATATGTATATACATACTTATGTTAATGCATGCATGAAGTAAACATCATGTTCCAAAGGGTTCACCAAATGGCTTCTTCTTCCCGCACACGAAAACCACCCAAGGCGATTCCACCAAACCATCAGCTACTAACCGACCATTAATGACCCCAACTACACGCTACACACGTGGTTCTTCAGCTCAAGAAGGAGAGGAAAATTCCACACCCCCAAATACTAGGAGCACAACCAATAGCTAGAGAGATAGCAGTGCCCAATAGGCCCCAGCCACTTGAATCTAATGGAGATGGTGAATGGTAGAAGGTACGACGAAGGAGGAGCAACCAGAACAAGACACATCAGCAAACTAGGCGAAATACCCAACCAGCACAGAGAACAAAATCCGTTCGCCAATCCAATCCATAAGATCCTTCATAGAGAGCAGTTCAGGAAAAACTTTGTTTCAGGTGTCTTGGCAAGGGGCATCTCCGGTTCCAATGCAGGGAGATATTAAGGTGCTTGAGCTGCCACAAGCTTGGGCATTTAATGAAAAACTACAAAGGAAGTACCTATAAGAAGGTGGAGGTCACAAAAGGCAACTCGTTGTTTGTGCATGAGACCTCTCAGAAGCTCACGTACGCCCAAACAGTAACCCAAACCCTAAAAACCACACCCCATCAACCTGAACAAACAACCAACAGCGATATGGATCTATCTTTGGACTTTCATGATGAACGGCTAGAGGTCATGGATGCCTTCTTCCCGCCTCATCAACCCATCAAGCCTCTATCTGTAAGGCACTACAGCCAAAGCCGACAAATTGATCATGTAGTCTTGCCGCATGCATTTCTCTACTTTTGAGTTCTATTTGCCTCTATGTCTATTAACTTATCTTTATCTTTATCTTTATCTTTATCTTTATCATTTTCTTTTTTTGTCTTGTAATCGAGTAAGTGGAATGGGGCTTAGTTTTTTACTTTCCATCAAAGTGTATCCCAACCAGTATCAATGAATGATATCAGGAAGTACCATTCTTATCTTAGAATGTTAGAGGCTTAAATGATAAATATAAAAAATTAGCTATCAGAAAAGCAATACAATTAGAAGCTCCACATATTCTCTGCTTGCAAGAAACTAAATGGGAAGTATTGGACCAAATGCAACTTAATCAAACAATCACTAGCCAATACTCTGACTTTGAGGTGCTTAATGCGTAAGGTACAACAGGTGGGATACTAATTGCATGGAATGGTAATGTCTTTATCAGGGTGGCGCATCAAGTAGGGGCAAATATGATATCAATGGACTTGCAAAACAATTTGGATAGCTCCAAGTTTCGATTCATAATAGTATATGGTCCATCAAGTCAATATAGCAGACCATTGTTCTATCATGAGTTGAGGGAGGCAAAGCCGGCTGTTGATATACAATGGATGGTGGCAGGGAATTTTAATATCACTCTTAATATAGCAGACAGATCCAATAGGAGGCATTCGATTGCTCAGACACGATAATTCAAATCACTCATAAGCTCTCTCACTCTCATAGATTTGAATTTGCATGGAAGAAGTTACACTTGGAGTAATGAGAGAGCCAACCTATCTTTCGTTAGATTGGATAGGTTTTTAATCACACCAGCTTGGAGTACACTCTTTCCTAACTCAACTCAACTCGCACTTGCCAACACATCTTCAGACCATGCCCCATTTTATGTGAGTGTGAATCACATTTCCCAAAGCCAAACTTTTTTCGTTTTGAAAACTATTAGTTATAGATAGAAAGCTTCAACGAGACGGTGACTCACACATGGCAACAGCTACCCCGCGCAACACAACCAAGAGAGCTTCATGACAAGATCATTAAGCTCAGAAAAGCAATCATAGAATAGAAAAGGACATATGCAACGTCAATGCAAACCCAGCTTAAGGTCTGTTGAGAATGCATTGCTTGGCTGATGCTCAGGCAGAATGGAGACAGCTTAATGTATTTGAAATACTAGTCGGCAGAGTAATCAGAGATAGATTCTTCACACTATGTAAATTGGAGGAAGAAAAATGGCGCCAAAGATCAAAAGTTAATTGGCTCAAACTTGGAGGCAGAAACACAAAATTTTTCCACATTGTGACAACTGTCAGGAAAAGGGCCAACACAATTAAGGAATTGTATCATGATGAGGGATCAGTGACAAAGCATAATGATAAGGCTAAATTGCTTTTTAATCATTTCTACAATCTCATGGGTACTAAAGCAAATGGCAACTCTGATCAATTCCAATATGACATGTTTTTCCAACCAAACCAGAATCATTTAATGGCATCAATGACCCAATTACCGAAGTTGAAATTAAGCACATTATTGCTACACTACCATCAAATAAGGCACCAGGGCCAGATGGATTCACTACTGAATTTTTCAAAAAATTCTAAGGCATCATCGTTCCTGATCTCCTACAGGTCTTCAACAATGTATTGACCATGCCAGAGACCACATTGGAACAGCTCAATGATTCATTCATAGTCTTGATACCTAAAATCCAATGCCCACAAGACCTAGGAGATTACAAGCCCATAAGCTTGGTTAATTCCATCCAGAAATTATTCTCCAAAATTCTGGCATCAAGGCTGCAACCACTCATACCTAGTTTAATAGCACCATCTCAAACAGGCTTCACAAAGGGCAGAAGCATAGCGGAGGGGTTCATTTATGTCCAAGAGGTAGTCACAAGGGCATCAAGACAAAACAAGCAACTAGCATTGCTAAAGGCTGACATCTACAAAGCTCTTGATACTATTTTTTGGTCCTTCATATAAGGAATCATGAAACCAAGGGATTCCCCCAAACATGGATATCATTGATACAACATGCAATACTGACAGGAACTTCAAGGGTGGTGCTCAACTCTACAGCAGGTAAGAAAATAATATTAAAAAGGGGGGTCAGGCAGGGAGACCGAATCTCACCATATATCTTCATAATTGCTATGGATTTCTTGAGTGTATGAATTACAAAACTTGTTAGCCTAAATTTAATACAAGAGCCTTTTCCATAGTGTCAGTCATGCCTCCTTTATGCTGATGATACAATGCTCATCTTAAATCCAAAACCACAACAATTGTGGTTGACAAAGGTAATTCTTGATGAATTTGGTCGTCTCTCAGGCCTCACAATCAATCTAGCTAAGTCAGAACTCATTCTGACATCCTCGTCTCTTGAGCATACATAACAGATGGCAAGTATTATAGGTTGCAAGGCAGCATCCTTTCTGATGACATACTTGGGGCAACCCTTCTAAAAAAAAAGCTTAAAAATAAGGATTATCTGCCCTTAATCGAACGAATGACTGACAATCTCCAAGGATGGAAAGCACCTTTATTATCAATAAGACGGAAATTGATTTTAATTAAAGCAACACTCACAACAATGCCGATATATTACATGTCTTCTTTTATATTGCCAAAAGGGGTCATTTATCAACTAGATAAGATAAGGCATAGGCTCTTTTGGCATGGTCATAAGTCAAATTAGCAGATTAGTGGTTTCACTACATTAACCAGATGGTCTCATATCATAGCACCAAGAGAACAAGGGGGACTTGAAGTGAGAGCCTTACCTAAAATGAACAAAGCCCTGATGCTCAAATGGTTATGGTATTGGCATCAACTGGAAAAGAAATGGTGCTTGTTGATTGACTCCAACCGGATGCTAGCAATAAGGCCATGGGAACACTCCAATGCCACACCTTTTTGGAAGAGCTTAGCAACGTTGCACCCAATTTTCAATACAATGGCTAATGATATAGTTAACAATGGGCACACAGCTAGTTTTTGGCAAGACAACTGGCTAGATGGAATTTTTAGATTTGAATTCCCAAACTTTTACAGCTTTATAACTGACGTCCGCCAAATAGTGTATCAGTTGGCACAGGAAATTGATTGGGCATTTTCGCAAGCACATCAACTCTCTCCAACAGCTCTAGCAGAAAGGATCATCCTTCTCCAAGCACTAGGTGCATACACATTCGATGATCAAGCTGATAAATGGAAATGGAGATGCTCTACAACATTCATAACTAGATCAGTTTACTGCTTTCTCACAAGATACCTCTCCTTCTCAAATGAACTGTCTAAACTTTGGCACATAAAAGCACCACTGAGAGTAATGATATTTGTTTGGCTAGCATTGAAAAAAAAATACTCACTATGGATAACATTAAAAAGAAAGGCTGGTCGTTGCCAAATATGTGTCACTTGTGTAGGCAGCAGGAAGAAACAGCGGAATACTTATTCAATCATTGCTACTACACGGCCACAGTCAGACAACTCATCCTCATAAGGCATAGCTCACAACAGCAATCAACGCAATTCATAAGGAGCCAGTATAGATCTGTCTTGTTGGAGGTAGGCAAAACTCTCTGGATATGCCTACAAACAGTGTTGTGTTTCAATATTTGGAAGGAAAGGTGTAGGAGAATTTTCTCAGTTCAAAGTCTCATCCCTGATACATTACTACAAATCATATTGGCAGACCAAAAATACTAGTTATCATGTGAACAGATTTCTGATGGGTCAATAGTAAATGGCTAGTCAACTCTAGATGTTCTCACTATCATTTCTTTAGTTTTTTTTTTTTGTTAGAATTTTCTTTCTTTTAGTTTTTCAGCTTTTCAGCTGGTTTTTCTTCACAATATTGTATTTTATGATTGCACTCCTCATATAACCCATTATTAGTAAAATTTGAAGGCTTGACCTCCATCATTTCATCAAAATATACATATATGTGTGTGTGTCATAAGACAAATATATACATAGAATTTCATATTTATCACAAAAATAAATATTTGTATTATTATCAATTTTTAAAAAATTACTTCCATTACATAACACGTAAAATAAAACTCATCACATCTAACCATAATTTTAATGCTCAATCTTGTCTTTCTATTTATTTTTTCTTCTCGCATTATTCATCGCTCTTCTCTGTTCGAAAGATGTGGATGATATACTACCCAAACAAGGATATCATCGTTGACATTTCTAAAGTTAAACAAAAGAGAAAACCATATAAACTGGAGGGAATATATGATGGGTTTAGAATAGAGAGAGATTATTCTAGCGTGGAGGGCATATAATGGGTTTAGACTTAGAATTGAAGAGGAATAAAGAAGAATAGAGATTTATTTTTGTGGAATAAAAATTTCCTTCTTTTTTTTCTTTCCATAAACTGGAATAGGTTGGATTAACAGACATAAATTCTGGAATCCATAATAATTTTGAAAAGAGAGTATCAAGATAGAATGAACAATCTTATATTATATTATTATATCTCATTACATATATATAAGTCTATTTATAGATATCATTATTGAATTAATTTAATTATCTCTAATTATCTATAACTCTAATATTCTCCTACCTACTACCTATATATTTCTAATAATCTTCCCAATGTACACTCTATTAATTACCTATTTAATATATTCTTAATAAGTCACTCGCTAGTAGTTACCAAAGCATTGCCATATTGGCATAAATTACATAGTTTATTTTTTGATGATGTTGGTGTTGTTTTATTTATACTTAATTTTCGAACTCTTAAAACTGTGACCAACATATCATTAAAGCTTAATTAGGGATCTGCCAATATTTTAAAAAGTAAGATTTGACTTTTTGATACCTGTTCTCTTTCCAAGAAGCCCACATGTAATCGGTTAAGTATTAAAGTATATATTTATTATTTTACTTTGTAAATGACGACGAGAACATGGATTGACTAATTAAGTAACAGATCCAAGATCATACCAGAAGGAAAAGGGGTCGTACCTATATAGTACTGGTATAGATCCTTCACAAAAAGACAAACTAAGCATATGTTGACTTTGCTCTCTCATAATCTCTGGAAATTTTCCAATTGACAACTAGATCCTCTTGCATTTATTATATTTGTGGTCCCTTAATTACCATATGTGGATTTTTTGGGTCGCCATGTTTGTTCTTCAAATTAAATTATAGCAATAAGTTCAGAATTCAGGTATAATTTTGCAGTCAAAAATTCATAATTTAAAAATAATATGGATATAATTTGAAAATTATTAGTTTTTATAGCACAGATAATATATAAAATATTAAGTTTGGAAGAAAAAATTTATGAACATCACAAAATATAGATCTAGTATTGTTTGTAAATATTAAAATAACACAAATATTTGACATGTATTTGCTAACAATTTAATTCGTATATTTCTCTTTATAAGCACTAAAATCAAATAATAGGAGTATTATTTAGAAATTTTACCTATGACTTTAAATCCTAAATCCGATCACAATGGAAGAAAATTGATGAGTGAGACAAATTGATTTGACCTATGAGAAAGAGAGAGAATGCTTTCTTCCAAACTTCCAATGCAAGCTAGCTAGCCTAGATCTCTAATACCGGAACATTAGTTTAAAAGGAAAAAATATATATTAATCTACTAATAGTTTCTTCTACGGTAGCATGGATAACAAAGTTGCAGTATACTGTCCGTAGCTTATTTCTTAGTGGGATCTTTATTTTCTTCTCTTACATGTACTGTACAGCCATTGAATGGATGAAATTTATATTATATGAATTTCAACAAAATTGAATAGATAATACGTTACGTTGCATAATACAACGTAGTAAAAGATACGAATTCTTGACGATCGCAGATTGTATAAAATGAAATTCTGCAAGTACGGTATTCAATATTGTGAATATATGTCTAAGAGACGTTTTATGTGGAGGGAATAAAACACAAAATTATACATAAAATTAGCCTAATCCATGAATATATAATTCATGTATTTAATGAATAAATCACGAATAAATCATTTTGTTCGCTTGAGACCAAAATCTGAATAATATGCAAATATTGTTATTATGCTTCAAACCCGTCTTAAGTTGTACCTTGGCATAATTTCTATTACTTAAAAAAATCACCATCTTAAGGTGTACCTAATACTAGAAATGTACAAAATACCATAAAATATAACAAAAAGGTTACTGATACTAGCTGTTTGGTAAATTGTATAACATTCTTAATTTTGTAATTAATAAAACCAGTGGGTTTTACCCACTTTTGTCAAAAGAAAATAATAAAAAAAGGTTATACATTCCTTGCCCTTGTTCAATAAAAGACTAAATTACAATTGAATTCAATTCAAATTTGACAGTATTTAAGAAATAAGAAATACATTTATAATTTTTATTTAACTTCAAATAATATTTTTAAACATATCAAATCGATATATATTAAAAAAAATCGTAAGTTCTTATCATCAATTGCTTTGACCAAACAATTTTCTATCATATCATTACTTATCCCAAAGCCTGCACAAATCACCCATTCCATAATTAATTTAATTTAATCCTGTTATTTAATTTGAGTTTGAAAATTGGTGATATAGAGCCAAGGGCTGCTTATCATCCTATCATGACATGCACATCATCAGCACATGCTGATCCACTTTGTATCTATCGATAAAAATAAATAAATAAATAAGGTCGCGTTTTACATGCAATTCCCGAATGCATGGAAGAGTCAAAAACGACATTGCAACTTTGGAGCTTTGACTTTTGTGCTACCTTTTGTATTTATTAGCAAGCCCATCTTGGGCGAAGATTGTGGGATCAAACTCGGGAATTAATATAGGAAAGTCAAATATTTTTTTTTTTAGTAATTCACGATATGTTAGGAAAAAAAAATAGTAAAAATGTTCATCCCACAATTCTAAAGGACCTTTAGAAGATGAAATGAGTAAAAATTATATGTAATTATTATAACGGGTAATGCAACGGATAACATTGAGATTTGTACGGAAGATTTTATGAAAGGAATTTTTATCTAATATAAATGAAATACTTTATGGAACGTCACAATTGTGAGATCATTTATTTAGATATTCATGGACGTAATGGATCGAATTAGAGTCAAAATTGGACTCATTTATTCTCAGTAGCACGTTTTGGTTATAAAAAAAAAAAAAAAAAGCAGATCCATTCTAATTAGGGATGTGCATGGATATATGTGGACAGATAAAAATTGTATATATGAACTCCATAGAGCTGCGTTAAAGATTTCTTTAAATGCATCTAGCTAGGTTGCCTTGTGTTACAATATTCACTATAACTAACGCAATTGGATTTCGTTACACAAGTGAATTAAGTGCATTTTTTTTTTTGGAATTGTAAAAACATGCGTTACAATAGAAGTACGTTCCATTATAACGTTTAAGTCCGTACGTTACAAACATTTTTTATCTTAAATTCGACCCTCCTCTCCCCCATATATAGAATTATATATAGGACAGAACATGTATATTAATTGCAGTGGAAGAACATGTGGATAGAGAGAAATTAATCACCATTAATTGTTTTTTTGTTTGCAGTATACTCTTTTTTTCTTTGTTGTTGATGAATGATAAGAGTTCTCTAGCTACAAAGAACGGAGAGCAATGACACTTTTGCATTGTCAATGGTGTGAAGTTGACTGTAGTGATCAATCTCCATCAGTAAAAAGGTTCAATCATAATCTCTTTTTTTAAATCCCTCTTTACAATCGAAAATGTCATATTAATTTGCAAATTTCATATAACACGTTATTATTGAGTAAAGTTAGGGTGCTCGTAGAAGAACGGAATTCATCGTTACTCTTAATTTAAAAACCCATCAAATTGACTTTAAATGAAAAATCCAAATGCTTAATAAATTTTTCATATCAAAATCTTATAGAATACCGAAATTTTCTATTTTTAGAATTTTTAATTATTTTTTTCAGATTTTTTAAAATAACTTTACTAATAATAATAAAATAATAAATTTTTACATATAAAAATAGGTTATATTTTAAAATATGAAATAAATAGTTAAAAAAATTCTAAATATAGAAAATTTTAGTATCCTACAAAATTTTAAAACAAAAAATTTATTAAGTAATTTGAATTTACCGTTTAAAGTCGATTCGACAGATTTTGTGTTAGAAGCACCAAAAAATTCAGTACTTAAAAGAACATGCTAACTTTACTCCACTATTATTAATTATAAGACTGGATGTTTATGTACTCTGAATATAACTAATAATCATAGAATTAAATTGTGTAATATACATCGACAAATTAAATACAAACCATGCTTGTAGCAACATGTAAAAGTCATCTCAAATCTATACTTACTGATCAGATCTTTGCCTTAGCAAATATCTCCTTGCACAAAATACAAAAATAAAAAAGGAGAGAAACTCAAGCGCCGTTAAAAACGCGTAGAAGAGATCAAGCCTAGTTGACTCAAACCCCATCCCATCCAACCATCCATTTCCCTTATCTCCACTTCTTGTAACTCTACCTACAATGGCAACAAGTGCACCATCCATCCAGATAGCAATGCCAACGATGCAAAACACCATAGATGAGCTTAGAGATTTCAACTGCACGGGTAACTGATTGCTGAAGAACTCCATTAGCCCGACAAACGAAAGCACTTCCATGAGACCGACACAAAGAAATTGCGGTAATGACAAAAGAAAAGATAAGCTCTTTGGGTCTTCCACCGTCCGCCTTTTCCTCTCTACCAATGCCGCCACGCCAGTACCAAGCATGGCAAATACAAAACCTATGCCGACACGTACCAGATGAGATGTACAATTGCAGTATCTGCTGCTGGTATACCTTTGCACCACCGGCATGATTACACGGTTGTACATTACAAGTACAATAAATTGAAGAACTACGGCGACCGCATAGAGGGATGCCGGTGCAATTCTGACGCCCATTATTTTTGTGTTCATAGTCGAGGCTGCTGGTGCTGTGAGTGTGAAGAAGAAGGAAAATGGCAAGTAACATAAAATCGAGCTTATAAATATTGGTAACAATTTCACGAAGATTTTTGCCTCTTCGACCTGAGAAATGTTGCAGTACGACCAAGCATCAGTGTCTCCTGTGTACATCGACGCTCTATCGAGGAACCTGTAAACAAATTGTAGGATTCATTTATGAATAACAAGAAATAAGTAAAGAGGATGTAGATATGGTTTCTTTTTTTTTTTTTGCTCTTCAAAAATAAAAATAAAAATCTACCTGAGAACTTTTGTGCGAGGTAGTTCTTCTGAACTCATTATATCATCTGTTCCGTCCATAATAATTTGAGGATCTTCTAAATTCTCAGGCGACACATGAATTTTTCTCTTTTTCAATGCCACTACAAAGACCTAAAATTCAGAATAATAGTTCTTTTTGTCAGGTTTACATAAATAAATTGTTCATTTAATGTATAATAATTTCACACTTTTTGTGTACAAAATGGCGTAATGCACATTAAGATTTGCAATGATCTTTCTTAATATTGTTACATGATGTCCTTCGACGTACTTCTATATTTAATAATCCCTTTGTCATTAATTAATGAGTAGCTGGGTAGTTGCCTTATCATTAATTAGTAGTTGTACCAGAATATACTACAAGTACCTAAATAAGACTAAAATTAATGTTTAACTATATCACATCCCTATAAGAAATCATTAGCGTAGTTGTCTAGTTAATGTTATGCAGTATAACATATATAGGTACCTGCACGATACGAGTCAATGGACTTCCACCAGGCTTTTTGTTGCGGTAGACTGGAAATCCGACGGCTGCTATTACCAGCCCGACCAGAATAAACAACGCGCACACCCCTAAACCCAAATCCCAGCCCTTGAAAACCTGAACCCACACCACAAGTACTAAACCAAGAAATGCTCCGAAGCATGTCGCCATGGCCGCAGAGTCAAAGAACCTTATTTTGAGCTTTGACTCAAATTGGTCGTCAGAGTCAAACTGATCACCACCAAATCCTGGTGTGGCGGCACGCATGAAGCCCTCTCCTAGCGCTATCATGAAGAGGCCGAGGTAAAGCAGTGATGTTCTCCATCCATGCAAAGATTCACAGTCTGTATCCCCGTTTTGGTTTAAGTTACATGCAGGATAATTGAGCGAGGGGAAGTACACTTGGAGCGCGAGCAAACCATATCCCTTCATAGTTCATGCATAACATTAGCATGTCAATATTAGAATTTATCTGAAGTTCTGAACTAAATGAAACTTGATTATATATGTAAGAATGAGAGCAAATAGGAAAGTGAAGAAAAGAGGTTACCAAGATCTCGAACGGCCCAAACAAGAGAATGATTTTGAAGCGCTTGATGTATGAATCAGCGACAAAAGCACCTAATATGGACAGCATCCATGTCGCTCCACCAAAGTTTGTGCTGAGGATAACACTACGTGCAATGGTCATGTTGTGAGTTGAACGAAAAAATCCGACAAGATTTGTGTTTGCAGCATTGATACTGCTTCTCACCACCACCAAAGCTGTATACATGCAATCAATCTCGGAGTCAAAATACAGTTGTGGACAATATACAGAGTTTTAATTGCATGAAGTGCCCAAAGCCCCAGAGCCGGCCATGAACAGCTTTTACAAAGCGGAATAGTTCGCCCCCAACGGTCATGCCTTTTGCCTTCGTTTCGTTCATTTTTTTGTTAATTTGGAGCGTATAATTTAGTCACTTTATTGGCGGCAGCAAACTTTTTGTCAATTCAATTTACTTAATTTGTACGAATTTTTGTTGCTTCATTAACCATCTTTTTTACTTTTTGTGTCACTTGTAAAAGTTATGAGATCAAAGATGAGCTTAGTATGTATCTTTTTCCCTCTATAAATAATAACAGATCAGAATGAAAAAGTGTGATGAATATATTTAAGATAAAATCATAAAATGAGCGCTTACTATACAGAAACAGAGTAGCTCTAACCCCTCCGTGCTTTTTTGGATCCACTGGATTACCTCTCCAGTCCACTATACCCTCCATTTTCCGCTCTCTCTCTCTCTCTCTCTCTTTCTATCTGGAGAAACCTCAGCAGCAGCTAGCTTCTCCTCTCTCTCTCTCTCTCTCTCTCTCTCTCTCTCTGTGTGTGTATGTCTGTGTGTTAATTTGTTTGTATTTGCTAGAAAGATGGGTGCAAGATGCGTATTTATAGATGGAAGTAGTATTAAAGTCAAGATTTCTTCTATATTTAAAGTATAAGTAAAATGATCAGCAAGAAAAAAGAAATATAAAAACATACATATGCTGACCGTACATCAGTAGTACATGTAGTTCCAAAAATCTGCTAACGTTAGCAAAGAGAAAATATATGATCTCGTATACATTAAACTTCTATGATACATTTAACTCTTATATACGGTACATATTTTTGAAAAATATCATTCACATTAAAATATTAAAATTATTGATTTTTTTTTAATATTTAAATAGAACGTATATTAAATTTGAATCAGTTTGAAATTTAATTGGTCATTTATCATAAAATCAATTAAATTTTATTGTTAAAAAAATTTAAATTGTTTGATGAAAGACTAAACGTCTTTTAAATTGAATCAAATTTGTTAAATACTCTATTCAAATAATTGAAATTACATCTACAATTTTAATTTTTAATTTGAATGATATTTTTTATATATATCACAACAGTTAAATATACTATAAAAATTATATATACACTAAAAATATCCATATATATTTTTATATTAAGCATGCATGAAAGTCAAGGTTTCCGGTAAATTATAACAAAGTGAAAAATAAAATTAATAGATATGCCGGACTGAGATTGTCATTCCATGTATCTATTAGAGATTGGTGTGGGCTCTTTCCTCAGTAACAAAACAAAACAAAAATGAAATAAAATATATAATACGATCGATTTCGTGGATATATAGAAATGATTTTTATTTTTTTAATAAGTCGACAAAATATTGTTTATGGCAACCAGCACATGCATGTGTTTACATAAACGGGACGACTTATCATACCTAGAGATCTCTAGAACTTCTTCATCTTTGACATATTGAAATCTAAAATCAATATATTTTTCTTGATTGTGAGAGTAGTTGCTTGATGCATGCCAGATCAGATAAGCGTATGAGCTATGATAGGTTGATAAGCAGCAATGTCAAAGATACATATTTCATTGTTACACGTCTCATTTAAAAACAAAGAATAAAAGTATACTGACTTCCATCCAAACAAAAGAAAATTACACATTTGATAATAAAACAAGCCAAGTGCATGCTGTCATCGGTCGACAGTTTGTCCAGATAGATAATAATTAAAACTAATGCCCATGCATGCATTACGAAATTTATTTTACTAATGTTCACTGTAAAGCTAATTAAAATTATTTTTGCACATCAGATTTTACATCATTTATCTATATTCTCATATATATGTGCTATTATATGGGGAAGAATTACTTGACAATGGTAATTCTGACAATATTACTACTGGAATTTTAAACAAATTCAAAAAAAATAGAAAAAAAATTATAGACATATTCATGAGTTTATAGATTGCTTGTATTTCAAATTTTATATAATTTAAGAGTTATTTGATATTGCATCAAAGACCGTTAAATTTAGACCATTACATATTACATAAATTTTAATAACATTTGATGAATTATTAAATAATACTTAAATTATATGAAACTTTGAAAAAAAAAATCAAATCTAGAAATTGAAAAATATATCTACAAATTCTTTGCTACTTTTAAATTTATTTAAAAATTTATTGTCAGAATTGTTAAAATAATCATCGTGAAGTGATCTCACCTCTTTTTAACAAATTGGTATCAAGTACATGAGATGTAGGTTTGTGGGTCATTCAATCTTAATTATTAATTTTCAGGCCTCTCAAGAACCAACTACAACAATTAATTAGAGTATTGATATACTTCTCAACAATGTATGAAAAACAACCAAGAGTATAAGTGATTATCAAGAACAACAAACGATCAAAGGATGAGATAAGGACTAATCAATTGAAGGCATCGAAGAAATTGCACAATATGGACAAAACGCTGTACTTTACATAATCAAAACTGTTGACAAAGTTGAGTTGTGAAAATAACCGATGTGACTAGATCAAATTTAGAAGGCATAAGATATTATAAAGCATGTATATCTACAACCACTTTTTTTTTTGTTAAAAAGATGAGAGTTTAGTTCCCAAATTTCATTGCAAGCATTCTTGAGACAAGTCTAAAATTGAAAATAATCAAGCCGAAAGAAAAAAAAGATGATGGTAGTAATTAGTGAGCAAGCTAAGGGGAAAAAACAAGTGTGATATGAAGTTAGAGCTAATTAATTGTTTGAAGAACATCTATATACCACTAATTATACCGAGTAAAGAAGTTATGATGCACTTAGGAGGACCAAGTCTTTTGATACTCTTAATTCAAAATCTATCGAATCAGATTCAAATAATAAATTCAAGTTACTTAATAAATTTCTTATATCAAAATCTTATAAGATATTAGAATTTTCTATTTAGATTGATAATATTTTAGTTAAATAATAAAAATATTATACAAATAAATTACATAATAAAATTATAACATGAATAATAACTCATTATATATGAATAATGAATTAGATATCGAGAATAATATCAATGATAGTATCTCCAAACATTTTTCGCTTGAGTTCCCATTTTTTAGGAAAAAGCACTTGGAATTTAGTGGTACATGGATGAACTAAGCTATTAAGTAATATTTTGATGTAGTTTGGAAATAAAATTGGTTCTGTTAGGTGTTGTTTTCTTTAAAATATGTCCTTTGAAATTTTCCTGGTTTGAGTTCTTTGGTGGCTAGCTTGTTTGTTTTATTTAATTTATATTCCTTTGAATTGTTTACTTAAAAAGTCAAGAAAGTAGTTGTGAGTCTACGCAGGTACGTACGGCTGTACGGTCTCCAACGTGTCCTTGTCCATGTGCTCGTAATTAATGAAGTCTAAAGTCAACTTTCTCCTTTTGTTTATTTTCTTTGTTTAATTATAACTAAAATATTTTTGTGAATATATAAACATATATGAGATAGGCTAACGTATATAGGTTTATATATGAGCCGAAATATAAAAAAAAAAACTCAAAGTACGTCTTCTTGTGTGTGAAATGTAAATTCTAATTGTCAATTTGGCCAATATAGAAATGTTTGTAAGCTAGTCTGTCTTTGTAATTGGTTATCATTTAATGTTTTAATTTCATGTCATTTAATAAACAATAAATTTTATCATTTTTTATGCACATGATGTATAAGAAGTATGTAATACGTTTTGCTTGTCAGGTTCAAATTTATAATTTATATTTTACAGTTGTCAACATTATTAAATTAATTTGTTCTCAATGAATTCACACTCGTATTTTATAAATAGTATTATTTTATCATGAGACATTATAAATGATACAATATTAATTGCCATATGGAACATTCAATTAAAAAAAATTTCAGTTTCATCTTCATCTACTTCAAAGTAATTTTTATATGGCAAGAATCATCCATCCTGATTTTTTTTAAACAAAATATAACGAATATTCACTAAAAGAAAAACGAATATAATTAACGAATATAAAAGTTTGGTGATGTAACCGAAGTTTGACTTACAAGCTATACCATGCATATTATATATATATATATATATATGATGGTTGTCAATGTCAGTGTGTAACAATCAGCTAAAGTCCGCATCATCACAATAAGTCAATAAGGCAATCCTAATTAATGCAAAAGAAATTGATGGTATATTTTCGTCTATAATCTAATTTAATATATATATATATATATATATATATATATATATATATATATATAATTATTGTTTTCACGACCATGCATGTTCAGACTTAAGGTGATCAATGGATATTTATAATTTAAAAATTCAATTCGAATCTAAATAAATGGATTTGTATATGGAGTTAAATTATGAATTTGACAATTTATTGGATTCACATATGAATCATTAATTATAAAGATTAATTAAACGAAAGAAATTCAAGTTTAGATGGAGAAAGAAATTCATGGATATACACTCCATGCATTAATTAATTAGGAGAAACGACTATCATTATCTTTCTTTTTTCTATTCGGCTTTCACTCTTTTTCCCTTGTCTTTGTATTAGATCAAAGGGAGAGAACAGTGAAGACTAATCAAGACTCAAGAGAGAGAGAGAGAACATAGAGAGCTTGATCAGAGGGTTAGAGCTAACACAAGATTTAAAGTAAACAGAGGCACCTAGAGCTCAGCGGTTTCTCTCTCTCTCCCTTCTTTTTTCCCGCTTCTTTTCCTTGGAATTTAAGAGAGAAAGTGGGTGTTGCTTGGGATGGCATGAAATAGAAAAGTGTTGGAGCTGGAGTGTATTGCATTCTTCTTCTTTTTACCTCTTTTGGGAATTTGCAAATTATAGTTATTCAATCTTGAACATCTGTGAACAGTAGTAGGTGAACAGTGTTTTTTTTTATCTGATGCAGAACCGTTGGATGTGGATTAAAGGGTTTCGATTTTCTACGATGTTGTCAGCACATGATGCATGCAAGCCAATGGACAATTTGGCGGATGTTCTTGGTGTGTGGCACGTACATATTCAACTGTGTTTCGTTTCAGCTGTTCTCTGGGCTATATAGAGTAGAGCTTGTCAAGGTGCATGTGCTCCATGTTTTGGCAGAGTTTTTCTCGCTGTTAGAACTTGGTTTTCGTTTGTTGATTGTGTTCTATTTTACAACAAGTGGGTCCATTTGTAGGATACAGTTGTTGTTTTTATTTGTGGTGATGGACAATGTCTGGTGGAATTTCTCATATTATAATTGTTGTATGGTTGTTCTGGGTCGATGTTTTGTTAGTCTTTTCTGACAATTTGATACTGTTTTGATCGTCCATTAGTGTTTGATTTTCTAATTTATTCAGGGGCAGCCATTTCTAATTTTGTTGGATTATTCATCAACGGCAGCCATTACAATGTTTTCTTATTTCATATTTTGTTTGTTGTAAATTGACTAAATATGTCACGATTGAAGTAAGTAAAGACTATTATTTAGTGAATGCAAGATAATATTATGCTAACATTATATGTGATTGCTTAATGTAGCATTGTATTACACATGACACAAGCAAAGGCTACTCATCTCCATAAATTATCCTGAAGGAATAACTATTTCTGTATTTTTTTTTTCCCATTTTATAATGTTTAACCAAATAAATATAATGTTTTGTTAAAATATTTTTATATTTTGAAGGTCCAAAAGTTTGATATCTCAATTATCTCAGCGCATTAAAAGAGTCTAATTAGAATTTAATTGGGCTCAGATGTTATAGTAAATAATCTTGCATAGAATGTGTAACTGTCATGAGTTATTGAGATGCTATCATGGCTAGGTTCTTAATAGAAATTATGCATTAATTACAAATGCAACTAGCCGTTGCTTTGTATGGAGAAAGCCCAAAGAGTAAACTAACAACAAATAGAAAAACAATCTCTCTATTTAGAATTAATAAAATTAAGGTGCTCTGATATTAAAGAATATTCGAGAGTATTTGTGGCCAAAAGTATTCGGATTGAT
Organism: x Bolboschoenoplectus mariqueter; assembly: GCA_037678475.1. Lineage (NCBI taxonomy): Eukaryota > Viridiplantae > Streptophyta > Magnoliopsida > Poales > Cyperaceae > x Bolboschoenoplectus > x Bolboschoenoplectus mariqueter. The sequence goes on from CM075273.1 coordinate 1,991,997, forward strand.
TGTATTTTCTATAAATCGTGCTACTAAAAAATTGAAAGACTAAGCTTCGAGGTGAGAGTAGATTGTGGCAAGGAAATCCTGCACGAAAGGAGCTGATTCGTTCTCAAGGTAGTGCTACATGCACGCAACTTAGGCTTGATCTTTCTATTTATTTAATTTTATATTTATTCTATTAAAAGTTTTAATATAGTGGGAAATTATAAGAATTATTTATTTGTAACATGATTTAGCAAATATCTCTAAAATTTTCTAGCAAATATCTCTAATCTAGCATAGATAACGTATGTTTGTATATATTTTGGGTCGAGGATACAAAGATTTCTAAAGTTCATAGAATTTAATTTCCATTGGACTAAACTAAGGTGAAAATCTATAAGACTTTCGATATAGTTTTAATTGACTTTCGATATAGTATTATGCGCATATATCTCCTGTGAACAACAACTACAATATGCAACTAAAAAAAAGTCAATTAGAACTACTTTAGAAATATAGAAGAATGGTAACGCCAGAGCCAGAGACGCGACAAGAGATCTAGTGACCTTCAATTTTCTTTAGGAGCTAATACATAGATACGATTGTTAATACCGTTGTCGATACGGATTTTATTATACACATTAAATGAGATATTATATATGTTAATAATTTTATTATGTAAACTCATTTTATACAATACTGTCATTATTCAACTTAAATAAGTTATTATGTATATTAGTAATATTTAAGTTGAATAATAAAAATACTCTATAAAATAAAATCATTAATATATATAATAACTCATTTAATGTATATAATAAAATATGTATCGACAATAGTATTAATAATAATATCTCTATAACATTTTCTTCTTTTTTTAAAGTTATTGTGGAAGGATGAACTAATAATTAGCAAACAACCATCAAATTTTTCAAAAAAATTTACATGACCGATTCAAGTTTATAGCAAATTATAGATTCAGGCATATCAATGACAGAACATAATGAGTTTAAATTGAATAAATTCAGGTATGTCCTATGCGGCAAGTTCTATTTTTTATACCTTTTTGTCTAGTTGGGCTTGATTTTCAGCTGGGCCAAGTATTTTTCTTTTCTTTTTCCTTGATTTTGGGATTACAAAAAAGGCTAGTTTCCATTTTATTTTCCGTATTTTCAAGCCCATATTAATTTGTGTTCGACCCAACCAACCATGATTTTTCTGTTCAATCTTTCCTTTCTATTTACTTTTTCTTCTCATATGTTATCCTATCCATCACCCTTCGGCTCCTACTATTTTTAACACTGTTCAAAAGATGTGGACGCTAGGCTACTCAAACAAGAGTATCATCATGGACATTTTTAAAGTTAAACCAAAGAGAGAAGCATATATCATGCACACTCAAGTTGCAAACCAAGCTCTTTCTCAGTAAATATATTCTTTGATGATTTCAGTTATTCTGATATAAAGTGTGTAACCTAGTGTAACTATTAAGAAATTGGTGTATTTTACAGACTGTTGTAATAAGATCATGATTAAATCCTAAAAAAATAAAAATTTAACATGTGGGCATTTTATTTAGCAACTCTGCAGCAGGAAGTCCTTAACGGGACCTCTTCTGTTTATAAGTCTTTTTGACACAGGTGCACACATGAACAAAAACCGAAAAATAAAGTGCACAATTGTGAGTTCTCTTGGCCCAGTACATCTTATTGTAGTTGATATGTGATTGTTTAAGTACCATCCACCTAGCATAGTTTTCTGTTATCAAGCTTGGTTGTGATCCCCCCCCCCCCCCCCCCCTATGCAATCAACAATAACCCTCCTTAGAACTCAGAAACAATGAGATTGTGCTATACCAGAGAAGTAGTGCTTTCTCAGTGCACATGTTAGTAATGGGTTGTGCAGCAAGGTTCTGGTAATAGCTATATTGTTTTTTTATTTATTCAAATTCAACATGAAGTTCATATAATTCATAACCAGACCAAGGAATGTAACGAAGAGAGATAACCGGTAGTGTTAGTGTGTCAAAATCTGAACTGATTTCTTGCCCAAGTTTACATTAATAAATATATAATGGTCAGATTAAACAATGACACTGACACCAAAACCCATAACCCAAAACACACGCCACACACACATATATACACACAACAATTTTCTGATGCCAGTGTAATAAGTAAGTGCCAAACGACTAAAAGGTGTTGGGGAAAAGCTTTTCAGTTTTCAATTTTATTATTTTCATTTCTTGTTGAACAAGTATATCTCAATCACAGTTTCCAAAAATGTGGTGTTTCAGAAAAAAAAAATGAATAAACAAAATTTCAGAAGGTACCTAGCCTCCATCAAAAGACTTGCCATCACACAATGCTATTCCCTGATTAAAACAAAGCAAGGAAAGGAAATGAAATATTAGTACAGAAACAAACAATCATTTTGTATATAAGGAAACACGTATTGTTATTTAATTTGTGAAAGACAATATCATTCCATCAAGGCTAATCACTTCTTAACTGTCCTGATCCTTGCGAGGTATACTGTCTCTCCAACTTGGGCTATTTGAAGGTTTTATCCTACCTCTTTATCTCTTTTTTTTTTTTTTTGTGGGGGGGGGGGGGGTTTACAAATTTTCTAAAATGAGGTGATGCCACACTGAACAATATATAAAATATAGAATCTGCAGCATATTTCCACACAAAAAGGAATATAGAAAATAGTAGGAAAATGTAAAATAAGAACAATGGAGTAAGTACCTTCAGAGAAGCACCATAACAAAGTAGAAGTGCCTCATCCCACATGTCTACCCTAACAAGCCCTTTAACAAGACAAACAAAGATGCCTAAATCTGGTACTAGTCCCCGATTAATCATATCACTATACAACTCGAAAGCCTTCTCGACTCTACATCCTAAACAAAGAGCCTCAATCAAAGAACAATACATCCTCTTAGTACCAAGACCCAATCTCTTGGCTTCCGTTATCTCCTCGTACAATTCCAAGGCTGCCTCCACCTTACCAACCTTGCAGAAGCTGTTTATCAAAATGCCATATGATGCGGCAAGAGGTGGGGACTCAGATTCCACCACTTCATCAACTAAACCAATAGATAGAATAAAATCTTTGCTGAACCCACGGATCACATCTTTATAACCTTTAACATTTCTAGGCCAATGGGTTTGTCTCATTTCATCGAGCAGTTGTCGTGCATGGTCCAAAAGGCCAGACCTACAACAGTGGTTTATCAGAACCCCGTAAGTGACAGCATTGGGTGCACAGCCCTTTGTTTGCATTTCATCAAGCAGCTTCAGACCATGATTGACCTTGCCAGCTTTACCTAATCCATCAATCAAAGCCGTGTATGTATAAACATTGGGTTTACACCCTTTCTCTTGCATCATACCAAAAAGCTTCAATGCCTCCTCATCTTTACCGACCTTACACAGACCATCAACCATTTCTGTGTATGTAACCACATTAGGAGCACATGAGCTCTCAAGCATTTTAGCAAGCACCTTCAGTGCAAGATCCAATCTCCTATCTTTAAACAACTTATCAATCAGAGTACTGTATGTGTACACATTAGGCAAGTAACCTCTCTGGGTCATTTTAACAAACACCTCATGTGCATCCTCTAGTTTATCAGCCTTGCAGAATCCAGCAATTAAGGCATCGTACACAATGTGATTTGGCTCACACCCAACTGATGACATGGCATCTAATAAATCGCGCGCCATAGTCACCTTATGGGCTTTGCACAAGCCATCCACCAATGCACCATAGGTCACCACATTGGGCTCAATCTTTTCTGTATTTTTAACATTCTCACCCCTAAAGTACAATTCAACATCTCCTTGGTCACAACTACCAAGCATTTTCTCATACACATGGCATGCTTTGTCAACATCACCAGCCTTGCACAAGCCATCAATCAATGCTGTATAGGTAACCACATTAGGGTTACAACCCCTGTTAAGCATCCTCTTAAAAATTAAATTTGCTTCTGATATTTGCTTGGATTTCAAATAGGCATGTATGAGAGAGGTGTATGTTGCCACACTAGGGTTGCACCCGTTTCTCTCCATTTCATCAAACCAAACTCTAGACTGTTCAGTGAGCCCTAATTTGCAAAAGCTGTCAATTAATATGGTATAAGTATAAACATCAGGCGGCACACCAATCTTTTTCATTTCATCAAACAGTTGTAATGCATGTTCCGCTTTAGCACGCTGACACAAAAACCCGATGACTTGGGAATATGTACCTGTATCTGGTATGAAACCTTTCTTCATTACCTCTCTTATTACACCAAAAGCCTTCTCAAATTTTTCTACACCACATAAACATCTAGCAAAATTTACCACATTTATTTTGTTAAGAACTATTCCCTTTTCAAGCATCTCATCATAAGCCCTCTCAGCTAAATCCAGCAATCCAGGACCAGGCAACCCATTTGACCCACAAATACTACCAATAAATATATTATATACAACATAGCCAGGTTTACACCCATAAGAATCCATCCTCTGCATTAACTTATATGCATAGTTATAGTCCCCTGATTTGCAGTAGGCATGCACTAGTGAGTTAAACAAACCAGGGTTAGGGCTACAACCCTCATTAAGCATCATGTTCAAAATCCGTTTGCACCAACCTAGCTGCTGCTTCTTTAAGAAACCAGATAAGAGAGTTCGGTATGTGATGACATTTGGTACGCAAGAGTTGGACCGCATCCTATGGAGAAAAGACATGGCCTCTTCAAAGAGAGATGCCTCTAACAAACCACTTATCATGTTGGTACATAAAACTGTATCGAGTTTATAATCTTCTCTTTCTATTAGGTTTAAAGCCTCAACCCACCGACCTGCTTTGCACAAAGCATGTGTGAAACAACCCATGGTGAATTTATCCAAGAAAAATCCTGAATTAGACATCTCAGCATGGACAGAGAAAGTCATATCTAATTGACCGGCAGTAGACAGAACTTGAATTAGTGCATAATACGTGGCCTTGGTTGGACGAAAACTGAACTCCTTTAACTGGGCTAGTTCTTCTAACGCATCATTCCATACCCCATTATGGCAACATTTGCGAACTAATACATTGAGCATTTTACCGAGCACCTCTTGATCATCATCTCCTATCTCCTTGAGGAACTCATGGGACACCCTGGTTCTTTCATCAAACCCTAGAATCTCAATCAGGGCGTTGTATGCGGATCCCTTGTGGATGTATCCAATTTGCCGTCCAGCCCAGGTGAAGAACTTGATACACAATTCAGGGTTTTTAACCAGTTTAATCACCTCGATCACTAAAGAATCGTTCAATTTCTCTCTGAATTGCCTCAGAATTTTCAGGGTTTTGTTATCGAATGTGTTGCTTCTGCTTGCCTTTACAATCTTTGAAATCAGGATTGAATCAGGTGAGAAATTAAAGAAAGCTGATTCAAGAGGCAACAACCTCCTAATAGTCGTCTCTTGCAAAAAGGCGAAATCTTTAGCTGAAACAGATAAGTCAGGTCGCTTCTCTCGATCAAAAGAGGCCTCAAAATCGGGGTCAATGAAGCCACTCAAATCTTCGCTAGTAGAAAAACAACTAATGGCGTTCTGTGTTTGAGTCAAGCGTGAGAAATGGAGAGTCCAGTGAGAAAAAGCGATGCCACTGGTGCGGCGGATCATGAAAGAGAGGTAACCAGAGAGGATCCAGCTTCTTCCTGACCTAAGGCAGCATCGGAAACTATATTAATTAGTGTGAGAGAGTGGGAAAATGGAGCGCCATTTTTGGAGGTTTCTTTCTTTAAACCCTAGAGAGAGAACAAGAGAGGTTTATTGGATCGGATCCTAGGACTTCAGATCCGGCTCCTGGAACTCGAGAGCGTATTTTGCCATTTTCTTAGAGGTGCTAGCGGACCAAGTGAAGGAAATAGGCCCGGAATCGGAGGAGGTATGATGGCCGTTGGATCGATTTTTGAGTTTGATGAGTGCAAATATAGTTCGATGATATTAAGATTTACATCGAATTTTTGCTCATACATTTCAATAGTCATATGAAGTATTAGATTTGAAGATTTGACTGTTAGAACTGTCCATCGAATTAAATTTGATTTGATGGACATTTTACCTCCTACTGTTCTAATAGGGGTGGTCCAAATCTGATCAAACATTTAAAATTTACTGAAGTATAAGAATTATTTCAAATTTTTGTTAATTTGAAATAATGTTCAAGTATGGATGTATTTGGATGGGATGAGGAATTGTGTTAATTCAAATTAACGATTATTTTGAATCATTATTTCGTGTTTGAATGAATAGATAGCTATTTAGAATCTCTGAGTTAATGAGCTAGTTTTTACATTATTTTACTAATTTAAGCAAAATTTGGGTTAGTCAATATTTCATCAATTAGCCACTAATCACATCAAATCCGAAACCCGAAACCCTAAACCCTTAAACCTAAAACCCCTAAAGCAAATCCCAAACCTCAAACCCAAAAACCCAACTCGAACCCTTAAACCCCAATCTTTTAACCCCAAAACCCAAACCTCCAACTCCAAAAACCTCAAACCCTCAAACCTCTCAAATCCAAAATTTCAGACTCCAGACTCTAAAATCCTAACCCCAAACCCTAAAAACCCTTAAGCCCTCAAGGCTAACCTCCTAAACCCTAAAACCCCTAAATCCAAAACTCCAAACCCCAAATTCAAAAACCCAACTTGAAACCCAAACTCGAACCACAAACCCTGAACACAAAAGTAAATGTACCGATACTGAAAACTGTATGTTTACATCAATTAATAATTTGATATATCAATTGTTTTGTTATTTTGGTTCATGTAGAGTAGGATTTTTTTCTCCTACTCTTTTTTCAAAAAAAAAAATTAACAATCGTATTCTTGTTTTGAAATATTTGACGATACTATGATTATTTTCTGAACACATACATTTAGTAATCTGTTTAAACATTTACATTCATATAGTTGAAAAACACTAAAAAGAAATTTCCAAATACTCAAATAACAAGTTGAATGTAGGATACTGAATGCATTAATTTCCTTATTCATGCATTCAGAAAGTAGACATATTCTTTTCAAATATTTCAAAATAAAAATATTGTTCTTTCTTTTAAAAAAAAATAAAAGTATTCCTTAATTCTAAATAGCCATTTAGTGTGTTCATTTTTTATTTATTACCGAATTGTTCTAGTACAAGTAATTAGATCATATTTTGTTTTTCTGTGTTTATTAGCTACTCTCTTAATTTTTATATTCAAACTCTTTTTTCACATAAATAATATTATATACCTTTATCACTAAATAAATCAAAGACTGATTCTTTAGAAGTTAAAATTTAAAAGGACTAAATCAAACACTGATTTTTTTAGAAGTAAGCATTCAAGGGGGTTCTTCTACGAATAGTACATATGGATAACATATGGCGTACGTTGCTTATCTCTACTGCTTAGCCATTTCAGATATCTTAAGCAACATATCTTTTCAGTATCAAGTATTAATTAATATATATATATTAGGTAAACTTGAGCAGTTCTTATACGTAATCAAAGAGAAAAGCAATTCAATCACGAACTACACGATACAGAAAGATAATATGCAGTGCATAAACAAAGCGCATGACTGATTTCATTCACATACAGTATTTCAGTATAGTCCAAATAAGTTCCCGAATCAAATATACCATGTTACTTTCGCAGTTTTGTCCGTTTGAATTTAAATATCACATATAAAAAAGTATATTTTTTCTTCCTGGAGGAAAAGAGAAATGCACAGATGAAACACAGAGTTACAGACATTCAATTTTATTAGTACAGTCTTTTCCACTTGAGCTAAAATTAGAAAGAATAAACACATTGAATGTCTGTAACAAAAAGCAGAATAAAAATAAAGAACAAGAAGTGTAATTAAAAGCACTTCAATGGCAACAAATAAACACAACGTAACAATCACAATAATAACAATAACACCAATTGTTCCAAACAAATACCAGTAAGAATCCCTTACTGAAAGGAATGACAAAGAAACGCTAAAACACTGTACAAGGACACTGATTATACAGTGTTAATCTCACTATTTCAAGCAAAATGTAAGGTAGTATTCTTTTCTTACCAACCGATTCTACCTGTCCCCCCCCCCCCCTTTTTATTCTGTTATTTATAGTTGTTGCTTAGTACTTGAACAAAGTTTGAAAGGAAAAACAAAAAAAATAATGTATATACCATTTTATTTTCTACCTCGATGCATGGCAAAACCACCCTTCCAAAAAGGGGCAGTAACCACTCGATGCTGTGGAACCATTGCAATTCACAAACTATCAAGCTACGTATTCTAGAAGCTTCTGGGTGCTTCCACTGGAACCCGCCTCACTTCCCCATGCACGCTCCTTCCACATTCTTTCAACCTGCTCAAATGTCAATCCCTTCGTCTCCGGCACAACAATGAATACAAACACAAGCGCCAACACCGCAATCCCTGCAATAATCAAGAATGTACCTCCTGTCCCTACCAACTCCACAATCGACAGAAACATCTGCGCCACAATCAAATTGGAAACCCAGTTCACTGTGGCTGACATGCCACCGCAAACTCCACGATATGCCTCGGGATATATTTCAGAGTTGACAGTCCAGGGCACAGGCCCCATGCCCGGAGCAAAAAATGCAATATACAATGCCAGCCCGATCACAGCAAACCAGCCTACACCTGAGCTGCAAAAGAAACTTGCAGTTAGGGTTTGATGGTTTGAATTGCAGGACGATTGGAGGAAGAAGGCCAGGGAAAGGATCAGGAGCGACACGAGGACACCAGAGAGAGAGAGGAGCGCGAGGCGGCGGCGGCCACAGCGATCAATGAGGAGGATGCCAACAACGGTGCCAGCAGCATTCACGGCTGCTACAATCAAGGAAAGGAGGAGGGCGAGCTGGTTGGAAGCAAAGCCGGCCATTTGGACAATCGTTGGGCTGTAATACATCACCGTGTTTATCCCAGTGAATTGCTGGAATGCCTGTTAAACATTAAACCAAGAAAAATAAAGGATTATATTCTTGTTAATTGATTAGTTCAAACAGGACATCGAGCAATAGAAGCTCAAATAAGAGAACAATTTTTTTCTCTAATTTGATGCCGAGTAAATGCAGTTACATTCTTTTTACCTGGAGTCCAGCCCCGGCAAAAAATGCAAGTCGCATCTCCTTTGACTTAAAAACATCCATGTAACCGACAGTTCGATTTCTAGACTGGAAGTCTTGCATAGCAGCAGCAGCAAGCTGGTCAATTTCCTCCTCTAGTCGATCTGAATCATATATTTTCTCGAGCACTGCTATGGCCTCTGATTTCCTATCCTAGAAACAACAAATTAAAAGAAAAGAACATAAGTATGGCTGATTTCTTCTACAGATGAAAAACATATCATAAATTGACTAATTGAAAAACAATGACTAAACTGACAACTCGATTGAATAGAATGGTTACCTTCATATATAGCCAGCGAGGTGATTCAGGCAGAAAAACCATGAGGCAAAATTGAATAACTGCTGGTACAGCTGCTACTCCAAGCATCCACCTCCACGTACCAGGAACCTGAACCAAATATGATCATCACAAAAGTTGTAAAAAGGGAATATGAAGAAAAAGAAAATTCTGATCTACATAGCTAGTTTACAATATCCAGAAAACCGTTACCTCAGTAAAAGCAAGATTTACAAGATACGACAAAAACTGCCCCCCAGTAATCATTAAAACATTGGTCGCCACCAACCCACCTCTGATCTCCGATGGTGCTGCCTCTGCAATGTAAACTGGTGCTGTGATAGATGCTACGCCAACTCCTAGACCAACAAAAAACCGTCCGAGAATCAAAATATAATGATCAGGTGCAGCACACATAATGAGGGATCCAATGATAAAGAGTATATCAGCAATAACTGTAGCCTTTTTTCGGCCGTACACATCATTCATCCACCCACCACCAGCAGCCCCAATTATGGCACCAACCAAGGCCATGCTTACAATTGTTTCCTGAGAAGTGAGAATTGAGAATTGAGAATTATGTACTTACTGAATTTGCTGATCCTTTCTTTATTGTCATGAAGTAAACAATATACATTAAATCTTTTATTTATGGGATGCATTACCAAAGTTATACTTGTACTCCTACAAGTTCTATAAGGTTTGCAAATTTTCACTTAAAACGTACGTCATATGTCAGCTAACAGTGGAAGTTGTCCTTTATAGTCAATGCCCCCCCCTCTCATTTTCTCAAATTTAATAATATCACCCCATCTAGCGCCCAATCATCGGAGGGATGGAGGGAGGGAGGGGGGGGGGAGCGTGAGAGAGAGAGAGCATAAAAGGAGAGGTAGCTCAAGACTTCATATGTTAGTGCACAAACATTATTGTAAAAACAGTGTAGATGTTTTCCACATTTTCAGGGGGCAAATGGACAATTAGTTAATTTCTATTGTAACGCACAGGATGTTTTGAGCTTTTTCAGAATATCAGAAAATTGCCAGTATTTGGTCGTTAGTCATTACTATATCAGTATAGTGTAATATGAAAAGATTTGCTGTACCTGAATAAATGAACTATCATTCACTGCTTTAAAATCATCACGGATATACAAAAGAGCTCCAGATATGACACCTAAAAATTTGAAAATCTGTCATCTCATTTTTTTTTTTCAATTACTGGTATTTATACCACAGTTAACAGCTCATTTTATAATTTAAATAACCTAGTTATTAAATTGAACATTCTGGCATGTGACTATTATATTCAATTTACAAATGTTAAAGACCAAGTTACAACCAAGTGATAATCATGCACAGAAGCAACCCCTAACCCCCGTTCATCTAATACTTCATATCAAGACTCACAACACTGCTTGGTACCAGTATACACTGTTCAATCCAACTACCAATATTATGCTATGAAAGCAAAGCCCAATGCATTTTTGCACATTTTTTTTTTTACTACCAGAGCACAATTACTACACTGACCAGTACAGGTATGTACCTGTACAGCACTAAGCAAAGTATACATGTACCATTTTGTGTCTACAGCTTGAATTTTTAATGGCTTGGTAACACCTAAGAAACATGGAAAATAAGTAAGTTCCAACAATTACATTGCAATTGATGGATTATAATTACAAAAAAGAGAGAATTTAACCAAACAATTTGGATGGATTGATAAACAGCTTCTAGACAGCTTTCATTTATTAAAAAGCTGGGCCCTTCGTTAATATTTTTCTAATTAAGAAGGTCCAAGAAAATCACAGAAAATTTGTACTTAATTTTCCACCATTTACTACCAAGAAATGAAAAAGAAAAAAACATTTATATTTCAGAAGAGGTTGAAATGGAAAAGACGAGATCACACGCGATCCATGCGCATGCACCTCACGCAAATTAATTAAATGGTGAAAAAAATTAATTCAATCTAACAAAAAAAAAAAGAAATTCATTCATGTACCTGTATCATAACCAAATAGCAATCCACCAATTCCAGCTGTGACCGTTAGCCCAAGCACATATTTGCTGCTGAAGAAAGATATATCTCTCTTAGAAGAGGCATCTAACAGACCGGAACTCCCCGGCGCAGAAAGGTCTATTGTCATTTCTTTTTCTTTCTCAAGGAATTTTGCTCAAGCACTGGAATTATCTCCTCGATCCAGTATTTTAATATCCAGAAACACCGAAATGCTGAGGTAAAACTTGAGATCTTCGATCGTATTGATGTTCCCTTATGTCAAAATTCGGACTTACTAAATGAACAAAAAAATATAGCAACAAAGACTAAGGCTTCTCTTTACTATCCAACTTTCTCAGAAACCCGACTCCACAAAGGAGAAAACCTCGGTATAAGTAACCCACGAAAGCAGAAAAGTAACAAATTTTACGGAAAGAGAGCGGGTTTTTGGGAGAAGTGGATAAGGGATTTAAATCAGGCGTGGGCTTCTTCCTTTTTCGTATATTTACACCATAAAATATGGATTAATTCTGTTTACCAACGAAATCGCTTGGCCAGAAAAAAAAAAAATCGCCTTTTCCTTCGCTCTTCGTTTCCTTCTGAGAGATGGGATGGCTTTTTATGTTGTGTTGTGTTGTGTAACACGAAAGAGAAGAGAAGAGAAAGACGCAGCCAGTGACACGCATAATATCACATGTGGAGAACAAAACAGCAAACAGCAATTTCGTGTGCTTATTATCCGCTTTGTTGAGAGGTACCGTTTAATAGTTGGATAGGATAGGGAAATTCATCATTATTATTTTTGATAATTAATTTATAAATTATTTATAAATTATTTTTAAAAATTCTTAAAAATAAAAAAATTAAGCATCATATTTTTTTTAATTTATAAATTAATTACGTTGTAAATTTTATATAATTTAAGAAATATTTGATATTTAAAACCGTTGTAAATATTATGTAATTTTGATGAATTTTGATATAATATCGAATAACATTTAAATTATATAAAATGTGAAACACAATCTATAAGTCAAAAATATATTTATAAATTTTTTTCTATTTAAATTTTTAAATTATTTAAAAATTTATTATTAAAATTCTCAAACTATCAACGGTAGGCTCATTTTGATCATGTAATGTAATGTTAAGTGTTTTGCTGTTTTGTGCAATGCATGATGATGGATGGATGGCTTGATGGTAGCCTCAAGATGGATATGTGGGCCCAGACAAGTTGAAGGCCATTTGTTGGGATAGACATGAGATGAACGAGCGAAACGTGGCACTTCTGGAAGCTTCTCGGTTTCTCACGCTCCAGTTCCTCTCCATTTGTCTGGTATATATATATATATGTGTGATACATAAACTGTGCGCCTTCACTGTTCACCAGTTCACTCCTTATAACGCTTAATTATATATCTGTTAACGAAAAAATATATCATTATTATTAATTAATAAAATTGAATTATTTTATAAATATAATGGATATAAAATATTTAAATTTTGATAATTAACTAATTATATTTTTCAATTTACAGATATATAATTATGAATAATAGATAAATTGATAGATAGATAGTTGGAGTTGGATAGTAAAAAAGATGGACACTGGAGTGAACTTTTATACAATAAATAATTTCCCCTGAAATTTCAGAATTGATACACACAAAGAGTATTAAGTTTCTATGTATATGTCACGTTTATGTATGCTCTAAGTTTTTTTTTTATTTATTTTTTCAATCGGAAGCTTTTATATCATGTTTTTCTTTTTATTTGAAAGTACTAACAATTAATGTATTTAAAGTATAACACTAATGTTGGAAATTTATGAACTTTTTTTCTCTTTGTGGAGTTATTGTGTGAATAATCGTTTTGATTATTATTTGTTTATTATTATACATGTTCTTAAAATTTTCTAAATGCAAATTAATTTTAAATATAAATTGTTTCTTTCAAAACTTTTTTCTTCAATATATCATTTTTTAATAGCGTAGTCCAAGAAACAATTTTAGTTTTGATAATATAAGAATTAAGATCATTGATGATAGATATACTTGATAATTATAACAATTGCGAAAAGTAATTTATCATTTGAAATCTAATTGTTTGAAATATAATAATCTATGTATATTATATTTATATTGTGCACATGAAAGGTATTACCATTTAATGTATATTTGCCGCTCATCGAGATGCTTAAACTAATAACAATCTATATTTAATGAATTTTTCAAGAAAAAAAAATAATGTTAAAATTGTATGAAACTTGGTACAAAATCAATCAAAGACCAATCACACGTCTATGCATTTTAGAATTAATATTTTAGCTAACAAAAAAAAAGTTATTGTTAGAATCGTCAAAATAATCATTGTTAAAGAATTATATAAATTATCAAAATTCTTAACTAAAATAATTTGGGATTAGTGGTTTTGAATATTTTATGATCAATTTCAAGATGGACGGCTCCTGATATTCCAAAACAAATCACTAGCGCACTTGCTCTCGTTTAGGATCGGACAAGAAAAACTCCGCATCTACTGTCATAGTTTCTTAACAACAATAAAATATCATTGATTTAAAACAGTTCAATTTAGTTCAAACCATGCAAATTTAAATTATTAAAAATATGTTTTTTTATTCTTATATTACTGAATTTTATTTATCATAAATATAATAAATTATTATCAATTGTGACAATGAATTTAAATTTGAGAGTTTTATGGGGGTCTTCTTGATTAATGTCATTCATTCAATAAGTACCTCTCTTATCACACATTATAGCTCCTGTTGTAACAAACGACAGATCAAACATGTGGTGTGGTGATCAATTTTCTAAGGCAGAGAAAAAGGTTAGAATTTTCTTTTTCTTTTTCTTTTTTTGGTTTTTAGTTAGAATTTCACTAGCCTCTAGTAATATGGACACGTGTCAATTCGTGGTCGTGTTGGAATTTTCATGACATGTAGGCATGTAGCAAGCAATGATTTGTTCTATCACTGACTGAATTATCTCGTTTTGCTTAGTGTATTTAGTAGTGATAATTTAATTTAATATGAGTGTTTTAAAGTATTTTAATACATTGATTAAAATTATGATGAGTAATTTGAGATATCTGGAGGTATAACAAAGTCAAAGGCATCTTCACAAGCGAAGAAGTTGATGTGTCAATTTTTTTAACTTTCAAAAACTTTTTATTTAATATTTTATCTATGAATTCAGCTAAGATGCTTCCAACAATATTTCTCTGATGTGTTGCTACGTTTGTATACCGTCCGATCTAATTATTAATGTATTTTGTTTCGATATCTATCAAACTATTTTTCAGTCTGAAGGTATACTGGTACAATGCCACTTTTGCTTATTTAATTAGAATACAAGCATTGTGGTGCATAGTTTATATGATTAATAGGAATAATTCAAAATGTCAATCTAGTTCAATTTTATTAAAATTATTTTATTTGTAAAGTATTCGAGTGATCTATTTGAGATGTGGGTACTTAAAAATGTGGCATTTTTTTCTCTCTTGTTTTCAGGGATTTATTACAAGAATTACATCACGAAGTATTTTTGAAGTTAGTAAGAGCTGTGTTTTGTGCTACATAATTATCTTGTGAGATGGAACTATAATGTGGAGCATTTAGTTTTTTCATTTTGTTAATTTGACTGATTTGCATTTGATGTTTGCTTTATTTGTAATTGAGAATTATCGAATAAATGAGAAGAGACGTATGATGTTATTTTCATGTACCGTCTACTACTGTTGTAATTGTAAATTGATTTACATCCAGATAAAAATGAGATCTTGAACCAACTAGTAAACACAACAACTATTATGAAATAATTCATTTCATGCATATACCAATACAAGCTAACATTACATAGCATATAAGCTCTTAAGAAAACCTAAAAACCGAAATGACCATCATACCCTCTACACGTTCTTAGTACAAAGCAATGAGTGTATCACAATTGGACATAATTTCATATGCACAATATATTTGATCTCAAATTGATAATTCATCAAATCTATCTGATATTCACTATTGAGTTAAACTAAACTAGAATATTGATACATCATTGATGATATAGGATTTGAGATGGCGTGACTGGATGGAGGGAGTGCTTGAGCTCCTATTCTCTGTTCTATGTAGGATTTGAGATGCGAACTAGCGGAGATCAGATCATGAACGGATCAACTAAAGAGAGAAGAAAAGACTTAGAGCATGAGAAAGAGAGAGAGAGAGAGAGAGGATTCATTAATGGAAGAGAAAGAATTAGGGTTTTTCGAATAACATGGGGGGAGGCGGAAACATGATTTTTCTCTCTCTCACTTAAATAATATATCATCAAGCGCATATCTCCAAGAAAATCGAACGGCGTAGGAGCGTGGCGGCACTTCAGCGAAGTGCTGTCGGAAGCATGCTAGCAATTTTTCATCTATTATTTAAGTGCATGTTTTCCATTCAATACCACTTTATTTATTTATTTATTTATTTATTTATTTATTTCAATAATATTAAAAGGTTGCTTTAATATGATATATTATCTACTTGTTTTAACTTTATTTCGCTTGTTAAGCACAATATAAAAGAAGATGGGGATCTCTTGATAACTATATATTTTGACAATTTTGATAATTAATTTTTTTTTTAATTTCAAAAAAAATCTTAAAAATAGAAAAAAAGTTTATAAACATATTCTTTAATTTATAGATCGATTGTGTTTCAAATTTCATATAATTTAAGTATTATTTGATACTCCATCAAAGACCATCAAAATTATATGAGATTTACAACGGTCCATATTTAACAAATTTTGATGAAATATCAAATGACTCTTAAATTACATAAAATTTGAAACACAATTAATCTATCAGTTAAAAAATATATTTGTCAATTTTTTTCTATTTTTGAGAATTTTTAAAAATAATTTAAAAATTAGTTATCAAAATTGTTAAGATAATAGTTATCAAAATATCCCATCCCTATAAAATATGCAGCGCAGCCCATCCAATTTAGTAGAACCATATGATTTTTTAAATATAATTTAAAACTTATTGCATGTTAACTACGATACAACATTATTATTTATTTCAATTTTAGATTATACATTTTCTATGTGAATACCAAGATCTTTACTATACTGGACATAAATAGTGACGAGCATACTTATGTGCAACATGTGTATACTGTTAATTAACTGGAAATATCAAGTCAGTTTATACAGAAAAATTATGCACGATATATTTTTTTTCTGACCAAAAATTTCGCAACATCATTCGACTTTTTTTTTTGTAAAGATTTTCCTCATATTTGCAATTAATGTCTAAGAAATACTAATTACAAAAACTACTAGTGTATATGTAAATATCTAAACATTAGTTTATGCAAGTGGATCCATCAAAATATTATATCTAAAAAAAAACATGATGTATGATATCTAAAAAAAACGGTTGAAAAAACTTAAAAATAAGATGAAAGTTAAAGAGTATTGTTAGTAATCCCAATAAACTCAAAAGATGCTAACAATAAAAATGTTGCTTTTGCAAATTTGTAATCATGGTGACATGTTTCAGTTATGTCTTTCTTTCGGAATATCATCGGTTTGAAATTCAAGTGGAATATCCGTTGTGATATTCAAAATTGAGAAACTATTTTTATCTCAAAAAAAGATCTCTTTCTTATTAAATTGAGAGTGATTAATGGGTCACATTTTGCTCTATCTTATTTATATCTATCTATACTATTATATAAAGCAGCTAAGAACTTGACGCCTCTAGTTTTCATCATTTCCTTCAATTTTTCATAATACTGAAAATGCCCTTTTAAGAACAGATATGATTAATTTGACATGTTTAAACGGTTGAGATTAATTTTAAAACTTAAATTTTTACGCTTGCAGGGACTATATAATCTGAAAAGATATTTATTTCAGCATGAATTTGAAAGCAAAACGATTCAAATCAGCACGAAACACTCTGCATGAAAAAAAGAGAAAAAAATATCTGATAGACTGGATAGCTCTTGGAGGAAATATGACAACAATTACGCTAGAACTATCATATCTTAATGAAACCTGATTTTGACAACTGAGTAGTTAGTAATCTACAATATTAATTTCAGAAAATTTCATGCCCATCCCGGATTTCATAAAGAAAATTTGTATCCATAATTTTAAAGGTAGTGGTTGAAGGTGCGCATTCAGATGCTCGGTTTTAAAAGAGAGAAATTCAAATGCAAGCATTTAAATCTTAAGTAATAATTTCATTATTCATAAAATAAAATAAATAAATAAATTCCCAAAATATGCAGGTTGCAGGAGTTGGTTCATTTCGGGGATTAAAATTTAAAGGGGTCCCACTCTTCAGTCTGTTTAATTTTCCAAGACCGGATCTACCGACGGTCCGATAGGAGCGAAAACTCGCACGGTCGCACATTCCTTCAGCATCGAGCGAGCGGAGTAGATTCCCAATGGAGACATATAAACACTACACCAGGTTTAGTCCAATTAGGATTAGCATTGCTTCACTGAAACATGGGTCCCACTCACTCAGTCTCCTCGAGTTAACTTAATGAAACGAGTCTATACATCTCACTTCTCTTCTGGACAACTCTAAGAAAGAATCATGTCTTCCTGTGAAAGTTCCCGATCGTATGATTGTGTAGCAGATGTTACTAGCACTTAAATGAAAATATGACACATGACCCTCTACACGTCTGTGTTTACAGATATTGTTTCATGTAATCAAATGATAATAAAAAATGGCAAAAAGAAAAGACACCCCGCTCACTCCAACTCCACATTCCACCTCCCTCGAGGAATCCCCTCTCAGCCTCTCTCTCTCTCTTCATCCTCTTTCTCTCTCCTCTTCCTTCGCCAAATCGGATTCATTCCTCACTAATCACGATCTGATCTCGGCCGTGATCGATCCAGCGGAGGCGGTAGATGGATCCGGAGGAGTATATGCACGACGCGAGAGGGGACTCGTCGCAGGAGGAGGAGGATTTCTACAGTGAAGGTTATCCCAGCGACGGAGAAGATGAAGACGACGATGGAGATGACGCTGGTTACGATTTTGTGGACAACGATTCTGACGACCCTTCGACCGATATGCGGCGGCTTCAGGTGCGATTATCGATTTGGTGTACCAGTCCGGGATTTGGTCGATTATTTGCTTAAATTTGCTGGAATTTAGAGAGAGAGATTTAAGTTTTACTCGGCTGGTGATCTAGAAAATAATCTGGCTCGATGATCTAGTTTAGATTGACTGTGTTCTGGAAGAAGGAAGTCACAAGGAAGGAGAGAGTGTCTGATATATGATTTTCTTTATAAAGAATGAGAAAAATGGGGAAGGGGATCTAGAAGACAAAGTGATGAGAAAAGAGAGAGTGAGGCATGGGGGAGGTAGAGGGAGCGGGAGCGGGAGTGAGAGAAGTATAATTGCATTAAAAGATAACACTATGAGGAAATATTTCCATTTATTTTGCTATAGTTATGATTTGGTCACGATTTACTGACACTTCATGTACTAAAGTTGAATGCTGCTGCCCAATATCTATGAAGTGTATCATGTCTATTAAAACACATTTTCTCAAGCTTTGTAGTACAATAATCAACATATAGAGAGGTTTCCGTGATGAATCAAATAAAAGGGTGTAGAAGATAAACCGATTATGGCAGGTCATGGATGTCAAGGACTTGATTATAATTTGACTCGAAATGTGCATTAATTTTGTTCTAGCTCAATATGTCAGCCAATTTATTTTCGTTGTTTGCTATTGGTTTCTAAAATGACCACAATTGGGAAGCCAATGATCAGGGCATGGGAGTGTTTTGGTACATGTGCACAACGTATATTTGTTTCTTTTCATTTTGCTGCTCCTTGTTGTAGTAAGACACTTCACAATATATTTTGCTTCTTCTTGCATGCTGTATTGTTCCATATTGTTTTGCTTGTGATGTTTAGATATTATTAAACTATGGACTAACATTTCTGTCCTCTTTCATCTTAGCAAAACTACACTACTTTGAACGACGAAAATATTAGTCAGCGTCAAGCTGATGACATAAATAGAGTTTCAACTGTTCTCTCAATAAAGAGATGGGAGGCATGTGTGCTTCTTCGCCATTATCATTGGTATGATTTTTGAAACTTTTGAGGATCATCATTCTGTTTTCCTACAAAATATGCCAATATTTTGTTGCTTTAATTTATGATTTGGAAAGAAGGATCTTCCTTCTGCAATATACTTCTTTGATTAGTGACCTTTGAATTATAGAGTTATAATGGTTGACCTTCTTGAGTTTGGCCTATATAAGTATCAGAAATATCAATTGTCAACATAATTCTCCCAATATAATATAATGAAATTGTAAATCACATACATGTCCCCATTACTATCTATGCTAATATTTTTTTTCCTTAAATTTATTTATTTTTTTGGTAAAAGTGGGGCAAAACTCACCTGTTTCATTGAAACGGAATATATTGTCTGATCCTGAACCACCTGTACCTGTGTTAAATCAAGCAAATGTACTATTAATGCTTTAGTTCTTATTTAAAAAACAGGTTCTTTCTTTTGCAATGTTGTTTCTTTATTAGCGCCCTTTAATTAGAGTTATCGCAACCTTCTTCAGTTTGGCCTGTTAAATATCGGAAATAGCTGTCTTTGATAGAATGTTTCCCCATACAAATAATGAAATTATGGAGCACTTATTAATTACATGTCCCTCTTCTAATTTTGATGCTGGAAGCTACTCCTTTCAAATCTCTCTAGTATTCTTTTGAATGGCAACAGTATCTGATGTTTCATTTGACCATCTCTTAGGAGATAGAATGAATTTACATTTTTACTCTTTTGGGCTCCACAGGAGTGTCAGCAAGGTTCATGATGAATGGTTTGCTGATGAAGAAAATGTGCGTAAAACTGTGGGTTTATTGGAGAAGCAGATAGAAATGCCCAATAAGAGAGAGGTATTTCCTATTTTAACCATTGAATTCTTGTTGCTATTTTAAGCAGTTTTTACTTCTTTCCTTTTCTTATGAGCATTATTTTCCATTTCTGCCAGCTGACATGTGGGATATGTTTTGAAAATTATCCCCGTGATACCATGAATGCAGCTCCATGTGGCCATCCTTTTTGTTTCTCATGTTGGAGAGGTTTGAGTCTCTCTCTCTCTCTCTCTCTCCCCCCCCCCCCCCCCCCCTTTTTTTTTTTGAAGTTAATAGGCAGGGGCTGCCATATTTGTATTGAATTGAAAAATAACATATTACAGCAGTTCATACATCATAGCACCATAAAGCACAGATATGAACGAACTAAAACAGTAAAGCAGAGGGAATAAACCCGACTAACCAACTTAAAAACATTTGCCAACTGGACCCTCTCTGTCTCTCTATTTTTTTCACAAATAACTGTTAGCCTCCTTACATGCCAAGTACTTCATTGGCGTTAAAAAAATTACTGACAGGAAGATGTACTGGGTGCTATAGACCAATTCTGGCAAGTTGTTGGTCACCTTTTTGTGTGCTTGTGTGTTCTAGATCATACTAAATATGATCAGAAATAAATTAAAAAAAATGGGTTTACTAGATCCTTTTGTGAGCCATGCTGAGCTACAGTGGGATAAGGCATAAACCATTTAGGCTTACCCATTGACAGGTTACATAAGTACGGCAATAAATGATGGGCCAGGATGCTTGATGCTGAGGTGCCCCGACCCAACTTGTAGAGCAGCTGTTGGGTTTGACATGGTTAATTCATCATCTTCTGAGGAAGACAAACAGAAGTATGCACGCTATTTGCGCAGGTCTTATATCGAAGATAATAGAAAGGTGCCTCTTTTTCCTTGTAAATTTGTTGGTTCAAGATATTTGATTTATTTAGTTGCAAGACACTAGTGCTCACAATCTGTTAGATGACACTTCGGCATCTATTTTTCAAAAGAAGAAAAACACTAGTGCTCCATTTACCTAACTTCAGAGAATTACTGGCCTCTTAGCCTCTTTATCTCACAAATTGATCTGCTTTTGATGTACCTATTTATTAAATAGACAAAATGGTGCCCTGCTCCTGGATGTGAATATGCTGTGGAGTTTGTCATGGGCAGTGGAAGCTATGATGTCTGTTGCAAGTGTTCCTATAGCTTTTGCTGGAATGTAAGTCTCTATTTTCTTGTTATCCTTTCTATGGAGCCCCCCAAACCACACCCATCCACACAGGCAAATTACTTTATTAGCCCAGTTTAATCTGAATATTATTACGAAAACAGTGCACCGAGGAGGCTCATCGACCAGTGGATTGTGGAACAGTTGCAAAGTGGATCCTCAAAAACAGTGCTGAGTCAGAGAACATGAACTGGTGAGAGAAATATATTGTTTGTTATAATAAATGAAGGAATGTAATACCTTTTTTGGAGCATGCCCATTGACAAAAAAAAAATATTACTTTTCCCTAATACTGCATTGTGTCTTTATATGGCCTCTTAAACATTTAATTTGTGTCCAAGGGTATTATTTGTTCAAGTTTTGTGCCACTCGTAACTTCATGTGTTTTACCTATGTATGATATACTGTATTTTCAGGATATTGGCAAACTCAAAGCCTTGTCCCAAGTGCAAGAGACCTATTGAGAAGAACCAGGGATGCATGCATATCACCTGCACTCCTCCATGTAAATTCGAGTTCTGCTGGTATGTTTTCTCCTAAAACCTAAAAATATATATTCTATGCATTATACTTCATATTCAAATATCTTTGCTGTAGGTTGTGTCTTGGTCCCTGGACAGAACATGGGGAGAGAACCGGTGGGTTCTATGCTTGCAACCGCTATGAGGCTGCAAAACAAGAAGGAGCGGTAATGTTTGTTTTTTGACTTCCTTTTTCTGCATGGTATATATGTAAATATGTACTGAGTCACAATTGTGATGTGCTTTCAGTATGATGAATCTGAAAGGAGAAGAGAGATGGCAAAGAACTCGCTTGAGAGATACACACATTATTACGAGCGCTGGGCTGCCAATCAGTCAGTAAGTTATCGTAAAAGTTTCTCACCAGACATAACTTCTTTCTAAAGTGATTTGCAATAATTCTTTAGCTCACAGTTACATAAACTTTTTTAACATTACTAATAACCAAAGATAGAGCTCAAGGTTGCCTCTTTCTTACAACTTACAAGTCACCTAAGAATTGTAGCTTAAAATTTTTGCTCTTTACGATTACTACTTAATTGAAAAATGTTTTGCATATTACTGAATATTATTTAATTTATTTTTTAATGAGAAAAATACTTTATCCCATCTTTGACACCAAACAATTATTAATTTCTCTATTTTTTTCTTTTTTTGTATTTTCAAAATAAGGTGGACTGAAGTCCCATTCCCCAGTCATTTAATTAAAATCCAAGTTAAAAGAACAAAACATAGTAAGAACAATATGTTTGTTGAAACCAGATTGAACGAAGAAAAAATGACCAAAACAAGGCCTAGAACAAATTAGTACTTCCCGAGAGTAGTCATTCTCCCAAGCACCCTCAGTCTTCCACTATAATAATCTTCTCTAGTATTAATGTATTATGCTCTATATTTGTATAATTCATGTGTAATTTATTTTACAGTCAAGACAAAAGGCGTTGGCTGACTTACAAGCCCTCCAGAATGAGAAGGTATGCACAAAATATAAGCAAAGTTGAATTCAACAAGATTCATTTTCTGCATCAGATTTAAAGTTGACACCCTGTTGTAATATGCAAATAGTACTGTTATTCATAATTTCTTTTATGTACAGCTTGAGAAGTTGAGTGACAGACAGAGTCAACCTGAGTCACAGCTAAAGTTCATTATAGATGCTTGGTTACAGGTACATATATATTTGGAAAAATTAGCCCGCCCCCCCAAGCCCCAACACCCACCCACCCCCCGCTAGAACTATATGAGTAGATACATGCCCCTTTAGGACAGGATTTTCATATGACTTGATAGAATATTGGAATTTTTTCATCTTTTTGTCAGGGTATTTGGGTTTTATTCTCTCTGTTGCAGTGGTACATGTGACAATTGCCAAGTCCTCTTTCACAGACTAGGTTAACATATCTTTAAATGCGAGTCCTAACTTTATTTTTGGGATTTAAAACAAAATGTAGATAGTTGAATGTAGGAGGGTCTTGAAGTGGACTTATGCATATGGCTTCTACTTGCCAGAGAATGAACATGCCAAGAGGCAATTCTTTGAATATTTGCAAGGTATGTTTTCTTTATCTTTAATAGTGTTTATTGCCTCACAATATCCTGTTGTTATGTGTTTCATTTGTATGATGTTCTTTCTAGGTGAGGCCGAGTCTGGGTTGGAGCGGCTCCATCAATGTGCTGAGAAAGAGCTACAAGTATATCTTGATGCTGAGACCCCACTCAAGGATTTCAACGACTTCCGTACAAAATTAGCAGGTCTAACAAGGTTAGCAGTAATAATTACAAGAAGACATTCTGATGCACTTTATTAGTTATTGCACCTGGCATTTTGTGTGGGTTGTGTTTTATTGGGTTGGGGTACATTTGCCTATGTGTGGTTTGGGTACAGTTTGGAATCTGATTCTTTGTTGAAAGAAATGTTAAAATATATCCAAACCCCACTCCAATTTGGTTGGGAGCATTTCCAACAATAAATCAATTAATAACATTTGCTGAGTTCTGCATTCTTGTGCTGGTAAATGTTCAAGATGTTAAGGTTTATAAAATGTTTCCTTTCCCGGTTTCTCTTGCCATCTTACTTTCCAAAGATGTGAACACTACAGGTGAGAACTGTTTGTACAAAAGTTACAAACTGAATGCTAGTTTAAACGGGTTGGTTACTTGGGTCAGGTTTAAATGTCTAATCCTAATTAGACCATTTAATATTAGTCGATTTCAATTGAGCTGAAATCAGATATGAAATTAAATCCCAACACTGATCTGATTTTAACAACTGTGACAGACTTGTCATTCTGTCCAGTTCCTTGCTTTCCATCTTTAGTACTTTATCAAGGCCATGAATAGATTCTCACCATATAAATTTCTTTGTTATAAAAAATGTTCAAACAGTGTGACTCGTAACTATTTTGAGAATCTGGTGCGAGCATTGGAGACTGGGTTGAATGATGTGGGGCCCTCCAACAGCCAAGCTGGGTCCAACCAGGCAGCTTGCAGCAAGAGCACTAGTTCGAAGAGCCTCGTTACTGCAAAATCCAAATCTGGTAAAAACAGATCCAGTGGTGCCACCACCAGCTCCAGGTCCGGTTCTAGCCGTGGGATGGATGATAGCATCTGGACTTGCGATTCATGCACTTGCACAAACCCTAAAACAAACTCCCATTGCCAGGCATGTGACAGGCATAGATAAATCAGGCTAATTCTTTAATTTAATGACATATGGTCTCTATCCACTGTAGACATCAGGGATTTAAATATGTGGAAGTGAGACGGAGCTACTCTTTTGTAGTGCAGAATAGCAGGAGCTGTTTCTTGTGTTGTTTATTTGACCCACATGCCGGTTGTCGTGTTGTTGTAAGGCTGTACATGTATATAACCTTGTTGTATGTACTGTATTTCTTGATTTACCATAATTTGAAGCCACCTAAGTTATTTGGGAACATGTACTCATTGCAATTTTTGTTGTGTATTAGATTTAGATGACAAATATTGAAGAATCTTAAAGTAGCTTATTTACATACAACGCAAGTACTTTAGATATTTTCTAAGTTCAGGTTCACAGATTTTGTCAAATTGTAATATGCAATCCGATTACAACGGCTTGAAAATCCAGGTCCGCTTATAAATTAACCTAACCGGTCAAAACTTTTTGCGCATGGATTTTGTATGTTATGTGAGTTAAAACGTTATTTAGTCTTTCAATCAAATTTCAGATTCAAAAGACGGAAAATAATCAATCGTGTTTAATCTATTTTTAACTCAAAGATGCTGAAAGTATAGTAATGCATGTTTCAAATTACTCTTAATTTTCTTAAAGGATAGAATCTGGTCTGATTAACGGCCCATACACTGCTCATTTTATATTGTAATTGAGTCCGTTGTTTTGGACCTGGCTGGGCCCATCTTAAAGCCTTACGTTGGAATGGCTGCTCAATACTAAACACCCCCCGCCGCGCCCCTCTCTCAGACGGAGTGGCAGGCGTATCGTGACGTCATGCCGGATTTCAAATGCATTTATATGCATAGAGAGGAGAATACTATTGCCCAGAAACTTGCAAATTTGGATAGATCAAGTAGGATGTGTTATGTAGGATTCACTTTTTCTCTCTTCTCATCTTTCTAATGTTAAGACTATGTAGTATTTCTCTAGCTTCATGAAATGGAATAGCCTACGGGCAATTTGGCAAAAAAAAGAAGAAATATATATTGTAACGGAGGTATAATGGTATATAGATCACCACTAAGTCGCAGAAAAATATATGATACTCCTTGATTTTTCCGTGCAGCAACGCAAGATGTTTCCGAGCAAGAAACACAAGCATATTTGAGTTAATTAGCAGTATTTCTACTCACCTTCAAAATTTTGGAAGAGATTTTGAGATCTATTTGAGACCTGCACGAGAAAAAGAAATATATATCATGAAATAAACTGGACGTCTCTTGAAGGAATTACATCAACCGATACATTGGAAGTTAGTTTCTGAGTGGTAAAAGATCCACGACAGTAAATGCAGATTTTCTTTTTTCCATGCCCGTCTCAGATTTTATAAGAAAACATGACAATATTTTTTTAAGTTTGTGAAATGGGCTAGGAGCCTAGGATCCCTTGTGATATATAGTAATATTGTGTCCAAAGTTTCAACGTGTTTGGAAGTGTTATTTAAAAATATGCATTCAGATAAATCTATTTAAATTTGAGTGACTTTGATCCATCGTTATTTCAAAAATGAAAAAAAGAGCCAGTTATCTATATTGTTTACTTTAGTGAGCACACTAATCTGGATTAGTGGAAACAGATAAGTCTTGTAGATATATAATATATAACATGGCCAACATGCAATATACATTTCTTTTTTCAGCAGCAACTTGCACAAACTAAAGTATTTAGGAGCACTACTAGCAACAGTGGCAGGGGGGGCATGAGGCCATTAAAATATCCAACAGTGTTGCATATACAAAGATCAGGCCAGAATTACAGAAACCACTTTCCAATAACATGTGGCCAGGAACATATAAAGTCTAATATATATATATATATATATATATATATATATATATATATATATATATATATATATATTATATATATATAATATATGAACAACATGAAATATACATTTCTTTTGAGCTGCAAGTTGCACAACTAAAGTGTGGACATGAGGCAATTACAAAATCCAATAGTCTTGCCTAAAATAATTAAAATTAGGCTAACATTATAAAAAATACTTTCTAATCACATGTACCTCAAGAAAGTGATATGTTCACTAACAAAAACTTTCTTTTTTATCAAATCAGGGAAATGCTGTTGACAATCTTGGCGCCTCTCCCTTTTGCTATGTATAGCCCCATATGATGCATCAGCTCCTAGAATGGAAGCACAAAACTTATATTTTACAAAAATTATACTGGCTGGCCATTAGCTTATCAGTCACTTCTTAACCTTTAGTTAGCTCCTAACGAGACAAGCTCTCTATAATGTCTGAGAAAGCTAGAACAATACGAACTCACCATCCCTGTTTATGCACACAAATACTATACAAAGTGATAGTACCTTGGGTTGTCAAGCATTTGTTTATCCAACTTAAAAGTGAATGGTAACAGGCTGTGCAGGTATCCGAATAACCTGGGCCAAGTTAGATATACTCAATTTGGCACATCATCACTGATCTGGTATGACAGTGAGGTCCATACCACCGCACGAACACACTGGGACTGCGAACGAGTACATTACCTGATTTAACTGAACACAAGCCGCCGCCGCTCCCCCCCCCCCCCCCCCCCCAAAAAAAAAACCCCAAAAAAGAAAAAGAAAACAAAGAAAAAGAAAACACTAGGCACATAAATGCATACAGTAGAAAAAGATAGTGTTAAGACCTGGGGATGAGACAGAGCGCCTTTGATATTACGAGCTACATGAACTGGCAGGTCGTATGTGGCACATCCTTCAGAATAAATCACAACATCTTCTAGTGGTGGGACCCGGTCTATATTCCGAGCTGATAAAGCAGAAGAAGCAAAATCTAACACGCAAATATCAGTGCATATTCCAAGCACCAGAGCCTACACATACAAGGTCTATATTAGAAGCTCATTACGACACCTGCTATTTTTGGTCTGTTGGAACAAATACCCCGCTTCTAAAGATGAACAAGCTCAAATCAAATACATTGAACTATTCTAAATGGCATCTAACCTTATACTGGGGTAATGATGGAGTAGTATTTTGCTTAATCTTGAAAAATTGTGGGTATTATGCCATAACTCTCTGATTTCGTTCCAAAGCTCAAATTGAGTACAACACAGCCAAAAAAACTTTTAATAATTGCAAATATGTGAAATACTTGGAAGAGACTATATTGACAAGATATGGTAGAGCAATAATTTGCACAAGATTTAATCTTGGTTTTAACATTATTTATAGCGACCACAAAAATTAGGTCCTAATTGCAAGTACGAGAATTGTGGGCGAAATTTGCTAAGATGGTAAATACAGGGCTTAATTTGAATAAAGTCCTCTCACCTAGAGACAAGATTCTTATTCTCAAAAATAGTGCAATGCACTTGAAATTTAGATGCTTACAGTTTTGATTTGAAATTTGCTGACCCAATCAGCAAAGGCATTAGATCCGTCCTTCTCAGTGCAGAAAACAAAGCCATCGATGCAATGTTTTCTTTTTAGTGTTGCATTTGGATCCTTCTCCAACCACTCTAGAGCTGCATATATGAAGATAATCCCACGTAATATATGTGAAGTTTAACTTGTTTCATATAAAACATGAATATTTACTTATATGCTGGCAAAAGTACTGACAATTTAACTATGCTTGTCAATTTTTCATAACTAATGCTGCTATGAGTTTTGTTTACTATCCAGGATTTCACAGAGCTTGGGTATCCAGACCAAAGCATTTTAATTCTCAATTGTGCCACACTTGGCACCAATGCAACCATGATTCGGTGCCAAATACAATCTGTTCTACTTTGTTTTGCTGTTGTTGGTTGTGGCGGTGTTGTGGGGTGGAGGGTGTGTGTGTGTGTGAGAGAGAGAGAGAGAGAGAGAGAGAGAGAGAGAGAGGTACAGGGAGAGAAACAGGCACTTGGCAGCTGCTACCAGGTATTTCAACAGAAGGAAAACAAAAAAAAAACAGAGAGAGTCCAGACCAGGAACCAGGTTCTCTTCTCCCGACCCGATGATACAGTGAGGTGGGTATGGAGGTTCAGGTTTGTCAGGAAAATGTGTATCCAGAAAAACAAAAATCGGCCATCCCTTGTCAGAGAAAAACTTGGCGAGCTTATCAGACTCTTGTATCATTTTCTCTATCTGTTTGTTAGGCTGAGTTGGAGCCTACAATCAATCAACCACACAAAAAGAAGTCCATATCTTAACAAGTATTTACTAGAACAGAAATTACTCAGCATTTGAAGAAATTTAATGGATAAACATTTCTCCAAAGCCAATTTGTATCATTTTCTCTAATTAATAGTGGTCACAAAACAAGCACAGATCAGTGCTCAAGTAACAACTACATGCAATAAGTTATAAATGACACAAAGATGATTCAATTGTTCTTTGATTAATACAACAGATGTAAAAGAAAACAATATATATATATATATATATGTATATATATAACAAAATAGAATTCTCTATACATGCCCGTAAATTCACACCTGCAACAACCCCAATCATCAAGAATTGCCAGGAAAAACAATGGAAGAATTGAAAGAATAGAGTCAGAATGTGGCGAGAATTACGAGATTGCCAGCGCCGACGGTGCAGAAGCCGTTGACTTCGTCAATGAGCACGAGGCCGACGGGTCGACCCGCCTCGACCTCGCGAGTCAATACCAGCTCTGGATCCCACTCCAATGGTATCTCCGATTTGACCACATCCACCACCACCTCATTTCTATTCTCCGATTCCATTTTCACTCCTCTCTCTCTCTCTCTCCTCCTCTCTGTAGCGGAGAAGGGGCAGTCGTATTTGTCGTCGCTCGTAGGAGATCAAGAAGTCAAAGAAAGAAAGATATGTATTGTATGATTTCAATTTTCAAACCATACTTTTGATTGGGACTCCACATCCGCCGCTGCCATGGAATGATGAAAGTGATTGCAGCGGCGTGTTATAGTTATACTAGACCGTTTGATCAAGATCAGACGGTTCATATCAGACACGATGGTTTTATTCGATTGGATTACTGAAATAAGCGGTAGTAACAAGTACTTGTTTGGTGGCGGCCTATCCGAATTGGCGAAAAGATATGCAATAGTTGATATATGACATATGAAAAAGAATAATTAACGGAAATATTTATATTAAAAAAATAATATTATTGATATATATTAGTAATCCACGTTGATTTTATTATTCATGTAAAATAAATTATTATTTGTATTAATAATTTTATTATGTAATTTATTTTCAATCGTATTTTTATGATTCAACTCAAATATTATTAATTGTTATCAATAAAATTGTTAATCCTGAAGCTCTTATCTATTCCATATTCATGATTAGTTATGATGATAGAGAGATTTTTTTTTGTATGTAATTACGTAGAGATTTCATAACATGTGATCTCAACTGTTGTTTCGAGTTCCGCACATGAAATGATGTGAATTTTGAGATAATATGTTTTGAGTTCATGTATGATTCATAATAAATGGTTGAGATAAATATGTCATAATTTTATAATAGAAATTTTATGATAAAAAATGTAAATTCATTAGCCATTAACTTGGTATAATTTGAATCAACTATCAATCTTATTAGAATTCAATTTCATTTGTCTCATAACAAGGTGTATGTTTGAATTTAAGAAACAAAAAGTTTACATCATAAACAAAATACATAATCAATGCACACATGCATCAACTATTTATTTCAAGCTGTTGAATTTTAAGTTATGTGATATACGGTAAAACATACATAAAAATTCATCATTTTTATCGACATAATAGACAGATAATACATATCAATCATATCTATAATGTTGTATTTTAAATTTAAATTTTATTTATGAAAATCGTTAAGATAAATCATTGTCAAATGATCTCTCTTTTTATTTGTAATGTCAAATCTTAATCTATCAGATATCATAATTTTTTTAAATTAAAATTATTACTAAATCCATATTCAAATTCAAGATCCAAATATCGAACACAATTATAAGAACATTGTTTGATATGAGAAGAAATATACCGATTGAAAAATGTGCTGAATCTAGTAATGGTGGTATCCGCCTAATATTTTGTATGTAGTTATGTACTATTAATTCAAGAATAAAACTTGATATATTATATTTATAGTTTACTCAATTTATATTAACGAATATTTTCAAAACCAAAAACTATATCTTAATCCAACTCAAAACTCCTATGTAATACTCGGCTATTAGATCATCTTCATATTAATTGCAAAACAATTACAAGTGCTTAGATAGTAATTGCAAATTTTTTTATTAAATAATTTAGAATAATTTTTAATTTTGCAACCTTGTTTTACTTTGATCTAAATACAAATTAATATATTCAATGAATCTTACAAAATAAAAATTAGAATGAATTGTAGATATGTAAATAATTTAAAATTGATTGAGGATTAATTACCGAAATTATTGATGCAATAAATGTTATATTTTGCTGTTACAGCCTTACAGGATAAAAACACTCTAATAATACTAAAATAGTAAAGACAACTGATAATTACATCCCTTATTTACATCATAGATGTATTTATATTTCTTTCCGAAAATATTTATATCTAATAATAAAAGTATTTATACCTTACATTATTAAAATTAAAGTTAAGTTAGTTATATTTATACTCATGTAACAAAATTTTTAATTTTAATTTTTTTTATAATTATTTAGAAAGAAAAAATGATAAATATTTTATATACTAATTATAAATATTTATATATTTTTTATATGTAAATAAAAAATATAAGAGGCAATTAAAAGGATGATGATGCAATTAGGTCGGCCCTTGGACCCGAGCCCGAACAACCCCTGTATACGCTTGGTCTAAGATCGTTCTTTTTGGACCCCTAACATACCTCTATATTGTGGGCCCAGTGAAGGGTCATGTCTCCATCGAACTATTCAATGGACCAGGCGTAGCGAGAAATGAATCTTGATCCTACAAATTCGCCGCCTCACTAAGCTAGCTCTCTCTCTCTCTCCCGCGTCAAACACCAAGCAAGCTAATATAGGTCGGTTGTTTGTTTCCCAAAAATCAAATTCATTCGCTGATCTAATTAGATCCTGATCGGTATATCAATTATTGCTAGGAGATTCTTCTCCAACGAAATCAGCACGAGATCAAAGGTCCGATCCTTAATCTGTAACTGTTTTATGGAACGAATTTGTATCATCTGGATCCTTGATTTTGAATTTCGCTGATTTCGCGCGAAGTCATGTTGAATTAAGCTGAAATTTCTTGTTCTTGTCTTATGTATTCTTTGCTAGTGAGCTGTTGTCTGATCAGAAGTAATGATAAGGTACTATACTTTCATCTCATTAATTTGCAATTTGTTTCTATCATGCTGCGCAAAAAGCAAAATTTACTCTTTTTTAGTGTTTAATCCCCTGCATCTTTTTGACAATCTCTTCAATTTTGTTACGTTTGTGAATGTAGGAGCGAAAAGGAGGATCCGGATGTACCTACATCTGTGGAACTTGAAAAACTTTCAGATATTGAAGATGCTGAGGTATGTATTTCTCAGATATGCCACCTTTTTTTCAATAATCATAAATTTAATAGATTTGAATAAGATGTATCTATCTGGCATGCAGCTCAATAAATACATTCTTAGTGCTAAAGAGAGGAGATTCAAAACAGCATTGTGGAAGCTAATAAACCGAGACTATCTCGAGGTGATTATTTTCATGATTTCATCACCATTATTAATTCTTCCTTTTGTACAGCTTTGTTAAATTTATGCATAGATTTTTGTCTTATTATTAGATTTTGCTAAACTCTAGCTTTTAAGGTAGCGACCGCTGCATCAGAACAAACGAAAGCTTCTGTATCTCAAGATAAACCTGGCAAGGTAATTAATTAATCTGGATGAATCCTTTGCTCAAGACAATTGACAGCATTATTCAGCTCTGGTTACTCTTTTCTTTCTCAATTGTTCGAATCAAGTAACCTGGTTTTTCGAATTTAGGAGAAGAAAAGGAAAAGAAACCAAGATGGTAACAGATCACATCAAGATGAAGCTCTATCTAATAAGGTATTTGATTCAATATTGCAGCTTTATCAAGAGTTATTTCCGACATGCTTAAGATATAATTTTGTTTAAATCTTTTAGTTGTAAGACAAATGTAGGATGTACACTGAAGGATCAAAATCAGGAAGTTAAGACTTCTAAGGACCAAAATGGAAAATATCTGATATTTTAGGGAACATCTGTAAAAATGCACTCATCAACATTCAACAGTGGCTAACTTACTTTTTCTTGTTAAGGCTGTAGAGCAAGATGCAAAGAAAAAGAAGGTCGAATCAAGTGTCGGTGTCGCCAATGATCCTGACATAATTCATGATGCAATCGAGACTTGGACTGGGGAAGAGATTGATGAGTACACATTCAATGATGATGAAGAGTAGCTTAGTTTACATAAAACAAAATTCTTTTTTTGAGCTGCAACTCTTTGAATTGCTTTTGCCTCTTAAGCCAGCTCTTTTTGTAGGAACTAGGAACAATTGATGAGCTTATATAGCCACTGACACCTTTTGTCTCACCATACAAATGTAATTTAGCTTAGCGAAGTTACATGAAATATAAAGAGAAAAAAAAAGTTTCAATATTTAAGGCTATGTATTGAATGAAGGCATGGAGAATACTATAAATTAATCCATCAAGTACATTAACAAGTTATATATGGTTACTAGTCCAGATTCAAATTAAACAAAAGCACCATCTGTGCTTTGGAGATAGAACACATAAGCATATCATACAAATTTTAATATAATACACGCTTTAGGATAAGAAATATCAAACACATCAGCAGTTCATACACCACCATATCAGTTGGTACCAGTGAAGTTCTTGAGCTCAAGCTCAAGCTTGAAATCCTGAAAAGCTGATTCTGACTCATCTAGTAGACAGTCCAGCTTATTTTCATCACATCTCCTTTTATCTGTAAGGAAAAATGTTACTGGACTCAAATGTCAAAATACAAGGGGGTGTGCTCGTTTGTAAAGAAGTAATAACATTTCTAAAATGTATAAAGGATACCTGATGACAAGCAAATCATGACCAATTTAATCCCAAGTTATTCACATGAACTCAATTAATCATTTCATAACTACTTTACAGGTCATTAGTCATTACCCAAATGTTCAAATCAGGTTACGCAGAAAAAGCGACAATTAGAGGTAGGTGCAACTGGGCAAGTTTTTCTACATCTTATTTATCTTGAATTAGCTAATCCTAAATTTATTAGTTACAAAAAGAAATAATAGAAAAGAATAAGACAATTGATGACCTGATCTTGAGGAAAGGATTTCTGGTTCAAATTCCAGTTTTAGTCCACAGTCACCAACTCCGTCCTAAAAAGAAATGAATTCAAATTAATGCCAACCAAAATTAAAAAAAAAAAATCTGCATGTGGATAGTGTGAAGCAAGAAAAATGCAATGTTATTAGGTAGACAGTAATAACCTCAAGTATTTACGGTTTAAATAGCGATTAAATTTAATGATTGCAATAGTGCAACATTAGATGCTAATTACATCAGTGTGTGAGTTTTTCAACCGAAGCAATTAGATAACTGCAGTGTGAGCTATAAAATCTTGCATACCTTTCTAGGTGACACAAGGTCAAACATGTCATTTCCCCATTCATGCATAGATGACATCCCCATTGCAACCTCTTCTTTGACACCTAAAATAAAGAAAAGAGGAAGTAACTATCACCTGTTGCTTGATAGACTCAATCAAGTTTTCTAAAATAAGAGGAACACAAAATGTGTTTTTTTTTTCTCTTTTTATTTTCTTCTCTCTCCTGAGGAAATAATGAGCATGTACACTACCAGTCCCACCTACCCAGCAAATGTAAAGGAAAAAGCAAAATGCTAGAGAAATAATGAGAAAGTATCTCTCTCATCTCGAGCCTGAACCAGCAATGCCTATGACTTATTGTAATGAACCAAATTTATCAGGGTTTTCATGTTACAGTTTAGGGCTTTACAATTGGAGAACCTCTATGTGGTTACGAGAGTTAAGGATTCTCGTATCAATAAATTCAGGACTTTAGGGTTAAGACTTACGTTTCTCCATGCAATCCCTTTCCAGCTTTTGAATGTCATTTCCAGTGAAATACATGTGCTCAGTGCCTTCTTGGGCCCACTCCTGGCACTTCTTGATCTGCTCCTCTGTCATACTATTACTCTTTTGGGTGCTCTTGGTACTTTTGCTGGATTTTGGTACACCAGATAGATCTTTCCTGATTCTGGTAGAGATAAGAGGCTTGTTGATATTGGAGAGATCTCCTAAAGCTTTCCTTTCATTTTTTAGCCTCTCTCCAGCTTTTCCTCAAAATGAAGATAGTAATAATAATAATAAGAACTGCGCTCTCTTCATGATGAGTTTGTATTTTAAGAGAATCAGTAATATTTTGGTGCTGTACCTAAAGTTTTCTTTACAGTGTTTGTCAGCTTCGAGAGTTCAGGCTTCGACTTGTTGCATACTTTTCCTGAAATAGCAAAGAATCATTTCATGACTACTTTATACAAAGCCAATTACCCAAAATCCCAAATCTTTTCTCCAATACTTGTGATACTTCAAATTAGGTTATGCAGGAAAAGAGCCCAGTAGAGATAGGGGCACATTTGTCAACATCTAGTTTTATCTTGAATTAGCAAATCATGAAGAGATATTTATTGCTAAAAAACAGAAACATTGAAAAGATGGCACATGAATACATGATAAAGACAATAAATGAAGAGAAAGACGGAGGGTGACCTGATTTCGAGGAAAGGATTTCAGGTTCAAATTCCAGTTTCAGTCCACTATCACCAACTCCATCCTAAAAAGAAATGGATTTAAAGTAATGCCAACTAGAACAAAAAAAAAATAATCTTCATGCAGTGTGAAGCAAGGCAAATGAATATGTCCTCATTCATATCCACAAGTAATTAATTACATTTTAAATAGGACAGTATGATCATTATATATGCTAATTACATTAATGGTGCAAAATTTTCAACCAAAGCAAGTAGATGACTGCAGTAAGACATGAGCTATAAATTCTTGCATACCTTCCTAGGTGACACAAGGTCAAACATGTCATTTCCCCATCCATGCATAGATGACATTCCCATTGCAACCTCTTCCTTCACACCTGAAAAAAGAGAAGAGAACAGAAACTGTGCTATTTAATTTCATTCTGGATTTGGAAAATGTAAAGTGAAAACAGAATTTTAGCATATGAATAAGAAATGGACAATTAACTGTCTCACTCATTTCTAGCTGGTACCAGCCATCACCTATGTAATTGACCAGTTATATCAGGGTTTTAGTGTCAGGGTTTAGGGCTTAGCGATTGGGACCTTAATATGGTTATTAGGGTTTAAGGATTCTAACAGCATAAGAATTTTAGAACTTTAGGGTTAAAGACTTGCGTTTCTCCATGCAATCCGTTTCCAGCGTTTGAATGTCATTTCCCGTGAAATGCATGTGCTCAATGCCTTCTTGGGCCCACTCCTGGCATTTCTTTATCTGATCCTTCGTCAGAATATCACTCTTTTGTGTGCTCTTTGTATTTTCGCTGGATTTTGTTGCACTAGAGAGATCTTTCCTGACTCTGGTAGAGAGTAAAGGCTTGCCGACATTGGAGAGATCTCCTAAAGCTTTCCTTTCAGTGGTTGGCCTCTCTCCAGTTTTTCCTTAAAACAGAATAATATAATAAGCTGAAGTTTATTTCCTTTTGGGTTTGTAATTTATGAGAATTTGTAATGTTTCGATTGTGTACCTAAAGGTTTCTTCGCAGTTTTTGTCAGTTTCGGGAGTTCAGGCTTCAACTCATTGCCTACTTTCCCTGAAATAGCAAAGGATATTAAGTACTTTTATTTTGGTTATTCACAGAGTTCAGAAATATACCGATCCGTCTGGTACTGGTACTGGTACCTGTAACAGTAGGAATTACTGCTACACTTCCCTGGTAACTTATTTGTTTCTGAATTAAAGAACTTGTACCTCTGTGAATTAATAAATTCTCATTTTGGGCTGCTTGACTTAAGGTAGCCATCATGAATTATTACACCTGCAACAATTGGATGAGAGAGATTTTGTGAAGCGTACTGTATGAAATTACATAAAACATAAAATTTCCACAAGGTTTGTGATCAGGGTTGACCACAAAAGAGAATCAGTAACAGCTTAATCCCCTAAGAGCCGCTGCTTTTTGTATTGAAATTAAAGAGGAAATTTCTCAAACAATAGAAAAGAAAAGAAAATAGAAAAGATGATAGACTGAGAGTAACAACTTCAATTCAAGGATCAAGAAATAAAGAAAAGCGAAGAAGAGTGTGTACCTGGAGTAACTCGATCAGAGAAATCTATGAGAAAAGTATACTCGATAACTTGTAGACAAAAATCGAGAGCTTCCCTATGGATTGATTTTCAAGAGGGAATGAAGGAAGAATTCGATTAGAAAAAAGAGAGGATCGAAAAATGAAAATGCAAAAGAGAAACGAAGGAAAGCGGTGTCTAAAACGGTAATATTTTGAGACTTTTTTTTGGATGAGCGCAGACCACGGTCGGTGCACGAAACAAGAGAAGAGTCTTTCTGACAAATCCTCGTGTTACTGTTGGTGTTGCAAGAACCGATCCTATGGACTCCACTGATATTCAAAGTTCAAACGTTCAAATCGAAAGAGCGTCTCGAATTAATTAAAATTACGTGGGTCCCATCCGTCAGTCATTTGTAAAAGAATAAGTCCTGTGCAATGAATAAATGTATTTGCATCTATAAAAATTCACTCGAATTTGAATAAATTTGAATAGTTACACGTGTACAAATATTAATTAAATATTAAAACGAACAAAATACGTATTAACTATTAAGTATAATTTGAAAGTGATGCTCCATAAGAGTAATTGAACTTCGAGGCTTCTAAGATATGTCACATTATCTATTTTAATAATTTTTTTTCATTTATATCAATCTGATGAATTTTATATTGTACACATCTATCCATATTAAAAGATGTGTGTTTGATACATCTGAGTTGCAATTTAATTTTTATATGAATCTCTCTTTAATGTTCCTCTCTAAAAAAAATATTTTGTGACTAATTGTATTTTAATCATTATATATATTTATAATTTTTCGAAAAAAGAATTATCTTAGTCCAAAATTTATTTCATAAAATTATCTTTAGTTAAATTTTTTTTCAATAAATATTTTTTTCGGATGAAATTTGGAAACAACTCTAAAAAAAATAAACCTTACATAATAAAATGATAATAAAATAAAGAACCAGATGGATCACGATTTGTGATTCATGATGTAGTGACTTAAAGATGAAGCAAACAGTGCGGACATAAGTGCTCAAATAAATGATACGGTTGATGCAGTAATTCTAGATGCTGATCCTAGCCAAGGGCGCTCGCAGTTTCTTCAACGATGTCTCTCGCTGGCCTCAAATGGACTGGCTTGACTAGCGCACGTTTGTGTATACATGCGCTATGCGTGTCGGAACGAAGCTATCCGACAAAGCACACCGTATTGTTCCCATTTATTCGCAAGTAATTATTATTATTATATCTTTTTTTGTGCACAGTTGACTGTAAATTAGAGGATAATTTCCCGAAAGTGCAAAAACCACACGCGACTCCGATATCAAAATAATATGGCCATAAGTATTCGACCTGTATTATTTAATTGAATCGCGAATTAGATTACATGAAAGTGCAAAGCCACACACGAGGATAACAAAAATAATAAGGGATCCTTTTGCAACGGTATTTTAGTCTATATATATATATATTATGATTAACAATCATTAATATATAATTGAATAAGTTATTATTTATTTTACAATTTTATTATTCAAATTAAAGTTATTATAATTGAAATAAATATGCTTGAATACAATATATCAGATGCAAAGTTTCATAAAGAAAGAGGACATCTACAGTACCTTTAATATTTTGAAATAAATATGAGATAAAATTATCTAATTTCAAATGTTCATAAATAATTTTTTTTATTCAGCTTCAAACTTACAACGTCTCACATGTAAAACATTAATTTTATCATTAGATTGAATGTTTATTTTTAAACATATATTTTTAAGAGCTAAAGAACTTATACCATAATTTTATCATAAAGCCAGCATTTCAGTCTCCCAAACTTCAATTATTATAAGAAACTTAAAATTAACTTAGTTATAGCAATACATGAAAGAATTGAGTCATTAAGACCCCCACGTTTTTATTAATTACACGTTTAAGAATTTCTCTAATAACTTCAGGTTATGTTTGGATCAATTCCATCTTTTGTGAATGAATGAGAATTTGAACTCAATGAAAAATTATCTCAAAACCCCATTTGGTAACATTTTTTGTTTGAGTTGGATTTGAAATTAAAACTCATGTAAGTTTCCATCCCTTTGTTATTTGGTGGGAAAAAAAAATGAGCTCAGACCAAAATTTTTTCCCCAAATGTCTCTCTTGCTTTCACTCTTTTTATTTATTTATTATGTTGTGATATGATTATTTTTTTTCCTCTTTTTTATTTAACCTTTCACTTACTTATAACATGATTAGTTATCAAAGAATACTCTTCAATATTTTTAAAATTTAAATAAAGAAGTAAAAGTTTAATTATTAATATTATATAAAAGGTGTAATAAATAAATAAAATGACATTGATGCATATAAAATCAATGAAGATAGTTAATATATCTAAATGCATTGTTAACTAATAGTTATTGTACCTAAATAATATTAGCAAATATTAATAAAAAATTACATTAACATCAAACATTTTAATAAGAAAAATATAATTATTTACAATAATTCTCACGATACAACTGAACAATCATTATGTATGTTTTCATAATTATTTTCACAAGCATAAGTTCTCATAAAATGATTTATGGATTCTCGTACCCATAAAATCTCATTCCGATTATTCTTATGATAACCGAATACGTTCTCAAAGTAAAAAAAAAAAATCAAGTTACAAATAGAAGAGTTAGGAGGGATGTAACTGTATAAAGTACAATTAGAAAATCAATCTTCTCAAAATTACACGTACGCTCGTGATCACCTACTCCCAACGGCATCTTCACATCACCCACTCGTACTTACACGCGCTCCCTCCCATTTTCAACATACCGGATAGATCCATTACTTATACAAGCTATGACATCGTCGTCAATAACTAAGACCGGACAAGTCCAGTTTCTAATAATGGAGAAAAATAATGCTCAAAAAGAAATCCGAGTAATGACGAAGTCGTGTGCGTAGCCTAGCAAAAGGGGAGCAGCATAGAAGCTTCTCTCAGTTGTCCTCTCCTGTCCCCACCGACCACAAAAATAAAAAGTCAAACTTTGTAAATGGGAAATTTTTGACTTCGGATAGATAGTCAATCGCTAATTTTAGGGGTTAGAAAGAAGTTCGACAAAATCCGAGAATGCGTCTCGTCTAGGGTTTCGCTTTCTTGTGGGGTTTGCCTATATAATTTCGATCGCTCAAGCTTCGAAATCGAATGAATATCCTTTCTGATTGTACCCGAGAAAAGACGTCTAGATTTGTTCTTCAGCTACAGTACGTGTTTTTGCGATTCGCCGATTCCTATTTCGATTTCAATTTCTCGATTTAGTTTGGAGGATATTGCGTGGGATACCTGCTAATTAACCTGATTGCTCCTCTTTCTCAGAATTCTTTGTTTGGGGGTGGATGCGTTAACCTGTGTTGAGATTATGTAATCGCCTAACAGATGATATTTGTTCTGAAATTTTGTTACCGTTTTGTTACTTTTTTTTTTTCAGTTTTAGCAATTTATTTAAGGATGAGAACACCAGCAATCCTTTTCCAGTGCTTTCCTGCATTAATGCCCCATGAGAGAACCAGTAGTTCTGTCTCTATTGTTCCAGAAAGAGATCTCAACATACCTTCACCAGCTGTTGAAATTCTCCCTCCAAAGGTAACTTTTAGTTGTGCAAATGTTGAAACTTCTTTTTTATTTTCTCTTATTCACCTTGTTTTTTTACCAGGGTTGTTTTAATTTACAAATTTCTCTGTTACAGAATACTCAGCAGCACAAGAATGCTGGAGAGAGGGTTGATGTGCAAGCTCTCAATAGTTTGAAGGTATTTGATTTGTTAAATAAGAACCTACTGTTTGGCCAATGTAAAATTCTATATTGTGATATGAGGCCTATGTCATTGATGTGTTTTATCATTTTTATATATTTTTCCAGGGAAGAGTAAGTGTGACAGATTTGATTGGTTTTATAAGTTCCGACATGTTACCATCAAAGACAGGAGGTACTTCAATTTTTTCTACTTTTTCTTTTTAATAAATATGCAAAATTGCAAATAAATGATACAAATCTATGTTTCAAATTGTTTCAGGAAATCTGAGATACTGGGAAAATTCAATTAACCTTGTAAATGTTCTAAAAAATGAGATTCGTGACGGCCAGCTTAGTTTCAGGGGCAAAAAGGTTCTTGAGGTATGTTATCTCCTTTTTTTGTTCTCTTAATATTTCTTGTCATTTTATATGACATCAGGAAATTACGAGCCTCTTTACATATTCGTTAAAGTTATTTCTTTATATACTTGCTGTTTTGCCTCAATTAAGTAAAAAAATTCTTACGCCTTTTTTTAATTACTTAATGTAGCTGAGTTGCAGGTCTGGTTTAGCTGGAATTTTTGCTTGTCTTAAGGTACTTTACATTATAGATTATACAAGGGTTTCTAAATAACATCTTTTTACTATTGAATTGTATATGCTAAGGCACAATAAATTAATTGCAGGGTGCCTCTACAGTGCATTTCCATGACCAAAATGCAGAAACCCTGCGATGCCGAACCATCCCAAATGTACTCACCAACCTCGAAGAGGCACGAGACATGCAGATCCGGCCATCAGAGAGCCCCATGACCCCCTCCCGCCGGGTGTCAAATCCTGATGTGCACTTCTATGCCGGCGATTGGGATGAGCTCCACACCGTCCTTTCCTTGGTAAACTCACAGGAAGGCTTGGGCACAGGATTTAACTTCTCGGAGGAGGATTTGTCGGTTTATGATGGGTGTAGTAGTCAAGATGGCAGTGCAGTTGAATGTGGCACTGCCAGGAGGAGGTCAAGAAAATTATCGGGGAGTCGTGCATGGGAGAGGGGGAGTGAGATTGATCAAGGGGACAGCGGTTATGACTTGGTGCTGATTTCTGATTTGCCGTACTCAGTTACATCTCTGAGAAAGCTTTACGCAATTTTAACAAAGGTTCGTTTCTGCTGATACTGGTATCTGATATGTTTGGTTGCTTTTCAATGAAATGCCCCAAAATAGGTGCAGCACCGGAAATGACATTATTTTGTGTTATTAGGAAATATAGTGTGAACTTGGTACCATTCATTTCTGGTACCTGGAACTAAAAATCTTAAATCTTGTTTCAGTCCCAAGAAAATTTTAGTTTTGTACCAATACTATATCAAGTACTATATGTTGGTTTGAAGGAGTTGTAACCTGGTACTAGCTCATGCATACCAGTATTTAAGTGGTACTATAAAATATTTGACTTCAATCATCTGTAATGAGTTTTGTAATTTCAAACATGTTGCAGTGCCTTAGACCACCTTACGGGGTTGTTTACTTTGCCGCAAAAAAGAACTTGGTTGGGTCCAACAGTGGGGCCCGGCAGATGAAAGCCCTTTTAGATGAAGACGGTATTCTAGGGGCCCACTTGGTCTGTGAACAGTCAGATAGGGAGATTTGGAAAATCTTTTTCAAGTGAAGAGAAGCATGAAAAGATATAGAATTACTGCAGAAGCATTTCATTTGTTTATTTTTTCTTCGTCTTATAAATGTGTAAAACACTAGCATTTCATTTCATTCTTTTTCATTATAGATAGATAGATAGAATATCGGCAATGCCCAATTA
Source organism: x Bolboschoenoplectus mariqueter (assembly GCA_037678475.1). Lineage (NCBI taxonomy): Eukaryota > Viridiplantae > Streptophyta > Magnoliopsida > Poales > Cyperaceae > x Bolboschoenoplectus > x Bolboschoenoplectus mariqueter. The sequence goes on from CM075273.1 coordinate 2,034,751, forward strand.
ACAGGTGTTCAGTATAATTTGTATGTGATTTTTTATATTTTTTTCCTATAATGGTTTTGAGTAAGAAGGTTGTAATTGTTCCCTTCAACTTCAAGCTATTTGTAACGATCACAATTCCAGACTTTGACTACTATAAAAATATGGATAGAGAAGTAAAATTTGTTTAGATAAGAGAATTGAGTTGGAGACATCTGTTTTGGATTTTATTGCTCTTTAATAATTTATTCTGCCGGATAACTTTGTTGTCCACGTAATTATCATTTGACCTTTGTTGTCCACGTAATTATCCCAAGTTTAACTAGACAATTTTAATTTGCAAACATATATATAGCACGTGAATCACAATGTGTTCATACTCTTTTATAATTTTTACACGAGAAAATATCTGCTTCCTCCAAATATCATCTCTTAGATCTATCTCGTATGAATTTTTTATTTCGGTTGGTCCATATGATTTTTTTTTTATTTTTTGAAAATTTTTGTTTTCAAATTAATTTCGTTATTTAATTATATAAATACTTAAATATTATATGTGACTTGTCTTTCATATATTTTTATTTTCTGAGATTCTTTTTCTCTCTCTTCTCCTGAGGTTTTTTGTTTTTCCAAGACTCTTGTTTAATCTCTTTCTCTTTCCTCTTTTTTGCCACTGTTACTTTTTTCTCATGTGATTTTATTTTTCGAAATTCTTTCTCTCTTTTCTCTCTTATTTTTTTTTCTTAACGATTTATCTAAATATCTAAGTCTCATATATAAACATCTGAATACAAAATCACATGCGTGTGTAAAAAAGAAGCATAATAAAATACAGACAACTGTTTAAAATATATAAACACTTGAGTTAGATATATAAATATCTGAGCACATAATATAAATACTTAAACTCGTTAAACTTACGTGAGAGTACATAAACATAATTTTTTGTTAAAAATAAAAAAGTTAGTATGTATTTTTTTTTGGAAAAAAGAAAAATTAAAGGAACTTTTTGAGAAATTTGATTTGGGGGTATTATTACGCTTCCTTTTTACACATGCATTGAAAGATCAGATCAAAGGCATGCGGTCCACTTTAGAGTGCTATGAATATGGACTGTGCTTAGTTTTCATTGAACAGTAATTTTTGGTACCTTTGCCCATCTCTGAATTTCCTTTTAATCTCCCCACTTGGAGTAAAGAGCTCTTATAAATTTTAAATTTGGTTCGACAAGATACTACTAGCCCATTGGATCATCGTGTTGCGCTGATCATGGCCGAGCCCATTTGACGCTATTAGTATTTCGAGGTCCCCACCATTGTCATGGATAACCATGAAATTTCCGACAAATAATGTTTCTCCGAAGGTCAAAGTCGTAACTGACTTGTAATGTGCTTTCTTTCCTTTCGGAGTTCATAGCAATATACTGTCATGTCATGTGGGCCCCAGTTATCAGTCAAGACTCAAGACTTCCCTTATTCCTAGGAATTGCCAAAAAGGCAAAAGCTCAGTCCGTCTCGCTCGCGCTCTCGCTCTCTCTCTCTCTGAGGAAGTAAGAGAGCGTTTCGTAGCGCGCAATCTTCTCTCGCTCTCTCTTCAACTCCAATCGACCTAGATATTTGTTTTAGTGTGAATATCCCTCATAAGAGTTTATTTCTGTCGTAGCTTTCTAACGCTTCTTCAATTCAACGATCCTGATTTCGAATTGGTAGAACTGGAAATGTGAATTCAAGGTTGCATTAATGGGGCACAACTCGAAGAAGAAGAAGAAAGGGAAAGGAGGGAGGGGTCGAGGGAGGAACCCTTCCAAGGATCATTCGTCTCAGCTTGAAGATGATCAGAATGTGCTTAACGAGGAACTAACTGTGTTGTAAGTGTGTCTGATTAGTTCTAATCTGTTGCTAGCTTTGTGCTTCAGATCGTTACCTTGGTCTTGGTACTGTTACTAGAAACTTGACTGGATCTTTCTGATTAAACAAATGTGCTGATGCGCTGGAATGTATATTGGAATCAGTTTGAGTCCAGTATATAGTCTGGATGTAGTAACATAGTTCAAAATCCAATCAATTTGCTATTTATCGAAAACTAATTGGATATACAAGTAGATTGAATGATTACAAATTATTAATGAGACCATTAAGGTTTGATAATGATTAAGACAATTAACTGTTCTACACTTGTTTCAATTATGATGGATTAGTTGATTGGGTTTCTTGCTTTTAATTATTGTAGCTGAAATGGATTTATTTTGTTGATTTATGTGTTATTAAATTCTTTATTTGTAATTTCTTTCAGAGCTTCCATATTTCAAGGAGATTTCAAGATAATATCAGAAGCACCTAATATTCAGATCCAAATAAATCTCAGGTGCAACCTTTTATGAATATTTTAGCATGGTATTATGTCTTATTCTAACTTATATTGTTTCTGAAATCATAAACAGGCCTTACTTTGGAGACACCACTTTCGGGAATCATAATATTTCAGCTGCTCTGATTGTGAGGTAATATTCTATTTTCATATTATATCTGATTTTTAATATATTATTTTTGTTAACTTAATCTATTTTTTCTATTAGATATTTGCCTGGTTATCCTCACAAATGCCCAAAGATTCAACTAGCACAAGAAGAAGGCTTATCTGAGGAAAATTCTAATCGATTACTGTCACTTCTTCTTGACCAGGTAATGGAAGACATCACAAGAAAATAACTTAAGCATAAATTAAGACATACAAAGTTAGTATTTAAGAAGATGCCTAAATCTTTGTGATGCAATTGTAGGCAAACATTTGTGCGAAAGAAGGCCGTGTGATGATTTATAACTTGGTTGAGGCTGCTCAAGAGTATCTTTCAGAAATTGTTCCAATTGACAATGCAAAGAAATCTGTACGTGAACTCTTTAGTCTTTTATTTTTGTTTTTGTCCCAGTTGTTCATAAAATTTCAGCATTAAATTTGGAACTTTTGTTTCAGGTCCCTTTTCTTGAATCAAGCAAAGCTGATGAGCCCCTTACAAAATCTAGTTCATTTTCCGTCTATAGTTCCATCGATCTGTATAGTGACTTGGCAGGTGACACAACTTGGGGTAGTCACAACACCAAATTAATGAATGAAACTTCTAGTAAATCAATTTCAGGTTCATCTGACATAAGAAAAGGAAAGAATGTTCTATTACAACCAAATACACTTTCCACCATAAGTACTTATGCTAGGCAAGTACCTGCCCCAAATTTACCAAGGCATGGGTCAGTGCATGAGATTGCCTCAAAGTTGAATGCAGTGTCAGAGGAAGGAGAGAATGATAGTGAATCCGATGAACAATCAGTGTCAGGTTCATCAGAGAGGAGCTCCTGTGACACGCCTAATTTGTTTCAGGTAGAACTAGATAGCTTTGGCATTAGTTAGATAAATGCAAGACTGTACTTCTATGCAGGCTACCTTTATTGTTTGTACCTCGAAGTTTGTTTTTTATTCAATGATCACATGCGCCACTCTACACTGCCAGTATTTATGACTCAAATGGATAAAATAAATAAAAAATTATGCTGTTGTAGGATATCGAGTTTGATGAAGAAGTTTCTGATAAAAACAGCCAGCCTTCCACCTCGTCATCTTTTGCTTTCATCACAGATGATGCGTTGCAAAACAAGAAAAAAGATTTGCTTCTGGTACTTGTCCTTCTCACTCATGTGTGATCATTGATGTTCCCTTTTTTAGCTATTTATTGCATAATCAAGGGTATGTTATTAGTTGAGGCTACACTGAGTTTTTATATGAGAGATGATTTCATATTCAGGTTCAGCTGAGGTATATCTGGATCAAACAGTACTTTAAGAAAGGTGAATGGAAAAAAAAAAGAAAGTTTGCTTCACATGGAGGCTTGTTGCTTAGGCCTTAGTGAATGTATAGGATTGCTAGTGCTTTTGCGGCTTTACTTTTGGTTGCATTCTATAATTGTGTTATTCGTTCTGGTGCTAATACATTCCAAATCAGGTGCACTTTCTTCGCATGGCATCTGCTATCAAGGGTTCACCTTCAGTAGCTTTGCCAGAACTATCATCCGAGTTGTGCAAGATAGGGGTATGCATAAACTTGTAGATAAATACTTTACTTCTATTCAAAATTTCAAGAAGCTTATATTCTTGCCCTGCACTTTTCCGTGAATAATAGCTTTGTCTTTGCTGGTATAATTATTCAGAGAATAATTTTGATATTCAATAGGTTCTCTCGGATTGGGCTAGGGATTTGGTCAAAGCACCTCCTTCTGTCTTCTTAGAAGCTTTCAATCATGCTTTTGGAAAACTTGTGGTTGGTCTGACTATGATTTTCATTTTTCTGCTTTTTTTAGTGTTGTTTAGGTAACTCTTTCTTGTCTTAAAAATTTGAATAATTGGATAGATATCTCCTCAGTTTGCCCAATTTCTGAAACCTGGTGATAATTTTGATGGTGAGAATGCTTCGTCAAGATCAAATTCACGTTACCTAAATGATTTTCAAGAACTCCGTTCACTTGGTAAGAAGTTTTTCCTCAAGCAAGCTTACACAGATTCACAATGGACATGATTGATGCATTGCTATACTTTTCGTTTCTTGTTAAACTTCTGCAGTAAACTCAAGCTGAAATTATGTAACTCAGTTTTTAGTTTCTGTTTAGATATATAAAACAGAATTCTCTGAAAATGATTGGTATGGTGTTCATTACCATGTTTTCTTCAGTTAATTTTAATAGAGAACTTGTATTCCTTTTGTCATATTATGGAAAGCTTAATAAAAAAGCTACATATACACTTTTGGATAGGTCATGGTGGGTTTGGCCATGTTGCCTTGTGCCAGAATAAGCTAGATGGGCGTCAATATGCTGTGAAGAAAATCCGACTAAAAGACAAAAATCCTCTTGTCAATGATAAGATTTTGAGGTTTTATTCCTTCCCTATTTGATCTTATTTTATTCAATATGAAAGGATACCAACTATTTCCTGTATGGTAGGAGCTAGATGTCTTGCATTATACCATATGCAGTTTGGGAATTATTTTAGTATTCTGCTACTATAAACCATATATCTTGTATCATAGTTCCTTTTTCTGATCAAAATTTTGTCAAGGTGATCAGAGAGGTAGCCACGCTATCTCGGTTGCAACATCAGCATGTGGTCAGGTACTACCAGGTGAGGATTTGATACATAATAGTTGAGTAATATTAAACTAGTAACTAGGTTAGCAATTGATCAATTTCTGAAATTATGCTCTAACTGCTACCTTTTTTTTGGTATATTAACATGTCTTTTTTTTTTAAATATAAAAAATGTAGTCATGGTTTGAAACCTCATATGGTAGCCAACATGAAGATAGTTTGTGTGGTTCTATGACTGAAAGCACTAGCTTGAGCAATGCTGGTGTCAGCTCAGTAGATCCTGTCACTGGTAATATGCAAGAATCGACATATTTGTACATCCAAATGGAGTATTGCCCTAGGTAATACTAGTTCTTTTCTACTCCTAGTAGGTTTTGGATTGACTAACTGGTTAAAGCCTTGGTTTGGTGTTTTCTTTTTGATAAAGGTGGTGCATTACACCTCCTGTTTCATACAAACTGAAATAACCTCGAGTCTATACAGTATCCAGTTCATGTCAGTATCTAAACCCACAAACACCTCAGATTAAAAAAACAAACCAAACCCTCTTTGTTTTGTCTCAGCAAGTACCTTCTTGGTTTAAGACCCTTCTCAGCCAAATAGCCAAGATAGAAAAGAAGTAAGAGAATGAGCTCTAATATCTGTACCAACAGAATGAAACAACAACATTGCAGAGCACTAGAAAATATCAAAGCAATGAACAGATAATTGCAATCTTTACAAAAGGTCCTTGGAAGTTATAAGTCACACAGTATTTGGATATATTTAATCCAAAAAAAAAAAAATCAATTCCAGGGATTCTGAACACTATCTTTCATGAGAAATGGTGTATGCCTTTATGTTCTGTACTGGCTGACTGGAACAATGCTGAATTCTGATTGTCAATCATAGTATCATAGCTTTTGAATTGTGTTCATGGTTGGTCTTGTTTCTCTCCCAATTCTGATCACATATATCAAGTGAGGATGCAACAGTTCTGCTTTGCCCTTGTAACTTTGATTTTTACGATATGAAGGACATTGAGGCAAGATTTTGAGACGTACACTTCATCTTTCAATAAAGATTATGCATGGCACCTGTTTCGGCAAATTTTGGAAGGCTTAGCTCACATTCACAGTCAAGGGATTATACATCGTGACTTGACGCCTAGCAACATATTCTTTGATGGGCGTAATGATATTAAAATTGGTGACTTCGGGCTGGGTGAGTTAATATTGTTAAACATGTAATCAGTTGACGCACTTTTATCTTCATATGTGTTAGTTCTCTCTTTTGGTTTTGTGTCATTGTCTTGTAGTGCCATCTTCTCCACAAAATGTTTATGAGTAGTTTTTCATTTAACTTCATTCTTGTCTTCTTTTCTATGTTCTATAGAACTTACGGATTCAAGAAAAAATGAGCAAAAAGAAGCCTGATACATAGCAAATTTTTCTTAAAACTGGTGAAACAACTTTTAGTTTTTATAAATTGGCTTCCTTAATGATACAGTTAATCATTTTCAGCAAAGTTTCTAAAGCTAGAGCAGCTGGATCATGACCAATACCTTCCTACCAACACAACAGGAGCTTCAATGGACGGTACAGGCCAAGTTGGTACCTACTTTTATACTGCCCCTGAAATTGAGCAAAAGTGGCCGCAGATAAATGAAAAGGTAAGTAATTTGTATACTGTGTGCTAATCATGCTTGTGTTTTGTCATAATGTGTTCATTCAAAGTCACACTCATAATCTATGGGTTTAATACGGGTATAGGAGAAATTATATATGAGAATTAGGGTAAAAATTGTAAAACATTTGATTGCTAATCTAACGGTTGGATATTATTTGTAAATTTACAAAATTCAATGTTAGTTGCACTTATGATAAATTTCATGTTTGCATGAAAATTTGCTAAAAGTAGGTTGTGGTTTGCAAAAAAGGTCTTTCATAATAAACCTTCTTATGCTGTATTTTTAGGTCGATATGTACAGTCTAGGTGTGATATTCTTTGAGCTATGGCATCCATTTGCAACAGCAATGGAGAGGCACATTATTCTTTCAGAGCTAAAGCTAAAGGGAACACCTCCTCCATCCTGGGTTGAAAAATTCCCGGCTCAGGCATTACTGCTCAGTCGGTTAATGGTTCCAAGCCCCTCGGATCGACCATCTGCTATTGAGGTTCTACAAAATGATCTACCACCAAGGATGGAAGATGAATGGTTGAATGGTAAGATATGATACTGCTAATGCCTTTCTTCCAAATACAAAAAATCAAGACTATCAGTTTGAGTGGGGCAAGAGGGGGTAAATCGGTCATTTTCACATGACTTGACCCCTTTTTACAATTTGCAAAAAAGCTCAAAAGTAATTTGTCACATACACAGTGTGGCAATGCTTGGGTCATAACTTACAAGAGTTTTTTGTAAGAAGAAAGAACCTCTAATGAAGGACTTCTGTGTTCTTAGGCAAGATCTCGTAAATATAATATCTGTACTCATCCTTTACAATTTGTCAATGTTCATTATAACTAAGAAACTTTGTATATATGTTCTAGTAACTTTGTATATGTTCTAGTAAATTTGTCAATGTTCATTATAACTAAGAAATTTTGTATATATGTTCTGGTAACTTTAAGAAACCAGAAGGCTTGAATAACAGTGATGAAACATTATGTTATATCTTTAATTAAGAACCAGCAACCAGTTTAGACTGCTTTTGCACAAAAAACAAAACGCTGTGATGCAAAATTGTGTATTATGCATAAATCTGATTCTGCAGGTAAGGGGGTTGCAGGAAGTACCTTAATTTTTGTAGGAGCTGGAATCCCTCAGCTTTATAACTATGTTTGCCTCTTTCTTAAAAATATTTATTGAAGTGTTATTTGTTTATAACATTCTTTTGCAGATGTTCTGAGAATGATACAAGCACCAGAGGACACATATGTCTTGGATCGAGTCGTATCAACAATTTTTAATGAGGAGAGGTTGATAAATAAATCACATCAGCAGCAGGAAGTGAGCACCAAAACAATGCAAAATGATTTCTTTACTCAATCCAGCGAGTTAGATTATGAGCTTCAAGATATCATTATTGAGGTAAGCAAGGAAGTTTTTAAAAGGCATTGCGCAAAGAGATTGGGTGCTTCACCATTACGGATCTTGGATGGAACCTTCCCATTTAGTAGGTGTGCTCTCTCTCTCTCTCTCTCTCTCTCTCTCTCTCTCTCTCTCTCTCTCTCTCTTTTCGAAAACTTGACAGAGGCTGCCAAGGATAATTTTCATTAAATAAAATATAAATTACATTCATCATCTCACAACAACAACAACAACATCATCAAAACACATCATCAAACGGCACTGCCTAGATGCACAACAAACATTTAAACACACAACAACAGCAAACAACAAATGACTCACAGCAACAACCTACACCTGAACGCCTGCAAATTTCTCTGGCACCTCGGTTCTCTATGTTGAATTGTCGAGGAGGAAGATGGCAACCTATCCATTATGAATCTTGGCAGCGGCTGCCAAGAACTTGTACCTCTCTTTCATGAGCAGGTTGTACGAACTGACGTCGACGACGACTGACAGCGGTGACCATTCTTCTCTCTTCCCTTCACCAGAGCACACGACAATAAGCAAGCAAGAGGAGGATTGATAAATCTACGGTTTCAGCCTTTTTTTTTTCCGCCGAGGTTGAGGGTCACGGCAAGGGGAGGCCGGTGCTGATCTCCCCCGCCTAGGGTTTTGGTGTAGTGGTTCGAGAGTTAAAGAAACAAGCTCAGACGAGGTGGAGGTTGGATCTAGGGTTAGTGGTCGCCGTCAAGGATTTAGCTGTGAGGCGGGGGTCACAGTTGAGGAAAAGGCAAGCGGGCTGAGGCGGAGGAAGAGGCAAGCAGGGTTGCGGCCGGAAAGGGAGGGAGGCTGAGACGGAGGGAGAGGCAGCTGCTGGGAGAAACCGTATCTGCGGTTTCCCTCCTCTCTCTCTTTACAGCGATCCCTTGACCTCTCTCGGCGGTGGAAGAGTGAGGGAGACGGATTGGCGGCTGGGTGACAGGAGCTAGTGTCTGATGGAGGCCAGAAGGACAAGGTTTGAGGTGGGGAGAGAGGTAGGGCAACTGGAGCGGAGTAGGGAGAGTGGGGTGGGCTGGGGAAGAGGTTGAGGGGGCTGGGGGAGGGTGTGGGTAGAGGCGGCTACGGTCCCCCCCCCCCCACCCCCCCAGAGAGAGAGGCTTTTCCATATCTTCTCTCTCTCTCTCTTTTCATTTCTGGATGTTTTATTTTCTTATTCTACAAACTGAGGAGATAACTTTTGTACGTCTGAACTTTATTAAACTGAAGAATTCAGAAGTCAAAATAAAAAGAAAAAGGAATAAATGTATCTGAGAACAGCCATTACAAGTAGGTGAGATCAATGGTTCCCACAAAGTTTTCTACTCCACAAGACATTTTTGTAACCTTGATTTCTGCAGGAAAACTGTAAAACTCATGACCCAGGGGGGGAATATGCTAGAGCTCTGTCATGAATTGCGCTCTCCATTTGTTTTGTCGATTGCTACAAACCAGGCACTATTTCTAAATTATATGCAATTTTTTCTTTTGGTCTAATAACCTATAATATAAATTAAAATATAAAGTTCTTCTGAAGTGTCTCCATTATCGTTATCTAGATTACATCTTTCAAAAGATATGAAATAGCATGGGTCTACAGAAGAGCTATTGGCCGATCAACTCCTAGTCGATTCCTTCAGGTTAAGTAATAACAATCATTATTTGACTAAAATACATCTTTTAAGCCTTCTATTTATCAATCTATATCTATATGTTTCTTTGCCTTGAATTTTTATATACTCACAGGGTGATTTTGACATTGTTGGAGGTGCGCCTTTGATAACAGAGGCTGAAGTTATCAAGGTATTATTTCTTGATTTTTTTTATAATTATTTGAAATAGGCTCTCATGTCTGATAGTGAGCTATGAGGTTGTGCAGACATAATGTCCTAAGACATGGCAAAATATCCTTAGCTTCTTTTTATTTTTACTGATTAGTAAAATGGTGAATCTCATCATCAATCTTAGCTTAAATGATTTTACAATATATATGTATGATACTTATGTCTTAAATTTTGTCAAGAAAGAAATGAATCAAAATTAAAAGTCTAGTTAGCAGAGGTACTAGGATTCCCAGTAAGACCTTGCTACTGAACATGCAGTGCTAATGACTGTGTAATGTCCTTTTTTCTCAATATTACCCTTGAAAAATCATCAATGCTTGTTTTTTTCACCTTTTTGAGAACTAATTATTTACGAGTGATGGCTTACACATATAGGTGGCTCTGGACATTGGGACTCGCTTCTTCGGTTTGAATGCAATTGATATCCGACTGAACCATGGCCTATTGTTGGAGTCAATTTGGTCCTGGGTGCATGTCCCTACTGAACTAAGGCAGAGTGTAGCAGAGGTAAAAATTATTAATTTCATGGGGGTTCAATTCTAAGAGGGTTTCTGTAACAGTCAGACACAGAAAGCACCATTTGTGCATAATCAATCTGTTTCTTCATTTACTGCCACAGCTTCTGTCCTTAATTGGACCTTTGTGTCCTCAATCTACAAATCGCAAGTCGAATTGGAAGTTCATTAGGCGACAACTCTTACAGGTAATGAATGGTTGTCAAAATGGCTTTATTTTGCCATGTTCTACTTCTTGCCTATCATGTCTTTGAACAGTGTTTGCAGTAAAAATTAATCGATTTTTTGTCTCTAATTTATCTTATAGGATCTTCACCTGTCAGAGGGAATTGTGGATAGATTGCAAACAGCTGATTTGCGGTTTTGTGGCTCCGCTGACCAGGTTCTTGCAAGATTAAGAGGGGCTCTCTCTTCTGGTACTTCTAATCTTTTCTTTAACTCACTTCAAATGTGTCATCATACCTGTTTGTAGAAGTACCTGTCCAACTCATTGCTTTCTCCAGTTAGATACTTAGCAAAATTAGGTGTTACAACACAGGACAGAAATAAATTAAACCTGTCATTGTTTTTCCAGTATTTTCCAAGTTGTTACCGTTCCTATAAGGTAGTTTTGTGGCAGATAAATTAAGTCAAAGAAAACTTGAGAGAAGAAACAATAAATGAACATGTAAATGACATGTAACTAATGTAATTTTTTTTTTTTTGGAAATAAGTTGTCTTGTGTGCCACCGATTCCAGATGAACCATTAGATTAGAACGAACTAATATAAAATTATTACTAATTAATGTGTTTCTGAAATCTTTCTGGGGTTGCGTACAGATAACTCTACTTGTAAGGCTCTAGAAGAGTTGTCTGATCTTCTCAGTTACCTGAAAGTTTGGTCAATTGAGAGTAATATCACAATTGATGTGCTCATGCCTCCTTCAGAAACCTACTACAGGGGAGTATTCTTTCAGGTGATCAATTTCTGTGTTTTTTTCTCTTATCTGGATACATATTTTACAACATTATAATTGGGATTATGAAGAACTTGATTTAATTAAGCTGCTGCAATCAGATGTATCTGAAAGAGAATAATCTTGGCTCAAGTCCTGAAGCAACTTTGCTGGCTATTGGTGGTCGGTATGATCAGCTGATGGAACAAATGTGGGGTCATGATTCTGTAAGTCGCATACCTAGACCTTCACTGAAATAACAAAGAAGATTGTTGCTATATTTATATGAAACAACAACTTTTGAGGAAAGAATTTCTCTTGAATAACTTAAAACCTTGCAAAAAGAAATACAGAAAAGGCACCTCATTTAACAAGCACCTACTTAGACCCTTTCTTAAGGTGTTGTTAATTACCTTTGTTCCAATTCTTGGAGAGCAACTAAACCATAAAAAAAGGTGAAGTTGTTTGGGCCTTATTTTGAAGAAATAAGCTGTTCCATCTACAAGGTTTATCTACTTTCATATGATATCATTTCCGGTTATGTGGGATAATACCTGTACTGTGGAGCAGATTATTCGTTAGGTTTTCTTTTGGTAGAATAATGGAACCGCCTAAATTTCAAAGTTGGATCTTATGTACTTTTTCTGTTTTGGTAGAAATCAACTCCTCCAGGTGCAGTTGGTGTTAGTATTGCTTTGGAAAAATTCCTCCATTCATCTTTAGATATCAGATCATCAAGGTTCTCTTTCGTTTTCATTTAATTAGATGTCTTCCTATAACCACTCAAGCACAGAGGGGAGAAAATGTTGGTGCATTATTTGTTTTCCATTACACTATGCAGGATTGAATCTGGTGTTAGTGTATTAGTATGCTCAAGGGGTGGCGGTGGTCTTCTGGAAGCCCGCATGGAGTTTGTGGCTGAACTCTGGCAAGCCAATATTAGGGTCTATACTTATTGCCATTATAACTTATACTTTCCCCTCTTTGTGAAAAAAAAAAAAGAGACATGGTATGTTAGGATAATAAATATTTATCTGTCTTACAGGCTCAGATTGTACCTCATCCAGACCCAAGCTTGAAAGACCAGTATGAATATGCAAGTGAACATGACATTAAATGCCTCCTCATCATAACTGAAGCTGGTTTATCGCAGACAGATCTTGTGAAGGTAACCAAACGTTGTATTGAAGTAAAAGTTCTCCTTGTTTCCTTAAATTAATGGGCTTACTTTTCTCCTGTTTTGTACTTTGTTCAAGGTTCGCCATCTTGAGTTGAAAAAGGAGAAGGAAGTTCCAAGAGTGGAAATTGTGAAGTTTCTCACTGATGCGATTTCTACACTATTTAGAGATCATACAATTTGGAGCTGATCATTTTTCTGGTTTGCACCTTGACCTTTTCTCCTCGGTTCATTTTTACTGATGAGGCAATTTATATTATACCCTGCAAACCGCAAAAATATCACTAATATCCCTGCAAAGCCAAGTGAAACATAGATAGGATATAAATCATGGGTAAACATACTAAACATGGAATTATTTATGTTGCTCTAGTATATCCAAGGATGCTCGAAGTAAATAAGGAAGAGAAGTGGGGGATGGATATTTTTTTCTCAGAAATTAGTAGAAGTGTACATATATCTACTCCATGTTTTAGGTGGATATGTGAGATATTTCTTGTTTTGCTGGATGCCCTTTGGTGTTGCGATCGTGATTGTTTATAAGGGCATATATATGTTCAGAGGTTGCCTATCTTTATGCTTCATTTGGTTTCTTCCAATGATTGCACTATTCTACTCCAGTTCAGTATTCTCGACTTAAAAGTTGTCTCGTCAAGTGCTTGAAGGAAGACTGTAACGAGCTGAAGGTAAGCTGATCAGTGGCTTTGTAGGTTCCTTTTTTTGTGCGGTATTTTAGTGCTTGTGGTGAGGTGCTTTCCTATTGCAATCCTTGTAAATTCAGTTTTGAAACTAGATGACATAAATTCCAATTTTTGTTGCTATTAGTTTAATTTGTTTATTGGGTAAATAAGGTTTTATGAGAGGCAACTATTAGCAATAAGCTTTTATATTGGATCCTTGCATGGTATTAACTGTAAACTGTCGCCCCCCCCCCCCCCCCCCCCCCCCCCATTGCACCATGGAGGTGCTCTTTGGAAATGAAGTTGATCACATAAAATAAACAAATAACCTTTCTTAATGGTTTTGATCATCAGACATTATCTGAATGCTTTGTGAATGTTTCAGCCTGCCTCAATTTTTGTTCATAACTTCATATACAAGCAGTGAATAGAACTGATACAAAACATAATAGCATGCGTGATATTGTCGGCCTTTGAATTATTTCAATTATTGATCTAGCTTTGACGACCATACAGACATGAGAACTCGTTTTGTTGCTGTTCAAAAGGGCAAAATAAAAAAAGAAAATCATCATGAATTATATTGACTAGAACTATTCATTTTCTTCGGCTATTACATCTGAAGATGTGAATGATGAATTTTCACGGTACAAAATAACGTGAAGAGAAATACACTTGATCAAAAGCAACACTATCCTTTTTGGATATTTTGAGAGTCTAAGACACATTTTAGATCCAATCGTGATATCTGCTTTATACTGTCCGATTTAATTGATTTAAATTAAAATAAATTTAGAATCAATCTCAACCGTTCAATCTAAAACGGACAACTCAGATTTTCAGATATGTAATTAAATTCCGTACAAATCAACGGAGGAGCCAATCCTATTAAAACCCGGGATCTTAATCTGGGCCAGGCAGCCCAGACAATTTTCATCCTTTTTTTGCAATTTGTTGACATTGTTTGGGCCTGTAGGTAAATATCCGTATTCCTTCTCGACCTCTCAAGTCTCAACAAGCGACCGCCTGAAACCCTACTTTCTCTCCTCTCTTTAAATACCGCCGCACTTTCGTTCCTCCTCCGTCCGAAATCGTAGTTCGACGCCTCTGTGTCGTGTGTGTCGTTGATGCGTTGTGATTTCGTATTTTGTTCGATCTTCTTTCTTTTACAAGGTTTCCTAATTTCAGTTTTGTTATTTTTCGTTAGATTCTCCTTTCATCTATTCATTTGATAGTACTTGAATTGAGTTTTTTCAGTACTCGCGATCGAGGGATTTTAGAAATTTCATCTAATCATGTTCTCCGATTATTCTCAAGCTGCGATTTTGATTGTAACATAATGTTTTTTTCCATGTAAGCAAGATCAGCTTCTTGGTTGGATCTAGACAAATGCGAATTCGATCCAGTCAATAATTAATATTCTCTTGCGAGATAAAAGCCAGTCTCAACTCACCTGGATCTGATTTTTAGCTGATTATCCGGGCCCTTATTAGCTGGAACATTTTAATTCCTGCTTCGATCTCCTTAATTTCTCATCCCTTTTTTAGATGAATTTCTTCTTGTTGTATTTTTGGATTTGATTGCATGCCTCAATCGAAATAGAAATTGATATACTGATACATTGCAAACTCACTCTGTCCCAAAACTACAAATGTTTTGAGGCAATTTCTTCGTTTGCAAAATGGATCGAATTTTTCATATTCGGTTCCACGATCTCATCCGCGATTGAGTTCTTCGATGATCTCGCGGAGGTAGTTTTGGATTACAATTCTTTTATATTCTAAGGATCCAAGTTGAATTTTCTAATCTTACTTCGTGTCAAAAGGGAAAATTTGCACTCTTTTCCTGAGTGCGAGAAAAGCATTTCAAGGTATAATTACAATATTCTCGAAATTGAAGTTATGAATTGGTCTATAATCAACGCTGATAAATCAGAATTTCAAATATTCGTATTACATCAAATTCAAAAACCCTCCTTGTTCGCCTGTTTATATGTGCGCCAGAAAATGAGAACTCCATCAGCAATGCCATAATGCATAAACAGGAATTCACATCCGCTGCCATAGAAAATTTGAAAATTTGAGGAGTTAGTGGGTTCAATAAATAATAAAAAAAACATCTTTATAATCAAATTTTGATCGTTTAAATTCGATCTGACCGGTTTAAAATTATGAAAGTTTTGTTGTCATAATTTTTAATTGTAACAGATATGGACCTCATAAACAGTACATACAAAGGTAACAAAGCGCTAAAAAGAGAATAACAATAATAACCCCCATGTCTAACATAAAAAGTGCTTGAAATGACAATTGTTCTTATTCCGAGCATAAAAAAAATTCAATAAAGAAATAAATGAATATTCTCAGTAAAAGTTCATACCAAAAAAATTAACACACAAATCATTCGTAATATTGGTCAAATTTGAGAACAACTCGTCATTCCTTGGAGTTAGCTGATTAATGTCTTGATCTGAATGAAAAAGTAAGAAAATTCAATAGAGTCTAATGGAGATGAATTTAATAAAATTCATTGAAGAATTGAAATTTTGTGACCGGATTGAAATATCAGTAAAGAAGAATTGATTTCTCAAATATTTATAAAAACCTTAATGTTTTAATAAAAATTACTTACATACCATCGATGTAGGTTTTGAGATATAAAAAGATACAGCATAAAATTAAAATTGAAAAAAAAAACAGAAAAATTGGAAAGGAGAAGAGGAGAGGGATGCGATAGTTGTGGGAGGAAGAAGGATATTGTGTCAATAATTTTCCTCTGATAATGGTTACTTATTGCTAAAACAGAAAAAGTGTAAAATCGGGATTACCTCTCTCAAGAAGTGATTCTTGTCAAATACCTCACTTTCTCCTGCGAACTCGCAGTACGATTTTCGTCTCTCCAATTCTCGCCAACTCGTTTATTCTCCGCTTCGATCCTCCGTTTTAATCACGAGACTCCCTAAAAAGCGAATTCTCTATTTCGTGTTTTCTCCCTCGCCATTCCAGTCCGAACAAGGGGTAAGGTGTTTTGCGAAATTCCAATCATGGTGATCTAGAAGTATATACGATATGAATAAAGCTAATGTACGCTTAAGTTATCAAAATCGTTGTTGAATTTAACTAAAAAAAAATCGAAACAGTTTCAAATGATAAATTTAATTTGATTAATAAATTTTTCATATCAAAATTTTATAGAATACTAATTTTTTAACTATTTGTTTCAATTTTTTTTGAAAATGGTCCATTTATATAAAAACATTTATTATTTTATTATTATTTTATAATCATTTTCAGAATTTCGGAAAAAATAGTTAGAAAACTCTAAAAATAGAAAAAATTTCAGCATCCTAGAAGATTTTAATATGAAGAATTTTTTAAGCTACTCAGATTTATCGTTTGAGACCGTTTCGATTATTTTTTGAGTTAAGCTCACTAAAATATTTGGTGAGTTTAAGCTCACGCAGCTTTACTCTCTCTCTCTATGTTGTGTGTGTGTGTGTCTGTTTTGTATCTATGATTATTAATCAATTTATAATTATACATAATTAAAAATATTGATAATTTAAATAATATTTGACGACATGAATAATTATATTTTATTTCCCCATTATTTGTATTATCGATGACTATCACCTTTTTATGATGTGAATGATTATATTTATTTTCACAAAATTAAAATTGTTTTTTGCATAAAATAATGTCATGATAAATAAAATTGATATTGTTTCAATGGATTTTAACTATAGGATCAATTTGATATAAATTAAAAAGTTTAAAAACAAAATTGATATTTTTGGAAAATAGTATTAAAGTAATACTTTAAGGATCTAATTTAGGAATCATTCATTCATGTAATTTACTCGATAAGAAATAAGTTATTTTAAAAAATATGAAACAAATGGTGAGAAAACCTTAAAATAAAAAATTTGGTATTCTATAACATTTTTTAATATGAAAAAATTATTGAGCAATTTAGATTTTTAGTTTGAAGTCAATTTAATAAGTTTTTAAGTTAAGAGTACCGAAAAATTCTGTATTTTTAGGAGCACTCATGTACAAAAATATATACATATATAAACAAAATAGTTGTTCACAACAAAATCAAAACATCCGACTAAATTTGAGCCTTTCTAAATTAACAATGACCTATTAATCTAAGTGTTTGATGGATGACTAATGAGTAATAATGTTGCTTTGTTCCAAGAATCCTGAGCCGTCTGATTTCAAGTATGCGGTTCTGATGATGCCCTTCGGATTGTGCTCTCTCCCCTGGATTGTCATGTTATCTACAAATGAAATTATTTTTTATTTATTGGGCCTGAATGCATTGCTATTATTGTGGGTTATAAACTATTGGTCCTTTATGGACCTGATGGATTGCACATGATGACATGATTTCCATCGAATAATTTCCAACGTGAGTTACTTTTATTTAGTAGCCTCTTGTATGCTTTGCAATTGCATTAGTTCTTTTTAAGAATTTGATCAAATTTTTCGTTTTTTGAAAGTACTATAATACTTAGTTAAAAAAAAACAAAAATCCATATTTGTTTTTTTGTTCTGTTTAATGAGTAATCCACATAATTGTTATAGATTGCAAAAAAGAAAAAAAATATATTTCTTTGTTTTTATGATTCAAGCCGTGTTCAAAAAATGACACGTCGTGACTAGTTATATCACGGAATGTCAAGAATATGTTACGGCACACGTGTCTATTACGTGACGTATCTTTTCGTCTGACGTATCTTCTTTCAACTAAAATTGACATGTCATAACGAATCACTTGAAATTGTTTAGATATGTCACGTTATAACACGTCATATGATCATATGAAGTCATACATTCATTATTTCAGATATTTTTTAGCTTTTAATATAAATATGAAATATATTTTTTATTATAAAGAATTTCTAATATTTTCCAACAATTTACAATATATTTTATAACTTTTTCACAAATTTAAATATTTTTTAATATATTTTTCAATGAAAAGATAAAATAAAAAAAAGTGATGTGTTATATGTGTGTCACATCACGGTATAGCACGGCGTGTCTAAACGTATCATGTCTTATGCATGTTGTGCCATAAGTGTGACGTGTCTTTACTCTATTATTTTTGACACGTCATATCACTATTACGTAAAAAAATATTTTGATCACGTCACAACACGTCACATGACTGAGACAAGCTGTATTTTTACACGAAACATTACAGCACGTCACGTTTTTTATTCGCTAGAGTCAAGAATGATACATAAAGTTTATCCAAAAGTACATTAATATATTTTTTATAATCGTGCAAGTAATATTACTGGTCTAATTAATCAGTGCATGATCAGCAAAACAACAGATAAATGTATCTATGAATTTTGTCATCAAGTGTCAGTTTTAGTATCCTCTCAAGCATCAACTGGTACAAGTTTTCCTCAAAAAAAAAAAAAACTAGTACAAGTTTGGATGAGAATCCAATAGTTATTTATTTGTGTGGGAATCTGCAACCTGTTCTACTAGTTTAGGAACATATTGACCAGTAATACAAAAAACATTTCAATTAACAAAAATAATACCAGGATTAAGCGAACATATTTGCATGTTCATTGGTTCGTCCAGCCATTAAAAACTTATTATTAAAATATTATTTAGATACAGTTGTGGAATCATGTTACCATGGTTAACTTTTTCCTTTTTTTGTGTGTGTGAGTTGGTTGGGGGGGGGGGGGGGGGGGGTTGCTCGTAATTTAAAGTTACGCAGAACATTAACAAAAGTAAACATTTAAACATTTTTCTTGCCTCTGAATCAGAATCAATTTCACCACTAAAAAAAAAAATCAGTTTTGAGAAAGATTCATCGTTCTGTTTTTCAATGAATCACAAGAGAAAGCTCAATAAAAGAAAACACCAAATTGGTGTAAAGGAGCACTACCATCCATGAAATAATTTTTTGTTAATTTCATTGAAAGAACAATTAAAAACAATGAAAGGTAAAGAGCAAATCTGTTCCTACATCATGATTCATGAGGAAAAACAATAACAACATTAATTAAACACCTGGTAATTCAAAACAAAAATCAAGTGTATTTCTCTTATGACCAACCTCTCTTCCTTCCTCCTCCTCCTCTTATTAATTATCTACATCTAAGTAGGAGTGATCTCGCATTTTTCTCGCCCGACATCATGAACCCAATGCCGCGAAACCGCCGCCGCGCATCATTTGCTTGAACTCTTTGAAATCAACCATTCCGTCTCCATCTTTATCTACCTTACTTATCATCCGCTTACAGTCTTCTGCGGTTCGACCCTGCTTCAAGCCAAGTGAATTGAGCACCGATCTCAGCTCCTCCACCGTGATATATCCGTCTCCGTTTTGGTCAAACACCTTGAACGCCTCTCTAATATCATCCTCCTCATTTTTCTCGTCCATGATTGTCTCGTACAACGCGCCGAACTCCTCTATATCCACACAACCATCTCCGTTGACATCGATCTTCTCGATCATCGCAGTTAGTTCTTCTTCGGGAATGTAAATCCCCAACTTATCAAGAGAATCACTCAATTCTTTCTTCGAGATGTGACCGTCGCTATTTTGATCGAACATCTGAAAGACCCGTTTCAACTCCGCTGGATCGACACCGTCCGCCGCCATTGCTACACGAGAGGGAACCGGAGACGGAGGAGGTTTTGGTGAGTCTACGGGAGCAGGAGAGAGCCAAGAAGAAGGAAGGAGAGAAGAGATGAGTCTTTTCGGAAGCCAATTGAGGATGGCGTCGTTGAATAGGTGCGTCAAGAGGGAGACTCGTAGCAATACGGTTGGCATCGGGGTCGATTTGGCGACGGTTAGAGGCGGTTGCGCTTGACAATCCATTGTATGGTTTGGAGAATTTAGCGGGATTTATAGGATGGCATTAGAGGAGCTATTTATATCCAATTCTCTCTCTCAAAAAAGAAAAAAACAAAAACAAAAAACAAAAAACAAAAAACAAAAAGAATTATAAATTAAAGTTTTTAAAGTTGACCTTAATTAGTGAATTAGATATTATTGAAAGGGACAGGCACGAATTTTTAATGTAAATTATTTGTGAGAAAACGCGTCATGAAATAATTTTATGATTTTAATTTAAATAAAAGTTAGGTAACCGTTGGAGGCGGATCGGGCTTTGGGCGGTCTGACGAATTTTGAACCGTTGGATCTGATTTGGAGAGTCGGATTGAAATGGACGGAGAAAGAGGTAGCACGTGACTTTTTCTGGATGGCACGTGAGAATCAACCTGTGTGTTAGTGAACCGGGCCGGGATTAAATGGAGAACCGGGTGTTTAGGAATTTTGAAAAAAATGTGTGACTTAGTTTAATTAATTAAAATAAAACATCTTAATTGTGATTTAATTATTTAATTAATTAATTAAAATAAAACATCTTAATCGTGATTTAATTATTTATTTTCTGATGATGTCCTTCTATACACTAAGGAAAATACTTTCATATAATTTTCAAAAAACTGTCAAACGACGACGTAGCACTTATAAAAACTCAAATTTATATTAACAAAAAATTTATTGAAAAAAAATATAATTTCAAGGCATAATTCTCAAATTTTTATTAAAAAAAAATAAATCATTCTACTTTTCTGGCCAGAATAAAAAGTTAAAAACAAAATGCAACCATAACAATGAATAACCCAATCAATATATATCAACAGATAACACAATCAAAATATTACGTTATATTTTATTAGATACATTGTCAATTTTTGATATATATCTCTCTTATATCTTAATTGGTTGTTCTATATTTCCTTTCAGAAAAGTAATAAAAGTCCGTGTCTCTTTTGAAATACTTCATTAAAAAAAACAATCAAGATATATCTATGCTCGGTCCACCATAAATGCTATAGACAAGTTGTAGCAATGGATTTTTTGTGTAAGTGGAAGGTCAGATTCCATGCCATTCCAAATACAAAGACATGAACTGGAAATGAGCTGTTAGAAAGAAGTCGTTACTGATAAATTTTTGTGTCAAGAATCTCTGAGACAAGTAGTTATTGTTCTCTTTATTTTGCCATTTGATAAGAGTTTATAAACAGAGACAACAATTAATGGATAGTATTATAAGTTCTCTGATTCCTTCTTTCATGATGAGATGTCAGTAATATTTTATTATTATTTATTTTATGGAGAGAGATGGAGTTAAAGTTATTGGAATTTAAATGTTTATGAGAGGTTTTTTAGCTGGTTTTTTAACATAAGAGTTATCATATAAAAGTTATTGTCTTAGCTATTAGATTAAAGATTGATTTTTGATATTGTCATGATGTTAATTATATTTAATTGATCAAGTTTAACATATTATTTCCTGATTTTATACTTAGGTTTGTTTATTATGATATTTTCATTTTCTTAATTGACATCAGTCTGCACCAATAGAATGTCATTAATATTTAATTTAATTATTGTTGTCTATAATTTAGAGTTGAAACATTTTCAAGTTAAAGTCTTTTTATAGTTGGTAAAAGAAGAAAAATTAACCAAACATAATCTTACAAAAAAAAAGCTGGATAAAAAACAAGCTGTCTATGATTTTTTTTTTTCTAAATATGAAGTATATCATATTTTTTAAGAATAAAAAGGAGTTAAGATATCAAATTTAAATATTCAAAAATGATCCTTCATTTGAGGTTTAAATTTGCAATTTTACATCTAAAAGACATAAATAGATCACTTATTTGTTTAATATATAGTTGCACAACGTACTTAGACATTGGATTACTAACTTTAATAATTACTTATAATTTTCTTGTGACACAATTGAAAATCTATGGTTATATATAGACAAATATACTCGTCTCAAAAATAGCAAATTATAGAATTAATGAGGTGTCGTTTTATGGTTTTTATGACATAAAAAGAAATAAAATGGCTTTTGAAGAGGATAACATAAATTATTAGCATGTGTTTGGCAAGTGAATTAAGGGAGAATAAGTACTTTAAAATGTTTTAATGTATCGATAATTTAAAGTAAAGTGAATTAAAGGATCTATAAATATGAAATAAAATTAAATCATCAAATTTCATAACTTTTAACACATCTTATTCTCATTATTTTATCTATTTATTTCACTACTATCAAATATTAATATTTTAAAATAATTTAACACTTATTCTATTTTAATTTTATTTCACTTATCAAACCGAGCATTATATGATTTTACTATTTCACTTGCTTCAAAATAAATATTGGTATTGGTACCTCTGTACGGATATTTTTAATTTCTAAGAAAAATTAGAATTGTCTTGTCCAATTTTTTATTTAAAAATAAACATAGCTTGACACGATAATTAATAATAATGGTTGTCACGTACCTTTGTAAATATGGGCAATCTCTTGCTCAAATTTTTTTTTAGAAGGATTATTTATTTTTAATTTCCATATTCCTTGGTTGTGCTATTAGAGATTGAATATAAATTATGGAAAACTTATTCTAATTTCTAAGAAAATAATATTAAGCCCATAATTTTGACAACTGGCATATAAGAATTCTTCATATTTGAATTTTTAATTTGCTGTTATATTTTTGTCTTTTATATCTTTTGTAATTGAAATTATTTCACTCTTCACACTTCTAGAGGTTACAAATCTTGAAAGTTATTAATTATATTTTCCATGATATATATTAAAACATAAATATGTATTAAAAATTTTGATTTTTTAAATTGAGATATGGGTAATCTTGCAATAAATTATTAATGCTTTTAAAAGAGAAAAATATAATGAAAGGAATATAGAGTTATTGCACTCATCTTTTACAAAAATATTAAATTATTAATGCTTTTAGAGTACCACTAAAAAAAAATAAGTTTTCCAAACTGACGACAAAGTTTTCACAAAAAATAAAAATCTTACAAATTGGTATTGCTAAAATAAAAAAATGCAGAAAAGTCTGCAAAAAAAAAAAAAACAGTTTGAGTGAGTTTAATTATTCATCACTAAATTCATTGTATTAAATTTACAAACAAAAATGGACATGATGAACCCAAAATAATTACCACATAAAATTCCTTTTTTTGGGATAAAATTTTGGGCCTTGCTGCTCATGTAAGAGCTCCCAAAATTTACATGAGAAGAACCACATGTCTAGCACAGTGATGATAAATTTCATTTCTCTATGAAAAGACGTAAATTCAAGTCCCGTAATAATACATTTGAAAAGAAACAAATACCGGAACTAACGAGAACTCTTACATCAAAAAAAAAAGAAAAAAAAGAAATCTACATAAGAAAACAAATTTCTTTTTTTTGAGATGTGACCAATTAATTATTTTGCATATCAAAGCCCATATTAAATTTGAGCCCAAAATATCCAACCCATAATGCTTCATTTTCTCTTCCCCTCTTTCACTTCTCCCCTTTCTTTCTGGCATTCCCAATTCTCAGTACAAATTGAGAAACTCTCTGAAAACTCAGTAGTGCATATATGGCGAATCGCTCTCTCTTCCTGTGGAGGAGAAGAAGAAGCTTCTTGTTCTCTGTTCGAGATTTCTTTTCTCTGTCTCTGTCTCAGTCTCAGTCTCAGGCAGCTCCTTCTCTGTCTTCGCCGAGGTAATCAAACCTCTTACCATTTTGATCCCTTGCGATGTTAATGTTTGTATCTGCTCCGATTAAATCGAGAAATGCAACTACTACCTGTACCTGGACCAGCTATTTTTGCTGAAATAATGCAATTTGTTAAGAAAAAGCACCTAGTTTACTTTCTAAACTTATTCAATTTAGTTTTCTTAGTTCGGTTCGTCACTAAACTATGAGGTTATAGTTCCAGCCTTTATTAGGGTGATAAATTGTAGTTTGATTCTATATTTTGTTTGTTGATTTCTTATGTTTCTATAGTTCTGATATTTCCTACAAGGTTTATAATCAAGTACCGGGGCTTCCTAAAGCTTCAAACCGATTTTGCCTCAATGGTTATTGCTTCATACACACAAGCAAACCTTTGTGCACAGGAGAACAATATTTTGCTGATAAGTCCCCGGAAATTAATGAAATTCAGACATCTGTTTATGAAAGTGCGACGACGAAATTGAAGAGGAAGAAGCTGAAAGGGAAGAGAGCAGTTGTGAAATGGTTGAAGTATTTCAGATGGAAGAAGAAAAAAGAATATCAAAGGATGACAGCTGAAGAGAAGATCTTGTATAAATTGAAGAAGGTGCCTCTCTTTTGTCTGATCTAATTTCTTGTTGGTTTCTTTTAATTCAGAATTAATCATGTGTATCAGGGGACAGATTTAGCTTTATGAAATGAAAGACCTAAGCATTTCATAAATTTTGAAAATAATACTCAGTGGCATTTATTAAAAAGAGTAGTCAATGGCTCTGAAAAGCATGATTTCAATGACCGTCATTTCTGGATATTACTATCTTTCAGATTATGACTTTGTATTTTTGAGGTGAAAACACATGAATTAACCCAATTCTAATTTTTTTTTTGTTCTGATGAACATAAAGAGATTACGTATGGCCCTGGAAAGCTTTAAAAATATTTTCTGGAATCTGAATCTTCCCCTTACACATTTACTCTAGAAGTAGATGAGGAAGAAGAAGAAAAGAAAGAGTAGTTATTTTCAAAGATATTAACTTATTAAGGAAATGGAGGCTGTACATTACTCATGTTTCGAGGGGTACATGTGAATTACATTTTGTTTTGCAGACTAAGTGTGATATTTCCTAATACTCTCTAAAGTTCAAAGTTAAAATGACACGAGAGGGAGGGTGTGCATGATTTCATGATTTTTGATGTCTTAAATTCTTAGTACATGAAATTACTTGAATACATGTTATATTCTTAGTTTTTTAATTATTTTGCTTGAAAATATGGTAATTCAGCAATTTTGGTTGTTTAAAAGGCACGTATGAAAGAAGATAGATTTGTCAAAGCACTAAAGAAAATTGACCCGCATGACCCGCCTGAAGCCCAACATGACCCAGAAGTTCTGACGCCAGAGGAACACTTCCACTTTCTTAAAATGGGTCGAAAGTGCAAGAATTATGTACCAGTTGGCCGGCGTGGTATCTTTCAAGGAGTTATTTTAAACATGCATCTGCACTGGAAAAAGCACCAGACTCTAAAAGTGATTGTCAAGACCTTTACACCAGAAGAGGTGAAGGAGATTGCTGCTGAGCTGGCGCGGCTGAGCGGTGGTATTGTCTTGGAAATAGATGAGGGGAATGAGATTATCATGTTTAGAGGGAAGAACTATATGCAACCGCCGACTGAGATCATGTCGCCTAAAGTCACACTTTCAAGAAAAAAGGTACACTTTTAAGTACACCATATGGAACCATGAAATATATGACATATTGTTCGTCTTCTCTCATATTTAAACACGATCGGGAAATTCTTTTTGATTATTAAAAAGTCAGGGCTTCTTTTTAAGCAGTAATATATGATCTTTTTTGTGAATTTTTTGGATCAAATTTGATTAAGTTTTTGTCATGTCTCACTTCACTTCATTTAAGTTTTTTCTTTTAATTTGTTATTAACCAAATGTGTTTTTCATACAGGCATTGGATAAATCAAAATATATAGAAAAGCTTAGAGCTGTACGAAGATACATCCTCAAACTAGAACAAGAGCTCGAAGAGATTCACTTGAAGATGAAACTAGATAGAGAAATAAAAGTTGATCCTGTGTCCAAAGTAGAGACTAAAATTACATCTGATGAATTTGGAGAAGAGAGCTTTGAAGAATATGAAAACTACAGAGCCAAAAATTCTGATTCTGATTTTGATTCCGATGTTGAAAATGCCACCTTTTCTGAGTCAGAAAATTTGTCAGACTTATTTGAGACGGATTCAGAGGGGCAGGAGAAGGACGAAAAGGAAAACACCTTGTTTTTGGACATACTAGAGAGGTTCCCTTCAGAGAAGGATGAGGAGAGAGAGGAGAGTTTCGAGGAGCATCTTCGCAAAATTGCCGACGTGGTAAAAAGGGATGATTTGGGCAAAAGAGAATTGGATGTGTCAAAATTAGACGAGGTTGATAGGATTTTCTTGAGTGCAAGTACACTAATTAAAAAGAAAAGATGACAATTAAGAAGGAAAGAAGGAACCTTATTAGGAGTGTCGGTACACTTCGAGGTGGTTTTGAATCAGACTGAACTGTACAAGTGCTGATGTATTGATATTTTGCTGGTATGGGGCTGGGATTAGTGTTATTTTGTGCCAAGTTATTGAACAGAAATAGAATTTTGTAAAATCTAGGGAACTTATTTTTTCATTGGAAGAATGTAATGTTGTTTGTCCAATTCAAGATAATTTACTTGCATACTGTTTTCAAATATTAATGCTTGGCAACAAAAATTCTTAAAATTATCATCAAATTTCAGCAATTGATTATTATGACAACAGAAGAGGCACTGTTTTGGAGTGCAAGTTCTCATCGTTTAGATGATTATATAATCCTGATCTTGAGTCTTTAATTAATAAAATAATATCCCTAGTTTTTATCATAAAGGACACTGAGGAAAATCTGATTTTTGAGCTTGGTATGAATATGATAACGTCCAAGAATTAAATTTTTTTTTTCTAGTTCAGTGCACTTGTGAACTTATTTCATTTGATATAATCCAGTATTTCATGGAGCTGATTCTAAAGAAACAAAAATAGGAGCACAATTAACTAAAGAATAACGTAGAAAAAAATCTAAAAATAATGTTAATAAGCTTCTAGCTTATTATATTTTACTGGTCTCTGAACATGTGCGTCGCTGCAGATCCATTGTTCTATGACGTTTCATATCTGTAAGGAATGATAAAAAGATGTGAGAACTGCTAAAACTAATAATTTCTTTTATGATAGAACCGGAATCTCATAAACCACAAATATATAGAAAGTATGGACATAATCGTAAAAATGCACTACAATGCATGAATTTTTTCTTTCAACGATTCAATAATGGACGATTTTGTAAAATGACATGACTTCTCAAAAAGAAAAAAAATGTATTTTGGGTCCTCTAAACTAAGAAAAATTCTAATTGAAAAACTTTGCACGCAGGCATAAGAACAAAACTGAAACGAAAGCAATATGTAGAAATTGCCAAAAATCTAAAAGAACGAATACTTTTATACACCATTCTTTTACCATCAACAAAGAGCAAGAGAAAATAATAAATTTATCATTGAGTATAATAGAGGGCAATAACCTTAAAAAATGTAGAATCCGATGAAAACGTGAAGAAATGATAACAACTTTTTCCTGATTTATATAATATAATAATCATGAAGTCTTTATGGGGGACAGTTTATGGTATTCAATTCAGAAAAAAAAAGTACTAAGATGCTATGAAAATTATTATGAGAAATTATAGAATAATACCGGGGGTAACGAGTAAATTTCCCAAGTTTACTCAGTTCAGCAAGGGATACACCAAAGTCGCCAAATAAAAACCTCTTCGCCTCCCGCCTTCCATCTCCATCCGCGCCTTCTCTCCTACGCTCTCACTCGCCGCTCCGCTCTCTCTCCTCTCTCGCTTCTCTCCTTTTACTCATTGATTTCTCCTCCGCGTGGTATTGCTTCTCTCTTTTGTCAGGATATTGATAATTTGGTACTCGTTCTTGGGAAGTTTATTAGGGTTTAAGCCTTTTAAGGTCCGGGGATAGAATGAATGTAATGTTAATTAGTATCTCCTAACTCGAGTGGTTTAATTTCCAGTTGCTGATTTAGCTATAGAGTACTTGCTTCATACTGGATTAGAGAACAAAGCTGTTGACGGCAATGTCTGCCGATTTGGAACTGGATGAGAAGCAATTCGAGCAAAAGCTCGATCTCTTGGCAATTCGCATCCCTCGTGAACTCTCTAGCTCCGTCACTCGCCTCCTTCATGGGTAACTCATGCTCATTTATACTCTTTTTTCTATAAAGTGTAGGTGCAGTTTCATGTGTGCTTTTACCAAACCTCAAATGTCATGTGGTCCCTTGAAAGATGAGAATGCTCTTTGATCCTGACAAACAGCTGGAAATGTCACTGGCACTTTCATGCCTCTATCTCCATATTTCTCACTTTTTTTTTTTAGAAAAAAAAGAGCTGCCTGAGCAGTGCCTTCACTTTCTAATTTTTCAGTAAGTTACCGATAAAGGAGGGTTGTCTTGGGTATGGTTTTTTCCGAACATGCTTAAAGGGTGGTGCAAGATGTTTTCAATTTGTTTTTTTTTTTGGTTTCTGCCATATCAAGCCTCATCTTGCAGTGTGATATTTGAGGTTTTGAAAGGGCACAACTGGAATTGCCTCTAAATGTTTAGTATTAGGAAGGAATTAACTTAGAAATTACTATTTTTCTGTACAAACTATCATTTACTGGTAACAAGTTACTGTTACAGTACTGAGATTCAAGGTGAAAATCCTTGCATATTAGCACCATTTCTTAATCATCTCTTAATCTTGTTTGGGATGAGCATTCTGATGCTGTAACTTCTGGGACTACAAGTTGCTGCAACATTGGTTCAGCATTGAGAAGTTCAAATCCCAATTTAAATAATGCATGGGGGCCATTGATCTTAATCTTTGTGACATGAAACATTTGCATGTCAAAGATTGTAAATCTGAAAGTTGTTTCAGAATTTAGATCAAAGGTACTTATTCAATCATTATTTCTTCTGGCCTCTTAGGTATCTTTTAGACAAGCCTAGAATCAAACCGATTGTAGAAGATCCAGAGTGTGAGAAAAATCGCCTTGCCATATTATCTGAAAGGATTCAGAACCCAGGTATGTTAATTGAAATTGTATGTAAATAGATTGCTATTGGAGAGTAACACTGGCTACATCTAACTTTTTAACCCCTTCTGGTTTACTAATCTATGCTAATTGTGCAGACTTATCTGAAATTCCTGAGCAAAATTTGGACTCAGTAAAGAAGTTGTGTGAAATTGAAGTAATTCCTCATTCATTGACTCTTGGATACTCTTACTGGGGTGCAGGTTTGTTTAATTGTTTCTCTTTTCAGTTTTTTGTTGGGCAAAATTTAACAATTGTTCTCTAGGTAAACTCAGCCATATAGCCTCCCTCTGAAATTGGGCCAAAAATAGCCTTCATTGCTCCTTATAAGGGAATGTTGACAACTTGTTGGAAAAATCCAAAAGCAGGGAAAATTTGGGCTGTGAATTGGAATGTGAGGGGTTTCTTGTAATTTCACCTCATTGGTGTTCTTTCTTTTGGGCACTTATCCATAAATATATATATATTTTTTGCTGCATGCAGATCAGATCTTAAAGCAGATTCTACCTCCTGCAGTTGAAATACCTTCATCTTTTGAAACAATAGGTATGGATTTATAATGTCTTATATTTCTCTTCTGCAATAATTATAGCTAACACCTTTGGAACCCACTCAGGCCATATTGCGCATCTAAACATATGTGAAGAGTTGCTTCCATATAAAAATGTCATTGCGAAGGTCATCTATGATGTAAGTTCCTTATCTATATATTTCATTCCTTAACTTAAAATTGCCAACTTGTTGTATTCAAAAGTTCAAATAGAACCTACATTAGCCAAACAGAACTTGTTTGGGCTCGCTGAACTGTAAATGCACCCAAACTGAACTAGTATACAAACTCAACGGGAAAGGGAATTGAATAAATCTAATTAAGATGATTCTGCTTAATAAAATATAATGAGCTCAGCTTCTACTGATATGTTATTACTAGCTAATTTGGATATTATTATTCATATTATTGAAGGCATGACACAGTATTTACTGTTTCTTGATTTATTTGATCAGTCTGGTATATTTGGCTGGAAATATGAAAACTGAACCAAAATCTGAATGTACTATACTTTTTGAACCAAACAGGCTGAATGGGAATAAAATTCTGAAACGAAATAGGTATTATTCTGTAAAATCAGAATAAATGAACCAAATTAGTTTACTCAATAGTTCTGACTTCCTTCATCTAAAGCTAGCAATCTATTACAAAGAAAAAGAAAAGAAAAAGTTACAGTAATGTTTCTCAAACCGTTTGATCTTTTTAAAGGTTTTTAACTTAGCATCTTGACGCTAAGATTCATGTATTCTTTTGGTACAGTTGTCCTCTTTAGACAAAATGAACCTCAATTCTTGACAGGTAAGGACATGACTGTACAATTAAAATGCTTCTGCACTGAACTGGAACTTTGGAACCTTTAGTGACCAGTTATTGATGATTAAGATCATGTATGTGATATCAAAATTGAAAAGATTTTGAATATTTCTTTTTCATGCATGTTTTGTTTCTGGATATATTGCTCCTGCATCAGTGACAAGTTTTTTTTCTTTTTTTCTTCTTTAGAAAAATCAACCAAGAATACAAACAATAGTAAACAAGGTAGGTACCATCACGAATGAATTCAGAGTGCCAAATTTTGAAATTTTGGCTGGAAAGAAGAGCATGGAAACAGAAGTGAAGCAATATGGCGCCACATTTAAACTGGACTATGGTTTGGTTTATTGGAACTCTAGACTAGAACACGAGCATATCAGATTAATTTCTCTTTTCAAAAAAGGAGATGTAATCTGTGACATGTTTTGTGGTATTGGGCCTTTTGCCATCCCGGCTGCACAGAAAGGATGCTTTGTTTATTCAAATGATTTAAATCCAGATAGCATTAAGTATCTGAAAATCAATATGAAAATCAACAAAGTTGAGCAGTTTGTTAAGGCATATAACATGGATGCAAGGGAGTTCATGAAAGAGATTGTGAGAGTGCCCCCTGGAGAAGACAAAATGGAGCCTGCAGTTGATACTAGTGTAGAAGAAGATAAAGGCGATTTTACTTTGAAGAATGGATCTGCAAATGGTACGGACTTAATTTACTATTCTGTGTGTGTTTTTCCAACATTTTTTCTTCAAACTAAAACAATAAAGGGTGTTTGATTATCTGGGGTTATTTCACAGGTCCTGGGTAGTTGGATGACTGTTTTGGGCTATTTGAATTTCATTTTTGGGTTGTTGGCCCTCCATACTGGATTCCAAGATGAGGTGAATTTTTAGAGTTTCTAATTGGGTCACTGTGTTGGGCATGTTATATGGGTTTTGATTTGGTTTGGGTTTCAGATTGGGCAGATCTGAGCCAGATGTAGTGCATATTTATCGGTTTGCATGTTGATCCAGCTCTGGTCTTTTACTTCACAGGAAATGGGTTGGGTTATGTTCAGGCACGCTACACTGATTTTTGTTTAGAGGTGTTCTAAGTTGTAGTCAAATTTTAGGTACGGAATGTGTATATTTTTTTCAGAACATTTTCTTACCTACAATGGATCTTTCTGGTTTCATGAAGGTTATTATGATTTTATGTATCAAGTTTTAGTTTGAAGAATTATTCTATGGGCGTTAGATTGTTTTGCTGTATAGGATGGGATCCTTGACAATGGAATTATTTGACAACCTTGATAATATTTCTCTAATCAACTAGAAAAGCTATAAAACAAAAACATGTAAATTTATAAGAGTTTTGTTGGGTACATGGATGACATATCTTCGACTTTCAGGCAGTTTTGAGTATCCTTTAATGATGCATCAAGGGCTGTTGAATTCAGACCATTGAAAAGATATGTTTGTTTGAAGAAGGGTGAAACATGCATAGAATCTTATCATTTATTATAGGGATGAGATATGTATGATATAAACCATACCTGCAAAGTTACATTCCTTATTTCAGTTTTATTTCTATCACCAAAATTGTCGAGGTAAAATATTTTAAATGGATCCCAACCCTTGTTTATGACTGTTCATTTTATTTTGCCATATGAAAATGGCAATTGGAAAAACAAGAAGAAAAAAAAAACATAAGAGTTGTATGTTAATTGAACAAAGAAAGAACAAACCAAAAGTGGTGCTTTATCTATTTATTTATAGTTTTCTTTTCTTTTTCCTGAACGGTTAATTGATTAGTATTCTGTTGATGCTAGATGCTGGAGGAGCCAATGTTAATTGTATAGACGATTCTACTGAGATTACATGTGCTGCTTCTAAAAGGCGAGCAGAGATCCTTAGCGAAGGTAATTTTAAGAGGAATTTAGTAGTTTGCAGTGGACAACCATATTGTCCTTCAGCTTTAAAATTCTGCCAAGGACTCCAGATGTATCTAATAATGGGAAGGGATGTATTGGCAATCAACTTATTTTGATAACCGTGGCAACTGACATCAAAATTCATCAAAATCCAAAAGTAAAGTTGTAGATGTTAGATGTATTCTCAATCATTAAGAGAGATCATGTATCAAACTTGGTTCAATTTGAAAATTGTTTGTGACCTGATCAGAAGTCGATAAATCTGACTGTTAAAGTTTTAAATTGCTTGTTGTGGAACATATCGACATTCTTTTCTTTATATTTTACAAACATTGTGCAGGTTGTTGCTGTTCACAAACAATTTTGTTACCAATATAATTCATCCCATATCTAGTTATCCTAGAAATAATGTCTTGAGCCAGAAAATAATAATTAAAATGATTATTTGTGCAGAGTGTTGCAGTACAGACGGTGAACCAATCAAAGGAAAAAGAAGAGGGAACAAAAGAATTAGAAGTGGTGTAAACATAGACTCAGCTTGCAAACCGTGGGAGCATTTTGACCATGTAATTATGAACCTTCCTGCTTCGGCTGTGCATTTTCTTGGTTAGTCTTCTTCCTACAGATAACCCCTTCAACAGATATATTTTAATGGTCCCGTAGTTTCTCCACTGTTATTTATTTATTTTTTTGTTGTGTTAGATGTTTTCAATGGACTCATTCAGAAGAAATATTGGAAGGGTGATCTGCCTTGGATACATTGCTATTGCTTCATTCGTGCAAGTGAATCTAACGAAACCTTGCTGGCTGTAAGTTTAATTTCTTTTATCTTTTGGGTTTCTTGCAAAATTTAAGAAAAGGACCCTGTGCCTGTAATCCATACTTGCAGAAGACTAGTTATTGGTATTTACAAAAAAAAAAATGCTTTTCAATGGATAAAATGTTCCAACAGAATATTCTTTTGTTTCTTCAAATCATTTATTAACGAAATATTCTTTGGTTTCTTTAAATAATTTTGTTCAGGAAAAAAATTCCAATTCTTTCTGCATTGCAAATAGGTTCATTACTCCATTTATTCTTAAATCAACAAAAGTAGTCAGGTTAATAGCTTTTGAGATATCAAACAGAAGTATTAGAGAAACAGTTTTCTATTGGTCCAGTGCCAGTCTGAGGCTTAAATCATTGAGAATATGTTGGGATAATGGTGGAGTGTTTATACTTTCATCTTTTAATAGTCAGTACTTTAGTTGTAGTTTAATAATGGGCACTTTTGCTAAACTTTTGGATCTTCAAAGAGGAGGATGTGCTTTTAAGTTTACATTAGTTGATCTTCATAATGCCAGCCTATCATTCACTTCAAAAACGGAAATGTCAAGTGTCAGATAATTTTACTGTTTATTTTGAAAAGAATATTTATCTTGAGATCCTTGATAATTCTTTTCTTGACAACAATTTTACTTTAGGTGGCAGAGAAGGCTTTAAATGCTAAAATAGAGGAACCAATTTTTCACAGAATTCGGGACGTTGCACCAAACAAGGTACATTTTTGCCATAATGGAATGCTAACCTTTCAATCTTTAAATGCTAAAATATTGTAATGCGAATCGCTTCAAAATAGGAGAAATATCCGTTAAGCCGGCCTCTCCTAGTATTGTCAAGAAATATCCAAACTTCCCCTCCTATCTTTTGTGGGTTCACTTCTAATGTTTACAGCTTAAATGAGGCATTATGAGATTATGAAATTGTTTTTACTTTATAAGAGGTGCTTTTGGTTGTACTATTACTCAGTGCTCATTGTTTTTTTTTTTCTATTTTTCAGGCTATGTTTTGTTTAAGCTTCAGGCTGCCTCAAGAATCTTTCAAGGAGGATAATCAATCACAACCAGCCTTCGCGTCTGGTGATTCCATTTCATAACATGCTTGTTCATTTTTTAAGCCTGTAATTTAAAATAATTGTGTGATTGACATTGTCTTTTGATATCTCTTTTCTTAGTAACAAGCTAGTATTTTTTTTCTCAATAACAAGGAACTCTTAACAGATTTATTATCTGACGTCTTGCCTTTCACTAGCAAAGATTTCCTGCGCTGCACTAGCATTTTTCCGACCGTCAACTTTTTCTCAAATTTATAGATAAATTTGTGATATTGCATATTATGAGTTCTCCAACCAAATTTTATCCATGCCTTTTTTATAATTCATCTATGTACTTGTCAGATCAGACGATCCAGAACTCTTCTTAGATTTTTACAAGAGACATAACTTCATTGTTCACACTCTAAAGAAATGGGACCCAGCATTTATAGTTGACTAGGCATGGCAAAAAAGCAAGAAAGAAGCCAAACCTCAATATTTGATCAGAGAGAGTGTACTGTGTGCATGCATTTTTTTGGGGTAGATGCATTTGTTGAATGTACAGTACTACTTCACAGAACTGATGTGCCAAGAGGCTGTCAAAATTAAGGCTTGGTTTGTTTCAGAGATTTGAAAGTACATACTGCATCCTTCTCTCAGAAAAAAAAGAAAAGAAAAAAGAATAAGGACAGGACATCTTGCATCAGTTTTGATTTGAATTTGTTTTGTCGCATCTTCTGTCAGCATTAAATAGACACAATTCGATAGATGAATAGAGACCAAATTTAAAAGAATTTATGCACTAGTTAACTTTGGATATCACTCAATCTCATCATATGAAAGATTCCAATTACACATTTTAAGATAGATTGTTAGATGGAAAATAATTTTTGTTAGGCTTTAGGAATTAATCAAACATGATATATATATATATATATATATATATATATATATATATATATATATATATATATATGACTTTTTTCCTTCTAGACTTGCTGCTTCAACCATACATTTTATTTGATTGACCTTGTTCAAAGGTTAGATAGGTATGTAGCTCCAACTTCTACCAAGGAAGATTTCTTCTAGCTTCATTGGTTGGTTGAACGAGACCTCGAGTTGATCGGTGCCCATAAATCTGCACCGTTGCTTCTAGCTACACGAAGGGTCAGGTCTACCGGCATTAGGCAGAGACCTCTGTTTCTTAAACTATAGTATTCTGGGTCCTGTATTTCATGAGAAATTAACGAAAGTGATGCTGAGAATCCTTTAAATAAGAGTGATGCTAAAAGGATGGTACAAGTGTATACCAGTTTGAATAATTATAATTTTAGTAGTGAATTGTGATGATTTAAGATTATTTTGTTAAATTCGGTTGACATTGGCAATTTCTGGTACTTTTTTCTTATAAAAAGAGGAATCAAATGAAGGAAAGAAAAGAAAAGAAAAAAAGTTCTCACCTCAATATTACCAGGTAAAGAACTTGTTAGATAAGGTGAACTCAGAACCTACAGATTAAACAAACGCACATAAATAAATATCAACAAAAAGATATATATATAACTTCAAATGATAAAAAGGACTTGAAAGTTATGTCATTTCCTGCAAGTACCTGAATTTGGTCATGTAGAAATTTAATGTACCCAGAGGCCTCTTGCAAAACAGAAGCTGTATCAGACTGCGCAAATGATATAGCAGCACTTAATTAAACATTTTAAAGAAAAAATGGAATAACAAAGAGAAATACAAGTTTTGTTTCTAAACCTTGCCGAAAGGAGAGACAAGCTTCTGCAATGCTACTATCTTCTCTCCTACCTTATCCTTCTTCTCCTGCTCATATCATTTTGAGGTTTCATCTCATTAGCACTATTTTTTTTTTTAGAGAAAGAGATACAGAGAGAGAGAGAGAGAGCAGCTAGACAAACTGGTACCTTAGAAGGGAGAGGGCTGGTACCGGTAACAGACTTGAGCCTCTTTGAGGCCATGTTATCCTCAT
Organism: x Bolboschoenoplectus mariqueter; assembly: GCA_037678475.1. Taxonomy (NCBI): domain Eukaryota; kingdom Viridiplantae; phylum Streptophyta; class Magnoliopsida; order Poales; family Cyperaceae; genus x Bolboschoenoplectus; species x Bolboschoenoplectus mariqueter. The sequence goes on from CM075273.1 coordinate 2,070,977, forward strand.
AATCTAAACCTACTGATGTGCTGGTGGTCATGGTGCTAAAATGGAGATAGTCGTCATTGTAATTGTATCTCCTCTTATGATTTGGTGCTTGAGTCATCATCATCTTCTAACTTTCTCTCTATTTTCTGAAAATATGAGAATCAATTATTTATAGATGAATAATATTTTCCAATTTTCTAATAACTATTGAAATTAAACCGAAAAAATGCATAGTTTAGAGAATACAATTGACAAGTTCACGTGATAAACATCGCTATCGTTCATTAAGAAACAATAGTTACATTACCAAAAATGCTACAGAATGTATCAACTTGTTGAACGTGTCATGCAAACGACTTGTGCATAGGAAAAATTGATAGCCATCATTATCAAGCTAGAAAACCACCCAAACCAAGCAATAATTTCGGCATTGAGTTTTTGCATATAGGAGTTGAAAATGATTGAAAAGAAAGGTTTTTAATTAGTAAGAGTTCAATGAAGGAAAGGTGGAATGGTAAACTTTTTCAAAGCCTTATCTGCTGTTGGTCTGTTGTTATCCCTACAATCCAAAGATAATTTAATCTTGATTTGCGAGTTATGGACTTATTGCAAGGAAAAAGTTAAAGTGTCTGTCATTAATGTTCATCTAACTGTTAACTAAGGAGACTTAAATGTTAAACAAAAAATATTCCTACTAATTATTTATCAAAATTTCAAATTAACTTAATTTTTCTCTTATGCTTATTAAGACAGATTAATTATATTTATTAAGCTCCAAATTACTATTTACTAATCATTTAATTTATTATATTGGGAGTAGTTAATAATCTATGTTGTTACTTAATGATGTTATTAGTATAACTCATCTGATTTCACATGCCAAATTTGATCCTTAAACATATTCCTAGCTAGACTACATGTCATTACTAATATCACCAACTAAATCCTAATACATTACACGACACGAACTTGATTAAATTTTAATCCCCCAATGACTTTGATTTTTAATTGCCTATGCAACTAATTTTCTATTGGTATCATGTTCTAAGATTTAATATGTGCTAAGAGAATAATTTATTCTTACTCAAAAAGATTTTATTTGAAAGAAAAATAAAGCAGAAGGATGAAAAAAATATTATTATTATTATTCTCACAAAAATTAAATTTTATGGTTGTGACAAACAACATGAGAATGGGTATATAATTTCCTAAATAAACCTTATCACTAATTTCTAAAAACCACTTTTAACAAAATCGATTAAGATATTACCTTTTGGAATAGAAGACTGTAGATCCGAAATGCAAAACCAACTTTGATTTATGGAAGTCTCAGATTTTCTTTCTTCCTTAACAAACAAACTCTATGGTTGATTTGGTCGTTGCAAAATTTCAATAATATTTAAAATTTGCTGTTCAATTTCCCTACGTTTGCTTTTGGTTGTTTTAAAACGACAACATCCTGCGTACCGGGAATTGCGCTTGTGGAACCCCCACCTCTTAATTTAGTTGAGACTAGCTACACACAAGTGTCATCCAGCATTTATTTATTTCATAATTCCTTATTCTATCTTAAATATATATTTTATGAGAGTTATGACTTGACATATAGTAATGATATTTGATTTGAAGTGGCACGAACAGGACATGTCCAGTGTCTCACAAGAGGACAAAACCTCCAATCCTGCCTATATTTATTTTATTTAATTATATTAATATTGTTTTTTTTGGTAAATATATTAAAAAATACTATTATTTTCTTTTGACCAAGGATCAATTTTCTATATTTCAAAGATATGTGTGTGTGTGTGTGTGTGTGTGTGTGTATAAGTCCTGTCTTTTGATTGCTTGAATGGATTCCACCCAAATTAGTACTTGCATGCAAGTAATTTTATTGGCAATCACATTTCTTCAACAAATTAATTAATATTATTAAATAGTATCTGATTGTTCATATAGTGCTTGCTAGCACATGAAGACTTGATCCGAGATTCCTGTGACAATTGTACTACCTGGAAAGGAACACACACATATATATATATATATAATATGCTACATCAATACATATATATTTAGGAAATTTGTCAATAAAAATGTACTTGATATATAGGGAAACATATTGACTATAATGTTCATAACAAAGTTAAAAATAAATTACATCAAAAACAAAGTTAAAAAGAAAAGAAGGAAAATAATAAAAGACAGATAGATCTAAAGGCTCCTATGTATTTAATTTATTCCTAACTAGGCTTACCATTTATATTGTTTGAATGATAAAAAAAAACAGGAGGGAATTTAATATAGTACCAACCGAAATATTTATGATGAACTAAAAAGGAAAGATCCGGACAGCTATATATATCAGAACTAAAATTGAATTGTAATTTGAAAAAGAAGTACTGTGGAAATCAATTCCTCTATATGTAACAATTAATGCATTTCTTTTGTCTTTTTAATTATACACAGTGCAATTAATTCCAGGTTAGGATGAGATGAGATGCCTATCCTTGTCATCGGATGCGTACTGTCAAAGGCTTTCTCTATTTATTAAGAGACGCTTCAAAAATCTTTTCTCATCTTTTGCTTGTCAATTTCTCCCTCCATTTTTGAATGAAACCGGACAACTCCATTGAGAAAACTAAGGCAGTGTGAATGTGCGATCATGATGCATGTCTATGTTCTTCTAAAGGGATGGATTCTAAAGCGATAACAGAGGCATCTAAAACCTTATCAATTTTCTGATTCTATTCGTGAAGGAATTTGAAAGTACTAGTATAGTAATGCTAGCATGCACATTACTAATTACTCGATTTAAATTTGAATAACAAACTCAAATTCACATGCTTGCGCTTAATTTGGCGCGCTATCCTTCTCCGATCCATCGCTACACTAAACTTCAAATTTCATGGAAAAACAAGAAAAGAATATACGCTAAGTCCTTCCCCTCGATCGATGAGTCTTTACACTTACACTTACACTTACAGAGTGATCGATCTCAATTGAATTGCATGTTGATATATAGAGCAAGAGACTTACAAGGAAAACGAAGCACTCCTTGCCGATCGAGTCTCAAGATAACAATCTCTCAAGTTTCACCATGCAATCCTTGTAACTATTGTTTCTTTTTATTCAATCCTACTCTGATCGTGCACAGAGAGAGAGAGAGAGAGAGAGAGAGAGAGGTTTAAGGATTTTGGTGTGGGTACGAAGAGGGAGGAGGTGGGGAGAGGCTTTATTTATAAAGAGAGAAAAAAAAAATTGGTCAAGTGGTTGGTAAATACTAAATAGAGTTGAAGCATGGGAAAAATTATTTGGACTGGGTGGTCCTCTCAATTTTATTAAAATGGAGATGTCCATTGATATGAGCATATAAGGCCTTACAAAAGAACCAAAGTAGAAATGATTTTTTTTTAAATATAACATTGAATGAATAAAGTTAGGATGAGCTTAATTGCATTAAGAAAGCTTGTGTTCTTAGTCTTGAAAAATTGTGGGATAGATTCGAATAATAAATATTTATGTTATGAATTTTCAATTTTAAAGTTCATGTTGTATATAAGAAGAAGAAGTCGAACAATAATTAAGGAACTAAAAAAATGAATCATAATGCAAATAGTTGATTTGTCGAATTTTCATGATCATGGTTGAATTTATCATATTTGTATCTAATGTGATGTTTTTGAAATTAAGTTAACAAGTTTTCACAATGTTAAACTCATATGTGATTCATAATTAAATTTTTATGGACTGCCTTCACTAAAAAGTATAGTCAATGAATTAAAAGATTCAAATTATTTTCCTAAGATTACAATTAGAAACAGATATATATACATTGATTGAGAATAATTGACTCTCATTCTTTTTAAAAAAAATTAAAGTTACATTCCTATGTATTCTAAGCAAAATTATCATGTATATTCTAAATTGCCTCTAGCCCCTTGTCAACATCCTCTTTCTATACTTCCTTAAATATTTTGTATACTTTATTCTTATACTAGATATTATAAGTTTCAAACTCTCACATAATAATAGTCCTATAGTTTAAAATTTTGTATCTCCATTGATCATCTTAGAATAACAATTTCATAAGCTGCTTCAAAAAATAATATTGTAACCCATAAAAGCAAAAAAAGAACAAACTTACCACATGACCAAATAATTAAAAACATAGTTAAAAAAGTAATAAAAAAATGGAGGTGTCCATTCTTCCAACTAGAAGATACCAGAAAAAAAGTACAACAGAGGTGAGTGACACTGTCATCTGAACTATTTTCTTTTTCCTCTTGTATTTGTCTCAGTTGACAGCTAAGACCCAACTCATAGATAGATAGATAGATAGAGAGAGAGAGAGAGAAACATGGGCCCACATGAACCAAGGTAAGTGACATCAGATGTTTGGTCAGAATTGGTTTCTCTCTTTTGGTTTCTTCCGGCTTCAAGCTTTCTCTCTCTCTCTCTCTCTCTCTATCTATCCCTATTTAATTTCTCTCTCATATATCAATTGAGTACGAATATATGCAAAAAAAAAAAAACACCCAAGAAAAATATTAAAGCACAACGCTGGTTCCCCAATTTTTTGTTATAAGAAATATATAGTATGGAATGAATTTATATAGAAAACAAATAAGTAAATTTTAACATCTGAAAAGTATGAACTTGACAATCTCGTATTCAGAAAGTTGAGAACATGATTGATGAATACGCATTCATATTCTAGATACATGATTGACAGTAGTGTGCTCAAAATCTAAAAATAAATCAGTCTAATTCGTGACCGAAAGTTGAAAACAGAACTGTCAGTCACGTGATCAGAGTTCTACGCACGAATTTGCCACCTGTACTATCTAAATGTGAAAATTAAATTTATCATTTTCTTCCGTAATTAATTAAATACTCATTTTTTTTATTAAAAAAGTTTAGCCCCGGTTCCAAAAAAAAAAAAAAACCAAAGAAAGAAAGAAAGAAAAAAAAGGAAAGAACTTTCATGATGATAGTGAAAGTTCTACTTTTGGAGAGGTGCAGTATATGAGAGCTACTGTTTTACATCCACATGAAATTAATTTGTAACGTAGCAAAAAGTAATTGTGTAGACAGTTGTTACCTGATGGCATTTTCGCTTTCAGACAGTGAAACACACCGACCAGTTTAATTAATTTTTTTTCATTGAAATTAAAACAATTAATGAAGATGCATGAAGGGTACTTTTTGCTTAATTAGTGTTGCTATAGTTGATTGATGATCTAATTGAACTATTAATTTGAGGTTAATTATGCATGCATGATGCATGTGATGTGATGTTTCAACTTAATTAGAAATGACTTGAGGAGTGGTGCACATTTTCTTTATAGAAATTAATTTCTATGGATACATAATTTAATTAATTCTATCAGGAATTATCATAATTATTCTATCAGGAATTATCAAGAGTTGTTCTATCAGGAGCTATCTTAATTATTTTGCATAAATATTTTAAAATGTGGATATATATATATACATATATTGTGTTCAAATTTATAATTTTTTGTATTATATGGGATTATATTAGTGCATAAAAAAATCAATTTATATATTTTTTAAAAAGTCTGTATTTATCTAGTTATTTTACTCATTTTTTATTATTTTCTGACTTTATTCCCTATGAAAAATTCTAAGTCAAAAGAATTTCAAGTTACTGTCCAAATTTCGTTCCCTTGTAATTTTCATGACTATGTCATGTAAAATAATAAAAGTATATCATGAGAGAACTTTAGTACCACAACTTTTAGATCGATGCTACATGCTATCACACCATCTTATTAAAATTAATATTTCAAAATTAAAAATTCAAATGACGAGTGCTAAAATTTATTTTCTTTCACCATCATGAGCAACATATATCTACATAAAATTCACAATTTTAAATTATTTTTGTATAAAAAATTGTAAAAGAAACCAATCAAGTAAACTTATATATGTATATATATATATATATATATATTAATTTGGTCGTATGCATGTGGTCTTGTTAAAAAATAATTAAACTAATTAATTAAAAAAACTAAAAAATTAATTTTACAACGATGCAGCACGTACTTATTGAGAATAATATCATAATAAGATCAATTGATTGTTTGAATTTATCATTTAATTTTTGGAATTTTAAAATATTGATGAAATTAAAGATATATATCTAGAGAACCTTTCTCATAACTAGTTAGTTAGTTATTACGTACTTTTCGTACAATTTCTAGCTACGAAAATTCCAATAACCTTCCTCTTAATTATGTTTAATTTTACTCGTTTACTCAAACAATTAACAAAAAAAATGTTTAATTTCTTGAGATGTCGACACCATATAACTATTCTAAAAAAAAAAATCACCGAGTTTTGACATTGTAGGAGATGTATGTATTAGCTTGCTTGGAAATTAAAGACTTGACTATGGTCCCAAGATATATAAATGCTAGAATTTAATGCATATAATATCGCTAGAAAAGATTTGAATAATGTCAATAAATTTAAATAACAAAACGCTAGATTGTAACGCATATATACACGTGCAAATCATAAAATGTACGAATCGTAAAACCTAAAGTGCCAAGGTTGGGATATAATATATTACGAAACCATGGAAATCATATATGTATAAATACATATTCATATATACATATATATATGTATATATGTATATATGTATATATGTCATATGAAACTAAAAGATTCTTCGTGTTTTGTTGAGAAATACTATGATTGTACTTAATTAATTATCCGTTCCAAGTTTATTAATTCTAATAGCTACACCACTGAAAAATATTTCTTTAATTTGGAAATATGCATATATTTCGTCGTTGGAAGCATTATTTTTCGTTTTGATCGTTCATCAATCAAAGTGCTTCTGTGAAAGTATCGACTCAATTAGGTCTTAATTTTATACAAATTATTTTCAAGTAAGATATATAGATGTTGCTGTGCATTAATTTTGCGAGATGATGTGGCACAAAATAATATCCAGGACAATTGTAATATTGCCCCATATTTTTTATTATTTGTATATATTTTCAAAGCGCTTGTTCAAAATAAGCGAAACTATATAAAGTCTAAGCAATTCATGTGCAATCGACTAGGTAAAAATTTCGCTAATTCAACATCATTTTTTATAAATATAAGATTAATTCTCTTCATTCAAAAGAAAAAAAATATAAGATTAATTCTCTTCATTCAAAAGAAAAAAATATATATAAGAGTAATTCTCTTCATTCAAAAGAAAAAAATATATATAAGAGTAATTCTCTTCATTCAAAAGAAAAAAAAATATAAGACTAATTCTCTTCATTCAAAAGAAAAAAAATATATAAGAAGAATTCTCACACCGTGAGCAAATATTCAAACCATATATATTAATTCGCATCTGTTGAAAATGATGTCTGCTGCCGGATTTATTGAAGTTTCAGAATAATATTAATGTCAATTTTTATGACTACATCAAACGCGTTGTTGATGTCAAAATTCCTCTCTCTTAAAAGTTCAACTGTGTTTCAATTTTGAAACTTTGATACTAATTAACTCGCGCAAAATACAGTTCATGTTCGCATCAAGTTTGATTAAAGTTTTTATATATATATACAGTTTAATAATGATGAAACACTATTTCTGAAACATGATCGAGGGGTTGCTGGCATGCGCTACACCATTAATTAGCTCTCCTGTCAGAGCTCTTGCTAGCTCGCTCGCTCGCTAGCTAGCTCGGAGGGTTGCCAGGTGATGGAAGGAGATGATGAACCGAGAGTTGATGATCGGATCGCTCTCGTTAGGCGTTGTGCTAATTTGTGTTATATACATGGAGAGAACGCATGCAATAGCTAGGTTGATTTGTGAAGAGTCAGGATTAGTTAGGAAATTCACCAGATCACTTATTAGTTATTACTCCTGTTTTCTCTCAGTTCATATGTGAACTGGACATGCGTTTTGCCGGCAGGGTTGGGTCCGGTACAGTTGCCGGAGTTTCCCTCAGATGACGAGTAACGACACCGGCTAGGTAGACTTCGAGGGAAAGAGAAGCTTTCCTGGAGTCAGCTTTCCAGATTAATTGCACTTGCTCGAAGGAATTGCATGCATTGTTGAAAACTCTCATCTGATGTGCCTTTGAAGACTTCACCAAGACTGAGTTACAAAATTATTCTGGCATGCTGCTTAGTATATTTTTGGTGTAGTAGATAAAGAGATTGGATGCTTTTATGGCAGGAGGTTTTGGATATGGATTTACAAAACTCCATGCATTTGTAACTTGTAAGAATAAAATCTTGTCTGTAACATATTTAAACTATATATATATATATGTTATATATATGGTTTCAATTAATAGAATACCTCCATATATCAAAATGTACTGCTTTAATATATGACTATACCTCAATCTCTGGAGTGCTTTCATTTTAGATGACAAGTTTGTATATATAGCATATGATAAAATATACTAATTTCTGATTGGCATTGTTTGTTTTATTTATTTTCTGAACAGAATACTAATTAGTTCAATATACACATTATAATTAAGTAATTATAAGTATCATATATATTTCACTAAATTAATAAAATAATGTTTCCATCCCAACATATATAATTAATTTTTTTTTAAGGCGGCTTAATTTTCAGTAAGATTATCCATCGATACTTTAGAAAAATTCATATATAAGTTGGCCAAATGTGTATGTTACGTGCATTAAAATACACAGGGGGTAGTAATGCCTCACATGTCACTGTAGTGCTATCTATATTATTTACTAAAATATATATATTAATTAATTACACCTTACACTGTAGACCTATATTACGCCGTACTGATTTTTTTTTGGTCAATTTATAAAAAGAATGATGCATTTAATACTTCAATCAAACTTCCTCGTTATTGTGTGGGATTCATGTAATCTTATGTATGAATTGAATAATGATATTTTTTTATTCTCTATCAAAATTTTTTTTGCATATATTGATGTTAGATTCAATTTAATAGTCACTATTTAATTTAAAATTTTATTTTTTTCTTCAATACATGTTTCAATGTTCGAATACCGGGTTAACGAAAACCCTCTTATCAAAAAAATAAATAAATTGCCAACAATTTTTTTTATATATAAAGATAGGGGGACTAAGTCATTTAAATTTAAATGTCCATAAAAAATCTCCATTTGAATTTCGAACCTGTAACCTCTCATACGAGCAGCATTATTTTTGTCAATAGACTAAAAACTAGTTCTTAAATTGCCTACGGGCTTCAACCAAAATTAAAATTTGCATGGCAAAATATACATTTTTTTTAAGAAAAACCAAAGTTATCTATGTACATTGTATCCTTTCAAAATTACCTAACAACATGTGGGAAATATATATCATGGTTCTAGAATCTGCATGTTTTCCTCTTGTTGTATTTTCTCTTAAAAAAGGTAACAAACTGTTTAATTACTTGAGAACCTGTTCCTGTTATTAATTTAAGAATGGAAGTATATATATCACAGTTCAACAATGTTAAATGTTAATTGTGGCCACTTGCCAATTAATAACTCAAGAGCATGGGATCCAGCTATAAGCAAAAATATAATAACACTAGCCAATAAATTAAGAACAAAGTCTTTTTTATTATCCATAATTAGGTCCTAGGTTTTTAAAAAAAATTATGCTTGCTTGTTATTACTCAAAAGATACGTGCTTTACATACTTAGATTAATTGGAACTTAACCAGGAAATATATCAAAATCCAACATATGAAAGCCTCCCATGAAAGGAGAATGTACTTAATATATTAATTAAGCTAATTATACATATATAGTTCTGCATTAATTCTCCAAAACCAAAAACCAGACACCAATAAATGAATTGCTTATAAGCATCTCCTGCCTCGGCGATTTATTTATTGTATACTATTATATATATATTCATCACTTCATGTCACCTTTCTCTGATTTTAATGAAGTGAAATCACTTTATTCTTCAAATATCTTTTTTTTATATCTCCATCATGCCTTTACTTTTTAATTTGTTAATAATAAAAATATTTAAAATTAAAATATCAAAATAAGACCATTAGATATGATCTATATTTATATTCTCTTGTATGCATAAAAAAATATTGATTTTTTACTTTCATTTTACATGAACCAATAAGTTAAAAAATCAACATCCATAAATTATCTACATTAATTCATTTCTTGCAAGTTTTTGATATCAACTAAAAATAATGTCGGAATATCATAATTTTTTATCTCTATCTAAAGAAAGTGATATAGATTAGATCTAACAGTTTTATTTTGAAATTTGAGTTATTAGAAAATTAAACAGTAATATTTGAACCCTTCTTTTTGTTAAATTTTAACAACTGCTTAATCATAGAGGTTACAAAATCTGACCTCAATGGACCTACCCGCCCGTCCAATTCAAAATCCGACTCAATACAATTTTTTTTTTAAGAAAATCAAATTAATCCGATCCGAGTCAACTTGAAATTTAATTTGAACATAAATTAGAAAACTCAAAACCTAACCCGACCTAAACCTCGATACTACTTAGAGTTGTTGTGGTTAAAAAATTGACGATTTTGTTACTTCATGTTGTTGTGATAACTAGGAACCAAATGATTAAAACGAATTTATCAAGTCAACTGAAACAGTAATGAATATTATATTGATAATGCGTTATTACTCATGCTAACTAATAAGTTAGCTAGTTAGTAATCATATTGTTTTTTCATATACATATTTAGTTGATTTGAACAAGTTTGAATTACAATTATTTAGTCTAATTATTTGATTTGATATTCAATTCGGTTGATAGTTGTCTTTGGTTGGTTCATGAGTTTTAGACTTCCCATTGGATAGTTTTGTCAAGTGTTATTAATTAATTAATTTATTTATTTGTGACTAAGGTGCTATTAATAATTAATATTTGACCGCCGTGCAGCCATGCTATTGGTTAATTAGTGCTTAAATTATCTATTAATTAATTAACTTCCATGTTGTTTTTATTGTCACTGTTAACAGAGAGGATATTTATTGTCCTAGTTGGCTTTTCTTTTTCTTTTTTTGTTTTGTTTTGATCGCTGGTTGTTAATGTTATTATTTTTGTTGCTATACAAGATATTAAATTAATTAAACAGATCGTGACCAAAAGTTGCAAAAGGTTTTTGAGTAATTTTAATGGTGTCATTGTGCATGGTCATGGTTATTCAAGAAATATGTCTTTGGATGTTCTCTTTTTTCTTTTATATTTTGAGAAATTTAGTACGAATTATATTTAAAAGTACTCTTTGGTGTTCGTCTCAAACTCATTGTTATATTATATTTAAAATCTATATGTTGTGTATTCTACTATAAGATCATAATTAGATACATAATAATAATGAAAAAAATTGTGATCATATGTTTAAAATTCGGATACATTTTTTTTATAAATATTTGAAATTTAATGATTTAGACGCATCTCTCATAAATAATAATAATAACAATAATAACAAGAAGTTGTACTGTCGTTCTATTTTGAGTCTGTAGACCGAGTCCGTTCAAATTTCAAAGCAGCACCGCTTTCCTCACATTATGCTAGGCAAATATTTTGTAGCGTGGGACCACCTGAATTGAAGAGAAAGTCTACGCGGCTGTGACAACTGATTTTGTCATCATGCACCGGGTCCACGCGTTTCCTCCAATTTTCTTTTTCTCGTTCTGTCAAAATTTGAGTTTGGTTCTATTGTAGCACAATCTGTGTGTCGATCCGTGTGATCTGATTGAACTCAACGCGTATGAATAAGATTTGGAATAGTGTCTAGAGGTTGTCATTAAATTTAGTTCTCCACATTGGATCAAGGATCATATTTCTATGTTTACAAGCAGTTGATTATATACACGGAAGTGTTAAAATATGCATGGCCAATTAAGTATTGAGATAAAAATAGAGTCTGATAGCGCCATTGCTTATTGCAAAAGCAACCATAGTTTGAATATTTTTTTTTTCATTGGCCAAATTATATATGCAATGTACTCTTTTATGCAAGTTAAATCTCAAAGTACATTCTGACATATTAATGGATACTCACTATTATTTATACGATCAATTAATTAAACTTAACTACGATATATATGTTCATTTATATATACTTATATTTTTATGACTTTGAGGATTTGATCAAAACAAAATCTTATTTGAAGTGCTCTTGTTATAAATAAAATTGTTCATGTGAGAACATTTTATTTAATCTTAATTGAAATACCTTTTTCATTGACATAAATTAAAAAGAGAAATTATCCCTTCTACCCCACAATTTGCACATATTATCTACACACAAAAAATATTTATACTAAATATGTAATTTATTTATATCTAAATCTGTAAGTGTTTATAGTTAATATAGAAAATATTTATTATTTTTTTCTAGATGATTATAGAAAAATTAAAGTTAAAAATTTTATTACACAAGTATAAATAAAATTGTATAACTTTTAATCATAATAATGCGAGATATAAATATTTTTTAAAATAAGTATAAATATATCTAAAGTGCAAATAAAAGATACAATTAAAGAATGCAATTATCATTCCTCAATTAAAAAATATGATGTATAGCTACAATTGCACCATATATGTGGCATATATATTGCATGAAGGCATGAATTGTTGCACCACAACCACCGCATTATTAATTACATTACTTCTCGCCACCTCATACCAATTTTAGTAATGTCTCCGTATCTATGAGCACATCTTTGTTCATATGTTAAGTAAGAGAGCCAGGAATATTCTTCCCAATGGAACTTAATTAATTAATAAAATATGCATTCAACAGATACGCATTTAATCATGTTCACCATATTTTATACATATTTTCTCGTTTCTCTAAATTACATGTTATATATAGTGAAAGAATAAAACTTCAATTAATTAGCTATTTAATTTTCTTAAGCAAGGTCAGCGGACATATTCTAAATTATTTATGTACATAGCATGGTACATACCAACGACTGTACTACCAATGTACCAGACATCTTTCCTGCCAAAAAAAAAACCCTAATAAAAGGAAGTTCAACCCCATCAAATAACAACTATTTAACCTCTAAGGACTAATTAATTAATCAATTCATCAAGTAATGAAAGAACAAATATCCAACTCATGGTGAATACTGAATAGCATCTGTAAGTCATTGCACTCCTGACACCTCGTCACGGTGACGGTATAACCGGAAGTAGCAGTTCTTCAAAATTACCAGCTGATCATGGTTCAGTTGCCGGCACCCAGATTACAGACCCTTGCGTGCGGCATCTCTTGGAAGGAACTCCTCTTCCTTCATTGCATCATCATTGATATTCTTCGACTCGCAGGAGGCTCATGAAGGAGGTGGTATCGGTACGGTAGAGGAATATAGCACCATAGCAAGGCTCTCGTAGCTTGAAAGCCGACGCGGCAAGTCGACAAACCAGTTGAGGATATTAGACAAGAACTGGCCAGTAATCAACAGTAGTTATATATTAATCAATGTACAATAAGCTTATAAGAGATTTTGCTTTCACCTTTTGTAAAACACATATTATATTATTTCACATCACAACACCCATAATATATATATATATATATATCACCCCTCTGACAATAATTAAAAGTAGAGTTATTAAAATGAGCTATATATTCATGATCAGACCTGATATTCCAAAAAAGGACAAGTGAGACATAAATTAATTACGGGAGCTGATACACATAGATACGATTATTGATACCGTCATCGATACGTGCTTTATTATATACATTAAATGAATTATCATATGTATTAATGATTTTATTATACAAACTCATTTTATATAGTATTATCATTATACAACTTAAATAAATTATTATGCAAACTCATTTTATACAATATCATTATTATGCAACTTAAATAAATTGTTAATGCATATCAATGATATTTAATTTAAATAATAGAAGTACTGTACATAATAAAATCATTAAATGCATAATAACTCATTTAATGTGTATAATAAAATCCGTATCAATGATGGTATCAATAATAATATCTTCATAATATATTCCATTAATTAATGCTCAATAGTTTCTAAATCATGACATGATACAATAATAAACAAGTGGTAGAGCCCTGCCATGCCATCCTTCCCTAAATTTGAGAATTTTGAGTATAGTAGTAGCATAGTTGATATCATGCTACCTATGCTAATTATAAAAAATCAAAAGAGATTGTCCACTTTAGCATGCAGCCATGATTTTAGTTGGTTGATAGATTAACATGGTAGCATCAAAATTAGAGAATATTCTATGTTCCAATCATGCCAACCTCCATGATAAAGCCTTTTTTCCCCTCCAAACAATGATCCTAATGAATCTGGTAAAGAAATAGCTCTATATACAAACTTCCAAGTTCCAATTGCACCTAAATTTGGGCCTTTTAAAGACACTATAAACCAGAAATGGTTTATGTTACTAGAAGCTATTGGACCAAATTGGGCCTCCAAAACAAAAAAAAATCATATGCAATCCAAACCCGGAACTATATCGGGTTTCGTTTCAACAGGGTTCGGATCTGAATTCGATGTCGGGTTCACAGATACCATGGCATTGGCATAGCACGGAATGATATCACCTATTATTCCGAATAGGAAACTAGGTCTCTATCATTCAAATCTGGACCGTTTAATTAAAACAAACGGATTAGATTTATTTAAAAAGATCCCCTAAATTACAAATAGAACCAATCCAATCCGTTAGTTTTAATCCGACGGTTCCAATTTTAGTAGTACGGTCCTACTATCCATTTTGAATAATAGCAGATACAGACTCGGCATAGCAAAAACCCTTTTCTTTGTTTCCCGAGCTGCCTCTTGCAATCGTACACGAGCGAGGATTCGAACAGGGAATTGAGTTTTCGATCTCTTCTACTCATGTCCTCAGTCGAACCATCCCCCGCTATGGAGATCCTAGGTTATTTTTAATGATTCTTGTTTATGCGTTTTTAATCTTTCTTGGTATTGTTTGGTAGGAGATTTAGGCTTAGAATAATGCCTGAAATTGGCGTTGATTTTGCCAACCAGTGATCGAAATGGAATTGATGCTTGTATTTGGACCAATCTGCAACCAAAATTGAGGAGTTAATACATCAAATTCTAGTAGAAATTTTGCTCTTTATCTTCATTTTGTTTGACCTTTGCTCAGTTCCAGTGATCCTTTCAGAGACTCATACTTATTCTAAGAGGAATACTAAATGCAATTATAAATATAGTATTCCCAGATACTAACATAATTGTTATTGGCATTTATTCTCACTTTTTTTATTTGGCATAGTAAGCCTTAATACCATCTACCTTCTGCATGTTTTGTTACCAAATTGATTGATTATCATAATGCCTGTTACCTGTTTGTTAAAATTCCCAAACCAGTTCGTGAGCCGGATTGCTTTTCCATATGGGCTGGGCCTCCATTTCCCAACTCAAAGCCAACCTCCAAGCTGGAGAGGATCCCGTGTACCTCCACAAAATTCAGCGAAGACGGGTCAAAACTCCTCGTCACCAAACCAAATAGTGTGGTTTCCATTTATGACTGTAAGTCTCTTGTCGAGATCAAGTCATTTGAGGTCCCTTCTCTCCTGGCATCGGCATTGTCGCCATGTGGGACCTACCTCCAGACATTCCAGAAGTCGACTTCTCCGCAGGAGAAAAATGTTGTAATTTGGGATGTCGGAAGTGGGGCCCCAGTGTATCAGCTTTTGCAGAAGAACATGTCAAAGACTACTTGGTGAGTTCTTCTATCTTATATAGTTTCTTCTCTTTGATTCTTTTTCTGGATTAAAATATCAGTTGTAGCCATGAATCAGTCACATGTCTTGGCATTTTGCCAAGCCAGGCCATGTCAATTGATAGGGTACTGCGGCCTTGCTGCCTTGCTGCAGTGGTTATCTCCTAGATACAAAGCTGTTAAGACTTTGCTCGACAAAATCTGAAAGCTGAAGTGTAGTCTTTGGTTCTTTGCAATTTAACAACAATTACAAACAAAGTGTAAAAAATAAAATAATTAATTAAATAAGAGTAGTGGATAAACGAAAAAGCAATAGGTACGTGGGCATTGTACGAAGGCTATTGAAAGGGTTTATGGCACAAGATATGTTTTTAGCTGCCCCCTGATCCCACACCTCTCCATATACTGATTTAAAATTTTATTTTTGTTTTAGGTCTTTTCTTTTTTTTAAATCTGGTTTGTGTAAAAATTTTCTATGATAATGGATAATGGTGGAATTTCCACATTTTTCACAAAAGAAAAAAGAAAATTAAATAAGATAAAACAAATGAATAATTAAAAAAAGAAACAATTATGTACTGATATTGTTTTGTTCAATGTTGTAGGCCATCAATTCAATTTAGCTCTGATGAGTCTACTGCATGTCGAATGGTGACCAATGAGATACAGTTCTTCGACCCAAAAGATTTCTCAAAAGGGATTATTTATAAACTTAGACTGCCAGGTGTAGCTGCAATAGGGATTTCGAAGGCTCCTGGGTCATATTTGGCAGCATTTGTTCCTGAAGCCAAGGTCAGTATTTTTATTGCATTGTATCACCTAAAGTCAAGCTTCTGCTTTTTTGCACTTACCCTCTAAAATGTAAAAATCTGGTGATTTTATGCCAATAAGTGAACTTAAAAAAATATATATATGGTTGTTATGTTATATGCAGTATGTTTTATCCCAATTCCTGATTTTTTGCAAATTGAATGGTAATTCTGATAATTTTTTAGCACCTTGATCTTTGATTTTTTTGTAAGTTTAAAGATAATAGCTTATAAAATGTTCTCTCCTTCAGGGAATGCCGGCGAGTGTTCAGATATACTCTTGCAATAAAGATTTGCAAACACAGCCAATTGCACGCAGAAGCTTCTTCAGATGCTCGAGCGTGCAGTTCCACTGGAATAAAGACTCATTTGGGGTACTCTTTGTGGCCCAATCTGACGTGGATAAAACCAACCAGAGTTATTATGGTGAAACCAAGCTTAATTACTTGACTACTGATGGGTCCCACGAAGGACTTGTGTCTCTCAGTAAGTTTAGGGGCTGTATTTTTCTTTTTCTAGATGTGGGGTCTTTTAGTGTTCTTTGGTATAGAACAGGGAATTACCGGTGGTGACCTGGCTGGTTTAGCTTGGAACCTGCATGAAAAACAGAAAGGGAAAAAACCAACTATAGTTATAGATGTTGCTCAGCTGAAAGTTCATATGGTACCATACTTCCTGGTGTTGAAGTGTAATTTATTATATTTCTATACTACTTGATTCAATATCAAGTTCCATTTTCATCTCATTTCATTTAGTTTCTGAATAAGCAATGAATCACATTATTAACTGACCAATGTTTTTTAATAGAGAAAGAGGGGCCGGTGCATGATGTACAGTGGTCTATTTCAGGATCAGAGTTTGCTGTGGTTTATGGATGTAAGCTTTTCAGATACCTCATTTACTTGCATTATGCAAAATAAAAATAATCAATTTGATATAATTCTTACAACTGGTCCCTTGAAATGTCTCCAGTTATGCCCGCAAGAGCTACTGTTTTTAACAAAAAATGCCATGTTTTGGTTGAGCTTGGTGAAGGCCCTTACAATACAGTTAGATGGAACCCCAAAGGAAGACGTATCCTTTTCTCTTTTCTTCATTTTTCTATTGTTGGCAGCTGTTATCCTTGTTTTCTTTAACCTTTTTAATGGAACAGTTCTTTGTTTGGCTGGATTTGGGAACTTGCCTGGCAACATGGTTAGTGCAATTTCATGCAATGTTCTGATTTACTTGATTGTTTCCACGGGATTCATGTTTTCAGTCCCTTAGGTTATCACATATACACCCACAAAATATGGACAAAGATGCTCAAACTAGTAGTTCTTCCCTTTTTCTATCTATATAGTATTGGAGATAGTTTGGTATTTCGTGAAGAAATTTGAAGAGTATTTTAGATGATACTACTCATGGGTAGAGGATTATGAGATAGTTCTGTTTTTAGATCCAAGTACATTACATTTGGGAAATTTGTAGAACACATGAAAGTTCTCTTTACCCATTTGAAGTTCATGATTTTCTTTCTTGTTTTCTTTTTTAACTCAGGCATTTTGGGACTGTTCTGAGAAAAGATTGCTTGGCTCAACAAAGGCCGAGTGCTCTGTCACTAGTGAGTGGTCCCCAGATGGCCGCTATTTCATGACCGCGACGACCGCACCTAGGTTACAAATTGACAACTGGTATGTGCACTTCCATCTTTGTTAGTTTTTACCATTCAAAATTTCCAAAATATGAATTTGCATAATTTTAATTAATTCTAATTCTTTTTGAAGTATAAAAATATTCCATCATGACGGTTCTCTATACTTCAAGAGGATGTTCAACAGACTGTATCAGGTCCTTTTTAATCTGTGTTATTTTGTTCTTTCGGAAATAATACCATCTGTAACTTGTGTTTTTCTATTCTTATTGGTTTTGTTCTTTTGAGAACACATAGGAGTATTTATGGATGTTTGGTAGGATTTTGATTCAAAATACCAGACTCTGAGTGGATGTATTAGTTGATTGTCCCAGTTGCCACGGTTGGTCATGATTTTTAAATAACATTGGCTGCCAGTACATTCCTTCCTTCCATGGTAGTAAACTTGCATTGCTTTGTTGTAGGCTGAATGGAAGCCAGAAGCACCTGAGAAATTTGGTGAAATAGATGACCTTGTGAAGTCGGTCGGAGCCCTAAAGATTGAAGAACCTAAGAAGCAAGGTTTTATAGTTCAGTTTTCTTTTTCTTGATTAATCATTTCTGTGCTCTTCCCAAGTACTTACTATTTTACTAAAGGTGAGATTGTATTTCTTTTTTTTTTAAGCACAAGGGTCTAAAGCAGCACAATCTTCATCAAGCAAGACTGCAAATGTAAGTGCACCTCCTGCAAAACCAGCTGCATACCGCCCTCCCCATGCAAAAAATGCAGCTGTTGTCCAGCAAGAGGTATAGTTTCTTCTTTTTCAAAAATGCTGATTTGCCCTAGCTTCTGCATATAATCAAACCTGGAGATTGAAAATCAAAACATCCAAGTATGATTGGATTGATCTTCATACAATACGGGCATAGTGAAAAATGGATAATGGGTGCTTGAGTCACAATTATCAAGTATTCAATGGTTTACATTTTTTTCATCATACTGATATAGAGTGCAAACATCAGAAAAGGTATCATGTTTTTGTTAAAACATGAGAAATAATAGCTGTTGTGTGCAAAGCATTTCTGTTTCAAAATTTCCCTACTTTGAGGCTTTTGATATAATTTAAGAAAATGTTGAATTCTTGACTTGCAGCTTTTTGGCGGACTAGCCCCGTCAGGTTCAGGGTAAGTTCAACAAATATCTTCTATGTTTAACTTCTGTTATTTCAGAACTGGTATTAATCGCCTGTTGCTAATGCCTTTTGTTCTTTATTCTGGGACCAGAGAAATGAGCAAGAATGCATTGAGAAATAAAAAGCGCAGAGAAAAGCAAAAGGAGAAAAAAGCAGCTGAAGGATCAGCTGTTGGCGGAAATGATGACTAAGATATTAATTACGACCTCATTTAGAATTTAAATTGAAATTTCTAAATAACATTTAATGCTGCAAACCCCCAGTTTTATAACATTTCAAGAGGTGTATGCACAAATTGTGAGTTGCAGCTCGAGAAATTTTGTACGTGGTGAATTAGGAGATTTCTTATAATGATTTTGTGACCATTTGGTCGATCTGTTCCATTCTCTTTTGGTTTTATATTTATGAACAATGTGCTGTTAAGAAATAGAGTACTTAACACACAACACCATCTCGTGTTAGATAAAAAAATGAGATAGAAAATTTTCCACAAGAGAGCATTTTACTGAAACGATCGCATGTAAACAGTATTGAAACAACGAGAGCATTTTTTTTGTTTTTTTTTAATATAAGGATTTTCGTAAACCTTAGTATTTATTTATTTTTTAAATATTTTTTGTGAGATTTAAAGTTACATCTCTCTCTATAGAGAGATGAGATTTATTATCATTGTGTCAGGTTTGCGGTTTACAACAAGTGTATTTCATTAATAGGGTAGCATGTGACCATATTGAACCAAGAGCACAATTTTTGTGATTTACCAGATACTGACAGAAAACTTTGAAAATTTCGAATGCAGAATTTCATTTTTATATATCGTTATATTTTCCTTTCTGAAGATAAAAATCAAGTCACCATGTTGTTCCTCTTTCACAACAAGTTCGTTTTGCTTAAACAAGAATGTCTAAAAGCATATTATGTACCACTTCTCACAGATAGCACCTTTCGCATGCAAACCTAAATACGATAAATCAGAATGCATTCCCCAATAGAACACTATACTCATAATTAAAAATAAAAATCGACCATCCAACAAAACTTGTGTAATTTCATCCTCTACTCTTCTAGACATCCACACCTATGCGACAGCCATATATGGCACTTGCCATGGGGTCAGTGTTTGCGTACGCAAGAGCCATCAGTAGAAAGTTATACAAAGACCAAACTGTTGCAAACGAGAACCTAATCAACCGCAAGAGCCATAAATATATAATTCAGACTTTTGGAAGAACTTAAAAGCATGAAACAAGCAAAAAGTAGGCAGGAAAAAAAATTTTAGTGATGCTTACAAGGAGGGTTGAAATAGAGTAAATAAGAGCTTAATTAGCCATTGGAGAACTTCTGCAACCTTCTCAAGGCTACTCCGGGAATCATTCCCGATTAATAATGGCCTTATTAAACAGAGAAGTAGGCAACTCTGGGATTTTTTCCAGCAAAATGGCATTGTTAATGTATAGTTGTTTGAGGACAGTAAGCATCACCATTGTATCGGGCAGTGAACGCAGGGAGCTTGCATTTCTGATAGACAACTCCTTGAGGGCACCACTGTTTTGTAGCAACCATTGCTCCGGCAAGGCCTCGAAACCTGAACAATCCTCTATCCGACATATCCTAACATATCTTAGGCTTTTAAGTGGTTCGATACAAAGAAAAGAGAGGTGAGGAATGTAAAGATAATTGATCTTTAAAGAGGCCATGTTGTTTCCTGAGTAAACACCTTGCGAATGTTCCATAGACGGATATTCAATGAGCTTGTCACATCCCCGGATATGCAACATACTGAGAGATGCAAATGCATTTTCAGATGAAGCAATACGAGTAATATTTGTACTGTCCATAATAGAAATATCAGCAAGAGTAGCGAGGCATGATGCTGATTCGAGTAATGGCACATCAAGTTCACCACAGTTGCCCATAAAAAGAGTTTGGAGTTTCATAGGAAGGAGAATTCTCTGATTATCAACTGCAAGCAGTTTTGGGTTTCCATTTATATTTAAGTATTTTAATGACTCAAATTTTCCAAATGCACCGGTTGGTAGCTGTACCAAATTCTCACATACTTCTATAGTTAATTCCTCAAACACTTGTAAATCGAGATTTTCTTGCTGCAAAAATCCATTCAATGATTTCAAGTTTGGGCAATTGGTTATCTTTACAACTCTGAGAGATGATTTCAGAGATGATGATGCTGGAGCAGTAATATTAGAACTAAAGTACATATCTGGAAGGGAATTAAGTCCCACTCTGCTCACTATGAATTTGGATAGGGAAAGAGGTAATGCCGGTAATTCGGCCAGGTTTGGACACTTGGTAATTACAAGTTCTTTTAGATTGGGAAAGCCATGACTACTGTGTTGTCCGGCCCATGATTGCCAATTTGACATTTTCTCACAGTGTAGCTTTTCCAAAGATGGAAACGGACAGTCATTTCTTGTGCTGTCAAATGAGTAGTCCACTTCGTTCACTTCATTCATTTCGAGTAGAGAGAGTTCCCTCAAATGGGGCATTTGTGCGAGTAAAGGTAGGTCTTTCCACAAAGGACAATTAGACAGTGTGAGTGATGATAGATCTAGAGGAGGCAAATCCTTCATCCAAATAGGAGATTTGTGGCCTTTATAGTAGTGAATTGTCAATTCCTTGAGAGCTGGAGATAGCTGAAGATTATCAATGATTTGCTCAGGATTATCAGAATTGCTTCCATAAGTCCAATTTAGGGAAAGTGAAATGAGACTTTTCTTCTCAGATAGTTCGGCATTCTTAGCTTCCGCAGGATCTCCTACATTCTCAATTTGATGAATAGAAAGGTGCCGGAGATTGTTTAACATCTTTAGTTCATCTATATGACGACCCCTCTCTTGCGCAACAAAAAAAGTCAATTCTTGAAGGGAAGTCAGCTTGTGTACGCCTTTAATTTTTTGCATCATCTCATAGGGAAGCTTCATATGACGCAAATTGACGAGATTGGTCATTGCAGTTGTTTCAAAATTTTCTCCATACCATTCTAATACTTGTAAATAATAAAGCTTACAAATTGAGTGAGGAAGCAAATTTCCATATCCTTCTCTCATAGCTAGATAGCGAAGGTGTATCAAACCACCAAAATTCTCTGGTAGTTCACAACAACACATGAAATTTACATTTATATCCAATATACGTAAAGTTTCCTTAAGTATAGCCGGATCAACAACCACTTTATTCTCAGATGTGATTATTATCAAGGTGCGTAAATTTCTAAGATGGGAGACCCTTTCGATTTCACATTCATGTACTGATACATGTTGTGCAGTGTTAGGTATATTAATCGATTTATTATTTGGTTCTACTCTATAACATTCCCCTTTTGAAACACTCTGAGCCAATTCATGCATCAAGTCATGCATAATGTAGAAGTTTTCTCTGGAAGGATGCGGTTCAAAAAATGATTTCCTTAATAGATCATTAAAGTACTCTTCTCCAGTATCCTCTGACCTCTCTTCTTCCCATAATTGTCGCTGTATGAATCCAGAGGCCATCCACATTCTGATCAATCTATTTTTCTCAAAAACATAATCCTGAGGGAATATGCTACAAAATCTGAAGCATTCTTGCAAATATGTTGGTAAATGGTAGTAGCTCAATTTCAACACATCTGTCACATTTTTAGCTTCCTCTAAGTTGATTAAGGAATCAAAATTCAAAATTCTTTTCCAATAATGAAAATCCATCTTTGAATTTAGCAAGCTCCCAATCACCTTTGCTGCTAAAGGGCTACCTCGAAGCTTCTCTACTATATCATTTCCGATCTTTTGCAAGTCTTTGTGACTATTTAGGTTATAACCATGAAATGCATATTTATTGAACAACAACAATAAGTCTTGTTCTTTCAGGCCTCTTAAATATAGGCATTCTCGGTCCACGTTAAGCACACGGGTAAGCATGTCTGACACCGATTTCATTCTAGTTGTAAGTAAAATTTTGCTTCCTTCTTGTACAAATTTCAGAGGGGCAATCAATTTCTCCCAGTCACACATTTTATTGTCATTCCAGACATCATCTAGAATAAAAAGAACTTTCTTTGAAATTATCTTTTTCTTCAATTTTATCTGAAGACCATTTAAAGAGTCACTACCATCTGTGTTCTCCCCTAGTTCTTGGAGAATTTTTCTTGTTATATCTTCAACACTAAAACTTGTTGAAACACAAACCCAAATTATTTTATCAAAATGATTTTCTATGTTCCTATCTTCAGAGATTAATTGTGCAAGAGTGGTCTTCCCTAATCCACCTGCCCCAATAATACAAAAAACCGAGATATGAGCGTGAGATGATGGTTTTTCCAGCCACTCGATTACCCTGGCCCTCTCATTCTCACGGCCGATCACTTTGCTTTCGGTTAAAAGGGAAGTTGTTTCTCGACTAGAAATCTTACCATCCTCATAATATGGTTCTGTAATACCATGAACATGCATAGCAGTTGCAAATTGGAAAAAAAGACTAACATCTGTGGCAGCCAGATCTAACATTTTCACAGCCTCCTTTAACCTCCCTAATGTATCCTTATTGATGTTAGAACCATGAAATTTTCTCTTGAGAGAGCCAAGTATTGAAGAGGAAGGTTTACTCACCTCATCTTGGTTTCTTACCATGTCCTCCAGCTCCCGATATTTCAATTCATCGAGCACATCTTCGGCTGCGAAGAAAGCTAGTTTGAATTGCTCGAGCCAAGCATTCATGCCTGGATTTTGGTGCTTCAATTTCAGTGCCTCAGCAACACTCATGACAGTTGTGATCTTGGGAAGAGCTGTCTTCAGCCTGTTTAGCTCCGCTTCGGTGACAGCCGGCAGCATATGCTCCCCCAAGTATGAAGAGGCCACGTCGACTAGGTTGCTAATGATTGCGGATCCAGTCCATTCAACAAGGGTTGAGAGAGCCATCTTGTTGGAGATTTCTTTTTCTTTCTACCTTATTATCTCTCCTTTTTTTTCCCCTTTTTTTGTCTTTAGTTTTCTTTTGTTTGATCAAAATTATAGCAAGAAGTGTTGTGTACAGAATCAGAAAGAACAGTAGAATTTATAGTAGATTGTTGGTTGAAGATGAATTGAAAAATGGAGATGACAAAAGAAATAGATCAGGTAATAATCGAAGGAAGTAAAATAACCAATAGAGACAGATTGTTTGAGCAAGCTAGAAAATGAGATTTGAGAAACAGACATGGCCAAAGAGGAGATATTGAGTGAGAGGAGGAGCTAGTTCCCACTTCCCACAGATACAAGAAAGACGAACCGCACACACACACACAAAAATAAATGGTTTGATTCCAAACTTGAAAATTCTACTGCATTATTGGACTTGACATCAACATCCTCTGTGGCATTGTTTTTGAATAACTTAGTGTGTGGCATGAACAGGATAAACACTATGTAGGAAGTAGTTAAAGAAAAAAGAGAGAGAGAAAGTAAATTATATCACTAATTTATCATTTTAATCTTTGAAGCTTCAAAGAAATTATTTTGGTTCTTAAAATATTATTTTTTATTATTTTGATTGTTAAATTTAAAAAAAATGAGAAATTATTCTTATATTTTAAATTTAATATCTTTTATCTGCACCCATTGTTAAATATAAATACTTTTTAAAAATATATGTTTTCAAAATTAACTTTTGCATCCCAAATTTTGCACTCCTTAATTTCAAATACTTAAGGTGTAAATAAAGAGTGTGTTTATCACTCATTTTTAAAAATATCATTTTGATTCTTAAAAATATTACTCATTTATTATTTTTGTTCTTCAAATATTTTATGTATGATAAATCAGTCATACTAATATCATCAGCAAAGGAACTAGATGAAGATACGTCATGTCAATGCTATAATATATTTGTAGTAAGATATATGTAAAAAAAATAATTAATTTATGATAGCATGAGAATTTATACTACTATTAATTTAATTGATATTTTGTGTCATTCAATAATTATATTTAGTTTAGTATTATCTATATTTAATGTCAACTACAATTGCATAGTTTAATGTTGAAAAAATGACGCTATGATAGATGAAAATATTATTTTTTTTTCAATGAATATTAAATATATGATTAATTTGATACACACAAAAAATTTTAAGTGTCAAACTAATACTTTTGAAATTTATGGACCAAAATAGTAAACAAATCATACTCTCAAGACCAAAATAACTTTTAAAATATTGGAGACTAAAATGATAAATTAATCATATTTTAAAGACAATTTGTATAATTTACTTGTTGGTTGGACGTACTTATAATTTTTTGATATTCTTGTTTCTTGCTTCGGAGTAGATCAATTCTTATATAATTTATTTATCCTTAGATACACTTTATCTAGTTATTATTGTATTTTTCTCTTATATTATGAAATGTTCATATTCTCCTAGTAGAGTGATTATGTATATTAAAATGTAAGTATAGTTTTAAATTACTTATTATTTATCCAACTTTCTTTTAATTTATTTGTTTTCTTCCTTTTTCAATACATTTTGCTCCATAAGCATAATTCATTCATTAAAAATAAAAGTTACAGATACATCAAAGCAGAAGTAATAAAATTTATTCATATCAATCTAAAAATCATCTTCACTGATATAATCAAACTCTCTATTAACAAGTCAGATTCTGTCCCGGATCAACTCCGAACTGGCTGCAATAATCCTCGTAATACCCAACACGTGCCTGTACCGTCGCCGGGTTCTTACCGTCACACTCGAGAGCGCCGTTGATCGCTCGAATAGTGGCCCCGAATCCCTGTCCAGAAACAATCAACGAGTGCACATTCTGCATCCAGTACCAGAACGCGGTTTTGAACGATATGACCACGTCTAAGGCGACTGTCCCAGGCGAACCGAGCCCGTCGAACCCGATGCTTTCACCTGCCGGTCCATAGTTGAAGTTCCAAGAAAGCTGGATCGGGCCCCGGCCATAGTACCCCTGACCCGCAACACAGGGATACTGCGTGTTTGTTTCGTCGCAGTAGTCCTTCGAAGGACCGTCAATTTCTTCTATGTAGCAGAAATCTGCATTTTTTTTTTTCAATATTAACAGTGTCAAAAAAAAATTTAGCTTATGATATGTGTGCTTCTTAGTTTTCACATACTTAAAAAAAAACAGAATTTGAAAAGATTAGTTCATATTTTAACCAAACATACAAAATCCTGAGTCTATGCCCCAATTGCAGCGTTCCAATATTTTGAAAAAGATGCACGGAGAATTATTTTGAAAAAAAGGAGTATATCATCATCATCATCCATTGATACCATCATACTTATAATTTTATTATTTAAATTAAATAAATTATTATTCAGATTAATGATGTTATTATTTAATTTATTTATATAATATGTTATTATTCAAATTTATAGTGTTCGAATAATAAATTATTTTACAAAATAAATTGAATAATAAAATAAATAATATAAATAATAATTCATTTAACTGTTAAATAATATAATTGACATTAATGTTATTATTTCCCCAAACATTGCGCTTTTGGAAATATATGCAAAGATTTAATTAGTTGTAGCTTTCAGTTGGAGTTTGAAAAAATGGGCAGTTGGTTTCTTGTTGACTTTGGAAAAAAAAATTAGTTTGTTTTATTTTCTTTGTTGTAACACACAGAAAACATTAATTAAGTTGACAAATTATACACCTGACAGTCAACTCTCCACTTTGTCAGAAAAATCATGCTTATCTAAATTTGTCATGCACAATAAAAAATATATATTTGGATGTAAAATAGAATTTTGCATTAAACCCATTATATCCGCATAAAAATTGATGGTAGTGATAATTGTATCACTTATTTATATTTTTTATTTGCACTCTAAAATATATTTATATTTTTTAAAAAAATATTTATATTTAATAATAAAAATATTTATATTTTATATTATTAAGATTAAAAGTTATATAAGTTATATTTATATTTGTGCAACAAAATTTTCTTAATTTTAATTTTTTATAATCAATTAGAAAAGAAAATAAATATTTTATATATTAACTATAAATATTTTCAAATTTAAATATAAATAAATTATTTATTTAGTATAAATATTTTTTTTATGTGTAAATAAGAGATATAAAATATGGGATTTAATAATAATTTCTTAAAAGTTTATATTATCTCTCACAATTGCTTTGACCTCATTAAATTTTAGTCAAAGAAGGTAACCTGATATGAACTTTCCTTTGTCACTTCAACAACCAAACGAACATTTTTAATTTTTTATACACCATTTCCTCATTTGGCTCCTCAAAAATAATGATTGATGTCAATCAATAATTGAACTAAATGTTGTACGAATTCAATTAAGTACCATTAATATATATATCATTATATTGTACATATAAAATACAAACACCAAAATCGTCAAAAGTAGCTAAATAATTATGTGCCGACAAACATGTGTGAGAAATCTCTAATTCAAAATTCAAATAAAAAATTCTCTATAAAAATTTAAATTTAAATGATTTAACTCTTTAACTCCTTATTTTTATATAAAAATATATATATATGTACCAGCAAACCGGATAAACTTTAAAAAAATATATATTTTTAGACTTTTTAGTTCAATTGAGAACTCACACAAAATAATTTGTAGACTTAATTAAATCTCTAACTTCAATCTGTACTGTCTGAGAATTTTTCTTGAATTAAACCTTTTGATCTTTTAAAGACAGAAAAATGGTTTGAGAGAAATGAACTAAGAGCATATTGTTATTGTGAGGTGATTTATAAATTATAATTACTATTTCATTATGCAAATCTTGTTGTTGTTTTTCTAAATTCAAACAAACAAAATAAGATTTAAGTAAAGAAGAACTTACGGCCGGTCTCGTGCGTGACATGTGCGAAAAAAGCGGCTATCTCCCTCTTCGAGTCATCCACCGTGCCAGTCCGGCCAAATGCCGGGTACGAACCGAGCGCAGACAAAAATGCATCGCGCGTGTAAAACCCTACGCCGGCGCAACTGGTATCCGACTGGCCGATGATACTGTCAAAGAATGCCTGCGTGACTATATCGGACACCGTCACATCATTGGTCGGTGGCGAGGCATAGCATGGGCCCTCTCGGCACCCGGTGCCGCAATAAGCATCCCCGGTGCCACAATAGCCGTACCTGCTGCAACAGAGGCCCTCTGAGCAACCGCAATTTTGGCCGTTAATCGGGATTACGAAGGTGAGGTAGAGAATTGTGAGTAATAGAAGAGGTTTTATCAAGAGAAATGCCATGGTTGATATTTTTCTTCTATGATGATTTGGGAATTAATGGTGATGATTTATGTAGAGGAGAGGATGGTTTGGTGGTGGTGGTGGGGGGGGGGGGGGGGGGGGGCAGAATAGTCAAAGTCAACGCGTGTTAACGGGTTTGGATCTAAATGGTTGGGTTTTAAGCTTGTGATTTGATTTGCGTACCCGTTTTCAATAAGGCTCAGCAGTGTAACATGGAATTGAATGGTACTTGAATGTATATATAAAATCATTGCGCTTGATTTTGAGTACAATTTGAGAAATTTTCTTGTTTTAACATGGTATTGGTACATGAGATGTGGATTGGAAATTCAATCTGGAGGGATCATTTTTTTTAAAAAAAAAAGGAGAAATTTTGTGAAATATTTCTTCAGTAAGAGGATTCTAAAAAAGTAAAAAAAAAAAGCATGTGACATAATAGTGATGTTAAAAAATCAATTATAAAATACAGTAGGTATCATTGTCTCAAATAATTATATAATAAATGATCAAACAATTTTCAAATTATACCACTTTTTCTACATGTATCTTTAATTTTTCTAATTACACTATAGATGCCCCAACAATTTCTAAATTATATTACATTTCTAAATGACACATTCACACTACAAAAAGCAAACCAACAATTTTATTTTTCTGATTTTAATATACATTAGAATGATTGTCATGATCCTCCAATATTAATTTATTCTCAAATCTCAATATACCATATATATATCTCTTCTACGACAAATTCATGTATATAATTCCGTGATACATCTCTATCCGGAATTAAATCAAACGTGTATAATTAATTTGATAACAAACCCATTAATGCTAGTGTGTATACAAGTCCAAATAGTTGCTGTTACATGTGTCACATGTGGAAAATATTGTGCATGTGGTGGCAATCCATTTCAAAATCACAAAAAATACATTTTTTTCAGAAGTATATGTAGTTTAGGAAGAAATTGTAGCTGATTGATTGATTGATTGATTGATTGATTGATTCTCTGAATGAATGAACTGGTCAAATAAATTACTATTAGATATGTAAAATTCTTTGTAGATATGTACTAGAAAGCTGAAATGTGATGTTTGAAAAATCAAAGTTTCTTTTGTATATATTAGAAAAACACATACATCCATTAATTTTGGTAACTTCAACAATGATTATATGTCAGAGATAAAGACCACTTCGGAATAACAGTGCCGATCTGCATGAGTAAATAAAAGTGTGATAATTGTATATTAATTTTGTATTATGTGAGAGTATAGATTTTTAAAATTATGAATAGAGATTTTGTAAATTGAAAATAAAATTTTTACAATTTTTAAGATCTGTACTTCTCATTTTATATATATATAAAATAAAAATATTTATATTAATATTTAAAAATATTTATATAATATTTAAATATATTTATATGATTATTTAGATGTATTTATGCATGAGATAAAAATATTTACATTTAAATTATTTTTATATACGGGATAAACACAACATATCACAGTATTACTGGCCATAATAGATTGTCATGACCTATGATACATATCAAACCATATTGTTATAGTCCATAATACTCATTATTAATATGGATCATGAAGTGCAGCAAGTAGAAGATAATAATAATTTCTCAAAAAAAGATGATTAATTTTACTATAGATCAAAATTTATATTCTAAATGAAGAGATTAAATTGAAATTAAAAATTATAATTTATTAACTATTAAAATTTTTTATCCACAGTAAAAACTGCTTAAAGAAAAAATAAACAAGAGGAAAAAAATGTACAATATATTATATATGACACAACAATCTGGATTGATTTAAATTGAACAAGTCAAATCATGTTGCCCTTTTTCCGGAAGGGTTCTTTTAGAATTTATAAAATTGACCCTTTAATTTGAAATTTTTTGAAAATTTATGCAATTGTATATGCGAAAAATTTATAATTAAAATTGATTTCAAATTTATAAAATTCTTCGAAAAGGAATCTAAAATTGATTAAAAGTATAAAATTTTTAGAAATAAAATGACTAATGTTTTATCTTTTTTGTACGGATGGAGATTTTTTAATAACTATTACTTTGACAACATTGACAACGGATATTTAAATAATTTTAAAAAAAATGTAAAAATAGAAAAAAATTTATAAACATAGTTTTTAATTTATAGATCGATTGTGTTTTTAAATTTCATATAATTTAATTATTACTTAATATATCAAAGACTATCAAAATTACATGAAATTTACAAACGGTCCATATTTAACAATTTTTGATAGAATATCAAATAATCCTTAAATGATATGAAATTTGAAATACAATCAATCTATAAGTTAAAAAACATGTTTGTCAAACTTTTTTCTATTTTTTTAGAATTTCTAAAAATTATTTTAAAATATTTAAAACTTAATTATCAAAATTGTCAAGATAATATTTGTCAAGCGATCCCCACCCTTTTTTTATATCTCACTTGAATCCTATTTGTTCCAATTTGTGCTTAAATTACAATTCTTTGAATCTTATACTACGATTGGTTCTAATTCTTAAACCTTAAAATCACTCCCCATTTGTTGCAAAAAGGGCCCGGGCCCACATTGACACCAATCTATTGGCACAGAGAAACCCAGTCATCAAAAGCCCACGACCGGTTCGCTTTAACAATTGAATTTGAGCAGAGCGCTTCGTTAATCCCACATGAGCTATTCTATCTTTTTCTAGACTCCGGAGCTTCTATAAAAGAGGAGGCGAGGCGACGTTCCAACTCATACCTTTCTCGGCCTTTTGGCTAAGATCAAGTGTAGTATCTGTTCTTATCAGTTTAATATCTGATATGTGGGCCATGTGCTCACAACGATATTAAATTTATTTTTTGTGGGGTGGGGCCCACCACGGTAGCTTGCTGCCGGGGCTCCTACGCGTCGCCCATGCGCTGCACTATTGCACGGGCCTGGCGCACCCCTACCAAGTCTAAATTAAAAATGTTTATTTTCACCAATAGTTAATACTATTTTTTACTTTTTAACTTTTTACTCGAGGGGTGTTACTAGAAAGAAACACTAGAGCGAGGATTGCGGGTTGACGAATGCATCCGGACCTTATCCAGACCCGACCCAATACATTATGGGCTCGAAATTGGGCCCTCTGGGTTGCAATTTGGTGAAGGATATGAGTTTGGATCAAGCCCATGAAGTAAATAGCGGGCCAGGGATTTGAAAAGGTTGCTCGAGGACAATTCGGCCGCAAATTATTATTTCATTTCACCTCTTTTCAATTTCTCCCATATTTGACCAATTTGTTGATTTGATAGAAGTCTCCTATATTTGACCAATTTGTTGATTTGATAGAAGTTTGTCGATGATAATTACATCTCTTATTACATTTTTTATATGTATCTTTTATTTACATCTCAGTATTTGAAGCTATTGAACATGATGTTTAATTTAAATTTTAAAATATATATTTTTGAAAAATATTTATATTTAATATTGAGTCCATATGTAAAATTTAAGATGCAAGAATAATTTTTATTCTAAAATTTACATTTCTCTGTCATACATTTGGTTCAATGAAGTGTCTTTTGTCTTTCCTTTGCTTTATTTGTTTTTTTCTTGAGAAAGATTGTTGAAATAATGCTGGTATATAGCATATATAGTAAAATCTGAATGGTTATTGTTAGAGAGCTATACATGTATCATGTCGGTTGTTTAGCAATTAGCATATATATTTTAAATCTTTTATTGCCATAATGAAATGCTGAGCATAACTTTTTGTTGGTGTTATATATTAAGATGTAATTAATTGACAAAACTTCTTCTCTTAAAAAATAATAAGATACTTTGTTTGTAGTTATAAAGCTAACAGATTTCAGCATTTGTCTTTCATAAATTCATCAACAATTTTGTTTTATTAATTGTTTACAAGAAGTTGCCTCTTTTTTTCTGACTGATATGCATGGTACTTAATACAACACTCAGG
Organism: x Bolboschoenoplectus mariqueter; assembly: GCA_037678475.1. NCBI lineage: Eukaryota > Viridiplantae > Streptophyta > Magnoliopsida > Poales > Cyperaceae > x Bolboschoenoplectus > x Bolboschoenoplectus mariqueter. Next base: position 2,103,547 of record CM075273.1, read on the forward strand.
TTAATTTGTTGCAATAGAATTGTTAGACTTGTGTATCTATTTTGCTAATTAACCAACCATAATTTGACACCTCATGACTTGCAGAATAATTAATAAATTGCACTATGGTAAATTGGCACACTTCAAATTTATTTATTTGTACATACATGAGATCAATAACAAAAGATCAAAAATATTTCTTACAAAATGGATCAAATTAAAATATTTGTAATCAAGGACTAGATACAATGAGAGAGAGGCAAGGTCAGGTTTGTACCTAGCCTTCTCTAATACTTAGTTTGTCTAAATAAATAAATAAAAATGTCTACCTAGTCTTTATTTTTTATATTATTAGTATTTTTTTTTCAAATTCAATAAATTAATTATTAAATTTGTCTAAATAATTAAAAAACGTGTCCATCTCTCAATTATGTATCCATATGATTATACATATATTAGGCCACAACTAAAAAGGGGATCAAATTCTCTGCCCATTGGCTTGGCTGGAACTTCCTACTGATCTCTGAGATGGATCTATCATGGATTCATAACATGATTTTCACATGAAAATCTCTTTGGAAACTAAAATTTCATATTTTTTACAAATTTTTGTATCATTATTTTTAAATAGATAGAAATACATTACTATTATATGGTTAAGAGTCATTAGATTGATGAGTTTATAGGGGTGTGTCTTATCGGTGCAGGCAGTAGCGGAGCTTCAAAAAATAATAAGGGGGCCGGCTAATCGCAATTTTATTTTATTTTCGAATGAAATGGGGTCACTGTCCAGTTTGGCCTCTTACGAGCTCCGCCATTGAGTGCAGCGGCTGGTCATAGCTATTATAGCTAAGGCGACACATGCAATGCATAGCTCATTGGTTTGTATGGCAGTGCCCGGACTGGTACATTGTTACGTACGTACCAGTCTGGTACAGGAGCAAATTAACAGGACACCTTCATGTGTGCTTCTTTTCTTTGGTTATTACCCTTTTTTTTTTGTTCTGGCATATCTTTTGGGTCACTAAATAGTAAATACTCACTATAGTTCAAATAAAATTTTGGTGTCACCTAATTAAAGCCCAATACATCTTAATAAAGAAAAAAATAGTAAATTAAAAAGTTATATCAAGTTAAGTCAATCTCCTATATATATCTTTGTCAATCTAGAGACAAGGAATTAGTGTGTGTGTGTGTGTGTGTGTATAACAAACTGATAACCTCATCCATGTAGAAAAGTGCTCTCATTTTAGTAAACAATAAAATTTTCACAATACTCCAGGATATGCTCTAGTAATTAAAACAAAAATCAAGAAAAAAAAAATACCAACTAAACTTGGCAAAAATTTTGAACCATAGCTTTTATTATTTTTTTTTCGCTTTTTATGGAGAAACCCTATCTATTATTCATACAATAGGGGCAAGAAAGATCGATGCAACTCAATTAATCAAAGCTTAAGCCCTCTACTAACCCCCCCCCCCCCCCCCCCCCAAAAAAAAAAAAAAAAACAACAACAAAATAAAGAACTTGTATATATGGAACCACACCAAAATTGAGCCTCATCTCCTCCTTTGTCAGTGTCCGGGACCCTTCATGCTCGGCCCCGATGCAAGTCGTGCTGTCCAACAGACCATAGTTGACCTGGCTCTCTTATAAACTGACTTGTACTCCAATAATGTACTTGCTTCAAAACCCTTACCATGGTCTTCGGTTCTCGAATCACGCTCGTAGGGCATGTTTCTAATGGCGTCAACTCTGGATGTGTAGGTGGTGGTGTAAACAAGAAGAAGAACAAGCAAGAGAACTGTGGGGTTCTTCTTCTCAGAGTGCATCCTGAAAGAATGGAAATGCAGAATGCATGTAGGGTTTTGAAAGGGTCATGTATAATTAATGTCTTGAACTTGGTATTATATATATATTACTACGTGGAGAGGAGCAATTTATAATGTTCTTCATGTGGAATTTAGTGTAGGAGATCTAGAGCTCGTGTTGACTCTAAGAGAGACACCTTGGCTTTTTGTTGCATGGGAACTAGTAAATGGTAGTTAACAAAGAGCAGCTTGTTATAAACTATCTATATATATATATGTATATAAAAGTAAGAAAAAGTATGTAATCTCTTCAACACAGTATCCCCCATCTTATTAACTACCACAGATAAAAAAGAACCCTCTAAAAACATCATGAGACCTACTACAATGTTAGTGCAAAAAATAGGGGAACTTTGTTGGGGCACTGTATTAGCATCTAAAGGTAATATAGTATTAGGGATGGGGAACTGCCAAACTGGATTGAAAATTAAGGAACCCTAGTTTAAAATGTTATAGTTGTAGGAGTTGTGATGTACAAAGTATACAAGCTAGGACCCATTTTTGGGGGTAAAAAAAAATGATTATATAAAAATGATAGAGGGTTCAAATGTCTTTATTTTTTGTGTTTTTATTATATCTTTATTTTTTAATTTGCTAATAACAAAAATTTTGAAACTAAAATATCAAAATAAAATCGTTAGATGTGATTTATATTATATTATCTTCATGCACATAAAAAAAATATTGATATTTTTTACTTTTATTTTATATGAATGAATGAATTAAAAAATCAACGTTTAGAAATTATGCACATTAATGTATTTCTTGTAGGGTCTTGATGTCAAATAAAATAATGTTGAAATGTGATAATTTTTTACATGTACATAGAAAAAGCGATATAGATCATATCTAAGGGTTTTATTTTGATATTTTAATTTTAAAATTAGGGTTATTAAAAAATTAAAAAATAGAGACATGATGGAGGCACCAAAAGTGGAGGCATATAAACCCTCCTCAAATAATAATATTTACATATATATATATATAGTAAAGTTATGATGAGTTTAACTTGAAATTCATCAAATCGACTTCAAATGACAAATCTGAATTTCTCAATAAATTTTTTATATCAAAATCTCGTAGGATACTAAAATTTTCTATTTTTAGAGTTTTCTAATTATTTGTTTCATATTTTTGAAAATGACATAGTTTCATATACAAATATTCACTATTTTATTATTATTTTTAGAGTCATTTTAGAAAATCTAAAAAAAACAGTTAGAAAATCATAAAAATAAAAAATTTCGGTATCCTATAAGATTTTGATATGAAAAATTAATTGAGAAACTCGGATTTATCATTTGAAATCATTTCGATAGTTTTTTTTAGTTAAACTCACCAATGACTTTGATAAACTTAACCTCACATTAGCTTTACTTTATAGATATACTACTACTAGCTAGGCCCTATTCTTGAAAAGAAAATATTATATAAACTAATTATTATAATCACGATGTTCACGGGGTAAATTTATTTAGTTTGACTCTACTACATATGTAAAAATTTGTATTCTATTACTACTATAATAAGATTACTTTTACAAATACAAGTAGAAAATACTTTTAAAATAATTAAAAAAATTATAAGTAGATTTTAAGTGATTTGAGATCATTTGAACATGGAAATAAGATTTAGACTATTTAGTTCAGTTGAGATATAAACATTGTTACAATAATCTAACTTAAATTTATATATAATTATCAAATATCTTCCTGAATACTCATCAAGCTCATAATTGATGTTAAGTATATCATAGAACCTATAAGCAAAGACATTATTGAACTTATAAATATTTTTAACAAAATACTGACTATTTAAATCATGTGGACAATTAACTAGTTAGCCGCTGATTGATGTGTGTATATATATATAATATATATATCGCTACTTCCCAAAAAAAAAAAATATATGCTACTGTTTATAGTCAAGCTAGCTGATATTTTATAGAATTATATTAACTAGAAAAAAACAAAAGACAAAAATGTTGGGTATCCCAAGAAAGGGTTAGTTTTCTGTTTCTATTTTATTATTAGATCACACTTGTACAAAACTATGCCACACAATTAGCCACATAAAAGTCTGCTACATTGAAACCGCAACTTCAAATTGAAAGCACAGAGCACAAGAGGCCTTAACAGACGCTTTTCATGGCGTAACTGAGTGCTTGAGAGCTGGACCGTAATTTATGTTTATTAGCCCAATATTATTATGATTATTATTATTTCATCCTTTCTTGTATTTATTTATTATAGATATAGTTAGAGCTAGAATATTATTATATGATATATAGGTCAGTTTACCGTTGTTGGATCGACCAAACATAGCAGCAGAGTTTCCGCTTCTATGTATTTGGATTTAGCATATCTAAATTATAATAATAGTTTTAATTTGAATATATGCGGTTTATTCAAGGAAATGCATGTGATATATAATCTCAATTTTTCAGAATAAAAACTTCATCTCATAATATTAAATATAAATATGTATATATTTATGTTTTTTAGAAAAAAAAAATTATCCTTGTACTCCATATTTTACGTCTCTTATTTACACACAAAATATATTTATACTAAATAAATAATTTATTTATATTTATATTTATAAATATTTATAATTTGTATTAAAAGTATTTATTTATTTTTCTTTCTTAGATGATTATAGAAAAATTAAAATTAAATTTATTGCACGAATATAAATACAACTTGCATAATTTTTAATCATAATAATGTAAGGTATAAATATTTTTATCATTAGATACAAATATTTTATAAAAAAATATAAATATATTTCTAATATATTTAAGAAATATGATTATCACTTTTTTTATAATTCCTCAGGCAAAAAAAAAAAAGAAAAAAAAAGAATTTGAAGATGCAAATTTCTGCAAGTCTCTTGTTGTCATTTATCAGAATTGGATTAATAAAAATTGAATCTAGGCCCAAATTGTAATTAAATAGTATATTTTAGCCCTTGATAACTCGGCCCATATAGCCCAGTAAAAATCTCTGAATCAATGAATCATCGATCATGAGAGAGAGAGATAGAGATGCGATTTTTCCACCTCTCTCTTTCTCTCTATCTTTTTCTTTTTTCTTTTGTTTTTTTGAAACCTTGGCAGTGCTGCCAGGTCTCTCTCTCTCTCTCTCTCTCTGTGAAATGGGGCTCAGCCCCTCGAAGCGCGTGAACACAACCCTCGCCGCCTCGTCGGAGTTCTCCACCGCCTGTGAGACGACCTTCTCCGACCTACTCTTCCCCTCATCCGACAACCTCCGTGCGTACCAGCTCTACCACGCCTCCTCTCTCCTCCATTCCTCCCTTCTTCTCTCCATTCCTTTAATCCCCCGCTTCGTCCCCTCCGCTCCCTCCCAATACCAAGTCGATTCGACCTATCGCAAGGTTAGATCATCCACCGAGTCCGGGTTGACGAGAGATGAATTCAAGAAGTTCGCGCTGGAGCTGTTTGGCGGTGCGATCGTGAAGGGGATGGGAACGGCGGTGGCTAGACGCGTACCTCTCGGCGCCGCGGCGATCGCTGGGGTGGGAGTTGCGGCTAGGGCTCCGGCGATGCTGGTCGGAAGGGTGATCGGAGTGTATGCGCTTGGTGTGGTGGCCACCACTGTGTACCTAGGTATGGGTTGAGATTTGAGAACTTGAGATGAGGTTCAAGTTGAGTTGTTCTTCTCCAGTGCTTTGGAAATGGAGATGTCCGGTTCTGTTTCAGGGGAGGGGAATGTGATATTAGTATATTACAATTTGTTTTATGTTGATCTGCACCTCTGTTGTTAATATCAGTCTGGTTGGAAAAAAAAACTTGTGTTATAAGAAAAAAAAATCAAAATTGATATTTAAAATAACCGCACTTCTTATTTACACCTTAAATGTATTTATATCTTATCTTAATAGTATTATAAGCTTTGCAAATTATATTTTTATTCATATAATAAATTTTTAATTTGAATTTTTTTATAATCATTTATGAAAAAAAAAGTGATAAATATTTTTTATATTAACTATAGATATTTTCAGAATTAGATATAAATATGTTAACTGTTTAGTATAAATATTTTTTATGTATAGATAAGGGGTGCAAGAGTAATTTTTCAATTTTTTATAGGTTAATTACCAGTATACTTACCAAATTTTTAGAGTTGTCATTTTTCCTTATCAAAATATATTTTCACCAAAATTTAAACACTTTCCTCGATTTGATTTAGTCTATTGTGAGCCAATCTATAATAACAATTTATCATTTCTTTTAAATATGTAAAAGGCCTGTTATCTTTACTATTTCAGTTAAAAAATTAAAATAACTAAAAAAATATTGAAACAAGAAAATAGAATAATGATTGGGTTATATGCTTGGAATCATTCTAGCCATAGCATTATAGCATCACTGGACTGACTCATAAAAAAACAAATAGAGAACTATAAATTTTGATAAAATTAAATATGAAAAGGTAGTCCAAATTCATTCAGTTTTAGATTAGCACGAAATGTAATTGAGTAATTGTTTCAATACACCAACAAGCTACAATTCTCACTCAAGATGACAGCAGCCAGAAAATTAAAATTTAAAAATCATTTTGTAGAAAGAGAGAATAGATGACATAGCAAGTTGGGGAATTGAATTCAAATTGGAACTCACGCTTTTCTTTTCTTTTCTTTTTTTGCTGATGTACATTTTTTATATTGTAAAACAGTTTTGTTAATAATCTAGTATAAATTTAGATAAAAATGATGTCTCTCTATCTAAAGAAAAGATAAATAGATAACTTTCATTTAAATAAATATAAAGGCTATTAATAGTCTGTCTTAGACTCACTCTGTTTGAATGGGGGAAAGGGAATAAAGGAAATAAATAATGTTTGGAGAAATAGGATATTTCAATGGTTTTTATAGATAATTTTGAACTTTTTGAAAGTTTTGATGAGCATATGGCAATTAATGTATTTTTTATATGCTCTTGATGTCAAATAACATAATGTTTAAATGTCATAATTTTTTATATGTACATAAAAAAAAGTGATATACATCATATCTAACGGTTTTATTTTAATATTTTAATTTTAAAATTAGAATTATTAGAAAATTTAAAACTGGTACAAACATGCAAGTGGTTGCAATAAGGCAAGGTATTTGTATACATTGCATTGGATATTGCATATATAATATGGTATAAAATTAGAAGTAAAATCCATACAGTTCACATTCTTTTCGTAGGTAGCATGCCATGGCGTGGGGGGGTTGGAATATCTGACCAACCTGCATTTATGGATTAAAACCATTTGAACTATAAATATAGAAGAGAAGTAAAGCTATCGTGTGGTTTATCAAAATTATTGATGAGTTTAACTCAAAAACAATCGAAATGGTTTCAAATGACAAATCTGAGTAGCTCAATAAATTTTTCATATTAGAATCTTATAGGATACTAATTTCTTCTATTTTTGGAGTTTTTTTATCTATTTGTTTCATATTTTTATTAAAATATCCTATTTTTATATGCAAAAATTCATTATTTTATTATTATTATTAGAGTTATATTAAAAAATCCGAAAACAAATAGTTAGAAAATCTTACAAATAGAAAACTTCGGTATCCTATGAGATTTTGATATGAAGAATTTATCGAGTGACTCAGATTTATCGTTTGAAACCGATTCGATACGTTTTTGAGTTAAGCTCACCAAAGAGGCTGGTGAGCTTAACTTAAAAAATTATCAAAACAGCTCCAAATAATAAATATGAGTAGCTCAATAAATTTTTCATATGAAAATTTTGTAGGGTACTGAAATTTTCTATTTTTGAGATTTTCTAACAATTTTTTTCGGATTTTTTAAAATGATTCCAAAATAATGAATATTTATATATTAGAATTGCTCATTTTGACAAAAAAAATCCAAAACAAATACTTAAAAATCTCTAAAAATAGAATTTTTTTTTATTCTATAAGATTTTGATATAAAGAATTTATTGAGCAAATTATATTTGTTGTTTGAAGTCGTTTCAATTTGTTTTTGAGTTAAGCTCATCCTAACTTTACTATAAGTTCATATTTGATACTGCAGAAGAAATCTATGCATAAGGGTATTTGAATTAATTATATTTAAACTAACATAACTAAATTTTACATATTAACAATAAATAATAGAACTATAGGATGTTGAATGAGGGGGATGTTTGAGTAGTAAAAAGATGATGATGGTGGAATAATTTTACTTGGCTTACTAAAGTGAAGTAAAATAGTTAACAATAAAATGGATATTTAATCTAATTACTTCATCTTATTTTATTTTAGTTTGGAAAATTTTTAGAATGGGCCCACCTTATTTCACTTGTCAAAACAGAAGATATGTATTCAGAGAATCTAGACTTACAATTGTAAACTTAGCTAAGATTGCTTCAGTTTGAAAAAGGTAGGTTAGTTTTTCTATACTCTATAGAATATGGATCTTGCATAAAATTAAAATTTCGTTCTCTCCATTGCTGACTCATTGCTTGGAGAAAATGGTAAAGCATGACGACTATATACTACTCATTTATATGGGTAATTAATAGAGAATATTAGGAGGAAATTAATATAGAGTTTCCTTTTGAATTCTAACATAGTGAGGTCATATTTTCCATTTATCAACAAGAAAGGAAGTGTAACACAAATTCGATCTCTTTATCAAATAATTGTTGTCTTTATCATTTTTAATATTTTATTGAAATAAGTTGAACAAATTGGCCATAATGATTGTGACCACCTAAGTTAAGCATCCCTAAAAAATCACCAATATGTCAATTTGTTCAGACTCTTCGATCAAACGTTAATTAAATGGTTAAATTATTATTTTTTATAAAAATTCAAATGTTTAAATGACAAAAATAATTGTGACGACGACTTAAAGTCTTATATCCCCATCTCATGCTACAAAAAAAAAATTTAGCTTAAGAAGAAATTTTAGTCAATAAACTAACAATCAAAAAAAATTTAGTTAATAAAAATTTACCAAGAATTACAGATTCAAGTCTCGTCTCTTTACAGAAAAACACAGATTCAAGTCTCGCAAAAGACATTTAAAAAATAAATAAATAAATACCGGAGTTATCAGGAGCCCTATCGAGAAAGATGATCTTTCGATGGCTACTGATACAAGGCAAAATTTTAACTGCAGAAAATTTGAAGAAGCGAGGTTGGCACTTAACTGGTATACATATATACATATACATACTGTGTACACAAAATGAAGATTCTGTGCAACACATGTTCAATACCTGTTCTTTTTTCTGTCAGTATATATTATCATCTGTTGGCCAGCAATTTGACATCAACACAGACGATCAATGGTTGCTACTGGCAATGCTATGGTTAACTTCAAAACAAGAGCTCATATCAACAACAAGCAACAATGGAGGCAACGGTGCAATAGATTATGTCAAGAAAATCAAAGGCATATTAATCTTTTGGTTTATGAAGTGTGAGAGAATTGGAGACGCATGCATTAATCACAACATCATAACTGAAGAGAGAGCTGAATTTAATCCTCATGAATTCAGCTATTTTTTTATATTATTTCTTCTCTTTTTTTTTGTTATTGTTCTCTATTTTTCTTTCTTTAAAAACCCTTAAATTCAAGATATTTGTAACAGACTTTGAATTTTAATAAAAAATAAGAGTTGGACTCTTTACTCAAAAAAAAAAACAATCAAAGAACAGTATACAAAATTGAGGCACATTTCTCAATTTCTGCTACCCCAGTCTATATTAATACACATAATCTACAATTAATTCCCAATTTATTAAAAACTAATTTTTAATTTAGTGACAAAAATAATTCTCTCTGTATGAAAATCACATATTCAAACTCCTAACAAAAATCTTTTATAAATATTTAAAACTAAATAATTTAAACTCCCATTTCTATCTCAAAATAAAAATTTGCCAAGTAGTTGAAAATTGCAAGGTCAGCAAATGTTATCTGGTACAGAAGTACAGAACCGTACAATTAGACAAAATTTGAAAAGGAAGAATTATAAAATCTTATCAGATACTAGGGGATGCATGAACCTGGCTTAGGTGTTGACTTAATTAATTTCATTTATCTTTTTCCAGCCAACTGTGTGCATTATTTTCTTCAAAGCAAAGCCACATTTGTTAATTTAGTCTACTTGACTGACAGGTCATGTAGCTCGGATAAATCAAAATTTAATCATATTAATGTTTGATCATTGCTGACTCATTGCTTGAATAACAATGGTTTAAATACTTTAAGCTGTTTTAGTGCAAAACAAGTTATTAATTTAAGATGAAGTTAAAATATTTATGAAAGTAAAATAAAATTAATTTATGAAATTGTTTATTTTTTTACACTTTTTATCTTTATCATATTGTCCGCTTATTTTTACTACTATCAAATATCAGTATTTTAAAATTAATTTAATTTATTATTTCGCTTTAAATTTACTTCACTTATCAAATGCAAATAACTTATTTCTGTTGGCATATAAAACTGCACCAATTTGTTACTCAGTCAAACTAATTGATAAAAAATATGTACACAATTTCATACTTTCAGTCTTCATGAATTTTGAGGTTAATTTAAATCACAAAATTTTGACCCGTGAAAAAATGATTGACCTGACTCTACGCGATATACCTAACCCTACTCGATATGACTTGTGAAAAAATGGGTCGACATGGATTCAAATTTTTTTACCATACTTAGGTCAGGCTGGGTCACGAGTCGAGCCGTTTATTATTACTTTTTTGTGTAATTTAAGTATATTTTCATGAGTGCAATAATGGTAAAAATAACAAAACTAAAAAATATACTTGGTAGGAATTAAACTTGAAACATGTACATGGAGAAACTAAAGATGACAATTTCAATTGATTTTAGTTGTAAACAATGGACAGCAATTATCAAATTAAGATTAAATTAGCACTCCATTTGAACTTGTAATCAATTTATAATTAGCATTCAATATAAAATTTAAATTACAAAATTACATCCACAATGCAAAATTAAAATTAATCTGAAGGATGATTAAATTAATTAAGGAATAATTGTTAAAGTATCAATCACCCAAGTATTTAAAGTCTTACACAACAAAATATATCTTTTGTAATTTTAAAGATAAACAATTTTTTTTTTTGAGATAAAAGTAGTAGTCTAAGCTATCAACTTTAAATATCCATAAATGATCTCTCATCCGAATTTCGAATTTATGATCTCCTATACAGAGAGTATTGTCTTTACTGTTAGATCAAAGACTAATATTTTAATACAATCTATTAAAAAGTATTAAAATACACAAAGCAAATCCCAAAAATAAAAAATAATGAGCATGTTGTTACAATTAATTAGTCCTCCTGTGGCGCATAAATCAACATCTAACATACTATAATTTCACGGAATCTACAAAGAAATCATGCACATACATACACACTATCCTATGACTTCTTAGGAACAAAAGGAACATAAATTAGGAAATAATTTGGTAGTTACAACTCATAAATGGTTGTTCAATGTCAATTGTCAAGCATGCTTTCTTTGCTTTGACATATTCAACCTTGCAATCCTTCATATATTTTGTTAATGAAGACTTACATCATATGCAAAGCTGAATGTTTAGCCACTCAAGATGGAATATTTATTTATTCATTCATTTTTTTTTCTTTATGTCTAGAATGTTCTACTTGGACCCAAAAAAAATTAGATATTAAATAAGTTTTTTCATATCACTATGGGAAAAACTTTAAGGCTTACAAAATACAATCTCCAATGGAGGAGATTTATCATTATTATTTTTAAGATTGTTAAAGATATATTATTGATTTTATAAATTAATTGTATATCAAATTTCATACAATTTAATGTTACTTAATTACATCAAACACATATTATCAATTATAAATTTTCATATTGTTTGACTAGCGTAAAATTTACATCATAATTCGTAAATTTTATTTTGTACAACGTAAATATAATATTGATTATATTTCAAAAAATCAATTTTTAAAATTACAAACCATTTTAACGATTATCAAATTTACCAAGTAAATATATAACAAAAACTCCAACAACATTTTCCAAAATATTATTACTTTACCAAACATAATCAATTAGCAAAGTACAACTTAGTACGTACAAACACACATACATAGATCCAATCTAAGCTAAGCTTCGGTTTAGAATAAAAGAAAGAAGGTCACATCAGAAAATGAAATAAAAATCCAATGAAATAATAGATAAGTATAGGCGTGTGGCCACCTTGCGCTTTGGTCACGGCTCATATATGTGTGTCTATCTTTGAAAGATTTTGCATAATTATACCTCCTCTAAGAAATTATTTTTGTATTTTATATTTTGTACATTTTTTATTTATATATCAAAAATATTTATATTAAATAGTTAATCTATTTATATCTAAATTTGTAAGTATTTATAGTTAGTATAAAAATTATTTATTATTTTTTTTCTAGATGATTATAGAAAAATTGAAGTTAAAAATTTTATTGTATAAGTATAAATACAACTTGTATAATTTTTAATTTTGATAATATAAGGTATAAATATTTTTATTACTAAATATAAATATTTTTAAAAAATATATAAATATATGTAGGGTGCAGTTAAGAGATGTAATTATTACTCATTTTATACTTAATTATGTTTTTGGCTTAATCATGGTCACATCATGCTTAGCCACAAGCTGTCAACATATATAGAACAAAGGGAAATATTATATATGCTCTCAGAGTTTGTTGCAGAGATGTATTTATTTCAACTTAGATGAGTGTTAAAACTAATTTTTATATATTTGTTAACACAAATTATAAAGAAAGTTACAAAATTGGCCATCAATTTTTTTGTAAAAACTAATTCGTATGGTTTTCATATTTAAAAAAAAATATTAGGTTCACTTTAATATTATTACAACACAATAAATAGTTTGTATTATTGACTTTCATTAGAAAATTTTCTGACTCCGTCTCTATATTTTAGGGTTCAGATAATTAATTAAAAAGTTCAAAGTAAATATTATTAACGACCTACAATAATTAAAAAAAAAAGTAACCATATGTGTGTTGAGAGCTCATGCAATGTTATTTGGAAAATTTTAATTTTGTTCATGTATCATGCATTAGTCATGGTTTAAGATTTATTTTAATATATATGACAATAATATCATGTTGTGGGTTTAATTAGTCTAAAGTAAAAAAAAATTCTGACAATTAACAATAAGAAACTTCATACATGGAAAATGTTATGAATATAAATAAGTTTTGAAGTACCATTATGGAAAATGTTATGAACACATGTTTGCTTCCCATCAAAAATTTCAAACATGATGATTTTGTACAACTTTTTCATTCAGACATGATTTGACACTTTTTCTATAATCAAATGTTATATGAAATCTTATCACAAAAAGTAAATAATTAATCTGGCTAGAGAGAAGAAAACATTGTTTTTTTTTTGGGGTCCACTCAACCTAACCAAGCTTAGATTTGTTCCCAAACAAATTTTATATTGTGCTTTCTGGAACCTTGAATTTTAATTTTAAAATAAGGGACTTGTGTTGTGATTAGAAAAATAATAATAATAATAATAAGAGTTATGACTGGAAAGTTGACAAATAATGTACGGATTCAAGGAATGTGTTGTTGTATTGCAGCTAACTAATCTCAACTGTTAGGAATTGACATTACATGCTTTAATGATTTATTACCTATCAGATAAGGAAAAGGATATAATTGAAAAATGTTTATTGGATTTGGATTTCTTATACTTTTAGGTTTCTTTTGGAACAGAGATAATTAAAAAATAAAATTATTATTATTTTTTTTTATAAAAGATAACTTTATTTTTTGGTTATTTTTACTTTATCTTTCTGTCAAACAATACTTTGAGTTTTGTTTAGACGAGGGATAATTAGAGGATAAAATTATTCCCACCTCCTATAAGGAATAGTTTTATTCTCTAATTATTCTCAATTTATCCCGCTCTTAAACTGAGCCTTATAGATATCTAAAATTTAATCCAAATTTGCATTAATAATTTAATTCAAATTTACATGAATGAAACCGTATGTATCTAAAAATATATCTGATAGTTCATTAAACTTGTACTTGAATTTTACACAATTTGAAGTTCAAAATCTTTTAAGAATTTGATAAGTGATGATTTGAGTTGTTCTAAAATTATTTGTATCACTTAAATTCAGAGAAATTTATTCATAATTGGTCATATAAATTAGATTAATTAAAATCATTATTAATAATTTATACATTCATAATATATACATGTATTTTACTATTAAAATTTTAATTATTTAAAATTCATTACAATAATGAATATAGATTTGCATTTAAATTCTTAATTATTTTTGGATATTTTTATCAAAATTTGTTATTGGATATGGATGATCTTATAAAGTCTTAACGGATTTGCATTTGGATATAGTTGAATCCGATCCACTGGCCATCCTACTTTATTCAAAATAAATTCAAATCATTCGGTTCTCAAAAGGCACCAACCTAACTCATTTGGTAATAATTATAAAATCCCAAAAAAATGGAAAAAAAGAATTTTTGTACCGAGTCAGAAAACCGTTGTACACAAAATATTCAACTATTTCTATTTATTTATTCAATCTTTAATATAGTAGTAAATACAATGATTTTTTTATAGAAAGTTATCAATTGGAAATCCGGATGAAAAACTTTTTATAAACATTTAAATTTTTAAGTAGTTTGATTCTTATTTTTATTTCAAAAAAAAATTCTATTTATTTATCCTGTTGCACAATACAGCACATGAACAACCTTGAAATTAATACATATAAACTAAACTATTTCAAGTCGAAATATAATTATAATTATAATTACAAAAAGGTGAAGCATATATACGACACTAATTAACTTGATCCCCATGTGCCATGTGAGAAAGAACCTCACCAAGTTTTCAAGTCAAAAACAAACACCCCCATATGAATTCACATCCGCTACCAAAGTTTTCTATAACAATTTATTATTATTGAGTCAATGATAAATAAAATTCACAAATCAATTATTAAAATAACTCTCTTATAAGTTAAAATCTAAATCGTTGTGATAAAAACGGACCGTTATGATTCTATAACAACGAGCTGTTACAGTCTCATAATGACAGCAGATACAAACTGACCACCAATATGGAGCTATAAAAGTACTTCCCCACCCACAGAAAAACCACAAACCACAAATTCAACAGATTTCTCAAAATGGAGCTGCTCTCTGTTTACTTCTCCCTCCTGTTTCTCTCCTTCTCCACCTTCTCTTTCTCTAATGTGAGATCACAAACAACTTCAACAGATTCATGTAGCTCAAATCTGGCAGTGTCAAGTAAAATCCCCTTCTACAGTTCCTCTTTTCAGTGCTTCTCTGCTTGGAGCTCTCAAAGCTTCACCTTAAGAGTCTCTCTCTCTCTCTCTCTCTCTCTCTCTCTCTGTGTTTCTTTTTAAAAATTTCTTATGAAAAGCTCTATGTCTCTCTACATAAGATTGTTTCATGGTTATTTGTTATTTTGTTTGCTAGGTATTGTTATTTTATTCATTGAGTTTAATTAGTGTATCATTACGAAACACAATGTGAAATGGGCATTATTAATTAAACATTGTGTAAATATTTGTTGCACCTAGGAGTTATTTTATAAAAAATTATAAAAGAAAAAAGGGAAAAATTATCTACTACCAAAAGGTGAATCTTAGATACTTGTTTTCTCAAACAAAGAAAAAAAAAATCATTTTTTTAGAAGACAGGCAGGTGTGGTTGCTTACAACTGCTATTTCCTTTTACTTTCAAAATTTTCTTTTCTTTATTTTTTTTTGGATAGCTGATACATAGATATAGTTGTTGATATCGTTATCGATATGAATTTTATTATACACGTTAAATTAATTATTATACGTGTTAATAATTTTATTATATAAACTCATTTTATACAGTACTGTCATTATTCAACTTAAATGAGTTATTATGTATATTAGTAGTATTTAAGTTGAATAATAGAAGTATTGTACAAATAAAATCATTAACATACATAATAACTCATTTAATGTGTATAATAAAGCTTATATCGACAACGGTATCAATAATGATATCTCCATAATATTTTCCTATTTTATAGAAAGGGGAAACCAACTAACAAGCAAAAAAAGGCACCTTTTAGTAAATCCTAGTTCAACAATACAAAATTTTGAAAAAAAAGATAATTAATTGAACACCAATTAATAGAAGATTAATCATTAAAAACTCAATTTGAACCACATGCTAACAAATAACTGGTAATGTCTCTTTCAGTATGCAAAGACCAGCAGCAACACATGGGGCTTTGTGTTGTCGGCTCCCGACACCAACGCATACATCTCGATTGGTTTCTCAAGTGACGGTAACATGGTCGGCAGCAGCGCGATGGTAGGTTGGATCAGCTCGGGCATGGGCACAGCCAACCAGTATTACTTGGGTGGGACCAGCTCGAGCAGCTGCCCGCCCGACAAAGGCAACTTGAATGTTGTCAAGAACAGCACGATAATGCTGTCGCAGTCATCTATGTTGTACCTTGCTTTTGAGATAACTGTCGACCAGCCAACACCGCATTTGATTTATGCTGTTGGGCCTAGAGGGAAATTGCCTTCATCGAGTGGCTACTTGTCGGAGCACCGGGATATGGCTTCGGTATCCTTCAATGGCGACACCGGTATGGCTCCTTTTTCATAGTTCATCATTTTAACATTGATTGATTTTACTTGGAAATCATTGAGATAGTTTTGAAGTTTTCACTAATTTGCTCAATCAGCAAATATATTTCAGATATATACCTTGAGTTGATTGAAACAATTTAATTAGATTAATAGCTGCACATTCAAATTTGGCTTGGAAAATTAATGACAGTGACATACATATTTCTCTTGTTCTAGATATTCAAAATTCATACAGAACCTCAATTGGCAAGGTGTGTTTGCTTGTAGTAAAATATAGTAAATGACCTTATAATTTAATTGCCAGTTGGATGATATATTATATATTTTTCAAAGTTTCCAACAATATAAAAAGAGGCAACTATGTGAGCTGATCCATTCACACATTTTACCTGATTCATTGCACTTTTACAAAACCTTTATAAACAAAATAGCCCACATGACCAAGTTGGAAAAATGACCTAAATTTTATTATTGACAGCCAATTATTTTGTTTATTATATCATTTTTTAGCCCAATCTTGGAAGCTTCTATGTATGGTACTTAATGATATATATGACATGTATCTAGTGGTATTAAAATGAAAAATATTGGTTATGTTGCAGCTTTAATTTTCATTCTTAAAAGCAATTACAAATATTTGAAAGTCCTATTTTTCTTAAATTATTAATAAAAATTTACAAACTAGACTAATTTATACAACTAATATATAATTAAATGTTGACTACAAAATCCCAATGCATACTGCTGCAAGTAACTTACACAAATGTATTGGATAAGATTATGAACTTTCAGAAGGTTACATGTGAAAAATAACCCAAATTCCTCATTTCTCTAAAAGCTTGTATGCAAAAATAACATTAATCTTCCTTTTTTTCTTCTTTTAAATAAACTTTTCTTTTTTATATATATATTTTTTATTTATTCCTTTGAAATTTATGATTTTTATTCTTTCTTAAATTAATTTCAGGTGCATTAAGTGATGCTGAGGATGGTGAAGGTGGCGACGGATTTGACAAACCGAGAAAGCACGGTTTGCTATTGATAATCGGTTGGGGTGTGTTGGTGCCGATCGGAATTCTAGCCGCTAGGTATTTCAAGAGATTCGACCCCCAATGGTATTACAGTCACATTTCAATTCAGACCATCGGATTCGGGCTTGGCCTGGCCGGAATTATCATGGGGTTCGATTTGGGAGAAGAGGAGGCCGACAATTACGACACGCACAAGGCTTTCGGCATCGCCGTCTTGGTCCTTGGTTGTCTCCAGGTAATTAAGCAAATTGTTTTCCCTTTTACATCTCTTAAGAGTAGATTGCTCAAAATGTTTATACAATTTGTGTGATTCATTTTTTATTTTGTCTTTTCACCAAGCATAAAAAAATTGTTTTGCTTGGTGAAAAAAACAAAAAAGCATTTCATATATACAATGCCACATTTATTACACTTGAAAAAATCTAAAAATTTTAACCCTAGTTGACATGAAGTCTTTACATGCACACATAACATATAGCTGATGTTGAAATGTGTGATTTATATAAACATAGTTTGGTCAGAAAATTTGAATTTGTTTAATTAATTAGGCCTTAATTACCATGTTTGAGCATGTGCATGGTGACATTAGATACTTAGCATGTGGTTGTTGAAGCGTTAAATGTGCCATAATTGCATTGCATTTGGACCATGATGCAATAATTATTAGTTGGTTTACGCAATAAAAAATAATCTACATTAATTTAGTTTAGGTCAATTGGTGATATTTGATAATTTATAATTTATAAGGGACCTGAATGACTAAGTACAATTCCTCTATGTGCTATATTATAAATTGTAGGGAGTCACTGACTGGTGGGACCTCATCCCTCTCCTCTTTTTTTTAAAAAAAAAAAGTTTTCATCCTTGATTACTCTTAATTCCCTAATATTTTATTTTAATTCTTTTGAGAAAAACTTAAATATGATTATTTTTCTTGATAAGATGAAAGGTCGACCAATTTAATAATATCCCATACGTATACAATTAGGAGAGATCTAACAATAGAACTTTGATTTAAGAAAAAATATTTGGTGATATCACCAATATTGCAACTTGATTTTTTTTTTTTTTGTTGTTGCTTCAATTGGTACGCAAAAACTCAAGTACAAATAAGATCATAATTAATATAAATATATAATTCATGTGATGCCAACAAGTCATATTCAAAACAAATATTGTAAACTAAATATATATACATCTTTACTACAGAAAAGTCCTTTTATACTAAAAACAAATCAAACCAAATAAAACTTATCTAATTCCAATACTAATTGCAACTAGCAATATAGGTATTGAAAAACCAACAATTAATTAACGTATATCACCACTATAAAACTGATTTTATTTTATTTTATTATTTTTTTTTTTGCATTAATTACTTTCAGTTGACGGCGTTCCTCGCTCGGCCGAACAAGACATCCAAGGTGAGGAAATACTGGAACTGGGGCCACCACAACACCGGCAGACTGGCGATCGCATTTGCAATCGCCAACATCTTCTTAGGCCTCTCGATTGCGGAGGAGAGCAACTCGTGGTACATTGCTTACGGCGTTTTTCTTGGAGTTTGGGTCATCACCGCCGTGTTGCTCGAGATCCGATATTGGATAGCGAGTGATGACTGAGAGTTTAGAGGTGCCGGTTGATGCGGCGTCGTCCGTCGTGTAGATTTTTGCTGTTTGTATTAGATGTATTTTATTTATTTTTCTGATGTATTTTTTTGTAATAATAGTTTTATGATATATGAACTTGGGATGTAGTCATCATATTTCTTGTGTTATTTTTGTTATAGTGAGAGTTTTGTTATTTTAATTCTCTAGTGTTATTTTGGTGCAATAATTATTTTAGTGAAATAAAGAGATTGTGCTCTTTTTTTTTTCATAAACTCCGACGAAAATTAAATTTCACACACAGCAAAAAATATCTAAAATTAAAGGATAGGATCCTTGACAATTATTATTTTGACAACCTTAATAATGGATTTTTAAATAATTTCAAAAAAAATCTTAAAAATAGAAAAAAAATTTATAAGCATATTCTTTTACTTATAGATCAATTGTGTTTCAAATTTCATACAATTTAAGTATTATTTGATACTCCATCAAAAATCATCAAAATTACATGATATTTACAATTGTCCATATTTAACGGTCTTTGATGGAATATCAAATGACCCTTAAATTGCATGAAATTTGAAACACAATCAATCTATAAATTAAAAAAATATATATTTATCAACTTTTTTCTATTTTTGAGAATTTTTAAAAATTATTTAAAAATTAGTTGTCAGGAAATCTCCTCCCAAAATTAAATATACTAGACTTGAATCTCATATGAAAGAAGTTGCAATGAAAATGCAACTCTAAAAAAATTGGAAAGAACAAAAGGAAAAAAAATGGCATGAAACATTGATGAAGAATATTTCAAATGTGTTAAGTTCAATAAAGAATGTGTTTATATATTTTGAAGATGTAATTAATTGGGGAATGTGACTTTATTGGGCCAGTTGTACAAGTCCATTTATGTAGATTAGATTAGACATATTCGTAGTCATTTATATAACATAGCATAATAATAATTGTTTGTACACAGTGATTAATTTCAATTGGAGGATTAAACTATTTTAGCTTCTCATAAATAGGCCCTTGCTAACACATCTTTTTTATCTTAATCTATTAATAACCAGGCCTTCAATAAGGTGGACAATATATATGTGCTATTTTAATTTCATCCTAAATCCAAACCCATTAACGGCCCGCCCGGCCCGCCCGGCCCATTTTACTTTTTATCTTTCTTGACCTTTTTCTGGATTGAAATGTGTGGCTGTGATTTGTCTTGTCTTGCCTTCTCTTCAATTGAAATGAACGGCTAGATTTCTCCAAATCTCACATGAGGATTTGTGTGGGCCCGATTTCACGTCTCGAGAGGGAAATTAAATGTGGTGCAACCGTGTTAATAGATCTCATCTCTTTATAAAAAAATATGTATTTAAATTTCACAAAAAGTATTTAAAAATGAATAAACATCGAGACGAGCTCTTATTTCAAAAAAAAAAATGCGGCGCAACCGTAAAAGTACTCCGTATCAATATTCGATACAATAGTATACATTTTATTTTCCAAACAAGCCACACATATATATAGTTCTCTGAAAATTTTATTGATGAAAGGACATATTACATTTTGCTTATTCAAACTCCTGGAATATAAAGAGAGGCTCAAATGAGTTTATTGTTTATACATACTCTAGCTTTTTTATGATTTGATTAAAACATATTATTAAGTTTCTATTTTGGTTTTTTTTTTTTGCCTTTTTTTGTTGTTCTGAGATATATAAGGCATATCAGGATCATAACATACAAGATACAAATACAAAAAAAAGTACAAAAATGAGAGATTGGTTGTTGTACTTGTGCAAGAACTTGGATGGATTGTACTAGCATGTAATGTTGTACTATACAGTTGACTTTTGCAAGAGCTAACTGCTAAGATTAAGAGAGTATTTGACACAACAAAAGTCTTTCAAAAATTAACTTACTGTCTTTGCTCTGGGATTAATTTTTAAGAGCTGATATACAGATATTAAATTCTATATTATAGTTGGTATCGAGTTTATTATTCATATTAAATGAATTATTATTCATATTAATGATGTTATTATGCAACTTATTTATACAGTATTTTTGTTATTTAATTTTAGTGAGTTATTATTCATATTAATAATATTTGAGTTGAATAATAAAAATACTATAAAAAATAAGTTGCATAATAAAGTCGTTAATATGAATAATAACGCATTTAATCTGAATAATAAAGTCGGTATTGATTATGATATCGATTTTGTTATCTCCTAAACATTTTCCTTAATTTCTTTCTATCCAACCAAATTTTGGGATTCTTTTTTGTTTGTATATTCTTTTTTTTAATGTTTTACATTTATATCTTCGTTTTTTAATATTTAATAACTATATGTCTATTTTTTGAAATTACATGTTCAAATTTTTATATATTCAAACAAAATTATTCAAATTTATATTTAAAAATTACTGGAATGGAATAAACAAAATTCCAAATTTTGCTCATTAATTTCTGTTAATTTAATATATATTAAGTAGTTGTCTATTCTTCATTCTTTTTTCCTCACATTTTCCTGAGTTTGACCTGGATTTATGTTCCTTTCATTTCTTCATTTGTTTAATTAGGTAAATAAAAATTTTAATCCTTAGTTCCAACCAAATTTGCATGTTCAAAACCTTCCCTAGATAAAGACCATAAATTCCCAAAACTTCAATCCATTTAACATGTAAAATAAATGCACAACATCACATAACCAAATTGAAACCCCCCCCCCCCCCAAAAAAAAAAAAAAATGAAGCTCTCTGTTTCTTTCTCCTCTCTCTTATTTCTTTCCTTCTTTCTTCCTTCCTTCTCCAAAATCAGATCACAAACAGCATCAACAGATTCATGCAGCTCCAATGAAGCAGCAGTGTCAAGTCTCATCCCCTTCTACACCTCCTCTTTCCATTGCCTCTCTGCTTGGAGCTCTCAAGGCTTCGTTTTAAGAGTCTCTTTCTGTCTGTCTGTTGATTAATTAATCAATAAATGCTTCCATTAATTCTTTCTGATTCTTCTCTTTTTGCATGGTCAAACAATATTTGTTGTAAGTAAGATGTTAATTTCTTTGCTTGTGCACCTCTTGGAGATTTTCTTTCTAATACTTGAGAAATTTGTTTGGTAATATGTTATCTAAAGGCACAAAATGGAGATGATTGTCTCAGTTAGAATTTTTACCCCCCACAAGATAGGAAGATGAGAATTGCTCCTCAAATATGTGTCATCTTTTTTTATTTTTTTTGTAAATACTGAGCCTATTGCATTAATACAGTTGCTGATTAATTTGTAATTTTTTAGCTTTTGTATATCATCATTAGTTTTATTTTTATTTTTTTTACAAAATTGAATGGGCATTCATGATGTCATGCAGATCATTGTATTTTGAGGTAAAAAGACAGATATCTTTTAAGCCAATATTGTTAGATAAACCAATTTTGGACTACACATTGACCTTTTACCTTTTTCCTCTTCTTCCAACTTCTTTGATTAATTTTACCTATGTTTTTCTTGTTTAATTGAATAGACTAGAGTATTCCATTTCTCATATAAGATTTTTTTTTTGGAAATAAAAGCATTTGTTAGCTCTAGTATTTATTATTTTTAAATTTCTTTTGCGGGATTTAAACATGCATCTCTTTATAAAGAAGCGAGATCTATTACCATTGTGTTAGACCTGTGGTTCCTCATATAAGATTGTTAACACTTAAAAAAAAAAAGAACTTTTTTGAGATCCTCATAGCACCCAAATGAAATTCCCCTCCTCTTTTTTGTCAGTACGCAAAAACCGACACAAACAAATGGAGCTATGCATTGTCTGCCCCCGACACCAATGCATACATCGGCATCGGTTTCTCCCACGACAGCCACATGGAAGGAAGCAGCGCCATGGTCGGGTGGTTCGACAGCTCAGGCATGGACATGGGCATGATCAAGCAGTATTACCTTGGTGACATGGTGTCTAGTGCATGCCCGCCCGATCAAGGCAACTTGACTTTGGTGGAGAATAGCACCATGATTGCGTCGCATTCGTCCACTTTATACATCGCCTTTGAAGTAATAACAGACCGGCCCACGCCGTATTTGATTTATGCTGTCGGGCCTAGAGGAGACCTCCCTTCGTCAAGTTACTATTTGTCACAGCACCGTGACCATGCAACAGCAAGCTTTGATGCCAACTCTGGTAGGTTATAATTTTATTACTGTTGTTAATTTCATTTTTAATATGAGACACAATTGATGAATTTAGTAAGTTCTGATCTAAAAAGACATTTTTATCTAATAATGAACTGTCAATTTAGCAGAATATTTCCAATATTGTACGGTTTAAAAGCTTATTGTCTTGTTGATTTAATACACAATAAAATTCTTATTTTCTTAAAAGATTAAGTAGAAGCACGTGATTTATTTTGTATTGACTCACACAGAATTCTTAACTAACACAAGTTTCTCAAATTTCAGGCATTATCAATGGTGCCAGTAGCAGATCAGGATTCACGAAATCTAGGAAGCATGCTTTACTGGCTATACTGGGCTGGGGGTTGCTGGTGCCAATCGGTGCATTGATCGCTCGATACTTCAAGAATTACGACCATTCACACTGGTTCTATAGCCACATTTCAATTCAGACAACCGGATTTGCACTGGGCCTTTCAGGGATCGTTGTCGGTTTTGACTTGAATAGCTCAGGGATTGACCACTACAACGCGCATAAGGCCCTGGGGATCGTCATACTGGTTTTCGGTTGTCATCAGGTCAGAAAACTAGTTCTTCTTTAAATTACAAAAGTGTCCTTCGAATTGTCATTTTTGACACTTTTGTCTCATTTCGGTCCCCAAGTTCAAAAGGTGCCAAGTTTGTTCCATGCACACTCCATTTGTATTGTTTTGGCACCTCCGATAATTCAAGTCATAAAATGGAGAAAAATCAGAACTGATACTGGTAGAAATTTAATGACTTATTTCATGTGGGTATGGTCTATAATTCAAGTCTATTCCTGGTTATTTTTTTCCTTCACTGAAAAAAGTTTTTTAGGGATCCACAATAGTTCTAGGTATCTGTTCTATAGGAAAAATTGGAAATTAGAAACCAACAAATATAGAAAAGCACAAAATGGAAATTTAGAAACCACACATCTGCATTTCATGTGACACCAAATTATCTACATTTTTTTTTTGGAAAAAGGAAAAATCCAAAGTTTTTAAAATATATCTCCACAAAAAACATAGTTTTCATGAATTTTGTATAAGAACAAGATGGATTGAGTAGTTGAAATTAAGTTATCTGGTCTGAATTATGAAACGTGCATTTAAGTATTTTTGTAAGAATATTTTACTCAAAAAAATATTTCGTAGGAATAATATAAGCTATATTGTATATTCTAATAACCAAGTTTAGATGAGTAATACATTAGAACTGCCATGGGTTAATTAGTTGTTCTAAAATTGTATGATAAATATTCTTTCATTCCATATTTCTTTTATTATTATACCTTGAAGTGCTTCTCAGCCAAAATTGGCACAAAATTGATATCAGTGTTGCTACTTTTTTTTTCTGAAAAGGAAATAATACATGGTCCTGTTTAGCTGTTGAGGAGGTCTGATAAATGAATAAAAGATGAATCAATGTCAACTAATGGCTAGAAATAGAAATGAAATGATAGCACCAATTTAAAGATACTCTGACTCTGAATATTTGTGATTCTGATAATATACATGCAAATGCAACTACACAATCACAACAATCCAATCATCCAATTCTCCATGATTCTAACAGTTCTTCTCGCATTACTTTCAGGTGATGGCATTCCTCGCTCGGCCTGTCAGAACGAACAAGCCGAGGAAGTACTGGAACTGGCTCCATCACAACATTGGCAGATTGGCGATCGGCTTTGCAATCTGCAACACTTTCTTAGGCTTCTCGATTGCGAATGAGAGAAACTCATGGTACATTGCCTACGGTGTTTGCCTTGGAGCTTGGATTGTAGCTATGCTGTCGCTCGAGATTCGTCACTGGATGAAAAGTGATAATTCACTGTAGAATTGCCGGTTGTTATGAGCATCGTGC
Organism: x Bolboschoenoplectus mariqueter; assembly: GCA_037678475.1. Classification (NCBI taxonomy): domain Eukaryota; kingdom Viridiplantae; phylum Streptophyta; class Magnoliopsida; order Poales; family Cyperaceae; genus x Bolboschoenoplectus; species x Bolboschoenoplectus mariqueter. Next base: position 2,128,834 of record CM075273.1, read on the forward strand.
GTGCAGCTTATTTTTGCTATATTGCATGTGGATAGATTTTATTTTCCTGTGTTTTTCTTTTGTTTTATTGATCATGATTTAATTCTGGGGTCTTAGACCAGTTCTGATATGTTCATTTTTTTCAGATTATTTTTTTTAATTGGACTGTAATAAGAGTGCCTGGCTGTGGAAGTTTACCATAGAGAAGAAACAATACATGAAAAAACACAATTCTTTTATATCATATTCATAGATACCATGTTCAGAGAAGCTGGCAGATCTTGTAAATATCTATCATAATCATAATCATTGATAGACCAACCATTTGATCTAGGTTAGGTTGATATTCCAGAAGTTTTTTTTTTGTCTATCCCTGTTTCAAAAATAAATAACAAAAATATCCTTAATATCAAATATGTGATAAATTTATATCTATTTTCTAGACGCAATTGTTCACACTTTGCATAAAATATTATTAAGTTTAGAACTGAAAAATTTTGAATATATGCGTTCACAAAAAATATATAAATGAAAAAATTTTGTTTATGTACGTCTGAATGTAGGAATCCAAACACAAAATCTAGACACGTGTCCCAACACAAAGTCTAGACGCTAAAATGCAATTTTTTTTGTGAATGCATGTGTTCAGAAACATTCGGTTTTGTACTTAAGTAAAAATAAAAATATTTAATGAATTTAAAACCATAAATGCATGTGTTTAAATAATGAGTATAGAGTTATTAAATATTCAAAATAAAAAATATTGTTATTATTCATTTACAAGATCAGCATAGACAAGAAAAGAATTCGATATTCCAACCATTTGATCTATATATCCCTTTAACTCTTCCACTATTTTATATTTGTTCATTAACTCTTTAATATATCTTACATGTATTTCAACTCTTTAAATCATTTCATATTTATCCCTCAACTCTTCAATATATTTTGTATAATATTTAACTTTTAAAATATTTTCATATTTATCCATAAATTGTTTAATGTAACTTACATATTCGTCAACTCTTTAAAATTATTTCATAACTATCTATAAAATTAAATTGACATATTAATTGTAGTTAATATACTTCAAACTTATACTTTATGTATGATTTCAAAATAGATTGACATTATTATCCTTCTTTCTCTAAGCATAACTATTTTCTCGAAACAAAACTTTTATCTCATCTTTCAAAAAAATAATTTTCATTCTGACATAATTGCTCATTTATTGAAAATTATTTTCATAAAAAAATAAACAATAATTAGAAAAATTAAATTTTATTTGGAGGTAGAAAGACAATTATATAAATTCAATTATATGATATTAATTTTGTAACAAACGAACAATTAAGTGAGAATATAAATTACTTTTTTAAGAAGATAAATATAGTTTTACAAAAATATATCAATATCATGTAAATTTAACTAAATTATTTTATCAGTTCTCTATTCAAAATTGAACGGAGCGCTACAATAAAAGGCAAAAACCTTATTCATGTTTTTCGAAAGTACATTATTGTCAACGGTAATTTAATAATTTAACCTCCACTCTTAATGATTATTAAAATAAAATTCAAATTTTATGATTTTATATATATATATATATATTATTAAAATAATATAAAATACATCTAACAGTTTAAATTTATAAATTTAATTATAAATAATAAACTTGACACCGTTTGATATCAATAACTATTGAAATTAGATCATTTCTCCTTAGAAAATTACATCATTTTTAATGCTTACAGTTTGTTATGGTTTTTAGGGGGCCTTTTTTTAGATTGAAAAACATTAAGCCTCCACTCATATATCAATCCATACATCCATCCCAAATTTTTTTAATTAGTTTTTTTCACATGGGACAATTAAATAGAAGAGATAGATATATCACTTCATGTTGTGAATCTAGAGAAGAGTTAAACATCTAAGAACTGAGAAGTTTCAAATTTTATTTTTAGATAAATTGTTCCCTTAAATATCTAAAATCTGATTGTTTTAAATGCTTGATCTCATTTTATTTTTATTTCATTATGTTGATGAATTTTTAGATGAGAAACTTTCTAGTAATATTTTTTAATATTGTTACGTTAACATATATAATTTTGTTAGTTGTAGCTGTTAACATACTTATTTATTTATTAGTCCTTTATAATATTTTTTATATTGATCATAAATTTTTCTCAAGTAATAAATATTGTCTGCAGGTAATTTTTGAAAAGATAAAAATAACAAATAATGCAAATATTAATTATATATTTACTATCAATTGTATATAATATTAGAATATTTTTTTTATATTACTAATACATTTTTTTATCAATTTCATAATTCTTTCATAAAGTAATTCACTTCTACTTATTTAATACAAGCATGGAACCAACATAATGATGAATAATACTCATTAAACATGAACTTGTTGCATCATATAGAAATTAATGCGTAAGTCTAAAATAGTTGTCAGTCCAACAATGATTCACTAATTTAGGTTCATTTATATTGATTGAAAATTTTTCTCAAATAGTAGATATTGGACTTAATTAACGTCTAGAAGGATAGAAAAAATAAATATAAATAACAGTTATATATTTAGTATCAGTTGTATATATATAGCATATTTTTTTTATATTGATCGTACACTTTTCTTAAATAACAAACTATTATTCTAACTAAAGTTTAGAAGAATAAAAATAATAAAAAATACAAGCATCATCATATCATATATCCAAATAATATGGTGTAATACTCTGATCACGACAGTCAACACATACAAATATATAACTAACATCTAATTTTCACTTATTGACATCCGCTATAACAATATCATCTATTCAACTCACTAAATAATATGTGTCTTGATGTCAGGAAATAATTCCTAGTGTTACAAAGAGCGGAGATCGATCTAGGTTTAGGTTGACTTTGGTGAAGTAAATAGTTTGCGAGTGAGAATAGAAAAGACTAAACAATATTTGAGCAAATTCATTGGAAAAATAACTTGGATGGTTGAGAGAGAAAAGAAATTGTCTTAATCTGAAAATAACAATAAATTAATTATTTTTCACTAAATTTTTAAAATAATAAAAAAATTAAATGAAAATCACCAAATAAACTATACCTCTTAATGAAACACTTGAGACAATATCTTCATTTTAAAATTAAAAAAAAAAACTCTACTCATCAATCTCTACTATTATGCACACCGTAATAGAAAAAGACGACAACAGAAAAATAAAGAGAAGAGGAGAACAGAGAGAAGAGCTTAAAAGAAAAGTTTGATGGGATTGCTCTCCGGAAAAAAGAAAAAAAAAAACTGTATATAGAATGTGATCCCTCTCTCTCTCTCCTCAGCTTTTACGTGACAGTGATAAAAAAAAATTATAAAAAAAATAGATGGACTCTGCCTACGACTCCATTTTAAGATTCGTGCAGTTTTGTAAATTGTAATGGACGGTTCAGATCGCGTGTTTTCTATGGCACATTTGTGAATTCCCCTTGACGCAAAAGTGCGCAACCTACCGGCTACCGCTCTCTCGTCTCTCCTCTCATCTGACCTTCCCCTTCCCCTGGCGCTGCTTCAGAATCAGGCGGCGTTTGTTTTCTTTCCCTTCGGAATCTCTCTCTCTCTCTCTCTCTCTCTCTCTCTCTCTGCCACACCTTTGATCTGAGCCGTCAGTTGTCTCTCTTGAACGCTTCTCTCTCTCTCTCTCTCTCTCCCCCTCGACACAAAGCCAGGCACTCTCAGCCTCCAAGAACTCCATGGATTCGTCGAAAAAGGAGTTCTCGATTCAAAATGAGAAAAAGGAGTTCTCGAATCGTGATGCGAACGATTTGTTTCTGTCTGTATGTTACAACGACACCTTACTCGAAAAGAAACGCAGGTACTTTTGTCGATTTCCTTCAAATTTTGTAATTAGTTGAAGCATGGTGAATCAAGGGGATTTAGAGATTCCTGAAATCTAGAGATTTAGATGCGATTTGGCGATTCATGAGATTGCTGTTGCTCTAATGAAGATGTCTTTTGATGGAGAATACAGACTTGTTTATGGTCCAGGGTTTAGGGTTTAGGATTTAGGGATGCATCATGGCAAAAGAATTGGAAGGCGTGGTTAGTTTACGCTGAACATAAGAGCAATTTCACATAAGCTTGTAATATTTCTTAATACATGAGTTAACATCTTTGAGTAAAATTAGGTGGTTGCAGTTGCCAGCTTATATCTCATGTGGCTCCAAGCTGGTTCGGCGTAAGATACCCAAGTTCTTGGCCGAAAAGTAAGTCTTTTTCAATCTTTAAATTTGGCTTTTGTGTATCAAATCATGTAATATTCTTAAGATAATTTTTATCATGGAAAGTTTCACAGAACAATCCAGTCCAAATAATATGGACAGTGGTTTTCACATTCTGTTTTCATCAAAAGATATTTATCAATTAAGAGAAGCCGAAATATGCCAATTGTGGTGTTGATTATGTACTCTTTTGTCTATTCAGAATCATTCCAGAATCATATGTAAGAAATGATGAGGTATGTTTTCACTCTTTGAAATCATAATCTATGGCATTGTGCTTGATCTTGCATCTCACAGTTAGTATATTATTTACTTTGGTTCATGCATTATACAAACCTAACAGTCCGTCACACACAATCATGCAAACTGGTACCAGTGCCAACATATCGTTCCAGAAAGGTTATTGGTGACTTGTATTATATCATTCATATTATTAACTATAAAAGAGGAAGATTCGCTCTAATTTGAAATCACCAAATAAATAGAAAATATGGAAGGACAAATTTAGTTGAAGTTTGTTTCTCACGTGGTATCAATCAGTTCTGAGTTGTTAAAGTTTGTTGCATCTAATCAGCCAAAAAGTTCTTTTCTTATTTTTAGGTTTCTTGTGATCTTGTGAGAAGTACTGTTTGGGAAAGCTTCAGATTCTCTTGCAATAATCAATCCCCACACCATGTGGTTGCTAATTCTTTTGATCCCTTTGATGCTCATGGAATGGAGAGTAAAGAAAAAAATTTATCTATCATTGGAGACTTGACCAATACCGCGCTTTACTCAATTTCTTGTATAGTCACTCGCAACAATCTGAAATTCAAGGGAACCCGACTGGAGTTAATAGAAGTTGTCAAAAATCATTTAACAAATTATCTGTTAGATGCAAGTCAAGAACCTGATGAACTCTGCAGGCTGTCAAAATTATTCGGAAACCCTAACAGCTATTTGCAAAATAACCTACACATTGTTACACCTGTCACAGAGCAGCTTCTTGCATCCATCTCTAAAACCATGGCGAGGCTAGATGAGTTAATGATTCGAGAGCTTTATGCAGTTTTTCAAAGGCTTACTGGGGTAAAGGTAAAACCTCATTTCCCACCAGCAGTAATTAACATTCATCGTAGTACGAAAACGATTTTGTTAAAAGTTAAAAAATTGTGCCACGAATATTTATCAAGCCTACAGGAAGGCCAAGAAATGCCAAAGGAATTTGCAAATGGGCTAACGGCAGTGCTTTTGTCAATTTATAGTAGATTAGGCCGTTCCACCATACCAATTTCTGAGTTCTGTCCCTTTCCAAAAGAGGTTATGTGTACTCAGATGGAGATTTTGCATGCCGTCTGGTCATTGCCTAAGCTGCAAAAAGAAGAAATAGAAACCTTGATACCTCTTATTGACCCAACTGGTATTGTACCAAAATTGTCTTTCAAAAATACGCTTAAAAAGTATATGATTGAGTGGTTGTTTGTATGTGACGAAATAAGTGTCCCAAAAGAGGTTTTAAGGGCTATTGATTTAATCAATAAGAGGCCACAAGTGGAAACCTATTTGTTCTCTGAAGAGAACAGAGATGATGAGGTGGAGGCAGTTTTGAATGTCAGCTGTCACCTCAAATCAGTTGCTGTGAATCTACTTCTGGAAAAAGAGAGCGAGGGAAGTGTCCATGCAGAAGAAGTTGCAAGTGAGGGATATGATGAGGGAAGGAAGAATTGGTGTTCAGAAAATAATGATTTTGAATTTTGTGGAACTGATTATTTCTTCAATTCAGTCGGTGAAGGGTTAGGGAAACATTTGGAGGCGGCTTCCTCTAATTGCATTTTGGAATCAGTAAATTCTGCAAAAGTTTGTAGTTTTAGCACTGATCGTTTCAAAATACCAAAGAAATCATCAGAGAAGCAAAATGGCGGTTCTCAAGTTTGTTTGTCAAAAGCCGGAAGTGAAATCGAAATAAATGAAATTTGTGATGAAGCAGCTCTCGTTGCACATAAATTGATTGGTCATGTAATAGATGGTTTTTTGAAGTTGGAGAAGAGAGAAGCAGATGAATTGACTCTATCTTATCTCACAGATGGATCGGGGAATGCCAACAATCATAGAGGTACTTGTTTTGTTAGTTGCCAGTAATTATTTTAATGTAAGGTACCAGCTTACTATGTTCAGATCGTGCTTACATTGATTAAATAATAATTCTAGATGGAAAAGCTAAGTCAAATGTCGAGGAGGAGATTAATATTCTTTTCGATGCTGTAGAGAAGACACTGCCTTCATTTCCAAAGAGGTTTCTCTCTCTCTCTTTCTCCGAACCCACCCCCACCCCCCCAACCCAAAAAAATAATAATAAATAAATAATAAAAACATTAGGAGGGTAATTGTGATTAGTTATTTGTCAAATTGCTTTTCGTTAATGCAGTTCTCTCGCCAAAGTGAAGAGTCTTATGGGACTTTAAAACTTGTTGAAAGAAGTCCAAGAACTTAGCTGGGCGCAAATCCGAGTTTAAGTTATTGTGTAGCTGAATGCATTGCTGGATTCTGGATTTGGTGCGGTGGCCTTATGAGAGAATGGAAATGAAGCTTTGTTAATTTATGTTTGTTTCATGTTTTATATTGCTTCTATTTAGCTTTAAAGGAGAGCATCATGAGAAAGGCATTGATTGCAGCAAGAGTGTATTTGCTAGTCTTCAATTTATTGTAATACTAAGCACAAACAAAAGGCGTAACACATCAGCACCAGACCAGTCAAGTGTAAAAATCTAGGATGAGGAAATTTGTCTATAGACAAATGAAAATCAAGATAATTGATGCAGTACAGGATGTATATCTCCTCAAATGTGTGTATGCATGTATGTTTCTATTGACTATTAAGTGGCTACAATTGCATGCTCGCTACCTTATATATAAAAGGTAACCTATGGTGCAGCAAAAATCAGTTTTTTATATTCACACAAGAAATTTAAGTGGAATTCATCATTTTACTGGATAAAAATGTACAACATTCAAATATTTGCAAATTTAATTCCGCACGAAGCACAGAATCCTTCTGTTTCTCGCTTTAATTTGCATAATTTTATATTACTTGACAAGACTGGTAATGCTTATACAGTACTAAATACTTGTTTTTGAATGTAAAACACCTCGTGACATAACAACTATAGCCTCGACCGAGCTCTCACCAGTACAAACTGCTAACCAATATTTAAAAACGATTTAATGAGAAATGCTTTTCACAGATGCAGTGCCGCTAGTCAGTATAGCACTCATCAGACCGTGCATATTGGAAACATCCTTTTTTAAGGCAAGAACTACAATTAAAGCAGGTTTATAGATAAAAAGCACTAGGGAACGAGGTCAAATTTTTAGAGTACAACATACTATCCGAACTAAAGCTAACCAAGCATGAACCTAAGAAAAGATCACAAGTACTATCGTTATTATCAGTTTTTCACTGCCCTTAAAAGGTCATTTCACATAAGAACCTCATGGAAATAATTCATCCATTTGCATAAAATACCACAACAAAGTGCCATCCTTGTATGTTGAGTCTTCAATACCGATCATAACTCCTGCAAATATGAAAGTGAAGAAAAAGTTTAATAAAAATTAAAACTATAAGATCCTGTACTGAAATAGTGCATTCTGCACAGCAAAAAAAAATCAAATCTCAAAATTATTTTATGGTACTGTGTTTTTTGTCCTTTAACACTATTTGACACGGGAGTAACTAAAACTGCAACAATGAATTATGGCCAAACAAATTACTTGGTAACCTACCAGGTGGTCATCTGCTGGAATGAACTGGGTTTCTACTTTCTACCTGTGGCGATCATAATCCCTAGATCGATAATCCCTTGGAGAACGAGAGCGATGGCGGCTCCTGGAGTCATAACTGTGAGACCGACTGGATTCCCTGTCTCTATCCCTCTCTCTGTCACGATCAGCACCCCTGTCGTAACCACGGTCCCGATCATATCGGTCATAATCCCTATCCCTGTCTCTATCCCTGTCCCTCCTGTCATAGTCCCTATCCTTGTCCCTATCCCTCTCTCTTTCCCGGTCACGGCTTCCTCCTCTGTCCCTGTCAAGGCTCCTCTCTTTTGACCTATTTTATCAAAAGTTTATACCATATCATATTAATGCGGTTGAATTTTTCTAACTGGAAAACCACTATTTCATGCTATTCCTTCTCTCCTTGGTCTTTAGTTGAGCTGTTGAGGTCATAAGTTTTAATGTCAGGTTCAACCCACTATACTTGGTTTTCATAATGGTAGTTTCTCAGCAAAGTACCAGTACCTGAAAATGAAAGTAAAATACAAGAGAAAGAAAGGTATATACCTCCGATCAGTCTCTTCTCGAGCCTTCTTCCGCCTCTTCTCCCTCTCTTCCTGTGAAATTAAAAGCACATAATCAAATACAATGATATCATCTCACTTACAATAAGCCATCACATGAAGAGATCTTGAGCAGAGTTAGAATATTCCAGCCTGCTTGTAACAATTACACAGATTACATTAAATTAATTAATTAAATTCTAAAAAGAAATTAAAGTAATCTTACCATTAGTTCTGTTAGCTTTTCGCGTATTAGCATGTAACCCATGTGAAGTTTGCCTCCAAAATGATCAGCCAAACGGCGGTCACTGTTTACCAAAGAAAATTAAAATTATATGAATTTAATATAAGCACTTGAAAAACTTCTCATTTCTGCTACTCAATTCAAATGCTTTTATCTTAAAGACAATCACATTGATCCACAAATTAAAAAAATGGAAAAGAAAAAAAAATCACGCACAGATTTTAGCTGGAAAAGTAATCTTGTGATAATTGGGGCCCAAAAAAAGCCTGCTAATAACAAAGCATGCAATGCACTGTCAAAAGTTGAACTCCATACCCTATACTAGTTTTTCACATTTATTTTACATGATATACATTCTAGAAAAGGTCAGACCCGCACAAATGACCTTTTGAAGGTTCTCATTTTCCAAAACTTCCATTGTTATGAATGTACAAGTATGATGCCAATTTTCTGAGTAGGGAAAAAGAAAGCAAGCACAACACACAAGGTCCAACCATACAGTATTGAGACTTCAAACGTACATACTATTTCTATAGTCTGTGACAAACATCAGCCATCTATTTGCAATCTAAGGAAACTAACATAATGGCCATAAATTCTCCAATTAATCCTTAAAAGTAATATAAAACTGAAAAGGGAGTACAGAAGTATAGACTAATCTACCTGTCATAGACGCTCAAGAAGGCCCCACATATGTCACACAGCCGTAATTTCTGATCAGTCTGAAAGACAATTCTAAGTCAGAAGAATTCCAAAAGAAGAAAAGAGAAAAACCTACTGTTCTTTGTTCTATCAAACAGGTACAAAGGAAGTTTAGCCATTCGGGTCAATACAATACAATTCATATTTAGACTGGTTTATAATTGCTAAGACAAATTCATGGGGGTGAATGCAGCTCTCATGAGGGATCAAAGAGTATGGCACCGGAGGCTAGGAGGCAATGTATTACTAGCTTTCACATAGCAAATAGATGTTACCAGTGTCCGGTAGTATGCATTATACATAGGACAGTGTCTACTCTTATATAGTCATAACATCTTCATGGGCTTTTTGCAAAATATGGGACATAAATATCATTGGTCCCATGCCTATAGGCTTGATACAATGTAGGGTATTGCCAGAGACGATTGATTATTTTTCCAAGGCAAAACCACATGGAAAGATAACAGCAAGCACGGCAGTACAATTTGTACAGAATGACGTTATGGTACGGTTTGGTTACCAAAATCTATTGTATCCAGTAATGGTAGCAAATTTGATAGCATTGGATTTGGAAAATTTTGTTGGGCTTATAGCATAGACCAATGGTTACAGCAATTAGAGCATCATGGTTAAATGAATGATTGCAAAATAATTAAACATTTCATTAATGACATTATCATTATAAAACTGAATAAAAAATGAAGACTAGCATGTATCTATGGTTACATATTTCGCCTCCCCAAGTACAAAAGTAAATATTAATCAAACTCACAATGCGAACATCATTGGCAATTTTAGAAGCATCTGAAGCAGCAGGTTCTGGGCGTGCTCCCAACTTCACAAACAAAATAAACAGATCTCAAAAATTGAAAAGAGACACATGGAACATGAATAAATTTAATTCGAGATAAAATGGTTAAAAATTAACAAATAATGGTAATAACCTTCTTCAGAGCTTCTGCTTCTTCTAACAATTTCTGAGCCTCATCTATCATCCCCATCTCACCTACAAAAGAGAAACAACATAAATTAATCCCACAAAAGAAAAAATTACTATCAATATAACCTAACAATTCTACTCTTTTCTTAATTTTCGTCAAAATATGGCAAAACTATGCCCGGCCTTTCTCCCAGCTGGAGTAAATTGTGTCCTTTTGTGACATTCTAGAGGGCCATATAAACTACTTGGCATTTGACAGGGTTCTCCAATAAAAATTTATGCAAGAGATGAAATGCAAACAAACCAAGTTCTTCAGCCTTCTTGAGCTTCTCATTAATAAGCTCCTGTGTTTTGGGGTCAGGAGGTGGGCCCATGGTTGCAGCAGCAGGAGCGGCTTGACCTTGGGCCATAAGTAAAGCAGCTCTGTCCTTGTTAAACGCATCAAGCAACAGTTGCGACTGCAGCAAAATTGCAACAAAAAATAAAAATCTTAAGCAAATCAACCACAAATTGAAAATTCAGAAGTCATCTCCAGGTGTATTGATTTGTGCTTTGGGAGAAATAAAGACCTGTTTCTCAGCTCTTTGAGTTTTGAGTTCTTCAACTTCTTCCTGGGCTCGTATCTTGTTGTCAGTTTTACCTTCCAGATCTAAGAAAATAAAATGATTCAAAATTCTGCAATAAGAACCTTTTAGAAAGAAAAAGAAATGCTCACTTCAGTGACAGAGAAATTGAATTGCTTGAGCAATGAAATACACACTACATGAGACCACTGCTTGTTTCAGACAAGGCAGATCCAAAAATTTCACAACCAAGAGCTTGCATGGTTAAGTACATTTGTCATGTACAATAAGCAGCACAATAACAAGAGACAGAGATAGAGAGGAAACTTTACCATGAACATCACACTCATGAAGCTTCTCCTTGATTTTCTTTGATAGCTCCATCACTTCTGGTGTCTGCATTTATAATATAAAACTCATCAACACTATCTACTTCAACACTGCTAAAAACACTTCTCCATGTATACACCTCTCAAAAAAATAAACATAAGCAACATCCCATAAATCCATTAAAGAAAAGGAGCACAAAGAATCATACCACCATGATCTTCTTAAAAAAATAATAATAACCAGACTACCCCCTTACTCTGCTCTTAAGGTCAGAAAGCAACAATATTTCAGCGATTTCCAAAATACTCCTATATCATTTGGCAAGGGTTAACCCCACAACCAGACACAAGGAATGCATGGGAAACTTTTCTAGTTGAAAGACATATACAAAAAGGCAAGCCCACTACAGCACATTGTGCCATTGTCTACCAAAAGCATGGCAGTACTGTAGGCTATCGTATTGCTAACTTGTAGTTTTACTTGCATCGATCTTCTCGATTTGCTAAGAACACAGTACGTGATAAAACATTGAGAAAGAGATTCCTACATTGAGAAAGAGATTCCTATGTTCCTAATTACAAACAACTACTTTACGACATGTTTGGTTGGGGGGGATAAAGTGTGGGAATAAGGGGATAACTTTTATCACCATTACCCACAAGGGATTAGAGTGATCCCTTGATCCCTCCACCTTATCTGGCTCTGAAACATAATGAATTAGAAAGCACAGCTATTCGTCATGACATAATTCTTTAGTGAATATAAAATTATTAAATTGAACATAAACAGATCACATAATGCCCACAAAAAGTAAATTACCTGAGTAACTTCTGACACAGAAATGGCAATTGCAGCTTTTGCGTCCTCCTCTGACAGCCTCTTGAGAGCTCTTTGGATTTTCCTCTCGCACTCGACAATTAACCTATCTATTTTGTCTTCTAGTTCTCTGTCATAGTTATCTTGTCCCTTTTGTTTGGCCTCTTCATATCTACTCAAAATTTAGGAAAAACTAACAAAAAGTAGTACAACAGCTGATATAGCATTTTGGTAAACCAAAAGGGCAGGGGAAAAACTCAACAAGCTGTTCCAAAACAAACCATCCGACAGGTAATATCATGAAGTTAAGTCCATTCGATAAGTAGATAAAAAAGGTGCCAAGGAGTTGTAAAAGGATACTCTTTTCTTAGCTGTAAAGAGTGCACCTTCGGGCAAGGCCCCATGTCCATTTTCTGAAATTTCCGCAACAAATTTCATGTTAGATGTATGCCAATTACTAAGAAACTATATGAAAGCATGAGCATAAATCAACTGAGCCTATTTATTTAAAGAAAAATAAAAAGGACATGCAGCAAACAGTTCGCCCGAAAGTTCAAACATCGTATTAGTTTAGAGTGATCAGCACCAAAAGCAGGATTGGCATGCAAATATGAATCATCGAACAGATAAATATAGTCAGGTAATCAAATCCATCTTAACACTCAAAGGACCTCACATGAAATCATGCAGATCAGGAGCATGTACATGCTAGATAAGCTTTATAGGATAACTATCTGGTTCTAGGAGAAACTATTTTTTACACTAAAGAATTTGATGTTCAGACTTAAGCACCAAACCCCAAAATTGACCGTGAACAAATACATAAATAGAATTCGTAAAATTTAGAAAGGATCGAGAATTACAGTGAGCTGGAAGAGGTCGTGGGGACAGAGACCAGAGAGGAAGAGACGACAGACATCCCGATCGTAGAACTTGTGCTTTACTTCCCGTGTTTCTCCATTTCTGTTCGCTCCCATCAGCACATCCAGTTGCTTCCTTATCGCATCCATCTCTCCCTTCCTCGATCGCTCTATCTCTCTCTCTCTCGCTCCCTCCCTCTCTATCTCTCTGTGGATTGAGATTAGGGTTTTAGTGGGGTCGATTTGGGGTTAGGGTTTGTGGAAGGAAGTGGACTAATCGAGTAATTCAGACGCAGTGTATTGGCTTTTTCGAGGTTCGACCCTTTAATTGTTGATATATCCATAATGATCTTCAAAAAAATCAAATTTCCCCATCAAAATTTAATTATTACTTATTTCCCCTTTAAGAACAAACAATTTGTTCCTTCATGGAGAAATTATTTTTACATCTGAAGTTCTACATCCCTTATCTATACTTCAATATAAGATATAGACACTTTCAAAATATATGTTTCATAATTTAAATTAAAAATCATGTCGAATAACTTAAAATACATGTTTTAAAATTTTTAATCATGATAATGTAAGATATAAAAAATTTATTATTGAGTATAAATATTTTTAAAAATATATATATATATTTGAAGTGCGCATAAGGGATGTAGATTTATCACTCCTCTTTTATATGAGGGATCACATGACGTGAACTAATGATTGATTATAATGTTAACTGGAGTTGGATAATAAGATTCAAATTCTCATAGGGATCACATTACATGACGTGAACATCTAATGGGTCATTTTGACAATCTCAAACAATGTGATAACACATGTCACATTACGAATTACTATTCTGAATAATCCAAATTAACTATAATTCTACAAACCCAATAAACTCATGGTTTAGTGACTATTCTAATTTTCTTTGAGAGAGAGAAATGAAAAGATAACACGTGTCATTTTTTTATTCATTTTCTCCATCACTATTCTTAATATATAATTTAAATAATATTTTCACTCATCCGAATAGCACAAATTTATATTACTTTCACACTAACCCAAAAATCATTATTTTGTCTCTATTCTCATCCACTAACTCTAATTATTCTATTCTTGTACTAATCCTTGCACGATCCAAACATAACAATTCTTTCGAAAAAAAAAAGGAGAGATTAATAACGAGCTCAAACAAAAAAAAAATTCTATCAATATAAAAGAGGGTAAATAAAATAAAAGGTTGTTTGTGTTTAACGGAGAAATAAATAATTTTCAAGGTTTTGATGGGCACGAGAGCAAATAATTACTCTTGCTTTTTTATAAATTGTTTCGGAGCTCCTTATTAGGCGGTGCTGTATACAAGTAGCTACTGTTCCACTTGAGATGCTGTTTCTCCAGCTGCGGATGCGTTTAAAATTAGGTGAACTAGAGTGTAATGTTAATAGAATAGAAAAATATTTTAATTAAATTTTGAAAATTTTATTTGAATGTAATGGGATAACTATAAAAGAAATGATTTTTTTTTTGAAAAAATTTCTTTACCTACTTTCGTTTCTTGCTCTCGAAATCAAGGATATATTGTTTTTAATAGTGCTAATTGAATTTAACGGACGATAAGCTAAATATCGTAATTTTATGGTTTAAGAGGATAATTATCAAAATATAAAATCTAGAGACATCCTTATCTCATCACAACTTTAAAATTTTGAGAAAGTGTGGTGAGATACTCCTATGCAAAATCATCCAATCCTGATTCCTTCTCCATAGATGCATTCCCAAGTTGACATGTAAAGAGTTCATATCCTTTGTAGCGCTACAGCATTCGTCCGTATATTATCCGTCCGATCGCATTAAAATTCATGTAAAATAAATCTCAAGAAAAATCTCTCTATAATTCATTCATTTATACATCGTGCTACGTAAAAGAAGATCAGCACTTGCATGCAAAACGGTTTCTCAATAAGAGAAACCTTTTCTACGTTATGCATCAGCTTGTGTCCATGGAAAGAAATCCAATGAGAAAGAGATGGAATTTATATGGTACAGTTGCAAAAAGAGGCCACCAAAGACAGCAGAATTATTTACAGATTACCAAAACTATGAAACAATTTACAAGAGATGTCTCCATCACCAGTTTTATGTGTATGCGCTAACCCTAAACTATTCCAAAACATGTGAATTTTCATCGAATGCGCAGATCATGTCTGATCCTGTCACGCTACCTGATTAGTAACAATATATAAGGTTTGTTTTCTTTTCCTTCTGGATCCGATCTCCAGGTGTCGGTAAAAATAGGCGGTGGATTTACCTAATAACAACAGCAGCAGAAGCAGCAATGGTAATGTAAGCGTTAAAACCAAAAAATTTAATGTAAATTAGGTGAATAGAAATACAAACAGTAATGGTTGTTGCCAGATTATATATTTTCAGATTCTCACATTGAAATTGCTTTTTTTGCATAAAGTGCCTAGGCTAATAATCACAATATACCAGTATCAGAATAATACATTTAGGTAATGTACCAGTACGCTGATAATCCTCTAAAATATACAAAAAAAAGAAATAGAAACTTAAAATTGAACTGCAAAGTTACATACATCCATAAACTATATTGTAGTCTAATGAGAAATTTTTTTAAGTGCAAAATTGTTCTCTTAGTTTCCCGTCTCCAAGTTAAAGATTCAAATTTCATACAACTTCTCAAGCAATTTTCGAGCTCTACTTCTCGTTCCTGGTCTAGAAAAAGCCCGGCAAACAAGA
Organism: x Bolboschoenoplectus mariqueter; assembly: GCA_037678475.1. Classification (NCBI taxonomy): domain Eukaryota; kingdom Viridiplantae; phylum Streptophyta; class Magnoliopsida; order Poales; family Cyperaceae; genus x Bolboschoenoplectus; species x Bolboschoenoplectus mariqueter. Next base: position 2,144,631 of record CM075273.1, read on the forward strand.
TTCAGAGTACTCTTATTGGGTTTAAACCCATTATCTTTCATCTCTTTGAGCAACCTTCTAACCTCGATCCCGTCAAAAACTCTGGACCACCCACTAACAAGGATGTCAAAGGTGGAATTATTGGGTTTTACCCCTCTCTTTTCCATTTCATTACGCATTTCCCTTGCTTGTTTCATCATTCCGGACCTTGAAAAAGTGCTTATTATTGCATTATATGTACTGACTTTTGGCACAAACCCCTTCGTCACCATCTCGCAATAAATTTTAATGGTCTCTTTTTTATTACCTTTTTTGGCATAACCTGTGACTAATATGTCATAAGTGATATTATTAGGGTCAAATCCATGACTCTGCATTTCACGTAGCAAATTCTCAGACTCCTCTATTCTTCCAACAGATTCAAGACCACCCAACAAGGTATTGTAAGTTGCCATATTCGGCATCAACCCTAGTCTGACCATGTCATGATAGGTGCCCAAGGCTCTATCTGCATCGCTGCTATTGCAGTGCCCAAGTATTATAGAATTCATTGTAATTGTATCTGGTGCAATTTCTCTCTTCTTCATTTCTTCCAACGCCTGAATAGCCTTTTTAACCTTGCCATGAGTACATAAGCCATGAATAATGGTGTCATACACAGCTTTATCAGGCAAGAGACCCATTCTCACCAGTGATTCATGAACTTCCATTATCATTTCTGGTGTAGCATTCTTAGAGCAAGCTCTTAATACCTTTCTATGAGTCAATGGGGTAGGAGAAAATCGCAAACTGGCCATTTCATTTAACAAGTTTCTTGCGCTGTCAACCTCTCCTGCCTCAAAAAGACCCGAAATCAAGGTCTCATAAGTAATCAAATTAGGCCTTAAATCATCCTTTCTCATCTCATGGAATAGTTCCAAAGCCTTTTGAACCTCCCCTTCCTTTAAATGTGCACAGATAAGTGTATTATATGTGACACAATCAGGAGCTAACCCCAAATTTCTCATCTCCGGCAAGAAGGACTTCGCCTCATTGACTTTCCCTAATGAACAAAAGCAATTTATTAACACATTGTAGAGTTTCACATCTGGAAGGAGATTTCCCTCGATTACATCTTGTGCAACTTCTAGAGCAGCTGAGGTGTTGCCTGATTTGAGAAGGCCATCCATCAAAGAGGTATAGTTCACCCGATCTAACAAAACACCCTTGCTTAAAATTTCATTGATCAATGCACTTGCTTCTGTCATTTTCCCATTTTTTCTCAAGCCATTAAAGACTGAGTCTACAGCAAAATTATTAGGTTCGATGCCTTTCTCAAGCATTCTATCGAACAGTTTTAGTGCCTCTTCGTGATTCTTAACCTTGAATAGGCCATCTATAAGAACACCATAGGTAAATATATTTGGGGCAATACCTCTCTCCTTCATAATTTGCAAATAGTCAAATGCCTTAACAAGTAAGCCCTTTTTAACATACCCATTTATAATAGAAGAATACGTAACCACATTTGGGATAATTGACAACCTTTCCATCTCAAATAAGGCGGATTCAGCACTACCCATATCCCCAATTTTACAGTAACCATCTATCATTGCAGAATATGTAATCCTATTTGGAATTAGATTAGACGTAGAGATCAATTTGAACACTTTTTGTGCCTCATTAATCTTACTGGCTTTTAAAAAGCCATCAATGAGGATGGTACTCAAGACCAAATCCACCGAAAAACCTCTATAGAACATTTCACCGAAAATTGCACTTGAGTTCCTACCGCACCCCAATTTATTAAGAGAATCAATTAGGCTTGAATAAGTGACATGGTCAGGTGAAATGCCGATTTCCTCCATTTCTCTGAAAAGAGCATAACCTTCATATAACTTCCCGTCTTTACAAAGGCCACAGATCAAAGAGCTAATGGATACCACATCTGGTACAATACTGGACTTGACCATCACATCATACCACGAAAATGCCTCGTCTAATTCTCTCTTTCTGCAAAATTCCCCAATAAAATTTGTATATGTTACTACATCCGGTTCCATCTTTTTCGAGGTTACCTCATCGATCAAACCCTTTGCCATCTCAATCTCACCAACTTTGCAAAAGCAACTGATCAAAGTGTTATAGCTAATTAAATCAGGCTCAATTCCCTCTTTCTTCATTCTCTCTAACAACGCAACTGCATCACTAATTGCACTGATTTTACAATAACCATAAATTAAAATGTTATATCCAACAACATCCAAAGTAACTCCTCCTTTACGAAACATATTGGCCAATAATTCGGCTTTGTGCACCAATCCCTTTCGACAAAAACCCGTAATTACAGTATTGACAGTAACAGAATCAAATCCAATTCCTCTCTTTATCATGTCTGACAAAAAACCAACAGCCAAATCCCCCAATTCTTGTTCAGAGAACCCCCAAATCACCGTGTTATAGCTAACTACATCAACAACTTGGACCTCTCTAAGCAAAATCTGAGCCTTATCCAACATTCCCATTTTGCAATAAGCATGGATAAGCACATTGTGAGTGAAAAGATTACCTCTTGGGTGACAAACAAGCAACTCCCGGTACATAACAGGGACTTGAGAAACGAAACCGCGAGAATTCAACTTATGAAGAAGGAGATTCCACGAATGCAGCGATGGATTTAGGTCGAGGTTCCGCATCTGACTGAAAGCTGACATGGCTCTTGCGAGGTAAGAGCAATTGAGGTAAGCATGGATTAGAGAACAGAAGAAAGTAGCGTAAAGGTGAGATCTTGAAGGAGGGATGGGAGACTGGGAACTGGGAGAGGGGAGAGAGGAGGAGGAGGAGATGGGAAGAAGAGAAGATGGAGGGTTTTTGAAGGGTTTTAGTAGAGGAAAGCTTTTCCTCATTCGTTCTCGTCTAAGTAACGAGCATTCAACAACACTAGCGTGAGAACTTGGGAGCGAGAAAAACTTCGTTTTGTGATTTTTGGGAAGAAAGGGAAGGAAACGAGACTCTGTGTGTTAGTTTAGTTTGCAAAACTTGCACAATGTTTTTTTTTTTATTTTTTATTGTATAAGGATTTACGTTAATCTCCATATTAATTTATTTTTTTTATTTTTTTACAGAATTTGAATCTATATCGAAACGAAATCTATTATTACTGCTGTTCACATAAATTATTTGTATTCCCCGCTTTTTCGTTCCGTAGAATTTTATAGAATTTATTTATTGTATTATTTTAATCCGGATAGTTGAATTGATTAATTCAATTCAAAAATTTTATATATATATTTTTAAATAAATGTGATAATTATTTTTAATCAAATGGTTCTAATTGACATAGTAAATTATATCAATCCATGTCTTTGATTCTTTGAATTAAGATGGCTAAATTTTTTTTAAAAGTAAATTTAAATATATTTTAAATTTTATTAAGCTAAAAACAATGTTTGTAATTGATGAGAAAAAAAAATACACATAACAAAATAACTATAGCATATTAACATGCTTATGTAGCTAAGTATGAGACATTATAATATGTATCTTTTATATTGCAACAGAATATGTCAGAAAGTTAATGGCTTAAAAGAAATGCAAATGTTGACCTATGTAGAAGGATTAAGCTGTTACAAAACATGGTCAACAAAGATTTGATTATTATTGATATTTTATATTTAATTTATCAAATTTAAAAAAAAATATATATATATATAATTATTATTGATTTTTAAAATTAAGAGTGAGCACTGATTTGAGCTTGCTCTAACATGAGTTCACCCTTGAATGACCTCGGAATTATCAGAAATTGAAAATTCCAGGACGGAGCTGTTTGTCAAATAATATCCATATTTTAGAAGGATATAATCGAAAAACTACCTTCTTGTTTTCTCATTTCTCAAATAACGGACCGCTTCCTTCGTTGAAAAAATAGAAGCACGCGCCTGGCCTGACTCAGCTCGTCTCTCTGATCTCTTCTTAGTTCTTCTCTTCCCCATTGAACACTGAATCTTGTATCATATCACCTCACAGATCTCCGATCGCTCCTATTTCTTCTGAGAAATCGTCGCATGTAAGTTGGAGTTGAATCTTTTAATCATCAGCTATCTATGTTCATGTATGATTATTTCAACTGTCAGTTCCAACTTCCCTATAAGGTTACATCAGTTGCGTGCAATCTAGAACTGGACTGCACAGTTTTCTTGATCCAACACAAAGCATTCTGTTTCGATTTCATGGATTAGTGAATGGTTTTTGCTATTCAGTGTTGTAAATGGGGCAACTGCCTATGTAGTTTCAGAGAAGATCTTGATTTGTGTGGATTATCAGTACTGGTATGTGAAAATGAATTATTGGATATTTATATATACCAGCTTGATTGATGATCTTCAATTCATCAATTGAAGGGTATGTTTGTCTGTGCGTTTTGTCTTCTTATTTTATTTCAATACTTGTTAAAATATTTTCCTTTACAATTTTTGGATCCAACAGAAATTCTCCTCAAGTAAAAGCTAAATGGATGATGCGGTAACAGTACCAGAATCAGAACCAGAACCCCAAGTTGAAGCCAATAATGAAGAATACTCTTTATTACCATGCAATCATTGTGACATTGAAACTGTACAAAAATTAGAACACGTTTTACTCCACGGTTTGGCCACTGCTTGTGTGGAGAAAACAGCCAGCGACCTCTTCAGGGGACCCACTGCTGTCGCTCCCGAATTAAGTAAAGAAATGGTTGAATTTCTAATGGAGAAAACAGAATTGCTTTTATCAGAATCCTCTGTCGAAGCTGATGAAAATTTAGAACAAATTAAGAAGGCGGCTACACACCCAGTCGGGTACATATCGGAATTGGTTGAGAGTTTTATTGGGTCAAAGAGGAATTTGCTTATACGGGTTTCAGGTTGGATTTCGAGTGAGACCCGTGAGGCGAAGATTGAAGACACGGCCAACCAAATTGCAGAGACCAATAGCTTTCGGTCCATTGCAGAGGTTCTCCTCAGAAACATGGACATAAAAGGAACCTTCCACTGCCCTGAGAAATTCAGCACCGAACCAGAATTCGAGCTTCACAGAGAAAACTGTGATTTTAGATCAGTATGCTGCGAAAATGAAGGGTGTGGGGCTGTTTTCTCTGCAATTCGACGTGTCAACCATGATTTCACATGTCCCTTCAAGGTTTTGCCATGCGACCAAGAATGTGGCGAGAGAGTTGTAAGGTATGAAATGGAGAAGCATTGCAGTACAATTTGTACAATGCGGCTTGTTAATTGCCCCTTCTACAATGTTGGATGTGAGTCGGCTTTCCCTTGCATCTCTCTTGAGAAACACTGTAGTGATTTTGTGCAACAGCACCTTATCTGTGTGCTCCGGTCAGTGCAAAGGCAGGGATATTTTAATGATGAATTGAAACAGCGTGTGCAACTTCTGGAGAAGGTTAGTATCTCTATTTAAGTTTTTGAAATTTTGACAAGAGCACTATACAATTGAACAAGTTCTTTTGCAAACACCTTTTGGTTTCATTTCAATTGTTTTCCTAACTAAATGACCAGCGTTCTACAGTTCTACCCTTAATTTCAATATTCCTATCAAACTGAGTAGTGCCTCATTTAGGGTACTAATTAAGAAAAAGATTTTATCTTTTGAATCTGAACCCTCTCTTCCCAATTTGTCCTTTCCCTCGCAGTCTTTGCTGTTTTCTAAAACTCAATCCCTAATCACTTCTTAATATGAAAATAATTGAATAAATTGAAGGGTTTTTTTTTTTTGCAAAAGAATTTGTCCAGAATTTCAGTGCTGGGTTAGTCCAGAAAATATGACCCTATGAACCAAAAAAAATAATATCATGTTAAATAGTCCTTAGTCCTTTAGTCAAAAAAATAAAAAATAAAATAAAATTATATTCCTTGAAAGAAATAAATGCACACATGTACCAAAAAAGCATGTGTTAAATAGGTGTCAGTTAGCCTATTGTACATACAACATCGATGACAAGGATGAGGCACTCATGGTACACTATAGTACATCCAAAAATGTCGTCTTTCCAATACTCCCACATATAGGTAATGCAGTTGATCATATATTAAGAGCATGTACCAGAAAATATTCTGAATCCAGGACATCACATGATAATAAGCTGGCCCCCAGTATGAGCACCAAACCCTAAGTTATGAGATCAAACATTGAAAATGGAATGGATAGACAAGGTCTGGTACAAGGAGGCATTTTTATGAAATAAAGCCATTGGTTCAGTACAGTCAGGTAATAAATTGGTAACCATTAGTACAGTACAGAGAATTGTCCATGTTAAATTGTTTTATTTTATTTTTTTTCTGCATGCAGTCACAGTCTTTGGATGAAATGTCGGGAGCATTGGATTTGAGAACGCTGACTCTTTTATTGAAAGAACAGGAAGCAAAGTCAAAAAAACTCGAGAACTTACTCAAGGAACAAGAGTCAAAGATTAAAAAGCTTGAAAGAGAGCTCAGTAAAGTTGCAAAAGGTTGATTTTGCTTTTTGAGAAACATTCTTTATCAGCTGGTCTGATACTTGTCTTGTAAATTTTAAACCAAGAACATGGCTCTTATCATTTTACTTGTGAAGTTCTTTCGATCTTTTTATTCTTTGGTGTGACTTCTTGTTTTTTTTTTTTTTTGAAGATATCATATATGCATCATAGCAGATGCAAGTTCATTTGTAATATAAATGATCTCTGTTCTTTGCTTGTACAATGTAATAAACTAATAATTTTGATGATCTTTACAAAGAGGAAAAGAAATTTAAGTTCTGTGCTGGCTTATTGAGATTAAATGCTGCTCCATAGGTAATAATTGTTTATTATCATTGCATTTTCTTAAATAAAGAACAAAATATCTCTATTTTTACAGCCTGTGGAACCCAACATTTATTTTGACCAATCTGAAAAGCCCATAAAAATAAACCAACCAGACAAACACGAAGCAACTTATTACATTTCTAGTCTAACAGGCTATGATTTACAAAAAATTTTATTAGACATAGCATCTACAGAAACTAACACAGACATCTTACATTTAAGTAGTCCGTAGCAGAACATACTTTGCAGATCTCCTAGACAATTAACCAACCAAAGAAGAAGATGAAAAAAGAAAAGAGGGAAGTAAAAAGGATTGAAGGAAGTGGGGTAACCCAAGATCTACAAATTATACCAGCATCTGATCAAGCTGGTACAAAACCTGTGTCAGGTTGCTGCTTTTGTGTTTTATTTTGTCACATCTACTTTGAAGCTTGCAAGACTTGCATGAGAAATATGCACAGACGAAGACGCATCTCTATTGCATGGATGCATTATTTCTTGGGAGCAGAGAATTTGCAAGCTCTTCGTTAATTTTGACAGGAAGAGGGGGCATCTGCTTCATTATGTCCGGTACATCATTCATCCTGCAATACGAAACAAATACTCGTTTGAGATTCAGACTAACCATTCTACTAGTCATAATTAATTTAAATATGCAGTTCAATAAGAAAAGCAAGCTCTTAATCTTTGATATGACTTTGAAAAGTTATGTTCTTGTGAAAACAACATTCCTCATATATAGTGGCATTGGACTTACAGAAATATAAGAATTAAAGGAGAGAAAAAGAAAAGACACAAAGCGTACTCTTTCAAGATAGCAAGGATGTTATCTCGTGTTTTGCAGAATAGATTGATATTATCCTGAATCTGCTACCAAAAAATGGAAATCTATCAGAATTTTAACCCTCAAAAACTATTAGTGTGAAAAAACATCTTGCAGAAACAAGTACCAATTTTTTTAAATATTCACCTGCATATTAGTAATGTTAGAAGAGATCTGGCTTAGTACTTGAGCGTTATGCTCCAGGAGATCTCCAGTTGGCCCCCCTATTGCTGAAACACAAAAGAAATACAAAATATTAACAGGGCTCTCCTTCAACAGTATATTCACAATCAATGTTTTGTGCGATTGAGAAATCAGAGGTTGGAATGTATACATCTTTCATCTACATGACAATAGCTACTGGTCTGCGGTTCAGTTAGTTGGTAGATTGCACGAGATAATAATTGCTCAGAGCATTTCCCATAAATAAATTCTTAAAAGCAAAATACAGACATACTCTTAAACGGTATATCATCATCATCCATGGGAAGAACAGGAAGCGGGTATGGAGGCATATTAGATCGACCTGCTACACTAGATGCTGGTTTTGTCGACGAATCTGAGACCTTTTCCTGAAATTACGGTTTAATTTGTCAAAATTCGCAAAAATGCCCTAATTGCATCTTGCATCTGATTTTGGTACATTTTTGTAACTCATACCAGTAGACTCCTGAACATAGTTATTGATTTGGTTAAGCCTTGTTCATTTTGTTTTATCGGGTTGATAGTTTTCCACAATTAAGTAACCAAAATTTAGTTGACTGGTCTTTAACAGAAATATGCTTGAGCAAAGCACTTCTCCCTTGTAATTTTATATTTAGTCACAGTTCATAAATAAGTCATGCTTAATTCAAAACAGGCATAAGCTAGCTTCTTCAAATGCCAAATCAATTAGTTAAACTACCAACGGCTTACCCACAATTCTAACCAGGAAATATCATACTAATTCAAATTCTTACATAACATTCAAAACTTAAAGACTCGGGACCGCAAGTTCACCTTTTTATCCTTGCTCTTCTTAGCTAGGTTATGTTCATCTTTTCTTCTCTTTCCACTCTCTTTCTTCTGTTTTTCATATTAAGAAAATTCAAAAGTCAATTTCTATGTCAACACAGATTTCACCAGATTTTTTTTATATGCATAATTTACGAAATAGTCAAACTAGCATGAAGAAAGTGCTTACAGACATCCACCGGCAACGCATCGCTACATCTCTGACAGTTTTATCTTTCAACCTCATTGCTATTTTTGCATACCGAATTAAATTTGCTTCTGATGCATAACTGCAACTCATTTGAAAAATAAGAAAAAATATATATTAGAATTCAACATGCAAATTTGATTTGTGTAAAAATACTATAATATCTATTGTGCAAACCACTACATTTTTTCTCAAAGGGAGGATAAAAGAAAAGAAAATCAGGAGCTTCCATGATGTAATTCTCTTCATTCCAACTGATATTTGGGAAATCAGCCTTGGATTTAAGATGAAAATTCACACTTTCTAAGAAGCACAGTGCTGCTCCTTGGTTTAGAAAAAGTAATTTATAATGGAAGTTTATTATCTCCTACCTCTTACCTGACAAGTTATATCAGTAAATACCTTGAAAGAATGATACTTAAAATATACTACAGAGGATGCAATTGAAGAGATTTGAACCTAAATTTACCACAAAACAACTCATCAATCAACAAATTTCAAGAGAACTCTATCTATTCGTAGAGAAAATCAAGAATCCCCTAATAGAATCCGAAGCTCATAACCTAAAGAAAAGAGACACACATACGTGTTCAATCCTTCATCTAAGATAGACTGTTCTTCAGCGGTCCAATCGAGCGATATACCCGGGTCGTGCTTCAATCCCTGACCCGCCACACCTCCTCCTCCTCCTCCTCCATTGCTAGGGTTTCCCGAGCCTCCACGGGGCCCACCGTTTTGGTTGCAGGACGGCGGGTTCCCGTTTGCTCCCATACCACCGCCGCCTCCGCCTCCGCCTCCGCCTCCTGCTCTCGCCGGATTCGCCACCGTCTCCCGCCAAAACCTTGATTTCTCTCTCTTCTCTAGTCCGTACTCTCCTCCCTCCCTCTCTCTCTCTCTCTCTCTCTCTATCACCTCTGTAAGTTTCCCTCTCTCGATTGATTTCGGTTGGGTAATTGGTTTGTTTTTGGGTATGGGGGTTAAATCTGGTTAAATATAGATTCATTATGCCAGGTTTCATGACGTCAAATGTGTAACAAGTTTCTATAGAGATTGGTGCTCTTATGTGGGCCCCGAATAATAGGTCGTTACATTTTTTAAACCAAAGATATGAGCACGAAAGATCCTAAATTAAGGATGTGCTCATGTGCTAGTCCGACGTCTCCTTCTTGCCATGAGCTTAATCTTTGTCTTGATTTTTTTTTCATTCACTTTATGTATTTACATCCTTCTACGAAGAACCTATTGAAAGCGGACACTCCTTTTTCGCCAGTGGAGATAATAGGAGTAAATTCATCGTAGAAAATTGATCGTCGCAAAGGACCTTTTGCTTTCCTATCAAGTGGAAGTAGTTCATTAAATTATTGGTAATGGTAATTTCCCACCATTATCCAGTTGAGGTTTTATTTGGGCTGGGTTTGTGGGCTATTAGAATCCAATAAAAAATCGACCCACTAAGAAACACAGTTATATATAGTTAGATCAAAGCGCTTTATAAAGTAAAGAGGAGTTTTTATTAGATTAAGGTTCTTTTGGAATACTCATTTGATAATGAATATTTTGACAATTTTGACTTTCAAATAAATTTGAAAAAAAATTTAAAAATCGAGAAAAATTTATAAACATATTTTTGAACTTATAATTCGATCATGTTTCAAATTTCATATAATTTAAATTATATTTAATATTTCATCAAAAACCGTCAAATATGAACCGTTGCGAATTATATAAATTTAATCTATCAAATAAAATTTAAAATACAATATATCTATAATTTTTTTAAATTTATTTAAAAGCTTATTTTCAAAATTGTGAAAATAAACATTGTGAAGTGATCTCCCCCTTCTTAAAAATATAAATTCCATTGCCGGGATTTGAACCCGGGTCGCCTGGGTGAAAGCCAGGTATCCTAACCGGACTAGACGACAATGGATTCATGTCAAATCCAATCATTTTATATATATAATCTAAATGTCAGATTGAGGCCCCACATCTACGGGCTTTTGTAATCCTTTGCTAGGAATTAATTAAATGAAATTATAATGCCTACCTAACTGACAATCTGGCCCCACAGGCCAGAGATCTCAACATGCGCTGACGTGTCGAGCAGGAATGGTGGGGCAATTCGGTCAGATAGGGCCCACATGCAGTTTCCTTTTTCAGATTCTCTGCAGCACTCAATTTTATGAAAATAATTGCATGTGGTTTCAACTTTCAACCCATTTTAGTATTTTTTTACTGACTACTATTAATGTACAACACACTAATTAAGCCTAAGATTTTATGTGAAATAATTAAAGCATAAAATTAAAGGAATGAATTTGGAGATTAAGTAGAAAAAAAGAAGAGGAAGATCAAGATAGTGAGAACTGAGAAGAAATTAGTAAAGTAAAAACTAATAAACAGCAGGCGTAAAAAAAATATTTAAAAATAAATAAATATCAGAATTAACGAAAAATTTTATTTAAAAAAATAAAAAAAATTTAAAGAACAGTTGCTAATTTCCACTTCTCATCAACTATATGATTCTCATTAATTAGAAAGTGACAACTTCTATTATGTCTTTCATTAATTATAATGCATTGAAAAAGATAAACTATTTATGTGGAAGTGTCAATGAGAGACAAAAAAGAGCTCTTTTTTTAGAAAACTAAACTTGATTTTTTTTAAAAAAAAAAGTGAGTTTCAATAGTAAAAAAAAATATGAATTTTTTTACTATTGATTTGATTGGATGAAAATAAAAAAAATTGGTAACAATGGTATTATTATAATTATAAATGCATGACTAGTCATGAACCATGTTCCTTTTTTATTCTAATTCTACTTAAATTTTAAACAAAAATCTAAATATTTTTTTAGTTATTCCAATAATTATAAGGTTTTGTTTTTTTTTATATCACTCTTTATTTATTGGATAGTCAAAATAAATTTCATTATTTTAATTCTTCTATAAAAAAAATTGTATATTGAAGCAAAACTCTTTTTTTTAAAAAAAAATCCTTAATTATGGTACGGATAATTCACAAATTCATAAAAAAAAAACTATGCTTGGTTTTCTAATTTCAAACAATTTGGCTGCATAGGCAACTAAATATGAATTTTCATTATTCAGCTATTATACTGTTAATTGAAAATTTATCATTATTATTTAGAAACTACCTTTCAGGAAACATGACAAATATATTTATACTTTATAGATATGATTATCAGATGGCAGCTCATCTATAGTTGTTTTCAGTAATCAAAATCATATTTTAATATTAGATAATTTATTAATTAATTGGTACTGACTGCCAACAAGGAATCTTACAAATTGCCTAATTTTTTTGTGGTACTCAGAAAAATAGCTCATTAAAAAAAATCTTACATTAAAAAAAATCTTATGGTGTTATCATAGAAAATTTGTGAGACTGACAACAAATTAACTCTGCACCTATTATTTCATAAAAAAAAAGGGAAATGTTACGGAGATATCATTATTGATACCGTCATTGATACGGGCTTAGTTATATACGTTAAATGAGTTATTATGTATGTTAATGACTTTATTATGTATAATATTTTCTATTATTTAACTTAAAAATCATTAATATGTATAATAACTCATTTAAGTTACATAATGACAATACTGTACAAAATAAATTTGCATAATAAAACTATTAATATGCATTATAATTCATTTAAGTTGCATAATAATAATATTGTACAAAATGAGTTTGCATAATAAAATCATTATTATGCATAATAACTCATTTTATGTGTATAATTAAGCTCGTATCGATGACGATATCAATAAGCGTATTCCCAAAAAAAAAGCACCCAATTAAAAGATGAGAAAACAAATATAGATGCTTTGTTTATTGATGTGTTGTTTAATTAATTAATTAAGTAATTTGCAACAACTCTTGACATTTCATCACATAATTTGCGCATCAAATTAGAAATTTTTGTTTTGCCAATGGAAAAATGTGTATGAAAAATAGAAAAATTCAATGTAATCACATGAGTTTGAAATTTTGCTCAGATAATATTTTCTGTTTTCACACACTGCTCCTGTGTTCTTCTTTAAAAAAATATTTTAAAAATAGAGATAAGATAATTATCTCCGACGTATTTCTTCGAAAGAAAATAATTTCGAAATAATTTCCGACATATTTAACACACATAATGCACAACGCTCGTCTTGCGCGCGGTGTTCTCGTGAAGACAATTTATATTTAAAACAACGATTATTAATACTTAATACGGCATCTATTTATAATTTTACGGTATCGTTTAAAAAACTTAAGAATGATGAAATTAATTTTTTTTAATGATTTAAGTTATTTTTATCATACTCCTACATAAATATAATTTGATAAATATAAAAACAATTCCAAGTATTCATTTCTTACTTGTATAATAAATCTAAATTTTAGAAACTAATTTGGCAAGAAAAAAAACAATCTAAGAAATTAATACCTAAATCACGCGCAATATTATGTTGGATTATAAATTTAAAATTAATATTACTAAGGTTGCTCTCCGGACTTCGCCCCGGAAATAAAATATGCATCGATGATAATTTAATTTTATAAACTCATAAAATCAAAAGATATCAAATAAAACAAAATACTATTACTTATACCAAAATTATTTATAGAAAATCAAAAGGTCATGATAAATGCTCGTGCAAATTTAATGTTATGATTTATTATATTCTTTATAATTTTTGGTAATGAAAATTTTTAAAAACCGATAACCATTGGATCAAAAAATAATGACATGCTTGAGAAATTAAAAAACCCTTTCTTGTTTGTAATTAATTCTCTAGATATCCACTAATTACTTCCCATAAATTTCATTTAATATTCGTTGATTTAATCAATTCATAAGAAATATGGCAATGACATGCATCCTGATTTCTTGGACTCTTCTCTGGTTGTACTAAAAAAAATATTATTCTCCGATTAAAATAACAAAATTAACTACAACATAATAAACATATATTATGAAGATAATTAATTTATTCAGATCATCGTGACAAATTTCGACACGTGTCAAACTGAAATTTTTTTAAAACTTATTCTACCATAACGTGCACAAGACACAACTGACAAATTCTTATCCTTTTAGGTATTGAACAAGTTCAAATATGTAATTTTGATTCGTTGATTTTCGTTGAAATTTTAAACATGTATTAAATACTAAAAAGTTTAAGAGAAATTATCACTCCGTATTTTACATTCCTTATTTATACACTAAAAAAAATTTATACTAAATATATAATTTATTTATATCTGAATTTGTAAATATTTATAATTAGTATGGAAAATATTTATCATTTTCTTTTTCTTAGATAATTATAAGAAAATCGAAGTTAAAAAAATTTGTTGCACAAATATAAAAAATAATCGTATAACTTTTAATTTTAATAATACAAAGTATAAATATTTTTATCATTAGATATAAATATTTTTCGAAATATATATAAATACATCTAGAGTGTAAATAAAAGATACAGTTAAAGAATACAATTATCACTCCTTAAAATTTAAATTAAACTACTTTACACATAAACCAAACAACAAAGCTTTTAAATCAAACATAAAATATTTAAACCAAACAATCCAACACTTCAAATTGAATACTAAAATATTCAAACTAAACAATAAAACACACACTAAACATTAAAGTCTTTAAAAATAAATGATAATGCAAAACATATTAAACACTAAAAAAATTAAATTAAATGATAAACTTTCTTTCAATGGAACACCACATTCATTGACAAAAAATAAATACATGAATAGAACACAATAATTACATTTTTGTTAGAGCATCATTTAGTTAGTTAGTTAGACCATTGTCAATTATATAAAATCATCACCAAATATTAATTATACAAAAAAAGTAGGAAAGTAATTAATTAAAATATTATCCAATCAAATTTAAAAACAACGAAGATGATTGATTATTGATAGCATAAATAAATACTATACTTGAAAGTCGGAGCATAAAATAAAAAAAAGGAAAATGTTATGGAGATATCATCGTCAACGCATACTTTGTTATGCACGTAAAATAAATTATTATGTATGCTAACGATTTTATTTTGTGCAATACTTATATTATTCAACTTAAATATCACTAATATGCATAATAATTCATTTAATCAAATAATAACAATACTTTATAAAATAAGTTTGCATAATAAATTCATTAATATATATAATAACTTATTTAATGTATATAATAAAACTCGTATCAACAACAACATTAACAATCGTATCTGTATATCAGCTTCCTTTCATGAAATCATCACCGAATATTCATTATACAAAAAAAGTAGGAAGGTAATTAATTAAAAAAAATAACCAATCAAATTTAAAAATAACGAAGATAATTGATGATTGATAGCAATAAATAAATAAATAAATACTATCCCTCATTAGTAAGTGAAATAAAATTAAAATGAAATAAATGTTAAATCATTCTACAACATTGATGTTTGATAGTAATTAAGTAAATAAATAAAATAATAAAAATAAAATATATTAAAAACCATTAAATTTAATGATTTAATTTTACTCCACCTTTATAAATATTTTAATTTATTTTATTTTAAATCACCTTCATTTAATCAAAGTCGGAACATGAAAACTATAATAAACGGAGGTAAAGCAGCAGGGGTAAAATCGGAAAGAGTAATTTTAAGTACTACTACTAGCGCATTAAATTTATCCGATCAAGGGAGCAGCGTGAATTCGCGTGGTTCGTGGGGACTGAAACATAATTTGTCTGAATCTTCGGATCTATGTGCATAATTTCATAATTTCATAATTTCATATTTCCATGTCGTGTGGAGGAGGAGAACACAGCAATTACGCACCGCACGTGGCAAACGGGTCGGATCCGGTTTCTCTGCGCCAATTACGGGTTTCGTGGTCTCTCTCTCTCTCTCGGGTTTAGAGTCCGCGAACCGCTACCAAAATATCTCAAAAACATATCATTATATGTGTACCCCACATAAATGCATCTTAAAAATTTAGGCTTTACATCACATAAAAAAAATAATTTTTGAGGAGAAAAAATAATATAAAAATAATTTGTATTACAGATGAAAATATGATTCATTAATCATTAAAAATTTTGATCCTAATTTAAAAAAATGACGATTAAGATGAATTTAAGGAGAATTAATCTAGTTCGAAAATTAAAAAAATATCAAATGCCCAATTTTTTTTTAAAAGTTTAGTGTAATTGACAATAAAAAATTTGAAACATAACTAATTCTTGGGGGGGGGGGGGGGGTTGGGGAGGGATGGACAATAAATAATTGGTTCCTTTTGGAGATAAATTTCTTTTTTTTTTTTCAAATAAATGAAGTCACATATCAAATTTCTCAGACAAGTTTAATAAAATTTCGTAGTAATAGAAAAGAGAAATTCTATAATTGTCTCTTTTGATTCTTTTTTGAAAAATTATGAAAATGAAAGAGAAGGCATAGAGAAATGCATATAGCAATAATGTTCATATATTTTGCATATATATATATATATAGGCTATTGGTTTCTTTTAAGGAAACTATAATAGAGTCTCTTTAATTATTTCACTGATGAAGTAGTTGATATCTTAATTAACCCTAAACCCTCATAAATTAATTAGAGTTTAGGATTTAGGGTTTAGGGTTTAGTAGTTTGATACCTTAATTAATTAACATATTACTCTCATATATTAATTAATAAAGGTGGCTAATATCAAGGTTCCACCTGTTAATTACCAGATGTTACTTTTGAGAACTCATTATATTGTTTTAATAAAAATATAATAAAGACAAACATATTGTTGTAATTTTTTTTTGTAAGATAATTAAATATGTTCCTTGAATTCATTATAGAAAGAAAAGTATACATAATGCTCTTGAACATGTGTATATGTATATGGTAGCAATTACATTAATTTCATTACTAAATTATGTTGTTCTTATGTATTGTGTAAAGAAACAATTAGTTTTCAATTTATTTATTGACCTTATGACTTAAATGTTTAGTTCTGTCCTGATTTAAACAATATAGATATATAAAAAAAATTAAAAATTTAAAGACCAAGATAAAAAATTTTAAATTTCAAACACAAATGAAATAATTAAAATTTTAAGATTTATTTGGATAGTTTATCCATTATTTTTTTTAACGAAATACTTTACATATAGTATACAAATTATTGTTAGTGACATTGTGGTGTCTTAGTAATATAATATAGTTTACAACCTTACAAAACTATATATACACATATGTTTTTTGTGTAGAGGTACACAAGTTCTTTGCAAATTTTGTATGTTAATGACCTCTTATAAAAATTGAGTGTGTAAATTATATTGAGCAATTCGAGTTGATCATTAAAAGTTCAAAAATTGTATTCTAGCGTCGACAATTTACTTAAGACAACAACAATAGAAATTTTAAATTTTGAACTAACATATGAGGTCAATAAATTCTTTTTAGCAATTTTGTTAAAATACAATATCATCCTATAATTATTATTTTTTTTTAACAAAAGTGGAGTACTTCATTGGTTTCATTGAACTTGAAAACGATTATAAGAGAGGATATATGGTACCAAACCTCTCATACCAACAAAACCTGTAAGTTCCTAAATTGAAATATCATCCTATAATTAATTATAAATGAAAACTCTAGACAATAAATTAATTTGTCAGGGAGACAAATAGTATGCCATGCATGGGAGATGCAAAACATTTCTTGAAGTAGCATTAAAAAAAATAGAATACTAAAGAAAAGTAGAATCTGCAACCTAAGAAAAGGCGCAAAAAAAGCAAAAAAAAGAAAAGAAAAGAAAAGAAAAAGAAATGTCAATAGAAGAAGAAGCCAAGGGGGGAATCAGAATTCAGAAACAAAGAGCAACTAAAACAAATATTCTACGCTGGGCTCGGTGCATTTCTAATAGTAAATCATCAAATTACCGAATAGTGGATCATATTTATCATAACCAATTAACCATGTAACCAAGTCGTGGAACAAGTCTACTCAAAACGAATTTTATAATGTGGAGAGAAGTTCATGGGCAAATTGGTCAAAACACTTCGATCGAATCTTATCTCTCTCTTCTTCTCTCTCTCTCTCTCTCTCTCTCTCTCTCTCCTACTTCTCAGGACTCTAGGATTCCCCTTGCCTACGCCAGATTCAACCGTCTCTAATTTCAATCCAATTTTGGGGGTTTTTCTGGTGTATACTTCGCCATGAGCTCAAGCTTGGATAGGATCGTAGTTACTAGTTAGTTTAATTGCTCTGCTGAAACCTTTCTCCTAGAAATCTTAGATTCGGAAGCTCGAAAAGTGATCTTGATCTCCTCCGATCATTAATCTAAGATCTTCTGTTTGATTATTGCAAGAGTTTGGGAGATATTTGTCTCCCTCTGGGAATTAACAAGTCGTTGCAATTTCTGGAAAGGGATCACTTTGATTAAGCTTGAAATAGATAAAAACAGAAAGCTTTTGTTACATGGATAATTTCTCACCTTCCAATCAAGGCATGGGGAGCCCCTTTCCTGATGATCCCTTCTTCTTCTCAGCCCTTTTGAATTTCGACAGTCTCTCTGACCAGTTTTTCTCGACTGAACTCGGTGCACACCAGGTGTTCGGCAATATGTCACAACTAGCCTCACCGGCATCAAACAGATATGATAACCTCTCATTTGGGCCCGCAGCAAATCAGTACCCGACAGATGAAAACCCGGTAGAATGCACCACTGTGGTACCAAAACCTATAGCCGTCATATCTCTAGCCGAAAGGATGCTCAGAGCACTCTCTCTCTTCAAGGAGTCTTCATACAGTGGCATTTTGGCCCAAGTTTGGCTTCCTGTTAAACAAGGAGATAATTTTGTTTTAACTACCTCGGACCAGCCCTTTTTGCTTGACCACGTTTTAGCTGAGTACCGTGAAATTTCAAGGGGATTTGTATTCCCTGCTAAGGAGGGATTACCTGGTCGGGTTTTTACATCAGGTATGCCTGAATGGACCACTAATGTTGTTTACTATCGAGACCAAGAGTTTATAA
Organism: x Bolboschoenoplectus mariqueter; assembly: GCA_037678475.1. Classification (NCBI taxonomy): domain Eukaryota; kingdom Viridiplantae; phylum Streptophyta; class Magnoliopsida; order Poales; family Cyperaceae; genus x Bolboschoenoplectus; species x Bolboschoenoplectus mariqueter. Next base: position 2,163,505 of record CM075273.1, read on the forward strand.
GGAGGAAGCATGCCATTACTCATGAGGTCCACGGTTCTATGGGTGTGCCAGTTTTTGATCCATCGGAGGGGTCTTGTGTGGCTGTGCTTGAGCTTGTGACCAAGAGAGAGAAAGCTGATTTTGATACTGAGATGGATAGTGTTTGCAATGCTTTACAGGTTAGTTACTTGACTAAGGAATATGTCAACCAGCTTATTCTGGTATGGAACATAGAATGCCAAGGTCTTGAATAGGATGGTTTCATATAGCACATGGAATAACCAAAAATCCTTCTAGTAATTGGTTGGTAGAGACACTAACTGGTAAAGGTTTGGTCCCAAGTTGCATAATCTCTTGACCAATACCCTGTACAAACCAATAATTTCTGTGGTGTCTTTTTATGCAACATCAACCGGGTACTACTAGCTGGTGCTAGTTTGGTCTACATGTTGACTTCTGAGACAATTCCATGGTAATGTGTTACCCCAAGTTGCCCAGCTTCTCTTATCTCAAAATCTGTTACACACACAATGAATCTGTAAACATGATCCATCTTTACATCGTAAGTATTGTTTACTGGTACAAAAGCTGTCGATTTTTGGGACTGTCTTCTACAAAGGTCAAGTTGTCAAAAAAAAAAAAAAATGAAAGCATTGCTATATATCCATTTTAATCGAGCTGGTGCATTAGTTTTTTCACCTCTTGATCTTTTACAAGCAGTCTCAAAAGTTGCAATTTGAGCATACATGCATCAAGCTTAGAACAAGGTGCATTGATATAGTTTCTTTGCTTGTGTAGCAAATTTTGAAATAAGATAAATAGTGGCAACTTGTTGTACAAAAAGCCTGTGATAGTAGAACTCCCTACAATTTTGTTGTCATTTCCTACAGTAAACTTATGAAGCAATTCTCTTGTCATTCTTCATTTTTCAGGCTGTGAATCTGTGTACGTCAAAACCCCAGTTGCTTCGACACCAGGTACATTAATAGCCATAATAATTGTTTTGTTTTCTCATTTGCTCCCAATTTCCAAAGGCTAATCAAGAGCCTCAGAAATAATTTTCATCTATTTTGTACTTAACAGAGCCTTACAAAAAGCCAAAAACTGGCTTTTGCTGAAATCCTAGATGTGCTTCGGGCAGTATGCCATGCACACATGCTCCCTCTTGCCCTGACATGGGTTCCTATCCATGAACCTGCAAACTTTACTGGTCTACAGTCTAAAACCATGCTCCAGATACATGAACTGGCATGCTATGCCAGTGACCCACAGATGCAAGAGTTTCTACATGCATGTGCTGAGCACATGCTTGAGCCTGGCCAGGGAATTGCCGGCAAAGCCCTAGAATCCAATGTACCCTTTTTCTCGTCTGATGTGAGAGAATACACGATCAGAGACTACCCACTTGCACACCATGCAAGGAAGTCAGGGCTACGTGCTGCAGTTGCGGTGAGGTTGAGAAGTGGTCTTACAGGAAGTGATGATTATGTTCTAGAGTTCTTTCTGCCGGTGAACTGCAGAGGGTGTGAGGAGCAGCAGCTGTTGCTAAACAACTTGTCGGGTACAATGCAGAGGATGTGCAGGAGCCTGAGGACGGTGTCAGAGTCTGAGTTAAGTCCGGTTTACAAGGCAGACCATTCTGATGTGAACGAGATGCTTTTGGGGCATTCTGATGGAACGGATATTGATGCAAGCAGGGAGGAATTGACAAAATCAAGTTATGAGGAGGTTGGAGAAATGAATAATGTAAAGGTCCTTCTTTTCTTTAATCTCTACCGTGTCTCATTTTTTAAAGTTGGTAATATATGGTCTTTGGTCTTTGACTGGTACTACATAGGACCTGCAAACTGATTTGCTTGAACTTTGATGTTTCTTGATCAAGTGCCTCCACAAAGGGGAAAAAAAACTGCAAAGTATACCAATTATAAGGTATACTGAACAAAAGTATAAGCAAAAATGAGCATACCAGTGAAGAAGATAGTTTTTCCTGTGCCTTTGATTTATAGGATTTCATATAGTAAAAAGACGTTACAAATCAATTTAAAATGTTGTGGTTTCAGGCTCAATCTAGTTTAACAAGAAATATGGAGAGAAAAAGAAGCACAGCAGAGAAAAATATAAGCTTGACCGTTCTTCAAAAATATTTCTCAGGAAGTCTAAAAGATGCAGCCAAGAGCCTCGGGGGTGAGTAATTCTATCCTTTTTGTACAGTGCTGGTGCCAGCAATGACTGGAACAATATTAGCATGTTGCACCTAGGTCCATAAAAAAATGTTCTCTCTTTACTGTATTATGAATCTGTACACGAGCTGGCTGGTACAATATCAAATGCAATTGGCTTGGAGAAATCTAGTACTAAACCTTTCCTTACAAGATCTTGACATGTAGAATTATTTTCCTTAGATTCATTTGCCTGTTGTGATAAGCTAATACTGTTGACTTGACAGTGTTCACGATTTTCTGTTGCAGTGTGCCCTACAACCTTAAAACGCATATGCAGACAGCATGGCATTGCAAGATGGCCATCTCGCAAGATAAACAAAGTCAATAGATCACTGAAGAAGATTCAACATGTAATAAACTCAGTGCAAGGTGTTGAGGGAGGCGCTTTTAAGTATGACCCTGCCGTGGGTTGTCTTGTTACCGGGTCTGAACCCGCTAAGTCAACAGTATCGCTGTCTGCCCCAAAATTAGAGCAACCTGATTATGCATCTCCAAGTGAGCACCCAAAGGAGTCTCCAGATCAATTTCAAACTGAAAAATTGAATTCGGAATGTAATGGTGGGGCCCAGGACCAGAGCAACCCGTCTTCTTCTAGCATGACCGATTCTTCTAGTGGTAGTGCATCGAGTCATCCCACTTTCAAGAAAAAACCTAATTGTGCAAAACCCATGAACGGTGATGTCAATGGTGCTGTTCCCTTTGTAACAGTTAAGGCTACATATAAAGAAGACACGGTGCGTTTCAAATTTGTGCCATCTAGGGGGCACGAGAAGTTATCTGAAGAGATCGAAAAGAGATTTAAATTGTTAAGTGGGTCTTTTCAAATCAAATACAAGGATGATGAGGAAGAGTGGGTCAATTTGAGTAATGATTCAGATCTCCAAGAGTGTGTTGATGTGATGGATTCCATCGGGTTGAGAAATGTGAAACTTTTAGTAAGAGAAGCACCTTCTTGTGGAATCGGTGGTAGTTCAGCTAGTAGTAGTTGCTTAGTAATTTAATCATGATTAGTTTTTCTCTAAGTTAATGCATGTATGGCTGGCATGTTGTAATATACAGGCTCTGGTTTAGTTTTTTCTTTCTTTTTTTTCTTTCTGTTGGATTGTTTCTTAGTTTGGCAAAGGAAATATGGTCAAGGTGTGAAATGGATGTGATGTAGGAAATGTACTATACGTAAGCTTCAATAGATCTAGCATAAGATGGCTGAATTATGTATATTTTCATTCAAGCTTTTGTCTATAAATATGCTTTATGAGAATTTCTCTGTACAAATTGATAAAGCATTAAAAGAAAACTGAGCTGCGAGGACCATGTAAAATACAACGCTTTATTTCTTGTTGATATACATTTATCTTATGGTGATTACTATTTGCTGGTATTATTTGAACTTATATTGGTGTACTAGCACAAGAAAACTATACATGATCATTTAACATATGGAGCATTTCATGACTATGCTGAGTCGTCCTCTGTGTCGTCTTGCTTTGAAAGGTAAGCTCTAGCCTCCTCCAAAATTTGTTTTATTTCTTTCTTATACTTCAAAAGAACATTAAAAAGAATAAAAGAGAAGATCAAGTGTATGTCTAGCAAAAATAAAATTTGAAAAAATGAAATAGAATGAATATAAAGATGTACCTCTTCGGTTGCTCCAGACTTGATTTTGGACTGAAGAATGCACCATTTCTTCATGTGCACACCTAGTAAAATTCATAATCAAATTGCATATTCAGGAGTTGAAATGAAGTTTTAAATGCACAAAACTGAACTTGAAATGTGCAAGCAACTAACCAATCTTTATGACCATCTGACATGAAGACTCAGATTTTGTTTTAAGACACCATCTACAGTGTATCTGATTTGCATAAGAGCATTAATTGGATTAGCCTCAATAAAATGAAAGGGGAGGAAAAGAGGAAGTTAAAAATAAAATAAAAAAAGACTACCTCAAAGTAAGAACCAAAAGGAACATCATGGGCCTGCTGTACCGTCTCATACAACTGAGACACAACAATAAAGCATGAAAATTACAAGCAAAAAAACATTTTCATCAAAAAGGAAAAATCACGAGTGTTCAAAATTAAGATATACCAAAGTCCTTTTGTCCGTTGACATCGTAGAATGCTGCTGTTCGGTGACTGCAGTGTATGGAGGGCATAAAGGGCTATTACATAGTGATTTGAAGGTAAATTTACGGATTTGACCTCCATGCTCCTCAGATGGACTCCAATTGTTTATCTGAAGAAAGGGTGAAGCAAAGGATCTCATCACAGTTATTCTGGTAGGTACGTGACCTAATTATCTCCCCTAGGCATCAGTAAAACTCTTAGTTGTCCATAAAACACTGATTAAACACATCGATTCACGCACAAGTAGAGGAGCACAAGAAAGCAAGTCTAGTAAGTTAGGTTAGAATCCAATAATGTGTGGGCCTGGTATGAAGTGGCTGGTAACTGATCACTAACAGGATAGCTTACCTTAAGGTCGGTGTCATTTCTGCTGTACCGGTGCTCCATCATAAAATTTGAATTATCACTCAAAAACATAGAAAAGAACTGCTCTACTGTACATGGGAATATCTCCTGAAAGAAAAGAGAAACACAGTAAAACGATAGGAAAGAAGAGAACCACTGTTTTTAAGATGCAGATTTGAATTTTTTTAAAGGTTCTTACATCAATCGCATCGACCAGAATTTCTTGGTTGATGAAAGGCTTAAGAACCTTTGTCCTTGTTTCTTTTTCTTCAATTCTCTTTACAGCAGCACTTCTTAATTGGTTATTGTTTATTGGTTGCTGCACTTTCACCTACATAAAGAGAATAGTGAATAAGTTTAAATTGTTCTGGTTTATTTTGCTTATGGAAGGGGTCTTTCTTTGAATCTTGCTTTAATTCTTTTGGGTCCTGACTTACGTCAGGTGGAACCTCAGTAATTAATTCGAGGATCTAATTTAAATTCATTACAATGCTTTAACCAACACAAAATGACCTGGTACAGTTCAAACCTTCTTTTCTGCTTGTAGCATTGCCTGATACCTCTTAAGTGCATCCTGTAAAGCCCTGAATGATCGATTTCTATTCCAAAATGATGTAAATTTGTATTTTACTCTCCCTGTAAACATAAGAATCAATTTAGTGTATTCTTCCTTTTTTTGTAAAATTCCTCTGTTTTGCATACACATTTTTTTAAGAAAAGTTTTGCATTCACATTATTGAAATCAGAAAAGGTTTGACATTATCCGTACCATTTCTATTACAAAGTGGAGTTACTCCGAGGCCATTAGATCCTGCGTGAAGAATTATGGTAATGGCAGGATTGACAAAAGCATGTTGGCTTCTCTTTATCTAAGTTGTCAATTATTTTTAATAGTGTCAAAATAAAATCTCAACAAAATATTAAGACCAAAATTTGTTTTTGTCAAATTAAAAGGAGCAAAGTTGCTGAGACCTTTACCTCATCTATGTGATCGAAGGGAATGATGACCTAAAGAGTAAACAAGAAGTAAAATAAAAAACCTTATTTTTTATGTTATCAATTTGTATTTGAGATCCTAAACTATACAAATAATAAACAACAAAATGGGCATATTAATAGTTGAATGTTCTACTTAGACGACTCTCGAATTGGAAATAAAGCAAGCACAAAAACTCTTTCCCAAATAAAGCAAAATTATTTAACTAACCTTCAATTGCTTAGAGAAGATAATAAAATGGAAACAAAGGTGCCAAGCAGAGATGTACATACGGCCATGGTACAGAAATGATCTCTCTAAAGCACAAGAATAGCTGTGATAAACAACCTGAAAAAATATTTTTGGTTCTGATTTCTTTTTATGTCTATATCAGCAAAGTAAAAAAAACAACACTGGTTCTCTTTCATAATCTTCTAGTTTTTAACATATATTTTCTCTTTACCGATCTTTCTGCATCCTTTTGGTCCCTACGAATAATTTTGTGCCAAAAGTACATCAGAAAAACAACCTAGAGCTTATGCAGAATCAATCTTTTTGCTCATTATAAGAGATGTCTTTTGACAAAATGCTGACTCGTACCATGTCAACTTTAATTCTTTTTTCTTTTTGAAATATGATGGCACACACCAAAATAGCACAAAGTTTAAGGACCAAAACAGTTGTTGTGATACTTTCAGCTCCACTGGTGAATTATTGAACAAATAAAAAAATAAGGACTTGCCTCATCAAAGGGAAGCCTGAAAATAACTTGTAGTGGGCCAGGTTCATGGTGAGCTGCAATGGTGTTTTGCTTTTGCAACAATATTTTTTTCCTCGATTGGACTCCCACAAAATCTGTTAGTAGACTATACAAGGAGAAATAAATTATCAGTTTGGGAAGGTGGAATTCAAGTGTTCAATAGTTGCAGGGCAAAAATCTTAACACTTACCATTTAGAACTCGAGGTCGAGGGGAGTTTGAATGAACTCACCTGTACGCATACCTGTGTGTAATTACCTAGTTAGCAAAGAAAAAAGGAAAATACTTCGGAGGGTGCCAGTATCATCTGAATGTGTATTTTCGTCAATAACCTCTACAATCACAGTTGTTTAGTGACACCCCAAAAGATGCAACAAATTAGATGAACAAGCCTCATCTTGAGTGTTGTTTTCTTTATTGATATGAATGAAAAAAAATCAACTGAGTTTCATTATCTCAGAAAAATCGAACAATATTGTAGATAGGTTCATCCGAGGCTGCTACCTGCCCTGATTTGCTGTCAAAGTCATGCCAGATTGCCCCACTAGGACCTTCCTTTGCAACTGGTAAAACCACTGATCCGAGTAGTTTGCATTTACACACTGTATCCCAGTCATATATTGTAATATTTATCTAGTCATGGGAAAAACAAATATCCAGACTTAGGCCATATAAGTATCTCAAATATTATGCATGCAAATTTAACAAAAATAAAGAATTAATAGCCACTTTTTGTTTTTGATCTTTAAGGTTATAGCAGATCATAGTGCTGCGTTGACATTAACTGATACCAAATCTGTAAAAAAGTTTTCAATGTTGCCGCTGCTGGCTCTATATCAAAAGGTTTTTACTGGACCAAAATTTATGTGAAATTGTGGTTTTGTACTAGAAGAATGTATTCATCCTTTTTAGGAATGGTTGATAAAAAATATACTATCACATTTCAGATTGCAACATATTAAACAAATTACATTTCCAAAATTCAAGGTGATAGCCTAGAATTTTCACAGGGTTTTTAATATGAAATTTATCAATGAACAATGAAAAAGAATAAAACAGAGAGGTGACCTGGACTGGAAGAGAGTTTACAAAGAAAAGAAATTCTTCTCCCCACAACGGATTTCTTGAACTAGGCACCAGAGAGCTGTAATATCACCAAAGAATTTACATATTTCAGTAGATGCATCAAATTTATTAGGGATCAAAACTGGATAGAACAAAGTACTCTCATCTATAAGGAACAGATATGTATCTCTATTTTCAAATAAAAGAGCGCTTCGATCATTACCTGAACCTCTTTTGTTCACCACATTTAATTATGGCATATGGTTCGGATGTGCCCTTTAAATTTGCGCCGATCAAGTACTTCGCAGATAACAGTTCCAACTAAGCACAAGAAAAAGATCTAATTAACATGTAATTAATGATCTAATTTACACATTTGAAGAGATGTAATTGCCTGGATATAAAATGAGAACAAGAACCTTGATTACATAGGATGTTTCCTGAGATTCCTCCTCTGTAGGCAAATTCGTCTGAAAATAAGAACATTATCGCATTGCTCGTTACATGTAAAGAATTATTCAAAATGAATTATATACAGTCTTGAACAGAAAGCGCACTAGAGGCAGCGAGAGAGAGAGAGAGAGAGAGAGATCGATCCTACCTGAACCTTATCATCTAAAGGAACGATTTCCCTTTTCGGATCAAGCGGTGATGATGACGATGATTTCTTATCCAGGAAAAGGAGAATAGCGAACAAGATCAGTGCTACTGAAAGGGAGATCTCCACTTCCAACAGAGATGGGACTAGGAAACGAACACAGATCTCCGCCATTTCTGACACTAATCGATCTATAGGTTTTATAGTTTGAGACTGATTCATATAATATCCATTGACACTGATTTTGTTTGTGTGTGTGTGTGTGTCTGTTGCTTTTGAGAGGGAGAAAAGAAGAGAATTTCAGATTGGCGGGGAAGAAGTAGAAGAAAGGTTTATTTTATATTGAGAGTTCCCGTGTATTTCGTGGATATATCAAGATTGCCACTCTTCGTTATGGTGTCTCTCGCCGATCTTCTATTGCTAACCTGCTCGACTGCCTGTTTATATTTGATTTCGTAAAAGAGAAATTCGAAATGTCAGTAAATGTAAATGAAATACTAAACTCATCAGACACCTAGCCGTTAATGATGCGAGAAAAAAGAGATTTTTTACGCTGCACCTCGGAGAATCTTACCGGAAGAGTGAGGAGGCAATGTGCAGATAGAGACTCAATCTCAAAGTGCAACAGAGATTGATTTGAAGTTTTTTAGTTCAGGAGTTTGTGTGCTTGATAAAAATAAATTAAATTCACGTAGGTACATTTAATTAAACTAATTGTATGATTTCATTTTTTTAAATTAAATTAATTGATGGTCTGATTTGATAGCCTTCATCAAAGATTTTGCTTTGCAATGATTACAAATAGTGATGACTGATGAAGCTTTTTAGGCCTAAAAAAATAATACATATAAATGGGATTTGGTGGATGAATTGTAAAGTGCCAAATAAAGGAAGCAAAGAAGAAAGCTAATAAAAATAAATTACAAATTAGCGCCGTGCACAAATGATTAGCAAGGATCACACTTTTTAATTAAAATTAAGAAAGTACCAAATGCATACTACTAATGATATAACATGGGAAACTTTTCAACAAATCCACTACATGATTTCCTTGTATCACTGTCATAGACGGCGCTGGATTTTATGTGGCAGTGGGGGATGGAGCAAACTATGTAGCATACTTCAAAATCATGAAAAAATTAAATCAATTACATGTATATGAAAATTTGTGGTGTTGTTGAAAAGAGAAGTGTTCATAATTAGGCTATACTAGGCCTAATTATTTTGAAGGTGATGTTGGGCTATAAAAAGAAATTTTGGACTAAGTACTTTTGGAAAGTACAAATTGTATAAATGGGCCAAATATTGGGCCTAGGAAATTTGAGAGAAGCTATGTATATATAATTTTAATTTTCATATACTGAAACATGTTTGTACATATACTTGAGAAACACAATATTTGCCAATATCAATTAATGTAAAATAGCCAAGGAATTAATGCAACAAAGTTTCTGAATGAATTGATTTCATGTTGACTATGTATATTGATTTCAAACTTTCATAATTACCTTCCATAATTACAACTTTAGCTAATAAAGAGGAAGCTTGTTATGTGCACTTACAAAATGATTGCAGGTCTAAGAGCTCTTAAGACTTTTTTTTTATTTGTCTTCCTTTTGTGAGACATTAATTTTTTAAATCAGAAACCTCTATGAACTTCCAAATTTGTAATTGGTAAAAGTAGTTTAAAACACCAAGGGTCTAAATTTTGGAAGTTGAGATATAGATACGGTTGTTGATACCGTTATCGATACGGACTTAATTATACACGTTAAATGAGTTATTATGTATGTTAATGATTTTATTATGCAAACTCATTTTATACAGTATTGTCATTACGTAATTTAAATGAATTATTATGCATATTAATAGTAATTAAATTAAATAACAAATATAATACATAATAAAATTATTAACATATATAATAACTCATTTAATATATATAATAAAGTCCGCATCGACGATGATATTAATTATGGTATCTCCATAACATTTTCCCTAAATTTTCTTTGCACTACAAAAATGAACAAATTTATCTTCTTATATTTCTCTCTAAATTGTTGCAATTATTCTCTTCCACTTAAATTATCTCTATGAACCAATACCCACATTTTCCCCTATCATTTTGATCTAATTTTACTATTTTACAATAATATGTAGAGTTTACCAATGTATTTATTTTGATCTATAATTTATACACAATTACAAAACTTCAATTGCACACAAGGATGCAAAAAAAAAAAAATTCATAAAATATATACATGAAAAAGCTTCACATCCTTAATTTTGTGGGGCCCACTTGTAATAATACCATCTCCAGGTTTTGGGTCCTATTTGAGGGGAGCAAAATGTGATATTTTCATTGCCCCATGTGTAGGAGAAAAAGATGAGAAAAATCAATGTAAATGTAACATCTTTTTGACCAGCTGTCATGTATATAATTAGTCTATATAGACTACCCCTTATGTTATGTTGGGCCTTAACATAGTAAAATATTTTTTGATTGTAGTACATATATATTTTTAAACTGTGAAATTATTTTTTATTAGAGTTTATATTCTTTGAAGTGACATAAATTATATATAATTATTATAACGAATACTATAATGAATAGTATTGAGATTCATACGGAGATTTTTTAGGGCAGAATTTTTGCCCATTGTAAGTGAAGTATTGCATCGGATGCCAACTCTTTGGTTATCTAGAGTTAATTTTTTTTTTTGTTGGAAGAAATTTTTTTTTTGAAATAAGAGTTCTTATTAATTTCGATATTTATTTTTTTCAAATATTTTTTACGAGATTTGAACATATATTTCTTCGCAAAGAAATAAGATTTATCATTGCTGTATTAGACCTATAGTTTTTTTACTGAAAGGACCTAGTGTTTTAAAAATACATCCTACTAGTTTAATTAGTTGTTTGATTAGTCAAAAATGATCCCAATTTTCACAAATAATATGTATGCATCATATTTGGCAGCTTTAAATGAAAAATGAGTAATTATTTTTGTGATATTTTGTTTAGTTATTAAAGCATAGTTAGGTTGTATTATTTAGGATATATTTTGAAACTATGACTTGCTCTAATATACAAAATGTATTTCGAAACCATAATAATATTTGCAATTGTTCGTTTACAAAAGGTACTTTTAAAAACGAATTTCACTAATAGTCGTTCATAACATTTTTGTTATGAAATGGGATATATTTGCAATTATTTAGGATATATTTTAAAAGCTGTCACATCAGTATCACCTTCCAATTGCAACATCTAATAATACTAGCGGTTGATCCACACTTTACCAACTTCTTTGGCAAATTGCTAGGTTAAATATTAAATTAAATTCAAATTAAAATAGGTTAAATATTAAATTATTTTAAAGTATTGATGTTAATAGTAACGAAATAAGTAGATGAAATAATAAGAACAAAATATATTAAAAATTATGAAATTTAATAAATTAATTTTATTTTACTTCTGTAAGTGTTTTAATTTATTTTATCTTAAATCACTTTCATTTCATATATTAAAATGCCTTAAGGTACTTATTTTATCCTTACTTCACTTATCATATACTCCCAGCAGTTGTTGTTATTATTATTATTATTATTTCATATGTAGTTCACATTTTGCAAGAAGCTGGTGCTGGTTAATCATAGATAATATTTTTTTAGTGAGCAAAATAATTTACTTTTTAGTGTTTTAATATTAATTTTCAAATTATTCACAAATATTGTTTTACGTCTAATATCCAAATTAATCTCGTATTATCACATAATTATATCAATTTCCAAAACTTTATTTAGAGATATATCAACAATAAAAATAACTAACTGAAGCATGGCTCCAAGATGTTATATATTTTTTTCTTATCAATCCCTAAAAATGTATTAATTACTCAAAGGGACAGTGATTGAACAAGGTGGCTCCATCTGCTTATCAAAAATTATAACCCCTTTTGAGGAAAGGGAAACATCAAAGATCATTTTGAATTATATTTTTTAAAAATTAATAACAATCTTCTTGTAATACCCTTCATTAGTTTCATAAAATTAATGCTATATATAATTAATACACTATTAGCATATTTCACACATTATATGTATATATATATATCACTATCTAGCACTTGCAACTTGAGATTATTTTATTTATTTTTTCGTTTTTCTTTAAAATCATCACATATTAATTATTAATTAACATGTATTTTTTTTTCCAAGTTGCAACTGATTAAGGAAAAAAAAAACAATTTGAAATTATGTCATACATACGCAACCCTTCTACTCTCCTTGGAATTAAATGGGGAACAATCTCATTGCAAATTTGCAATGGTGGTCTACAAGAAATTATTATTATTATGAGTTGCAATTATAAAAGGCAAAGAAAATACACACAAAGAAGTGAGTGTGCGTTGTGTGTACACAAAGGAATTCTGATCTTCCGTTACACAGCATTGTGTTGCGTAACATACAGACGAGTAGATTATATGAGTTTTTTTATTTTTTTGAAATTTATATTGTACGAATATCAACGCAATCGGATGAATAATATATTATATTATACGGTGTAATGTAACAGAGAATACGGATCCAAAGTATCCATAATTGCCACTGAATAGAGCAATGAATCTCTTCTTGGTGGTGGTGTGATGTATAAAGGCTGAAAAAGTGGCAAAAGAAACATGATTATTAGAACTTTTTTTGCATACTTTAATAATAAGGTATCAGTTATATATCCATACATGTCTCAAAAAAACATGTCATAGGAGGATTTTAGTAGGACCTTTTTCTTAAATAAATGTCGTTAATAATTGCAAATTGTTAAGAGAAAAAGGGTGGAAAGCAAATGAGACTAACTAACTTTCTTTTAACGATTTTATATTAAAGGTTTTTTTTTAATGTATTTTCAATTTTTATGATATATTCAGTTTTTAAGTTATATATTTTTGAAAAATATTATTTGAATACATTTTATTGAAATTCGATACATGTCCTATCCAAATAATTGAAAATACATCAATCTCTAAAACTAATTTTTTTTTAAGAGAAATTATGCTTACGCTCCAAATTCTGCACTCTTTATTTACATCCAATTTTTAATATAAACACTTTTTAAAAATACATATTTCAAAATTTGAATTTTACATCTCAAATTTTATACCCCTTAATTTTAAATACTTTGGGTACAAATAAGAGGTGTAGATAGAGGGCGCAGTTATCGCTCTTTTTTTTTTTAAATATAGGAAATAAAGAAATGAATTTTCATCAAATACTTTTGTATAAAAAATTTCCAAACACAACTTCAACTCATCAAAATTATGTCAATTTCATTTCTCTCATCTTTATTCTCACTTCCTATTAGGAACACACCCATCAATAATGTACTTTCTTTTACATTCTCTTTCTAGATTTTTGAAGTTTCATATATTAACATTTACCTACCTTATTACAACACCATCACAACTTCTCCATCATAGTAAAATTTACACAATACAAAGTTTCACTTTTTACCAGAAAGATGCTGACAGAAGTATCATAATTGGCACAAAAACAAGTCAAACACACACCAAACTTAAACAGCTCTCAACTATTGGCTATATTTATTCTACAGTTTGATCTGATTTGTTTTGTCTTTTGACTCTGTGCTGTTACATTGGCATGTTTAAGCCAAATTTGGGACCACTTCAATTGGCTTATTACATTACTGGTATTGCAAACATGAGCCTTAAATTTCGTTTCTTTCACATAATTTCTGGTACCTGTTTTATGGCTTCGGCTAAAGAACAGAGCAAGTTTAGCTTTTTTGTTTACTTACTTATTTTTTTAACTTTTAAAGCACTTTAGTTAGAACCTTGGATTTTATGTGGCAAGTGTGAAATAGACATCTGTACAAGCTGCAGCTCTGGCATTGTTATTTTTGTTTATTTTGAATTAGTGTCTCTCAATCCATCAATTTCTAGTTTGAACAGAATTAAAAATTAGAATTTGAACTCCAAATCTTCATTCATGTTGCATTTTTAACCTCACATGGAAAACAAGCCTCTTATTTTTCTTGATATATGTAGAAATATATAACAACTCCAAATCTCCACCATAGACATATGCTATAACTTTGTTGGAGCATCAAAAATATCAAAATATTAATATATTAATTATATTTTTTATTATGTTATAAAATTCTTGGTTTTCATAATAACATATCATTAATATTTTACAAAATTTTCACTAAAAGATATTTTCAATTAGCAATGTGGTATTTACGCAACAATTAGAAATGTGTCTAAAAATTTAAAAATTTAAGACATTTTTTTTCTCAATTCTTCTTTGTTATATTTTAATTAGTTTTTTGTTATATTTTATGTAGTTAATAAATGTTCTATTTATCTAGAAAAATAAACACTGACTCTAAAATTTTGTATTTCAAATTTAAAATTCTTTGATTTTTATATCTTGAAATGAATTTTTTTTTTAACAACTTATCAGTTCAACATCATAATGATTTATGAGTAGTTATTATGCTATTATAAGAAATAATAATTGATAATTCAATTTTAGGTCATTTGTATCCATCATTGAAATATATGTACCGGCACACGGTACGTATCTGATACGGATTTGCACACGATATGTGTGCAATGCGTATTAGATATAAAAAAAATAATATCTAATTTAAATATTAAAATATTCAGTTCGCCAAGCTGATAATTTAATTTTCTACAAATATGTGTAGGGTTCTATTTTATAAAAGAAAAAGCACACTAAAATGGAGAATTAAAACATGTGGAATTATGCATGTATTATTATTACCTATTTCCAAACCGGACCGATATCTACAATTCCATTTCATTTTTTTTTGACATAATAATTTTGTGGTTATTTACTTTTCATAACTATTTTTAATTTGTATTTATTTTTGGTGAACTATAAAATATCATACTTTTATTTTGTTGTGGTCATTTGTGTTTGTGTTGTTACTTGCTATATGGTGCATGAGTTATATTGAAAATTTTCAAAAAAAAAATGAATTTAAGATATTTCAATATATACTATGTCTTTCTATTAAATAAAAATATTTTTTATTTATATATAGCCGCACTTGTATCCTAAAATTTTGTAAATTTACGTATTGCCGTATCCGCACCGTATCAAATACGATACCTGCCCGTGCAACATAGGTTGAAATGGATGAAAAAGAATAATTTTAATTAATTCGTTTAATTTTCTATTTGAAGTTTTATATTATTAAGGAGAGATTCTTGTAATTACTTAAAATATTTGAATGATTAAAGTTATAGTGAATTTATTAAGAAGAGAGATACTTGTGCTATTTGTTTGTAAAAACATTTTATCTTATGGTAATTGGTATGACATGCTATAGGCCTATGGTTATTGATGCCGTTGTGTCTATTTGTTTATTTGTGCTTAAATTAACAATTATAAACCATTAAATATATTTTAAATCATCTCAATTATATACATATAAAAAAAATATGAAATTCTAACTTTATTTTAATAGTCATTAAGAGTGGGGGTTAAATCAACAAATTTGATCCGTTGATTTTGTTATTATTTGATGCATATAGAAATAAGATTGACATGATGTAATTTTTTTGTGTACGCATATATCATGATATATATAAAATATTTCATCAATTAGTTTTATTTTTTAAGAGTTTAAAAAATAATTTGAGATTTAATTTTTAGGCACCAATGTGCCACTAATGACCATAAACATTGGAAAATTTTTCATGAAATCCACAACAAAATCAATTTTAATTTACACATTATATGGCACCACCAAATAATAACAAAGAATGTACGTATACACAAGTTTACATAAATAAATTTTAATTTTTAATAAATAAAGTTGAAATGTTTGCTTGTGAAGGTCTAAGGTTGAATTATCATTTCAAGCATAACTCACCACAGATCCTCTAATTATATCACATATGATTTCATACATCCTTGTGAGTTTGGCTTTGGTAAGCCCTTTTTCTTTGCTATTTGGTAATATCAAAAATAAACTGCTAATTTTAGTGCTAAGACAATATTTTTCCCATGAAAAATTTTATGTTTGAAATATAATTAGAGAATTTTTATAGATATTTAAAGATGATAGATTGATCCTTATCTTTATCTAAAAAAATACAAAAAAAATTAGAAAGATAATAAAAGGATAGTAATGCCATACAATACAATATTTTTCCCATGAAAATTTTTATGTTTGAAATATAATTAGAGAATTTTTATAGATATTTAAAGATGATAGATTGATCCTTATCTTTACTAAAAAAAATACAAAAAAATTAGAAAGATAATAAAAGGATAGTAATGCCATACAATATTTGGTCCTAAAAGAAAGGTAGTAAGTTTGGAAAATAAGTTGTCATCATACTTTTTTTCAAATAAATTAAAAAGAATCTGAATTATTGTTAGCTTTTCAATAAGATTGTTATTTTTAACTTTTTTTGTATTTTGCATTGAATTGTCAAAATTCATACACATGTGATATTCAGTCACTATATACCTCTATTTTGGCAAGGCCCTGAATTCTATGTAGAGATGATAATTTGGTTTGGAGTATATATATGTTACATTTATGTTACATTTATGGTGAGTATATATATGTTGCATTTATGTTACATTTATGGTGAGTATATATATGTTGCATTTATGGTTTGATCAAGTTCCATTACTAGTTTTGTTTGGCCTTACACTCAATGAGTTATGAATATTGTTTAATTTGGATTTAGAGTCAAACATGTCTAGAACATTATTAATAGAGGAGGAATTTAATATTAATAATTTTGTGGGTCAAATTATGTCAATACAATTTAAAATTTAAATAATTTTTTTAACTTTTAGAAAATAAAACTAATTGATGAGATATAATATATATTTCTTATACTATACATATACAAAGTTTTATATTATTTCAATTTTATTTGAGTATGCGTCAAGAGATAATAAAATAAAAGGTTCAAATTTTAATAATTTAATCCCCTCTCTTATATTTTTTATGTACATATTATTGAGTTAAATTTTCAGGATAGAACATAATATTGTATTTTTTTTTAAAACTAAGTATATTTTTGTAATTTTTTATGTCAAAAATATAGCTTTGAAGGTATATTTTGCAAAATATTTTATAGTCTAAGACGTATTATCAAAAGTAAGTTGAAACTGAAATATGTTTTTATAATTTTTTTAAAATATAATACTAAATATATATTTTGAAAAAAAAAATTATGGGAGGAAATTGCATCTCTCCGTCATGCAATGTCTCCGTCCCTGAAAGAAGGAAGTTTATATATAAATATCATTATTGATATCATTGTCGATACCAACTTATTATTTAAATTAAATAAATTATTTATGTTAGCGATTTTATTATGTAATTTATTTATATAGTACTTTTATTATTCAAATTAGTGAAATTCAAGTTGAATAATAAAATACTATACAAAATAGATTGCATAATAAAATTATTTAACATAAATAATAGCTCATTTTACATGAATAATAAAATTAATATCGACAACAATATCAATCCCAAACATTTTCCCTGAAAGAATATGATGTAGAATTGAGAAAAAAAAAAGAAGATTACAGATTGAACCCAACAAAATCATTTCCTTTTTATATAATAACACTACCACTACTACTACTACTACTTCTTGTTAATTAATTAAGTTTCCTATCGTTTCACTTTACTAAAACAAAAAACCTCGAGGATCAAGTTCTCTAAGGAATCCTGCCAAAGCAAAAAAAAAAAGAAAAAAAGAAGAAGAAGAAGAAAGCTTCAATTAAAGAAAAAAAGAAAAGAGAACCCCACAAAAAGAGGACCACCACTACACCACACCACACCACCATTGATTCCATCTTTCTCTCATCAAACAAGCTCTCTCTCTCTCTCTCCTCTCCCTCCTCCTCCTCCTCCTCCTCTCTCAATTTTTCTACTTAGACATGAGCTCCTCTTCTACTCTCACTCTACAACCAACTGATGTCTCTCTCTCTTCCCCTCTCACCACACCTCCTATTCATCCTAACACCAAACACTGCAATTCAAAGCTTTTTAAGAAATCATGGTACCAACGAACTGTCGAGTTGATAGTTCTCTTATGGAAACCCGTGACGTCCCGACCGTCGTCCCCGGCATCACAGAGGGTGACATCGAAATCTACCGCCGAGCAGCATTGTGAAAAACCGAAGCTAAGGAAATGCTCTTCTTTAAAAGTCGCGACTTCCTTCACTCGAGTGTGCCTTTGCGCTCCAATTTCATCCTACAGTGAGCTTTTTCAGACCGACATGCCACCTAGACGGAGCTATAGCTACCCCCGGTCGAAGTCCTACACGCAACCAGACCGAGCCGAGAAATTCAACGAGGGTCGAGCTTCCATGAGTTATACCCAAAACCATAGAAAGATTTTCAGGGGAAAATCATTGAGCGACGACGTGTTAATGAGGCGATTCGTTATAGAGGAGGCAATGGTGCTTCAACAGAAACGCCGAACCAATCAAATGGAATTCATCAGAAAAAGAAACGCTATGAGGAGGAAGAAGCAGCTCGGGCCAAGCCCGCTCGGTCAAATGTCGATTGCCGAGGAAGAACTGTAGAACATTTTTCGATCAATTTACCAGTAAATTTACCAGTAAATTGATGCGAACTGATGAGGTGCTTTATTTCTACCTCTACAAGGGGAGAATTAATGTGGCTCCAAATCCTACCGTTAGAGATTTTCTGACATGGATGTGAATACTTGGGTTGAGAAAAAGAGATGAGGTGGTTGTTGCAATTTCACATTTCAGAGAGATTACAACCTTGATTTTTCTTTCTTTCTTTCTTTTTTTTTTTGTTTTTTTATGGGTTCTTTTTGTAATGTGTAGATTGTTCAACAATCCTTTTTTTTTTTTCTAGCACATATAAATTAGCCATGTTCCATTTTTCTTTTTCTTTTTTTTATATATATAAGAGATTTTATTAATCTCAACATTATTTTTTTTAAATATTTTAACGAGAATTGAATTTGTATTTCTTTACGGAAAGACGAGGTCCACCATCATCATCATTATGCTAAACCTACGATTTACTGTTACTTTTTCTTGATGGGAGCTTTTGAGAGAGACACTCAAATCAATTTGAAAAATTTGTATGGGATTGGGGTAGTTTTGGTATTAAAGACAATTAAAGAGGATGCAATTATTTAAAGCGGAAGCATATGCAAAATGCAAGAATCTCGTGAGAACTGAAAAACAGCATTATTGCTATCAATTATAACATTTGAGCCCACAATATGACATGTTTTTTCTTTTGCTTTTCCTTTAAGAACAAGTGATATATATAAGATTATATACTTGGGTTAATTATTAGTTTGCTTTCAGATATGGGGCAAATTTTATGATGGTATTTATGTAGTTTTGTAATTATTTTAGGCTATAAATATATTTTGTATTTTTTTGAAAAAAAATTAGTAAACTAATTAATCATGTTTTTGAAATCTTTTGGACTAAGAGGGTCAAGTGCCTTAATTATGTGGCTCCTTTCTTGTTTGTTTTAGAGAGATTATAATTGTGTTAGAAATTTTAATAATTATGATGATGCATTAATTAAATTTATTTGTTTAATATTTTATGATAAGTATATTTTATTTTATTGACAAATTTTATTCCGTGATGAACTTGTACATAGATAAATATCACCAATTCATCATGCATGTTTTCTTGCTAAAAATAATACTAATATTTTAATAATTAAGTTATAACTTCTATATATTGGTATATGAATATCATATAGCAAATTAATTAACTATTAGTTATTACTAATAATAGATGCACTAACGCTATATCATAATATAATATGTTTTAGGATTTACTTTTACTGGTCAATTAAAGTTGACACCGTTACCAAGTTTTCTTGACATGGCAATCTAACCTTATATTGGAGTTACCCTTTAATTTATACTATTAATTTAATTAATCATATCATGAGCATGCACTAAGGAGATTTATTAATCATCATTGTACCACAAAAGTAATAATAATAACAATCATTTAATACAATTACATGTTTTTTGACTTGGTAAAAAAGTTCATTTAATTGGAGAATGAATGTTATTAATTTTCATTTAGTTACCTCGGATCTTGTTTCATCTATAAATAATAAAATACCAATCAAAATTGCCATTTTTTTGGGTGACCTTCTCCAATTAATGCGTTTGGTGGAGGCAATTTACTAAAAGCAAATAGAAACTTAATAGTGTTTTTTTTTTTATAAAATTCTAACATAGTTATCAACAAGTTTGTTTCAATTCTCGAGATATTGTTACAATTAAATTCAGATTTATCTTTTTAGTGAGGTGTATCACTAAAAAGAGGTAAAGATCGAAATATCTCGAAAAGAAATTATCATGATTCTATGAGTCCAATGCATCATGTGAGGCAATATCTTTTTAGAGATTATATTTTTTTTGATTTCATGAGTATATTTTGATTTCTTATGATGAATGATTTTCGACATCAACTTGTTATGCTAACTCGAAAAATCGGACAACTAGACTTAAGCAGCGAGATTCTCTAAATCAATGTTTGATTTTTAAACTCAAATTAATTTCATTTAGTGATTTATAGACTAATATGTTAAAGTATAACAAACCATCAGTATAGCTAAATCATCAAAAACAACAATTAAATAAAGGATGAGGATCTCTTGATACTTAAATTTTTGACAATTTTAATAACTAATTTTTAAATAATTCTGAAATAATTTTTAAAAATTCTTAAAAATAGAAAAAGTTTATAGACATATTTTTAAACTTATAGATTGATTGTTTTTCAAATTTCATGTAATTTAAGTGTTAATTAATATTCTATCAAAAACCGTTAATATATGAATCGTTATAAATGTTATGTAATTTTGATGATCTTTGATGGAATATCAAATAACACTTAAATTGAATAAAATTTGAAACACAATCAATCTAAAAGTTGAAGAACGTGTTTATAAAAAAAATTATTTTTAAGATTTTGTGAATTTATTTGAAAATCCATTGTTAAAATTGTCAAAATTTTAGTTGTCAACGGATCCCCACCCTTAAATAAATTCCTTGTAAAGGTTAATATGGTCAACATTTTCTTTTCTTTTTTTTCATATTTCATTCCTTTGGTTGTACTCTTTTTTCTTTTACCAAGTTTAATAAAAGTGTTATGTATACATATAAAAAAAATGAGTAAAGCTAACGTGAGTTTAAGCTCACTAAGGAGTTTGATGAGTTTAACTCAAAAACCTATCGAATCGACTTCAAACGATAAATCCGAGTAGCTCAATAAATTCTTCATATCAAAATCTCGTAGGATGCCGGAATTTTTTATTTTTAGAATTTTCTAACTATTTGTTTCATTTTTTTTTAAAATGACATAGTGCCATACAAAAACATTAATTATTTTATTATTATTTTAGGGTAATCTTATAAAATTCGAAAAAAATAGTTAAATTTTTTTTAAAATAGAAACTATAAGATTTTTAATATAAAAAATTTATTGAGTTATTCAAATTTATCGTTTGAAGTCGATTCGATAGGTTTTTGAGTTAAACTCACCAAACTCTTCTGTGAATTTAAGCTCACACTAACTTTACTTAAAAAAGACTCCTAATTATGTACCAGTTTCATAAAATAAGAAACTTTTTAAATACATTACGTATCAAATTTTGTGCGCAGTGAAAATCATTTGGTCTATAAGATATTGTTGGAGTTTCCAATACTTCGATGGATATATAAAGTATAAACAATTCAATCAGGGGAGTACTTGTTTCCTGAAGTACCTATGAAAAGCACAATTTTTCTTGTTTATTATGTGTTTCTAAGTGTTCTAATCCTCTCTTTTATAGATGGTAGATACATATATATAATACTAACTCAACTTTTATTATCTAAATTATAGAGAGTATATATAATACATACTCTATATTTGCAGTTGCCAATATATACACTTTTGCCTTAAACAATATTTGAGGATGCAAATGGAGATGAGAAGCATTGTGCACATGAATTGTGTATGGAATTTCCAGGGGCAAAAACAAAAGGGGAGACAGAGAGAAAGAGACATTATTGCATTAATAAACATAGTACTTGTAACCAATAAATATTCAAAGGAGATTCTAAGAAGCTTTAAAATCTCTTTAGAGCTGGAAAAAAGAGGAAGTTAATAACAGACCTATCTCAGGTTGGGCCCACTGTAGAAGGTCTCCAGCCTGGCCCATCATCTATTCTGAAGCAATGTCACTTTTAAAAAGTGGGGCCTTTTTTCTTTAGATGCTTTCATGTTTGAATCTGATTTTTTTTTATTATTTTTTTACTTTTGTTTTTAGACAAAATGCAGAAAACCAGCTACCTGTCTCTGTTAGGTACTGTGATCAAGATATAATAGTATCTGCATAGGAAATGAAATGAAAAAATGGGATCTGTTCTTTTGATCATACTTTTTTCTTTGTTCTTTTTCATTGTTTTTTTTCTTCTTCTATTTTTCCTGTTGGTCCTGACATTTATTCATTTTCAAATATCATTTGCGGGATTTGAACCCGCATATCTTTATAGAGAGTTGAGACTTATCACCACTGTGTTAAGCCTACGGTTCTTTCATATTGTTTTGATGAGGGCTCATTCTCTGCAAAGTTTCTAATGGAAAATTAACAGCACAGTACTTGATTTTCAATCTCCAAATACCAAAAAAAAAAAATCAGAAGAAAAATAATGCATCAATATTTATTGTGCAACTGCTAATTATGAGGCCTTCTCTATGCAATGCATGCACCTCAATAGAAAGTCCAAGTGTATGATTTTTGTTATAATTGGGCCTTGGCCCAAATAAATGAAATCATCTTGTTTAATAATTCATGTTGCTCAAACATCTCCAGTAGCTACTATAAAAGAATACACTAATTAAGAATGTTCTATTTCAATCTCTTTCAATGATCAATCGATTAATTTACAATAGAAGTGTAAGTCCTAACCTACTAGAAAACCACATAATAGAACTCACACAACCTAATCATGTGACTAAAATTTTTAAAATTTTGTAGATACAGGTAGATACATGAACTCAAGAAAACAAGTACCGGGATTTGCTCGATTACAAATTGGAATACAGCATCGGTGTACACCATTTAAAGAACTTCCCCGTCGGCAGTTCTTCTTGTGGAAGCAACACCAGAGAAGCTGCAGCAGCAGCAGCCTCCTTGGCCGATCGTTGGCCCCACCCACCGGTCATGTCGGTGCGCGTGAACCCGGGGCAGAAGCAATTTACACTCACTCTGTGCCCCTCTAGCTGCCGTGCCAGAACCCTCGAATACGCATTCAATGCGAGCTTAGACACCGAGTAGTCTGTCCACACCTTCGGCCACCCGTGCTCTTGCCACGTCCCGTCCTTCACCTGTGTCAGAAATTGTGCCACAATATTCTCTATTTGTTCTTCTGTTAGCTTCTCTTCTTGTAGAAATAATTGCCTTATGGTGGGATCAGTCACTTTCTGCAATTGGAATTTTGAAATATGTGAGTTATAATTAATACATATTTTAATTTTATATTGTTATATATAGGTTGTAATTTGTCAATGTTACTCTCTTCATGTCCTTTTATTAATTGATTTTGAATGGTTGTTGTTGTGATGTTGCAACTGATCAATGTGTAAATTGATACACATTTTAATTTTATATTGTTGTATGTAGGTTGTCAATGTTACTTTTTTTTATATTCTTTTACTAATTGATTTTGAAAGGTTGTTGTTTTGATGTTGGAACTAATCAATGTGTAAATTGATTCAACTACTTTTATTTGTTGAAAATAATTTATTGCTTACGTTTAAAAGACCGAGCCGGGAGCTTAGGTTAAGTATCCGGCTGGTGGTCGACGATCGCCGAAAGAACGGCATGAGAGCTTCTATAAGTAACTTGGAACCATAGAAATTTGTTCTGATCACAGTCTCGGCATGCTCTACCGAGTTCGTATTGAGCTCGTTAAAGGAAACTGCGGCATTGTTTATCTGCAAAATTTAAAATGAAATTTTTCAGTGTTTTTTTAGAAAATTCCCTTCTTTGAATGTGAATAAATGAAGAGGTGAATTTAATGATTCTAGGGATGTAGGAATTAAAAGTAACTAAAATATCTTGATTAATTAATGCTTTTGCTAAGAAAATTTGATAAATAAATGGCAAATAACATTAATCAATGAGGTCAACTAACTAGTGACGAGGAGTTATTTAATTGATAGCAATAACCAAAAAAAAAATTAATTCAGTACTTATCCACCAACTGTTTTAAATTAAAAATGTCACTTTCTTTATAGAATTAATTAATGATAAAGCACTTGGTCATTGGCTTATCTTCTTTGCAATTAATTCATGTAGGAAGCTATGTACTATGCATCCAATTAATCCAACTAGGTACCAATTAAAAATTAAAAAAATTGACATGGATTCCTATTTCTTAAAATTTCAAAAGCATGAAAACCAATTAAAGTAGACTAATTCTGCTACAGATTAAAATTTATATTATAAGTGAAAATACTAAATTGAAATTAACATTATGATTTTTCAAAATACAAAAACTGTCAAAATTTTAATCCATAGTAGAACACCTCATTAAAAATATGCACAATTAACAAGTTTTCAATTTCAACTTATCATGAGATATCACACAAACTAAAATAATGAATGAATGATAAATAAACCAAAATCAAAGAATGTTTAGAAATGAAAAAGAAAAAATTGAAGAGAGAAAAAAGCTCACAAGGATATCTAAACCACCAAACACTTGATGCAACCAAGATGCAAAACCTTCAATCGACAACAGATCGGTGATGTCGAGCCGGTTAAACCGTACATCAAGTCCTTGAGCCCGTAACGACTCGGCCGCCTTTTCACCTTTCTCGGGATCTCTCGCCGTCAGTACTACCGTCAGACCGAGTTCCGCTAGCTTCTTTACAGTTTCAAATCCAATCCCCTTGTTGGCTCCTGTTACCACTGCCACAGTTTCCTTAGACCACCACCTCCTTCTACAGTGTAAAGAGGAAGAACTTTAATTGGGGCCATTTTTGCAAAATTTGTTGCTCAACACATGCTATTACTATTACTTTCCTCATTTTTTTTTTCTCTCCTATGGCTACCAAAATTAAAGAAATAGAATGAGATAAGAAGGAAAGAAAAGGTTTATCAAGTGAGAATTGAGTGCTTACTTGACAGGGGAGCACTGATCTTTAGTGCTTGAGGTACTCATTTGCAATTATTAGTGCAAAGAAATTTCAATTTGGAGGTCTCTCTTTTATATTTGTTAAGAGGTCAATAGGTGGAAGAGAGAGAGAGAGAGAGAGAGAGAGAGAGAGAGAGAGCAACAAGGGGATGACAGTTATATAAACGACAGGAGAAAAAAAGTGGCGATTATGGATTGGCTTGATGCTTTTATTTGAGATTTCATGTGGCGGATACTGTGCAACACATTGTATCAGAAGATTGTAAGCTGGAAGGATGGATAACAAGCCGACTGCTCCTGGGCCCCTCATCTCAGTGATTCGCTACATGAAGTGGAGGTGTACTCTGTGTACAGAGGAAAAGTGTGGGGACATTCAATGATGAGATCTTGCATCATAATTGTGACGCCAAGTAGATACTGACAGCTGGCGGTTCAATGAGTGTTCACATTGTGTTTTAATCAGAACCGTTGATTAATTTTTATTTAAGTCACATCACATCAACATGTGTGTGATTAATTTATGCTTGCAAGGAGATGAAAGTTTCAAAATTATAAAATTGCATGATTGAGATTAGGACTAATTGTAAGGAATTTTTTTTAAAGTAACTCAAGTGGCAGCAAAATTGGTTGTTTTTTTTTTTTTTTGCAGTTGCATAAATGATGATGCTCTAAATCCAAAGTAAGCTGTTTAGACTTAGCTATGTTAAATTCTATTAAAATAGATCTCAAGGAAAAACATATATAGACTTAAAAAAAATACAAATTCTTGACAACTAACTTATCTTTAAATAATTTTGAAAATTATTATAAATAAATATAGTATTAAAATTCAATATTTTGGACGATAATTTGTATAATATTTATATCATACATATAAAAATTGGTCGAATTTAATGAGTCTTTGTTACATCATCAACCGAATAGAAAAATTACATAAAATTTAATACACAAATACATCCATATCCAGCAATATACATGTAAATAACTTTTATTTTTATCCATTTCTTACAAATATTATAATGCAAGGAAAAACAGTACAATAAAAAATAGGATATCAAGTTATCAACAGATAATTGAGAGAGATCGCCAGCGATTACACAAACGAACACGTGATGGGTTTCTTTGGTGAGGTTGGATCTCTTGTGGCACTCAAGATGTGGTCATCCATGTAGCAACTCAAACAAAACCTAAATGCATGCACTTCCTATTTGTTCTTAGTAGAGGAGCTCGAATTCAAAATAAGAGGGAATTAACTTAGCCAAAAAAAGAAAAATCATGATGTAAAATTGATTAGAGGGGGAGGGGAATATTTCGTGACCCAAATAATAATTGATTTAAAAAATATATTATCTATGTATGAAATTTTAAATAAAAGGAGTGGAGAGTCATGGCTTACTCTGACCAATACTAATATCCGTCTTTGTTTGCTCTCAAGCTCTTATTTAAAAGAGAACATATTTAATGTGCTAAGGTGTATAAGTTGCATTATAACACTTAAAAGTTATACAACTATTTTGTATTTTTTTGCATAAATTTTTATTGATTTATTTATCTAACTCATTAAATGCAAATTTTTTTATAAAAAATTGTCTCATTTATTTATTTTTTGATCAAATAGTAATTTTTTTTGGGAAAAATCTTTCAAAAACAATCCTAGTTTAGTTCAAAATATATTTTGACTTAGCTTATGAAAATGAAAAATATATTATCAGTATGTTTCCATTAAAGATAACTTTGGACATATTAGAGAACTATTTTGACATGAATTTTGAATGAATATATAAATTATTTTTCTGTATCTAGTGCTATCTGCTTAATTAATTGAATTGAGGTATAGGTGCTATCCTCAATTCAATTAAAGAAATGAAATTGAATTCTTGAAAAAAAAAAGAAAAAGGCATCTACCCACCACAACTCACAAGTGACCCATGCCACAACTAATCCAAACAAATCATGTATTGTTGACTTGAGACTTAATAAGTGAGAAGTTAGCATGAATTAAAAGCATGTAACACACTAACACGTACCAGACGAATATTATTTATCTTTGTTAATGAATAATTGAGGATCCTTCAATCTCTCATCCCGTGGTGGCACAGTTTAAACCAAATAGATAATAAATTCTAAGTTCATTTGGAATTAAAAATGCAAACTTGTCTACACAATTAATGTGTTTAGATATTAACAACTGCTTGTCTTTTCATCCAATAAATGATTTTATTGAAGTCATTTTAGCTTTTAGTCCTCTGACTTCTCAAGTCTTTTTATGCTTTTGACTCGTACAAACAGATCAGATATTATCTGAGTTTATCCAGATCTGTACCTGGATATTTGATAGATACAGATACAAAATTGAATAATCATCGGATATGAATAGGGATTCGAATATTTTTTTAACGGATACAGATTCGGATATTATTTTCAATTTTGAATCGTATATGAATATGGATACGGATAATTTTAAAATTCGGATATCTGTTTTCAAGGTGCATTATATGTTTTTCAATTGGATTTTTTAAGTAGATTACAAATTCAATTAATTTTAAACCAAATTTGTACTCATGTTTCATTTTTTTATAATCTCTTAGTACATTTGAACTAATGATATAACGATAATTAGTGATTAATTTTTATAATTAATATTTAACTTTTCTAACTAGTGATACTATCATGAAAAATATCATGCGATTATTTTTTAATAATACATATAATATTATTATTTAATATCCGAAATATATCCGAATTCATATTCGTATTTATTTAATATCCGATCCAGATCCGTATTACAAGTATTGAAACGTTCATTTAGATCTGAACATAAGCTACTATTAGAAGCTTGCAGGAATTTCCATATTGATATAGCTCAATGAACTAGAGAGAGTCTATAGAGAAAATAAGAGGCCCCTAAGAACCAAGGTTCCAGAATAAATGTTGGAATATATGCGGCCCATTTTACCAGCACAAGCTTCTGGATTCACTTTTTCAGGGGAAGAAAAAGGAAACCAGTGTCTAGTAAATCAAAGAACCCATTCCAGTTCCTCTCTCCCATTTCATTTACTTAGATCACACTCTTTTCTTCAACGCGTGGGTAATCGATTCCAATAGAGCTGGCACACCAAAAAGAATAACACCTGTGTTGTGTTACTGTGCTTTCGCAGTACTAGAACGAGAGTTCCTTCCACCTCCCTCTAGAAACCAGAATATAAAAAGGAATAACTACTGTTGGTTTGTTCAGGGAGAATTATTCGAATAGGACCGGAGGAAACTACTACTAGTTACTAGTTGCTTCTTGTTCTTATGAAATTATAGCTTCTTACTTATTGAATTACTGAGTTTCCTTTCTCTTCCGTACTGTGTATTCTTATTCATCAACGGCTTTATGGCACATTTCTGATGTAAGAAACTACTTTCCTATTCCTTATCTTATCTGTATTCAAAAAAGAAAAAATGAAAATGATATAATTTAATTATTATTCATAGCTATCCCATTCGTTTACACCCTTACTCATACCTCAATAGAAGTGCATGCTACATCATCCACAAATACTATTTTTATTTTGTTAATCATGTATAGTTTTGACATTGAGTATTTGCCACATTTCAAGTGCTAAATCAATCAAAACCAATATATTAAATCTAGATATATATACTACATCGAATATTACGATAACATATTACATAGAATTCATTTATAACATATTGTGAGCCTATCTATATTCATAATTGTGATCAATTGAACCACACTTTCAAGTATAGTAATTACCAGAACTCACATATATGCTTTATGATATATTTGATATGATCCGTCAATTTTGATGACATGAAGATCACAAATATGATCAAATTTAATTTAAAAAGCATCAACGTACACATCCAAATCAGTATAAATGCATTAAAAGTGTGCCCATTTGAGCTAAAAAGAAAAGCCTATTTGGAGAAAAAAATATATAAATAGCATTACGTTTCAAAAAGTTAAACTACTTCGAAATAGAATATTCTTCAAATATAAGTGGGCACAGCATTATTAGTCCTTGTAGGAATTTTATGAACACTGTAAACTATTGAAGAGAATCTCGCTTTGAAGCAAACCCTATCTGACCGCTTATTCATACACAATAATTTTTCGGATTCAAAATTACCCAAAATACTGCAATAATACAGCAATTAAAGGAAAGAGGCAAGATGGTCAAGGCTCAGGTTGCAAATTCTCACATTCCATTCGTATTGACTGAAAGAGAACTGAAGAGAGGTATCTTTCACCAAAGCTTGGGAAAACCACCTGAAAACGAAAAACAAAAAGATAACCAAGCATACATGATTCCACGGTCCATAAGATATATTTATCTCATCTATCTAGGCTGCAAGATACTTTTAAGATTTTAAGCTATAACAAATTAACAATATAAATAAAAAAAATCCATGTGGTACATTCGACTTACAGCAATAAGTTTTCCAGCATTTTCTGATCTTTTTGCAACCTTCAAAGCCGCAGCTGCCGCAGCTCCAGATGAAATCCCAACCTTAATGCAGAAAACATACTCATGCATGTAACTAAAAATTACACATACAGAGATTAATTTACAGAAACTTTAGTATTATTGGTCATTTCTATTTCTGGTACAGGTGTGACCCATCATCAACCAGATTTTAGATTATTTATTTCTTTAATTTTCAGTGTTTAACTGCACATTGGGGGTAAATACTGGTGAAATGGTTTAATGCTACGCTTAATTGATTAGAAAGAATGAAAGTGTGATGATTATCATGCTCAGGTCAGTGTTAATTACATTTAAAGTGGATCATCATCCACATATTTTGCTGATAATTGAATTGGTACGTCTTTACAAAGACAATCGTCAGAAATTAAATATATTTGAAACAAACAGGACATTTGCTTGACGAAGTCGGTAAAGCTAAAATTTTATTTGCAATATGTTGTACAGACGTTGCAATCTAGTTTTATTAATAGAAATTGGTGACAACTTTGTCACACTTTCAAGAAAAGATACACTTGCTCCAAGAGAAAAACATTCCATTCAAGTATAGTTAGGCATTAAATGCCAGCATCATCCCTATTATTTTGTTAGAAATGAATAAACACAGATTTTAACTATAGCGAAATAAAAACTTACCAACAGTCCTTCCTGAAGAGCCAATTGCTTTGCCATTTCTACAGCCTCATCGCTAGATATCTAATAACACGTTTGAAGAATGGAAAAAAAAAGAATAATTGATTAAAAAGAATCTTAACACGATTCCATCAACAACCTCCATGGATAAACAGTTGATCAAAAAAGTAAATTGTTACCGAACCTGCACAACTTCATCAACAACTTCCCTGTTCAAGTTCTGTGGTATGAACCCAGCCCCAATTCCTTGGATCTTGTGTGGACCTAGATAATTGAAGGAACAAGAAATAGAAGGAAAAGAGACCACTGTGAGGAAAACTAAGACAAATAATTCAATGAGAAGCAAAAATAAAGAAAAAGCAATCACAGTACCAGGTTTGCCGCCAGATATCACATTACTTTCAGTTGGCTCAATTCCAATTACCTAATAAAAAAGGAAACCAATTCATAAATTATATTTATCAAATAAATATACCATACTGGTACGTATCTATATGTACCAGCCAAATCAAGTAAGTATCTATTCTTATCCCATTGTTTTTGGATTTATTTTTATTTTTATTTTGGTGTTTTGCAAGCATGCTCCCTTCTCAATTTGCTACCTCTATGTACCATTAAATTATAGTATGATAATCAGATAGCATGATAATCCTCCATGTACAAAAGATGGACCTTTATATTTGGATTCTTCTCCTTCAGGTACTGACCGACACCAGAAATTGTACCACCGGTACCAATACCGGCAATAAATATGTCAACCTTCCCACTTGTATCTTCCCAGATTTCAGGTCCAGTTGTTTCATAGTGAATCTGTTACATATAAAAACAAACAAAACCTAGTTAGATAAATCTTCAGAGACAAGATGGAAGCATGTTCATTTACATATCCTTGAAAATAGAACATACTGTATTAAACATATATTGCAATTTTGCAGCTGTAAAACACACTGAGTAGCAGAATAAAGAATAATAAAAGAAAATTATTAACAAATCTAGGATTCTAACCTTAGGGTTAGCTGGGTTGTCAAATTGCTGGAGCATGTAAGCACCAGGAGTCTTTTTCAAAATCTCTTCAGCCTTCGCAACAGCCCCTTTCATGCCCTTGGCTGACTCGGTGAGTACCAGCTCGGCACCAAAGGCCCTGAATAGAACTCTCCTCTCTGTACTCATTGAGGCTGGCATTGTTAAAATCAGTTTGTATCCTTTCGCAGCAGCTATGAATGCAAGTCCAATCCCTGTATTTCCACTGGTTGGCTCCACCAGTGTAGTCTGCAGTATTCAGAAGATGTAACTAGTTTCATGAAACTACTTTGCAGGTAAAGCACACATGACATCTTAATAATACCACTGCGCTCACTGGTTTATTGAAATTATAGAAGTCCCTAGACTTCTTTGGGTTTTGCTAAGTATGACAGTGGTCAGTTATCTTCTTGTATTTGCAACATATTACCAAATTAGCTTTTGCTTGGAAAACAATATTCGATTTAGTAGAAAACAGAAGAAAGTCAGGTTTTATGTGCAGAAAAGGGTACAAAAATTAAACCAATATATAAACAATCTAAGAATTTTAATATTAAAATTGGATCTGAATTGATCTGTAATAGTAAATAAAAGGGGGGAAAACTCAAGGAGAACAGTATAGTTTGGGAACTAGTTCAAATAACATAAAAAATAAATTTGAGTTATGACAACAATAATTGTAATTTATTACATTTTTGCTAAACATTTCAAGGTTTCTCTTTATTCTATAACTTAAATCACAATTAAATCTCTCTCTCTCTCTCACACACACACAATTAAATCCCTAATTTAAATCCCCCCCCCCCCCCAAACAACCTAAGAAAGAGGTCTGTGCCTTCTGTGAGCATCGGCAAGCACCTTGCCTCATGTAACAAAATTGTAGAACTCAAACTATACAAAATTGCTGTTTTAGAGAACAGGCACCATTAGGTACATGGAAATGTAAAACTACTAATTTTATTTAGATAATTGCCAACAAGCAACCTTAAAATCAGACCAAGGGGGAAAAATATTCTAATGAATTTCAATTACTAAGCAATAATGTTAATGAAATAAGAAGTATAGTGAAAAAGCTTTTTTCTTTTGAAAATTGTACCCGACATTCTATTAAATTAGCAAAAAAATCCAAAACTTCTCCTATTGAAACATAAATAACAGCATTTCACGATCTACCCAAAAGTCTGGCACTGCTTCAATATGCGGGAAATGCTGGATGCCACACGCAAACAGAAAATTTTGGATAAATGTCTACAAGAAATCCTAACAAAATCAACTTAAAGAAAATACTAATAAAATTATATTACCTTTCCAGGGGCTATAAGACCTTTTGCTTCGGCATCAGAAATCATACTATATCCTATCCTGATAGAGAATAAGAAGTAAAACAGAAAAAACAGAATGTCTCATGAAAACGGTACTCTACTAATTGGTAAAATCAGAATGTTACCAGTAGGTCATGCCTCATACCAGATTTAACAAATACACATGAATAGTAAGTTCAAAAGAGATCCTTGGACTTAGATTCAATCAGACTAGGGAAACAGGTGCGGTCTACCATTATTTAGCAGAGAATATCGCAATGTTAGAGCAGAACTTTTCTTACCTATCTTTTACACTACAACAGGGCTCCATAATCTCAAGCTTCGCTGCAATATTTGCCGCACAACCACTCACAATATTGTTTAGGTACACCATTGGTGTCTTTCCAATCAGCTGCAAGAGAAATCATCAATACAGTTTGTTAGATGTCAGTAATTAAATATCAAACCGAGTACTGGCTCATTTCAATTGCCTAAGATGCTATGTGAGAACAGTATCGATTTCCTAATAATTAAAAAATATAACCTAAATTTATTAAATCACTGAGTGTGTGAAGTATGAGCAGATATTATTTAGCTCAAGAAAGTGAGATGATTAATAGACGAAATTAAGATAACAATGGCTTCATCACAGCTCATAGCCCTTTTACACCAAAAAAGAGTTAGAATTGAGATAACCTGCGAGACATCTTTTGCGATGTGGAGGCCTTCGATTCTCTTTGGCACGGATTTGAGCGAAACAGCTTCGCAAGAAATTCTCAATCGATTAAGAGAGGTGCAGGGAGAAGAAACCCTAGCATTGCTGGTAGAAACGAGGGAAGGCTTGCCAATGGCGAGGAACCGAGGAGGAGACGAGAGGATTGTTCGGTTGGAAACAGAAATCGGCTTGCTCGAGAGAGACGGAGCCATGGCCATGGCGATTTCGCTAATGGTGGTTATCACTTACTAGTGGAGAATGGAGATCGATCGAAGGGATTTTGGAAGAATATATGACTAGAGGTAGACTTACAAACTGTCAACAGAAAGTCCAATAAAAATCTCTCTCAGTAGTGACCCGAGCAAATGCCAAGGGCCCAACAAAAGATAAAGCTATCGTCTCCGTTCCATTGTAAACAGGAAACTTAAGCTGGATTGTTGTC
This sequence comes from x Bolboschoenoplectus mariqueter, assembly GCA_037678475.1. Lineage (NCBI taxonomy): Eukaryota > Viridiplantae > Streptophyta > Magnoliopsida > Poales > Cyperaceae > x Bolboschoenoplectus > x Bolboschoenoplectus mariqueter. The sequence continues at coordinate 2,197,421 of CM075273.1, forward strand.
GTGGGAATTTGGGTGCTTTTGTGGGGATATACAGAACTGGAGAGGATCTACACTTATGAAACTGGAGAATAGGTTGAGCCCGGATCAGACCCGTTTAATTTAAAACTCCGAAAAAGTACTTGGGCTAAGCCCACCATGGCCCATTTGACTCTTTTGCAAAATATACAATTTATTCAATCAAACTCAGTAAAAGCCTGAATTTAGATTAGAATAACTCTAATTATATAAATCGTGCTACAATCAATGGTCATAGTCATTAACAAGTCCGAGTTCAAGATGCTACCAATTTTAAAATTGAGCTGTAATATATATTGGTTCAAGAAAAACTTGTGTACCAGTGCAATTAATAAATGGCTTTACTAGTGAAAATCGACAATAAGAAATTAAATTGGAATCCAAACAGACATAAAGAATTCTTCATACAAATTTAAAAAGAAAATCTTAATTCTTTACTAAGATATCATTGATACAAGAAAGACTTGTACAATCATCAAAACAAATAACCAAAGAAACATATCATATTATAAAACAAACAAACCGACACCGAAATTTTAATACAAGCACCAATAAACGAATTTCAATCCACCAATTTCGCGATGAATCCTTCAAACTTTCACCATCCATGGCCAATTTCCCCCCGTGACATGTTCCTCCTCTTGCGCCACCTTGGCGCTTCTTCTAGAATCACCTCCGTTGTCGACGTATGCGTAGTACCTCAGAACAAATGCCAGTGCCAGAATAATCCACTCGAGACAGAAAATACTTACGCCTAGGCCCCCGATCATTCTCAAAATCACAATCCCATCATCCTGTCTCACGTACGACTTCAATCCGTCATTTAGAAAGTCTTCGGTTTGTGAAAAGGCAAGAACCGCAACTGAACCTTGCAATATGGCAGCGACGACGGTCACTACCATGTGGGCCCCGTACCACCGGCCTGAGGGGGTACTGGAGTTGATGGTGGAGCATGAGGAAACGGAGATGCCGATGGTCAAAGCGTGGAGGATTATTAGGAGAAATCCATAAATGGAGGGGATGAGGCGAAGAGAGAGAGTGAGAAAGGCACAACCAGATGCCGCGGCGAGTAAGAGGTAGTTCGAGAGAAGGAAGCAACGGTGGGCCCGAAGGTGAGGCGGTGACATCTCGTCGGTTGGAGAAGTGACAATGGAGAGACCACCCATGAAGTGACAGAGAAAGAGAGAGGATTTAATCTAGGATTTAGAAAATAGGAGATGAGATGCGAGAGAAGAGATTTAGAGTGTCACAGAGAGAAAGAGAGCAATTGAAATGGGATGAAGAGGAGAAGAGCGGAGGTGGGGTTTAAAAGAGATGGGGAAGGGAAATTGTACCGTTGGAGGTGGGGCCTGATTGGCTGAGAGAGGCGTAGTGGGGCCAAGTTCAACGGCTAGTTTTTGGCTCTTGAAGGATAATTAATCATAAGAAAAACAAAAGCTGAGTAAATAAATAAAAAGGTAACGACGCTCTGTTGACTAAACAATTTGAAACTCACAATGTATTAAACTACCAAATAATAATGTGTGACGGGTTCATCACGGATCCTCTCCAGTTAAGGGAAGAATTGACGAACCGGCGTTTCAGTTTTCTCTCAGGTGAATCCCTGGGATCCTCAAATCTCCGTTTCGGTAAAACTGGAGAGTATCGGTACACCTGATAAATTAAAGAGAGAATTGGAAATTAATTTTGAAACGGCGAACTTCAACGGTCGGATCCCAATGGTACTTCTATGCAGATTGCAGAGCAGAGAATTGTTTCTTGTTTTTTTGTTTTTTTTTCATCAAACAATTATATCTTCAAAGTTATTTCTTGAAAAAATATCTTTAGTGTAATTGTATAAATTTTGAAGTTGTCAGTATAGATACTGAATATTTTATTTTACAATTTATTGTGTTCTTTGAATTTAAAAATGAAAAGGATCCAATATTTTAGAATTTATAGTACAATTACTAAAATCAGATAAATTAGAATTGAGTGATAAAAAAAATAATAAAATTGAATGACAATCTATAAGCTCGTCTATTTTGTACAAAATCATGATAGGTGTTACCTTCTTTGATGATAGCTAAAAATCTTGGTCGGATGGTATTATTCCAAGAAAAATACTATGGAGATATCATTATTGATATTGTTGTCGATACAGGCTTTATTACATACATTATATGAGTTATTATACATGTTAATGATTTTGTTATGCACAATATTTGTAATATTTAACTTAAATATCATTAATATGTATAATAACTCATTTAAATTATATAATGAATGTACTGTACCAAATAGGTTTGTATAATAAAGTTATTAATATATATAATAATTCATTTAAGTTGTATAATGACAATACTATACAACATGAATTTGTATAATAAAGTCATTAACATGCATAATAACTCATTTAATATATATAATTAAATCCATATATATGACGGTATCAACAACTATATCATCAGCTCCCTTATTCCAAATCCCCAAAATGGGATGAGGATTTCAAGAAATGAAATAAAGAAATATTTATGTAAAATAGGTTTACATTGGTGTCGAATTTTCGGAAACAAAATCTTATGAGAATTACTTATTCGAAGCTATTCCGACAAGGATTCTATTTCCTTTTTCGTTTGAAACCTTGGCAAAAATCTAAAAATATCGAAGATCAAGATTCGAGAATTTGTGCAAAACTAAAAATTTTAAGACAAGATGTAAGAATGATACTAATGCTTTGAGCTTCAAGTTTATCTTGTTGTTTGTGACTTGTTTTTATTGAATTCAAGTTGAACTTGATTTGAACTTGTTCTACTAGACTTTTGATAAGTTTGGGTTTAAAATCATTTAGGTTGGTTTGTTTAAGTTCGACATGAAATAACTCGATGAGTTTGTTAACACATAAACATCATAATTTGATTGTTTTTTCTCCTCAATTTCGATATAAGATGGTTATTACAAAATCAATAACAAACTTTTCCATCAATATTTACCAGTATTAGTTTGACTTCAATTAGATCATGATAGATGCATTAAAACCGTGAAGTTTAGCGGTTAAAAACATTCACATGAACTGCAGATTTAGTACAGTGATGATATCATTTTTTTATGAAAACATTCACATAAATTGTAGATTTAAATCCCGTAAAAAATATTTAAAAAGTAATAAATACCGGAGCTAATAGAAGTCATTATTTAAAAAAAGAAAAAACATTTCAGTTCATTGACGTAAAAACATCATTTTCAAAAGTTTATTAAACTAACAATTGTCATAAAAAGGATAAAATATTTAGAGTGACCACTATGGAATCCAATGAGGTATAACTATTGGAATCCAAAGAAGAATATGTCAGTTGCTGCATGTGCCTTGCAGTTATACTGACATGCTAAACACATCAGTGCAAACAAAATAATTATGAAAATTTGAATTCAATCTGTGTTGGTCCAACTGCAATATCTGTCAAAATTTGAAGTGTTTCTAAAGAAAATTTTGAATCAAAACATTTAAACATTGGAGCCGTTGCTGCGGTCCCATGTACTGATGATTAGCAATTTAGCATCCATGGGGGTAATATGGAAATATGTTTGGATCGTATAAGGATTAGCGCAATAATAGCGTAATCGGAATTAGTAGATGAGAATAGAAAAAAGAAAGATAGAGTAATTGAGATTAGTATGAGAATAGTAAAAATATAGTGTTATTCGGATTAGTAAAAACGTTGTTTGGTTTGTATAATTGAAACAATGACGGAGAGAATGATTAAAAATAATGATATGTTTGTTTTTTTTTTCTTTGCAAATAATTAAAAATTGTATAATTGAAGCAATTAATTTTGGCTAATTGAACATCCTAATTAAAAAATATATAATAAAGTTATTTACTATTTAGCTTGAGAGGAGACAAAACATAGGCAATGGGATCTCTAAATTTGAGCTTTGTTGGTGGAGGCAAGTGGTTGGATGGGAAATGAATAAAACATGGGCATATATTTACATATATATATATAAATATATATATTTACATATATATATATATACATATATATATTTATATATATATATATATTTTTTTAAGATGACAATTCTAACGAATATATTTTTGTATGATGGCAATTCTTACGGTCACAAATTTTTGTTCGCTATTCCGTGTTTGAATGATTGAGAATAACTCTATTCTCAGAAAAGAGTTACTATTTTTTAATGTTTGTAATACAAACACTTTGCTAAAGTTTTTGAAATAGTATTGGGTTAGTTTTATTTTACTAATCCAACGAAATCTTGGAATAACAATCTGAAGAGCTCAAGTAGAGAGAGAAAATATTAAAATATAGCGATGGTGTCTTTTTTTTTAATCTATTTTTCATCCAACATCATGTTGCTTTAGGAAAAAAAAAGCTCGTTGATGTCCTTTTTCTAAAAACTCCAGTGATAGGTAAATTATCGTTGTCATCGACATTATTATTGTGCTCTCATTGTTACAGTGAGTCGGTAGAGACCCCAATTACTTGTCTTTTTTTCTGTCATAATTTTTTTTTTCTGAGTAGGATATAGTGCTAGTGATAATATTGCTTTATTTTTTTTGTTGGCAATTATCTTGTTTCTCTGAAGTTTTGATCTAAAATATCTCCATTTTATTTGATGCAACATAGAACCAATTAGTTGAAAAAAAAAATACATGTATATATATCATTAATTTATTCATTTCCCCCATTACTATTATAACCATACAATCTAAAAAACATTCTCACTAATCCAAATAGTACAAAATTAGCACTATTTTCATACCAATCGGATTAGCACTAATCTTACACAATTCTCATATATTAACCATAAAAACTTTATTCTTATACTAATCCTTGCATGATCCAAAATTTGACAAAACAATGTTGTTCTTCGGCTATTCCGAATAGTGTCATGTCTGTTTGGATTGTGTTGGGTTCAAGAATAGCAGTGTTATTCCGAGAATAGCACTTACCCAGATCATCCAAACATGTCAGGGAAAAAAAATTATAAAATAAAACACCAACCACATAATTTGAATAATTTACATTATAGAAAGAAGCTACTAGCTTTGTTAAATTTATAAGAACAATTATATAGAAGTAATGAACCAAGGTAAGGTATGGTCTACACTAGCAAAACAGTGCATCTATATAGATCAACACACAAAAACTAATAGTTGAATAAACTTGAATTAAAGATTATAGCAAACGCTACAAAAATTTGTGACCGCTGTACGATCAATCAATACAACCAACTACAGATCACTAAAGTAATCTACAGCATTCCAGATCACTTCTCAAGCATCGACTAATAACCTAATTGGCATATTTTGACTTCTAAATCATAGCATCATAATCATCAAGCTGCTCATTGTAGGCCAGGACCTTGCGCTTGATCTTGGATGAATCGACCCATGTCACGAAATCCTCCATATTTCTTGTCACAAGAAAAGCCGGGTCGGTTACAATCTCAGGCCCTACACGCACATGCCCCTGTTCTATGTATGTCACTGCCTCCCTCAGGTGCTCAGCGAACTTTTGTTTTACCATAACTGTCGCCAATCTCCTCCTAATTAAACACAGGAAATGGAAGTAAGACGATGAAATATGTCATAAGGGATTATACTAATTTGAGTAGCAGCTTGTTACCTACAGAAGGAGCTGACAGAAAGCTTCTCACACTTCAACAAGCTCTTTTTAGTGGGAATTACCCCCATGTTGTATCTGACAATTAAAAAAGACCGAGCCGTAAGTACGTAATATATGACAGCTACCCAGGGGTTCAAACAGAAAGCATCATCTTAAGTTAAATCAAGTTTAGCTCAATATGGGTCGAGGGCAATTCAGATCGTCCCCATCAGCACATTCGAGATATGGGCCATTTATAATTTGTGGGGACTCGGTTCATTCGGGTTTCAAAGTAGGTGATTTTTGTGCTTAGAGTCATTTTGGGTAATAACTCTGATAAGTTAATAGGACTATGGTTTGAGCTTGTTTTGGTCAGATCATGTTAATTTCACATGTCATCAACTCGAGTTTCTGTCGGATTTATGTGCAGAGGTTTCAAGGTGATGTCTGCCTCTACTTCCTGATTTTCTCATAAAAACTGTTTGTACTCCAACAGGGTCATCAGTTGATTCAGATTTTTGGTCATTCATTTGTCAGAAAAATCGATTCAGGTAACAATTCAGGTGGGTTTTTAAGCTCCCAACAGAGCCATCACTTGATTTGGATTTTGGTCATTCACTTGTCAGAAAATTCGATTCAGGTACAACCAGGTGGGTTTTTAAGCTCCAGACAGATTATTTTTTTTTCTGGCACTATGTTCATTACAATATGTATATGTTCCAGTGGCTCATACCTCCTCATAACCCTAATTTAACACAGAAAAAAAATGGAAATTCAAATGCCAAACAATATTTGGTTTACAGACTAGTGTAGCATTGGTACCCTAGACACAAACTTTGATACTTACAGCTTTTCCACCAAAGAATCAGTCATTTGGATTCGGAATGGATCTCTTGGATCCATTTGCTTGATAAGGCTAATGAGCTTTTGCACGCCGTGGCATATACTTGAGTACCTATAACCATCATTAAAAACAATTGAATAAACAACCAAACAGAAATAAATCTTAAGAATTTGGTAATAATAATGATGAAAAACAATCGACAAAGATAATTGAAGTTAGGAAGAAAGATGCTACTTCTTATAATCGTCTCTTTCAGTGAGGTGGTAGCGTCGACTGACGAGGGCTTCCCGGTGGCCATGCTCCGATTTCCAATCTAGAAAATCGACCTTTTTCAAAAGCTTCTTCTCGTGATATTTCAACTTCCTCATGATTTCCTCCTCTGAGAGATTCGCTCTACGCGGAGGCGATCGAGAGAGAGAGAGAGAGAGAGCGCCTCTCTGGAGAGGAGACAATGGAGATAGAGAGAAATTAGGGCTGGGAGTTGATCGACGGTTCTGATTAATGATATAAAAAACGAACGGTCGAGATTAAATATTTTTTTGAATAAATTGTAGAGATTGGGTCGAGTTTTGATTAGGCCTAATGTAATGAGATCCGTAATAGTCGAGCTGGCCCGGTCTGTTAGCTGCTTTCAAACGAGCTGGACCCGGCCCGGTTCGAGTTCGGTTCGTAAGTGATTCGAGCTTGATGACTCGGTTCTTTGACTGATAAAAATTAATTAGAACGAGCTCATTATCAGTATTTTTTTTAAATAAAAGTGAGATCAAATTATTTAAATTTAAATATTATAAGAAATTATTCATTTGAATTTTGATCTTGTAATCTGTCATAAGAGAGACATTTTTTTTGTTATTTGATCAAAAATTGATATATATATGAGTAAAACTAGTATGAGCTTAAACTCACCAAAAGAATTAGTGAGTTTAACTAAAAAAATTATCAAAACGGTTTCAAACAGTAAATCCAAATAGCTCAATAAATTTTTCATATCAAAATCATGTAGGATACTGATTTTTTTCCTATTTTCGAAATCTTTAACTATTTGTTTCATATTTTTTTTTAAAATGCCCCACTTTTATATGCAAAAATTTATTATTTTATTATTATTATTAGAGTCATTTTAAAAAAATCTGAAAAAATAGTTAGAAAATTTCTAAAAATAGAAATTTTCGATATACTATGAGATTTTAATATGAATAATTTATTGAGCAACTTGGATTTATCATTTGAAGCCGATTTAATAGATTTTTGAGTTAAGCTCACCAAAGAGCTCGACGAGCTTAAGTTCACGCTAGCTTTACTATATATATATATATATATATATATATATATATATATATATATATATATAGTTTGTTAATGTGTTATTATTAGTGTTTCGGTCGAAACACTAGCGATTTAACTTTTAAGTCTTTTATTCGAAATTTTGATTTAAATAGCTTAATAAATTATTCATATCAAAATTTTATAGGATACCGAAATTTACCATTTTTAGAAATTTTTAACTCTTTTTTTTTAATTTTCAAAGATGGTTATATTTGGTCAAAAATAAATAAAAATAAAAAAATATTTGAATTGTTTATTAAGGTCATCTTTGAAAATTCGAAAAAATAGTTAAAAACTCTAAAAATGGTAAATTTTGTTATTCTATGAGATTTTGATATGAATAATTTATTAAGCTACTTAAATCGAAATTTTGAATGCGAAAATTTAAAATTTGAATCATTAATATTTCGATCGAAACGCTAATGATAGCACATTAGCAAAACTTTATATATATATAAATTTAGCATGTACTTAAGCTCACCAACACCCTTGGCGAACTTAACTCAAAAATCCATCTAATCGACTTTAAATAGTAAATCTAATTTGCTCAATATTATTTATATCAAAATTTTGTAGGATACAAAAAATTTCTATTTTTAGAGTTTTCTAAGTATTTGTTTTGAATTTTTTTTGAAATGACCTATTCTAATATTCAAATATTTATTATTTTATTATTATTTTAGAACCATCTTAAAAAATCTTAAGCAAATAGTTAAAAACTCTAAAAATAAAAAATTCCTTATCTTATGAGATTTTAATATGAAGAATTTATTGAATAATTTGGTTTGAAAATTTAAGCCGATTTGATAGATTTTTGAGTTAAACCCATCAACCTCTTTGATGAATTTAAATTCATACTAACTTTACTATATATATATATATATATAACTCAAAAAGAGTTTGTTATTTATAATTTAAATATCATAACAAAAGTATATAAATAATATAAAATAAATATTATATTTTACAAAAAAAATTCATAATTTTTTTTGAAAAGTACTGATGAAAGATAATTTAGGTACCATTAGAGAATCTTCTCATATAAACACATCAACCTCTGAGCCGGAATCTTCTTATAAAATTATAACAGTCCGTTTTTCATCACAATAATTCAAATTTTAATTTATAAATTTCTTTTAATAATTAATTTGTAAATCTCATTTATTATTAACTCAATAAAATAAGCTCTCATAGTTTATAATAGTTTATGGTTTAGGGTTTTAGATGTTAATTCATCGACATCTAACCCACTACACAATCCGACATTTGGATTGTACAACAGGAGAACCCAAATTGATACTCTCCCCTCTCCTCTCCTTCAATCCTCCTTTGTCTAGTTCCAGCGACCTTTCTGGAAAAATAAAAACCTCTCTCCATTTCCGAGCTCTCTCTTGGCAATCGAGTTGTGGTAAGCTCCTCCTCTCTCTCTCTCTCGCGTGTTTCTTTACTCATCCTTTCGTTTATCTTCCCAGAATCGAGTCAGATTGAACTGCGAAAACCTCTAATTTGTCAGTTTTTTAATGTGTAGCAATGGAGAAGAGTGGTGATGCAGATAGCAAGATAGCAAGTGAGGTCGGATGGTATATATTGGGGGAAAATCAAGAGAGTATAGGTCCATATGCGCTCTCTGAGTTACGAGGTTAGTACTTGGAATTATCACTCAAATTCTCAAATTTTAATCAATGGTGAATTGGTGATTGTTTCCCCTTTGCATAAGTTCCTCCATAGAGTAAGGAGCTATTTTATAAGTAACTCTGCAAAGCTGGAAATAACATATACTTGTAGAAACAATGAGGAATGCCATATACGCCTTCAAAATCATGAGATGGAATTGTTTAGAGACAACAAATTAGGGTTAAGATAGTGCTTTTCCTTGAAGAAAGTTAGTGTATCTTTATGTCGTCATGCCATGGATGATCCATTGATGTTTTCCTCATTAAAAGCTTAAGCATAAATTTCTAATATTTGTGAGGGCACTTGTAAAATTGAACTTATCACGAGTTATGTTAATTCAATAGTATTATTCCTGTAAATAGGAGCATGTTTATAAGCTAATTAGTAATGTAAATTCATCTTTTGTAATATTAAATTTTGCTTTACCCTATAATATTTTGGCAGAGCATTATGCGAATGGCTATTTAAACGAGAGCTCCCTTCTCTGGTCAGAACGGAGAAGTGATTGGATGCCTCTGTCATCTATTCCTGAGCTATTTTATGGTGTTATGAATCAATCTTCGAATCTGCAAAATAAAGGTAAAGAAGTCCATCCCTTTTAACTAATTCCAACAGTCGTATTGGGCATAGTTATATCTTTCCTTTCCTTTTTTTTTTTAGTTTCATTCTGGCAACTTATGCAAGCAAAAATCAGTCTTTTATTCTTCAATATTTCTTCTCACCTTATTTTGAATATACTGCTCGATGGCCATAAGGCTATATCGGCTGAGTTTAGAACCAGTGTGCCAATGTACAGATGATTTAGGCAAACATCTCCTTTTTTTTTCCTTACTTTTCTTTTCATTATTTTGGAGGATTGCTGCAGCTTCTAAAAAGCATTAAATTTTATGGTCACGTTGTTTACACAGGTGATCAAGAAGGTGAAGATGATTTTACCAGATGGCAGAAAGAGATTAACCAAGCTGAGGCAGAGGTTCAGGGTGATGGTTTGGGTGGTCCAGGAGAAGCAGGGCCTGATGATAGGCCGGCGACCCCGCCAGAAGGAGAAGAGGAGTTCACTGATGATGATGGGACGGTTTACAAGTGGGACCGTAGCCTTCGGGCTTGGGTTCCCCAAGTAAGTTTTAACTCAACATCCGTAATCAATATATGTATTAATTTAATTTCATGTTGCCCTTCAAACCTTAATATGATGCTCTATACTATATGACAATGCCAAGTGCAAATCATTGGACATTTCCTTAAATGTATCCTTATTCCAATTTGTTTGACTGTTATATACAAACTACTCTTTATCTTCTGCTTTTACCTATACACAGATGAAAAAGTGAAAGGATATAAGTAATGTTTACCATGTTTTTGAGGTCATTTCTTGGCAGCCTTCATGAAATTCACCCTAAGCAAACACAGGTTATTTATGAATACCTGTCTACAGGTTGTGGGTTTAGGTAGCCTTATCAGTAGCTCGTACACTAGTTCCGAAAGGTTCTTTGAAAAATCCACTTGGTGAAAACCTCTATACTTTAAGTTCTTGCGAGCAATGTAGGTTGTCGAACAAAACAAAAGGAAGGATGAGAAAAAACAAAACAGAAAAAAAAGCAGATTTTACCCTTTATGAAAATTAATATGCTAATAAACAATGCCAAACCCAAAAACATGATATACATCCTTAATGTATCTTTCTGGCAATTTGTTTGAAGAAAATCTGTGAACTACTCTTTATCTTCTACTTTTACCTCTACACAGATGAAACAGTGAAAGGAATATTAGTAGTATGTATCATTTATTGTGTATTTGTGGTTGTTTCTTGGCTGCCTCCATGGAATTTCATCCTGAAAATATGTAGTTTACAATATGAATACCTGTCTATGGATTGTGTGTTTAGGTTGCCTCATCAGTAGCTCTTACTTCTGAAAGGTTTCTCTCCTGAAAATCCACTTGATGAAAACCTCTATACTTTGTCTTCAGTTCTCACGAGTGATGTAGAACAAAGCAAAAGGGTGGATGAGAAACAAACAGGAAAAAAGGCAAAATTTACCCCTTCTAAATATTACATGCTAGAATTTGATAAAAGTCATGTGAATTATCGTTTTTTCTTTTTAGGAAAATGTCGAGGAGAAAGGAGAAGGATATGATGTAGAAGTGATGACATTCGCAGAGGAGGAAGAGGTCTTTCCTTCCCTCCCCTCTACTACTGGAGAGCTCCAGTTGCCTGAAAAAGATACAGATGCTTCTACTGTTGTGGAGAAATCAAAAGAAGAGAAAGAGGAAATAAATACAGATAAGAAGAGAAAATCATCTGAGAAACCAACAGAAAAGAAGGTCAAATTTCTTTTCATTCAATTCTACTTTATTGTTTCAACTGCCGGAATACATTGATGTCCTAATTTCTGATCGATTTTTGCTTCTTTCTTCAGGAAGCAAATAAACCACCAGATAGTTGGTTTGAGTTGAAGGTCAATACACATGTTTATGTCACTGGTTTGCCTGATGATGTCACTGTTGAGGAGGTAGTTTTGTCTTGTTAGCCCTTCATATGCATAAAGAAAGTCTCTCCTTTCTATGATAAATAGTTTTTTCTACCTATTTGCTCTTACACATGGGGAAATTTTTTCCCCTTTAAACCAAAATTCAGTTTTTTAGTAGTTGGTCACTAAAGAACTTTGAAAATGTGTTGCAGATAGTGGAAGTTTTTTCCAAGTGTGGTATTATTAAGGAGGTAAATCAATTCATGTTCCTGTTCATTTAATACACTCTATATATTTTCTTAGTCTTATGCTTTTACTCATAACACATCGCTCATGTAGGATCCTGAAACGCGGAAGCCTCGAGTGAAGATTTATACTGATAAGGAGACTGGTAGAAAAAAGGGAGACGCTCTTGTGACTTACCTTAAAGTAAATGAAACATTTATTAAGCTGAGAAATTTTGACTCTCTTTGGAGAAGAAAAACTAGTTATAATTAGTAGTACTGGAACAATCTATATCTATATCCATTAGAGGAAAACCCAAAACAAGAAAAGCAAACAAAAGCCTGAACAAGGGAAAAAAGGAAAGAAAAACAGGAAAGTTGACCATTAAATTACCAATTTGATATAGGTGGTAATCCATACCTTTTGTTTTCTCTAAGGATCCTTCTGTTGATTTGGCGATTAAAATTTTGGACGGGATGCCATTTCGGCCTGGTGGAAAGACCCTGATGTCAGTCTCCCCAGCAAAATTCCAGCAAAAAGGTTATTTTGTGCTTTTAATCCAAAATCAGATGAACTTAACCTTGTTTACCATTTTAGAAAGATATCATTATGGCCGCTTTTCATGTGTAGGCGAGAAGTTCATAGCAAAGAAAATGGATAATAACAAGAAGAAAAAGAAAGCCAAGAGAGTTGAAGATAAAATCCTTGGATGGGGTAATTTTGTGTTCTATAGATTGTTTTTATGATTTGTTAAATTATTACATCTAGATTTCTTTTGAAGATTATTTTGATTTCCAAACTTACCAGCTTTTATGATTAGGTGGGCATGATGATGCAAAGGTCATGCTACCAGTCACCATTGTCCTACGCAACATGTTCACTCCTGCTGAACTAAGGGTTAGCATCTTTATAGTTTCAAGTTCATATTGTACCATTATAAAATGCTTCTATTTTCATCACTTGACATTTGGCTTTATTATGGCAATTTTATATATCATGTACTCAGGCAGATGAAAGTCTCCTTCCAGAACTGGAGGCAGATGTCAGAGAGGAATGCATGAAGCTCGGCCCAGTTGATAATGTCAAGGTATAGAGAAAATCAAGTTATAATTCAACTTTCATACCACCAAATAATAAGAGAGCTTTAAATTCAGAAAATGAACCGGTCTTTCTTAAGTATTGATTTGAGTTTGGTTTTGTAACCAAGGTGTGCGAGAATCATCCACAGGGTGTTGTATTGGTGAAGTTTAAAGATAGAAGAGATGGTGCTAAATGTATCGAGTTGATGAATGGTAGATGGTAAGTTTTTCAATTTATCTTTTGCAAATAAAAAGGTAAAATAAAATGAATGGAAAGAAATTAAATTTCTCTTCCCCCTGCAAAATGCAAAATCAACCCTGCTAAACATGAGGAAACTTTTCCATGCAAAGAGAAGGCCCATAATCTCTCATTCGATCCTTGTCTCACTTCTATTTGGGTTCTTCAATATAAATTTATCAAACATGAAAACTACTTGTTTACTCGAAATGGTTGGATGAATGTCTTCTATGATTGTAGGTTTGGTGGGAGACAAATCCAAGCAAGTGAGGATGATGGTTTAGTTAACCATGCCGCAGTTCGTGATTTAGATGCAGAGGCGTTGAGGCTGGAGAAATTTGCGGCTGAACTAGAGGAGGAATGACTAAAGAAATAAATGAATCAACCAAAAACCTCCAAAGAAAAATGAAAACAAGGCAAAGAAATCTATTCATGATTTCAAGGAAACCTTGTGGAGCCTGCCGTGCGTATTTTTGCAGCGTTTTCTTATTCTCTTGACATTTCAGTTTTCTAGTTACCCTTTTATGTGACATAATTTTTTTAGTTGCAATTTTAGATCAGGTTGTGGGTTCTATGAGCAGTCTTTTTCTAGGTAGATTTTGTTGTGTAACCTAGTATTCTGATGTAAATTAGAGAAGAAATCTTAGGCATTTAGTTAAACTTCAGCTGATTTAAAGCATGATTTGGATTATGGAGTTGATGGGAAAAATGAGAATTGTGAAGTAACTTTAGAATTTTTTTGAATTAAGCAGATTGGATGTGTTTCAAGTTAGGTGCCGAGCAAAGTAATTTATATTTAAGAAGAAAGTTTCCTATTTACTGTTTTTAAGAATTAGTGCTCAATAGTTGAAAACTGTTGAATGGTTTGCAATCCGTTTTGGATGCGTTAAATTCTGTCTGAAAAAATGAAATAGTCGTCTGCCTCTAGAAAATGCGTAAGCATGAATTGTTGCCTATCAGTTTATCACTAATCCATTTTGGATATCGTCGTTGTTATTGATTTCAGTATTCATGTGTATGAATAAGTATGGTTTTAGGTTCATGGTTTTATTATATAGTTTATTTGTAAATTATTCATAATTCAAACTTGAACGAATTATTATTGAGATTAGTGACACATAAGTTATTTAATATAATAATAAAAATAAAATGTATAAAATAATAAAATTATTTAAAATATAAAATAAAATTATTTAATATAATAATAAAAATATATAATTCATATGGATGATGCTAATATTGAAGATGATATTTCTTTAACATTTTTCATTATAAATTTATAATACTTTATTTGAATCCGAAAATTACACAGTTGTGTATAGTTCATTTTCTAAAAACTCGAGTAGAAAATAGTAGAAAGATGCCACGTGCTATAGAAATCTCTTGTAGAAACAATGGTGTCGGCATAGCATTATGAAACCGCTATCAAGCAAATCCAAACTCGGCCAAATGCATACACCTCTCCAGTTCTCAAACCACCGTAGAAATCCTGAATCAATAACGACTGTCGGATCATGATCTGACGACTGAAATCAATCACAACATTGGAGAGAGAGAGGTAATACACGCGCAAACTCACCATGCTTTGTACTTTCTTTTTGTTCACAAAACATTACTCGTGTAAAAAAGAATTGAGAAAAGGAATCGTTGAATCAATCGACTCGCCTCTTTCTACTCGGGCGGGCGTCGACTCGTAAAAAGTTAGTAAACCCTAATTCGTCGATATAGCACCCGATCAATAATCTCCTCCCTCTTGTACCAAGGTAAAGTAATCGTATCTTTCTCAGAGCTAATGTTATTTTGCTGTTATATTTGGCGATTGTTTATGGGTTGAGGAAACTTTGCACCAATTGGGCCTCTTTTTGCGCCTTGAACCCTGAAATTAAGAGGGGGTAACTGTAATAGACGCACATAGTTTTCTTATCTGATATTGCAATTAGTGACTCCAACAATTCCAGCATTGGGATTGATCATCCATGTATCCTGCTTATTACCTAATAAATTGAGCTAATGGTATCAGATTGAGAAGTTTTAAGTCTGGTTAGTTACTTGTGAGATTTAAATTTGAGAATTGAGCTTCAAAAAGCAAAATTCCAATGAATTTGATTAGGGAATTGTGAGTTGCGACCTCTTACAATGGTAAAATAATAAAATCTAAAACACTGAGACGTTTTTTTTTAATTTTTGAAAATAGTGGCCAGAACCACCTGTTTCATTAAGAAACAATTGTCTGAATGGATACCACAACCCAGTATCTTGTAGGTATTTAGCCTAAACTACTAACTACAAACAATCTAAACAGTTTGATAGAATCCACAAAAACACTGGGACTGTTAAACTAGTTAGTACTGGTAAATGCAAATGCTGAACAGTACTAGAAGTCGTTATGCATAAGAGATATTGAAAAGAATGGAGCCATGCACAAGAGTAGCAACTTCACCTCGAAAAATGGTAGAAATGATATGAGATGCAAAATAATTGAAAATGAAATAACAACATAAAAAAGAACATAAGAGAATCCTGTGGTAGTAAAGTAGCCTCTTCATATTTGATTTAATTAATTATGTCGTATAGAAGAGCATTGTCCAACAAGTATAGTACCTGTCTTAATTCTTCAAATTAATCAATGATTTGTCTTTTGATAAAAATGTTGAAATCCTGTACCTGATAGCTCTAAACTGAACATAATCCCATCTGAACCCAAGCAATTTGATACCTGATAGACAAGGAATGTAATTGCTCAGAACTCAGAAGTCGAACCACGCCACCTAAAACATAAACTTTATCCTATCACCCCGACCCCTTAATCCCAAACTGGACAGGTCAAATAGAATATTGTCGTTCCTTCGTTTAATTCCATTAAAGAATAGGTATATGACAATTTGATCAAACAAAGTATAGACAAATGGGAAGACCTGCTTCAGTACTATCTTACTGAGAGTGCTGGAGACAAATTTCTTAGTGAGAACAATTGTCTGACTCGACTTGATTCATCTGGTATGGTTTTAGGTTGTTTTTCAGTTTTGAAGGTTCTTCCATTGTGTTATACATCTCTCTAGCCAGTTTTAATTCCATTTGCTATCATCAGGCTGAAACCGGTGGTCCCTTGAAGCCTCAATACTGTGTGCTGCTTAAGAAACTAAAGATTCAAAATTGACAACCTAGAACACAAGAGACTTTTATGAAAGGGGAAATATTTACTAGCTAAACGGGGTCCCTTCTTTTCTTTGTAAAAAAAATACTAGCATCAATACTCAAATCAAATTGAACAGACAATATGAATTAAGTTCTAGAAATATTAACTTTGATCAGAATAATTGAAGTTGCATTTTGATTTGTAAAGATAAGACTAATTAAAACAAACTAATTAACTCTGATTGGGCATGGAAAGGGCTTTTGCTGCAGTTAAAAGTGAAACAGAAGAACAACATTACAATTGCTTCTATCCGGTTAGTGTGCATTAAATTTAAGAGATACAAAGAGAGAAGCATAAACCGAAATTTGAATAACAGGAAACTATACTTGACAATTAATATATAATCAAAGCAGCAGCAGTAGTCTTTTTTTTTGTGCAAATTTGAGTAGTATGTGCAAATGGACTTCTAGGGTTTAGATTTTTATTTAGTTGAAGTGAATTTACCATAATAAAAAAGGAAAATAAAAGAGAGAATTAGGAATACCACATTGTAAAATAAAAAATAAGGAGCAGGGAGTCTAGTTTTGGTCATAATCAGATTCAAAAGTGCATCAGATTCCAATGAAATAAGAAAAATTAATTGAAATTAAGAGTAAAACAAGTCTATGGATAACAGACTTTAAATAAGTAGTTGGTTGTCATAAATCATCCTTCTCTTCCTTTCTACTGCAACCACAGCATCATCTCCTTTTCTCAAGGTTGATTTCGCAAGACGAAGCACCAAGAGAAATTGGGGTTAGTGTTTGGAGGAGATAGGGATGTAACGGGAGACACCATGAAGAGCAGAGAAAAGAAGAGCCGATCATGGTCACAGAGAAGAATGCAGATTTTTACATTTTAGATCATGTCTCCTCTGATTGAGATTGGGAGTTTTCTTTTTCTTTTTTGTGTTTTTAGATTGTGAGAGCAGTGAGGACGAAAAAGAACAATTCTTTGTTAAGATCAATTAGGAGATGTGCAGAACATGGGGCATGGACGGTGGGGCAGTAAGACAGAGGCAGAATTTAATGTACTGAAGTTTGCATATGGTAAACGACAAAGAAGGATAATTATGGAAAAGTGCTGACTGTTCAAGAATATTAATTATACAATCAGACCTATGCACCGTAGGCTGTATTTGGAAATACAAAAAAGTTCTTACTGTCTGGCTCTACCTGACCTAAATGCTTTTTAGAATAGTATGGGTGTTTTTGAATATTGTAATAATTCTCGCAATTTGTTTTAATTCTTTATTTATTGCATTTGTCCCACAACTTTGTTGAATTGTAAAATTGTTTAGTTAAGAAAGTGACAACTGTTCCAGTGCATGTTTCACGGGCTTTTGGGCTTCATTATTGTCACTTATACTTCCTAATAACTTTTGGTTAACAGAATTATTCTAAGAGAATACATGTTATATATATTTTGGGGAATATGAATTTCTTGAGGTCTTGCACTAAATCATCACTTGGTCATCAACATAGAGAAAAATAACACATGCAATTTACAAAGGAAAATCTAAACTTCTGATGAATAATTTTAACAATTCAAAGGATATGAAAACGTTATGATTTCTGTGGGGCAAGAGCATGTGGGGTTAAAGGATGATTGACCTATTCCTTCTCTTTTATACAATCTAATAAAATCCCTTTACTGATAGTGATCTTACTTAAATACGGTCAGGTTCTTTTGCCATTCACATGGACTTACCAGCTGACCCTGGTGTGGTGGATTCAACCCAAATTGAAGAGACAACGACCAATGACCAAAAAGAGTTCGAAGAAAGTGATTCCAAATTTAGAACCCCTGAAGGAACCATAAAAACACCTGAGGTCGGCATGACTTTCAGAAATTACGAAGAGGTCCTTGATTATTACCGTCAGTATGCCTGGCAGGTTGGTTTCGACGTACGTGTTAAGCGTACTACTTTTACTGACACTGGGCAACATTATACTGTAGAGTTTATGTGCCACAGAGGTGGCAAGGGGAAGACAGATCCCACATACCAGTCTAAACCAACAGCCAAAACTGACTGTGAGGCATCACTACAGTTAAAGCTGGAGGTAGATGGCTTACTGCATTTACGCAGAGTAGTTTTAGATCATAACCATGCTCTTGATCCTTCATTGGTTAAATGGATGAAAAGGGGTAGGCGGCGGCTCTCTATTGCAATAAAAACTGAGCCTGAGGGTGGTACTGAGTCTGGTAAGAAACGACGCAAACGGTACCGGTGGGTCCCTCCTGACAAAATTGAAGAGGGCGTGGAGTGCATGCTAAATAGAGAGGTTACTAGTAAAACTTCTACTTCTAGCAAGGGCCGGTTGATGCTTCAAGAGGAGGATATAGAAGCACTGTACCATTTTTTTCGAGATATGCAGATTAAAGACCCCAATTTCTTTTACATGGTAGATCTGGATAGGGAGTGCCGGCTGAGAAATGTGTTTTGGGCCGACTCCATGTCTAGGGTTTCTTTCAAGGCCTTTGGAGATGTGGTCTTGTTCGACACCTCATACCTAGCAAGTGACTATGATGTACCGCTTGCACTTTTTTTGGGTGTTAATCATCATGGACAGTTGGTATTGCTTGGCTGTGCTCTTTTGTCAGATGCCACATCTGAGACCTATGATTGGTTGTTTAAAACTTGGTTGGCATGCATGGAGGAGTGCTCGCCTCAGGCATTGATTACTGATCAAATCGAGGCCATGCGTGACCCAATTTCTAGGACTTTTCCTGGGACCCGCCACAGGTTCTGCCCTCGTCAGATTCTAAAACGGATATCCGACAACCTCAAAAAGCATGAGAAATATAAAGAGATCAAAGGTGTGCTGATTAAAATAGTTTATAATTCGTACAAGTGTGAAGATTTTGAACAGGAATGGAAAGCCATGGTTGAAGGTTATGGCCTTGAAGAAAACTCATGGATTAATTTGTTGTATGAAAATCGGCATGAGTGGATCCCTGTTTTTCTCAAGAACGAGTTCTGGGCTGGGATATCCATCTCCCAGCAAGGTTTCTCTCCTTTCTTTGAGGGATGCATGCACCCTGACACTTCCCTAAAGCAGTTCCTTTCCAATTATGAGACAGTGATTGGGAATAAATATGAGAAAATGGCACAAGCCGATGTGGAGTCTTCACACAAAGGTCCCTTGTTAGTTTCAAAATTTTACATGGAAGAACAAGTAGCTGAGCAATACACCTATAACATTTTTAAAGAATTCCAAGAAGAGTTGAGAGGAACAATGTACTGTGACATGCTCCAGATCAAAGCTCCTGATCAAAGTCAAAGTCAAAATCCAATTGGTTCAGTTTTTGAGATAAAGGAATCTGTATTTCTAGAAGATGGTGCTGATGTGGCAGAATATAGAGTTTTCGACATTTATTTTGAGCCAACTGAAATGGAACTCTCCTGCCCCTGTGGCCTTTTTCAGAGCAAAGGTATACTTTGTAGGCACATTTTGTCAGTTTTGAAGCTACAACAGATTTACGAGATACCAGGCCGGTATATTATTGACAGGTGGAGAAAAGATTACTACTTTAGACAGTTGTATAATTCGTACAATTTCTCTACGAACAATTACTCGGCTAAAAACCATTTGGAGAGGTCCCGAAATTTAGCCGAGAGATGTATTCGGGTTTCCAACTTGGGAATGTCCTCGGATGAGAGGTGTGAGGCTCTGGTAAGATTGATGGCCGAGGTAGAAAGGGTTTTGTTGAGCAGTGGTACAGTTGGTAAGAATGTGCAGTTTAAACTGGTACAGTGTGAGAACAGAGGTGAAAATTCGGCAGATATGATTATGACTGAAGGAGCTGATAAGAGTTTGAAAAGGAGAGGAAGGCCACCGAAGAAAAGAAATGATGGTACAATTGATCCTATGATTACGGCTAAGAAGAGAACGGTATGTTATCTGATTTTAATTCTTACTGGGTCAGTGCTGAACTTGCACAATCTTGGTTGACCATTTGTTGTTGTTTTTTTTTTTTTTGGGACTGACTTATTTGTGGGTTAGTGCTCAAGTAAATAATTGAGGTTATGTTTTTTTTTTTCATCTCAAAGTTCATCATTTCTTTTTCTGATGAATTGGTTTTTGCCAATACACAGGAAACAATAGGGACATCATACATGGAAAGTGACATGTTTTTGGCTGCCCCTACAAATCTTGAAGCTCATGTCGACTCTCAAGAGAACATGATTTTAATGGTACGCAGTCAATTAGTTACAGCTGGGATTCCCATACTACCTGTCAGATGGTACCAGCATAATTGTTCGCATGATTGGACAAAAGTATGAGTTGACAACTTCAAGCAAACAAATCAAACACAAAGGAAAGAATGTAGGATCCTTGTTAGGACTGGTAATAAGAACATGCATGACTTGTATGGTACTGCACCAATTTTGTATAATTATCCATTGAAATTGGATTATATATTTTAATGTAGGGAGGAGTTGATCCGAATGTTCTTTCACTTGGCAACCAATATGGAATGCAAGCTAATAGACCATATACTAGTGCTGATCCATCAAGAGCTTTGTCTAATAACATGATCCAGGTTTCTTTAATATTTTTTCTTTCTCTTCCTTGGAAGTACATTGTTGTCTTTTTTTTTTCCATTAGACCAATTAAACTAATAACAGACTACTACTAACTACTGTTCCAACACTAAACCAAAAAGTTATTTGGCAATGAGTAAAAGTATATATGCATGGGGCAGCTTAAGGTTGTAGCGACCAAATCAATTCCATTAATTTTTATAAAGGAGAACCAGTTTTTCGGGTTCTTTGTAACCTCCACCAGCTTCCTTCACTTAAAAATAAAAACTACAGCTGATATTAGAAGTCATAGCTCCAACAATCTGAATAGCATTACTACCATCCCACTATTACCAGTGTACCCAATCTCCCAAACCTTTCTAAATAGTGATCTCATTTTCTTTGAATTGTTAATGCCGATCTCTATACAGGCACAATTTGAGCAGCAAGCAGCTGCAAATCCTGCAAGGTCACAATGGATCTACCACCAAATGTTACAGGTAAAGGCCTTTTTATGCAGAATTTTATCATCTTTTTTTTTAACTGCAATTTGTTTTTGCTGTCCGAATGGATTAAAATCTATTGTTTTTTTCATGCTCTGATCTCATTTTATAATGTCTGAAAAGGCTGGCTCCGAAAACTAGTGCATGTAGTCTCATTAGCTTTATTGGAGTTGATTTCTATATTGTTAAATTTTTAGAGTAGCAAAATCTATTCTAAGAAAGTCTTTATGTATCTTGATTCGAAATCCTTTGATTTGATTTTTTGTTTTGTTTTGTTTTCTTGACAAAATATTGATTTGTTTCAAGTTGGGCCTTTTATATTACAGCTGCTGTAAAAGAAAATCCAATTGTGTCTCAATCTCTACTGAAAATAGAATTTAACATCTTATTGAAAGAAAAAAAAAATCATAGAATGAAAATAATTACCATTTTCTTCACCATAAAAAAAGTTCCTATTTAACCTCTCTTTTGTCATTTTGTGATAGGATGGTCAGCTGCCCACTCACCATGGTCAAGGTACTAGATAGATGATGCAAAATTTATTTCAAAAAAAATAAAAATAAAAGATGATTGACAAATTCTTTTGAAGCGGTGCATCCAGTGTAGGTTAACAGGTACAAACTTTGTTAGAAGAAGCAAAATCATCCGGCTACTGATACTGGTATGGAGTGATTCAATTGAAAGCATTCACCCCTAATAGCACCAGTCTTCTGATTTTCTTCTTCTTCTTCTTCCATTAGTTTTCTTAATTTGGAGGACTTCTTGTTAGTTAAAATTTAGACTTTGTTTTCTTGTCCTGCGGTGTAGTTGGGCTAAAAGAAACCGAGAATGTCTTGCATGTTGTATATTCAGTAGATGTATAATTAAAAGTTCATCTCAAATTTGTGTATAATTTGTGTGTGACTTCTATTCGTCCTTCCTCTTTACTTGATTTTGACTAATTTGGATTGAAGCAAAGATCACTCAAGTGAATTAACTAACTGGACCGAATTTAGTATTGACATGATGTATTCAAAGCAATTTAGTATCCATATTAACGGGCCTTAGTTACTTTTGAATTATTTTTGTCTGGATAATTTTCTAGTCAGAAATTTCTAATACTAGTATCTCCTTGCAACGACGATGGAGATTGTGGCTGAGAAACCGAGATAAGAGGCAGAGTTGTTGATAGAGAAGGGCCTATTAAAAGGGAGAAAGAAAAAAAAAATAGCAAAATTAGCAAAAACTTGACTCAGTGTAGAACAGAGCGTGCAAGTTACAAACAAATTAATGGCATGCTTCTGAAGTAAAGATAAATAATTACCACCTTTTGTACATTTAAGCTAGGCTGTTTAATTTAATTGTTAAAGAAATTTTGGAATCATAGGCATGCTCATGGTTATTGATATTGATTGACACATTTCAAATGGCCATATACAAGAAGTAATTAAACGTAAAAGAGTGATAATTGTCCCTCTTACTTGCATTCCAAATATGTTTATATTTCTTTTAGAAAATATTTATATTTAATGATAAAAATATTTATACTTTTGCAAGTTGTATTTTTATTTGTACAATAAAATTTTTAATTTGAATTTTTCTATAATCATTCATGAAGAAAAAAGTAATAAATATTTTTTATACTAATTATAAATAATTTCAAATTCATATATAAATAAGCTAACCTTTTAGTATAAACATTTTTAGTAGACAAGCAAGGGATGTAGAACATGAGGTGCGTGAATAATTTTTCTTAAATGTAATATATGAGAACTCAAACAGAGAGTATTGTCATCAATGGTTGTTTAGTACATGTACATTGCTATTTATAGGTGGAGTATATATAAAGAAGCTACAATGTATGTTTTTGATATTCTAAAAGCCTAACAAGCATCTCTAGTTTACCAGGTCAAACTTGTTTTGACCAAGCTTATATATTTGGCAGGGGAAATTAAATGTTTTGCTCCAATATCTTGGAAATTCCTATAAGCTATGGGCCTAGAGAATAGTAATTACAACTATGCTGCTGGTTTTTTTTCCTCTGAAATGATTTTGATACTTCATTTTAAGTTCCCAAATAATAGGAAAAGAAATCAACTAAAGTAAATTATATTCACCACAATAATCACAAATTCATTAACAAAATAAAATGGAATTACATTTATGCAATAAAATCATCAAATTGAAAAGGAAAAATCACATGCACACACAGTACAACAGAGTATTGATCCCAAGTATGGAAGCACCCACAAACCATGAACAATAGAATGAGGAACACAAGAACAAACCGAAATAACGCGACTTACATTCCCTCAATAATATTGAAAGAAGAAATAAGTTAAAACCACACACAATGAGAGGAGGCTGGAAAAGGCACTCCTCATCTCCGCCGAATTTGGTGATGGAACAGGTGAAGAAGAAGGCGCAGATGGCGGATTAACAACACTACATTGCTTTCTTATCTCACCTTTTGTATGCGTTAAAGCTCCAATTTTTCCCATAAGAATAAATGAAGTTGCAAAATCAGCAAAGAACTCGTTTGTGCTTGTGCTGTTTGTCTGGCGTAAAACATAAGCGTTTGTGGTGGTGTCATCGAGTAATGCCACGTCAGATGTAAGAAGCCCTTTCTTCTGAGACAATCCTGAGTAGTATCCCAAATCAAATGCTGTTGCATTATTTGCATCCAAAGCAACTAAGCTTGTGATATCGTTTGGTTTACACTGTTGCTTGAGGACAGTTTGGTAACCGGAATCCAATCTCGGGTCTGAGCTACCATTTCCATTATAGTTGTAAAGACGATCCGAGAAGGAATAGCAGTGGGCTTTCCCAATAGTGTGTGCACCTATTTGTGAGAAAAGAAATCATTAACATTCCAAATTAAGTAGCCATAGGCTGATAGTACATAGTACTACTGTAGAAAATTTGTCAGAAAAAAAAATGGGTTTCAGGAAAACATTTTATTTTTCTTTGTACCAGATAGAACAACAAGGTCCTTGGCTGTAAGATTATATTTGGCAAAGAATGATAGTAGAAGGGTGATGTTTGCAGTGGCAGATGGCAAGTTGAGTGCAACGTCAGAAGCTGCAGATCCATTTCCATCTCTTCTTCCAGTTCCGATCAGTATATTTGGTCCATTCGACTAGAATGATACAAATAATAAATGAGTATATTTACTCACAACATCAGTGATTAATTTGAAAAAAAAAAAGAATTTTCAATTAGAAACCATTGAAAAGGAGTTTGAGATAATTGAGATTAGAGAGTTACCAGGCGTATTGAATCACGCGCTGCCAGTGCTATAATATCTGCACAGGAGACAATCCCTGGGCAAGCTTCCTCCAGTTTGGTCTTAATCCTATCGATCACCTCGTAGCCTCTCACATCTTTGTTCAACTCTGCATCTTTCTCTGCCTTATTGTTGGCAGTAGAGTTCAACAATATAGATGCCTCACAACCCTTTAAGTAAAAAATTGCTTGTTAGCATATGTAATATTCTAATTGATTCAGCCAGCATATCAGGTATCAGTTCTGCCAGTAAATAAGCTGACTAGAACATATATATGTATGCATACCTACAAACATATATTATATATATGTACTAAAAATTTGAAACCTGTTAAAATGAATCTCATAATTAGATGGAAAGATAAGACTATAGGAATGATAAAAGAAAGAAGGAAAATATTGCTATTTCTTTAAAGATAGAAAAAACCGTGAAACAAACACTTGTGATAAGAAAATGTGAAGAACGATTTCCATACCCTAACAAAGCAGTCGACATAATGCAATCTGAGCAATGCGCCAGCTAGATCAGGTGATGTCGCCAGTATATTTGTCATCTCGTCATACACTATATGCTCAGCATGAGGACAAGTTTTATTATATGCACCAAACTGAAGATGTGCTTCTGTTGTACCCAAAAGCAATAAAACAGGAACAAAGCTCAGAAATGCTGTTATCAGAATTTTGGCAGCCATTTTTCTGATGAATTTAAAGATCAAAGAAGAAGATTGAGGCGATGGATTTCTTCAAGGAACCCAAGTTATTATATAGCGTGCGTCGTGCTGTTGACCCGCTCTCCGAAGAATAAGAACATTATCCAATCTGTTTTTTTTATTGGTAATCATTATTAGCTTGTGCATTCGAAATATGGTTGTGGTGCTCAGAAAGATACCAGAAAATTTTATTTCTGTATAGAAGTTTGAAATTATGGAAAGAGCCAACCAACCATTTGTACTTTCCAAAATCTTATCTTGTAGTACTTAAACTTACAAAAGGAATTACTAATAACTGAATAAATAAAAACAGATCAATGGCGCGGTATGTTGTTAAGTGATTTTATTATCGCATACCAACTAACAACTCTTTATGTTAAAAAAAAAAAAGATGGCTAGATAGGTCTTACTGCAAAGTTAAATACATAATTGGTTTTTTATATTGTTATGATCACCTACTTTGAGAAGCATATTTAGGATATGCTTACTAAAGACAAATCTATGCTTAATATTATCTATATATATATATGATAAACTTAGGAGTTATATTTTAAAAATTTCCACTAAATTCTCAGTTAACTGCACATAAATTACCAGAAGGCAACTGTTTAGATGTTGCAATTCTTTGAACCTGAGAAGAACAAAGGTAGAAAAATCATCATCTAATCATTACCATAATCCATAAGATTAAACTTCAACTTTGTTTTTTTTTTTTATCATTTATGAACCCTTTTGGTTTCATAGAGAAATAAATGCACCAATATCGCTGTCGTTGACTTGCCATAACGTTGGTCAGTAAAAATGGGAGGGAGAAGTACATGCTTGAAGGTTGTACTTCAGTTGTGTACTACACTTGTTAGATGTCAACTCCATAATAAGATACTAATGCACATTAGAAAAATAATAAATTTACAACTTTTAGGAGGGAGAAACAGATGAGAGCAATCTAGCTGGAATCTGATGTGTTTGGCTATCAATTAGTAACATTCTTTTTTCAGCGTTAGATTATTTTTTTTTGGCGGTTCATTACATATATATTATTTAGAAAAATTATATGATGTCCTTTTGCTTTGCCTCGAGAAGGCTTGATGTCAATGGCCTGTAAAATTATGCGGGTCTCGCGGATTTTTTTAATGCAATTGTGAATAGAATATTCCGTCCGAAGTTGTTTTCGAGAGCATGCTTGGATGTCGGCATCAACTCTCGTCTTTTAAGCCAGCTCTTAATTAAGAGCAATTTTCTAATTATACACCATATTTTATAAGATAAAACTTAGTCTTGATCATCTGATCAAATAAGAACAAGCAAGAAACCTTTACTTTTAATTATAACGTAATAACTCTTATATGTTTGTCATTTGATTTTGAAATTTTTTAATAATATAGCATAACCATCCGATCATATCGATAAACAATCCAAGAAAAACTTGGTGACCGAGCAATTTCATACTTACATACAGATAATACAGTTATAAAAATAAAAATAAAACTGATGTGCACCATTGATAATGATACCCAGATTATAAGAGTTTGAAGAAGAGGAAGAAACATGAGCCCCGCCATAAAGGGATACGTAATGGTGCGTGCATAAATTAATTTTTTTTTTTAGGTTGAAATGTAAAAGCCCAGGTTTCCTCTACGTACTGGATTTGGACCAGCAAATCAAAGCCCAGTCAAGAAATTTTCTGAGCCGAAGCAAGCCCTAGGTCAAATTATGCATACTATATATAACCGTAACCATTGTCTAATCAGTAATTTAGTCGTTCATATACTTACTGATTAGCTTGATACATTTAATTAATCAAAGCTCATGGGCATAATATATAAGAAAAGAGCATGTTAGGTAAAAGCTATACTATATATATATAATGAGATAAGTAGCAAAGCCAAAAAATAATTTACTGAGCAACAGGATCAGCTGGTATCAGAATGCATGTGCTGTAAAAATATTCATACTTTCCTCTTGGCAAATTGCAAATAGCACCATGTAGATAACTTTGATTACTGTTTGTTTTTACTGTTAGCAAGGCATCATTAATTAAAAGGCCAGGTCACAGGTTACCACTTTACAGTTTACACAAAAGAAAATACAAATTGCAAAACACAATCCGTCTAAAATCAAACAACCAATATTTATTAATGCTGGATCAAATGGGTTGCTATCACATTTGCTGTTGGTGGGGGCACTGTCACCCCAAAATTCCACACGGAAGCAGTCTGAAAAGGACTTCTGTTGTGCCATGATCCTTTTGTTTTGATTCTTTTTCTTATTTTTGTCTTTAATGTTGACTTCAGCTTGTTGGATGGGCTGTTTAGTCCTGAAAACCGTGTCATTGCACTTGAACCCACTTTCTATGTACTATTAATTTCTTGAGCTACATGCGAAATTCTTGACAATTATTTTGAAATTGCAATTTTGAGAGTAGTGACCATGGATGAGAAGCTCATTCCAACTGAATCCTCTGACATAACAAAACGCTTAGATGCCATTGAAAAGCTCGTCGTGTTGTGTGACCCCTCGATCTATCACTTACCTGTACTCGGGGGCCATTATTTCCACACAATTGACGAACTCATCTTGCTTAGCTCCTTTGGTCACGGCTTTCCAGATCATCTCCAGAGCCGTATTGAAAGAATCCTAGAAGTCACGATGTTCCGCCTTGAAGACAAATTTTGCCGCCTAATGATGCGAAACCACTTCCTTACTGAGACAGAACTGCCCCCTATCTTACAGCAATTGAAATTTAATCACCCTTTTCACTATGCCAAGACTCTGACTTCTGATCACTACAACAGGCAGTCTGATATTATATCGGCTATTTCACACACCAACAGCGAATCGACTACTCCACAAACCAATTCGGACTATAATACTCGTAGTAGTTCTGGTCGGGTTTCCTTTTCTTCATATAGTGCCGAGCATCCAGACGAGTACCGTACTCCACTCGAAAATCGTTTCGGTAGTATAGTTGATGCAAGTGAGATATTCATAGGAGATATTTCAGATCTCAAGGCAATTGCGGACCGAATGATCCGTGCCAACTGTGGGCCCAGGCTGACGCGTGCATTTATCACTGCGTGTAGTGAGATCGTGACCAACGAGTTTTCACTTATGGGGTTCCGCGAGCTCACCAAAGATGAGGCACAAATTCTACCGTGGGACGCTCTTAGTTGTGAAATGAAAAACTGGGTGCAAGTCACTAGGGTTACCTTTCAAGTCATTCTTCCAAGGAAGAGGTGGCTATGTGATGAAGTATTCGAAATGGAAATGCATAATGCCGTGTTTGATGAAGCTGCAAAGAGCAGTGTAATGCTTCTAATTAAATTTGCAAAAGCAGCTTCTCAACGGAAGGGATCGGCAAAGATAATCTTTCACTTGCTTTCTATGTACGAGACGCTAAGGGATGCCCTGGCAGGGGCCCATCGGTTATTTGCCGATACCCCTAACAAATCCATTTATCGAGACATCGAGGGCACCATTCACGAGCTGGGGAAAACTGTTTTGAGCATCCTCCCGGTTTGGCTTGAGGATCTCGCTCGGAACAATTTGTCTCACACGGTAGAAGGCAATGAAGGTATCCATCCATTTACAAAATATGCGATGTCTTACATATCGATCTTGGTGGTGTACCACCGGCATTCGATTAATTTTCTCTTGCATGATGAGTTCGTTACCGACAGTGATGCGGTGTCGCTAGGGAAATCTGAAATGACCCCATTAGGTCATAAAGTCCTCATGCTGCTTTCGAATTTAAACTCAGTTCTAGAGCACAAATCGAAGAACATGGAGCCAGGAATTCGGGAAATCTTCTTGATCAATAATTTGCGTTATGTTTTCGACTCGGTGAAAGGTTCAGAGCTCAAAGTGCAGCTTAGAGACGATTGGTTCCGAGGACTAGAAGAGCAAATCAAGAGGCTTCTCACAAGATACATGCGAATATCTTGGGGCAACGTGTTGGAATTTTTGAGCAACAAAACTGTGCGACAAAGGAAAGGACTAATATTGCTTGTATCTACTTACAAAACAGCATTTCGACGGAAGATTAAGAGATTCAACTCTATTTTTGAAGCAACTTGCAGCATACAATCAAGTTGGAAAGTTCCTGACCCGCAACTCCGACGAGAGATAAGAATGGCAATTTCGCGTGCCATAATCCCCGTTTATAACTTATTTTTGGAAGAAAACCACCCTTTTGGGTCGTTTGGAGTTGATCTAGAGATGTATACAACAAAGGCTTTGGAAGATCGCATATTTGGCTTGTTTGAAGGATCTTGAAATGTTGATGCATAAGAAACTTGAGAATGACTTGATAAGAGATTAAAACAGTCCGTTATAACAATAGATTATATATAGAATAATTCTATTATACATCCAATAATTAATGTACATTCCTTTTTACAATACATCTCTAATTTCAGCCATTAATTATGTAAGGGCTGTTAAGTCATTTGTGTACAATACTTAAATTTGGTATGTATAATTTTTAGGAAAGTGAACCTGCATTGATTATTAGCATCTATGAATTAATCTTTGTAATTGCTATTAGCGTTATTGTCTTTTTGTATGCAGTACTTATATTGCTTGATTGTTTTTTTTTCATTTGAGTCGTATTAAATATGTTGCAACCATATCTTTCTTTGGATATATATTTTGCTTTTGCATTGCCTTGACGAATTTGAATTTATAATTTCTTAGATCAAATTATATCATGCTTTTGAACTTCAACATAAAATAATATATGGTATGGTACTAACATCACCGATGCCACATTTAACAAGCAAAATAAAAATGGTATATTCATACACCATCTGTACATGTAATATCATAATATTGGACCCTATAGAAAAAGTCTCTCATGTACTGTACTAAAATATGGCGCCATTATAAGATGAGTAATTTCTAAAAGATGAGAAATCTTGGTTAGTATTTAAAACCCACCTTCAATTAAGCATTTTCCTTTTCTTCTTGGTGTCTTAATTGAATTGGATCTTTTTCTATTTATAATGGTTTTCTGTACCCAATATATCCCTATTTAATAAAGCTACATGACAAAAATAGAAATTCTAATACATTTATTATAATGTGATTATAACCATTGAGATGTACCCTAATTGTTAGATGTACATTAGAATCAATCTTGTATATATAGGTATCCTTTAAAGAGAGAAAAAAAAATAAATTAGATGATCAGGGCTGAAAATATTGTCTTGTAGGATAAATAAAATAAAAGAAAATTGTATATCTAAGTTTTAATGAGGGATTTGAAAAGCATTATATATGCCCTTGCCTGGACCTTTTCTTTGCTAATCCATCATTTTTAACTTTATAATAAAATAAATGACAGATCGAGTTCCAACCTAGCTAATTGAAGCAGAGTTTACACATGATCATGACAATATAATTACAGCACGAAAATTGACAAACGAAAGTAGGAAATTGTTAGATTTTGAGTTGGAATAATCCTACCCTGTTTTTGCTCCAATTTTGACCAATTTTTTTCTCTTACCAAGTCGGCCCAAATCGGCTCCTAACAGCAATCATAAACTCATAAGCCATTTTTTTTTTTAAAATAAGACTTTCCGTTAGTCTTAATATTTATTTTTTTTACATATATTTTATAAAATTTAGGAAATTTATAAGTTTTATTACCATCTGTAATAGAGTTACGATTTAAGTCATGTAATTTGCAAAATTAGGAAGCGTCACTTTTCGGGTGCTTTCGGCACACTTCTGTTTTCTACAGCTTGAAATTTTTTTAAAGACAAAACTACCCTTCATATCATCAAACTTAGATATCAGTTCGGACAACATCTCTACACTAACTACGGTTGTACCCCACGTTTCGCGGTAGGTTCGCTTTTTTTCCGAAATATTTATAATAAATCAGATAATGTTGTAAACATTTATCATTTGATTATTATAATATAAACATATGAATACCTAGTGCTTATTAATATTATATGATTTTTGTATAGCAAATAATATATAGACATCTAGATACGTTATGGCTGAGTTAAAAAAATTATGAATTAGCCAACCATAAAATTTATGCATAATTTTTTATCCAATACATAAAGTTAGTTTGTAAAAAGTAATATTGCATATTTGTCAAAAATAATGATACTCATTCTAGTGTATAGGTACTTGCAAGATTCAAAATTAAAAAAAAAGTTCATCTAATCAGCTTTTTTGCAACTCATTATTGGATGTTCATGTAGCAAAAAAATAAAAACAAATCGGATGTAGTGTTATGTAGATAATGGAGGCATTAACTAATATTGAAGTGGTGGAGATGAGGGGTTACAGTTTTTTTCTTTTTATTCTGTGAGCTCCATCTATGTAGCTTGTCATGTTTTTTTTTTGTTATACGTATAACTATTTAATATGACTCACTACACCAAATTTTACATCAGTTGCATCATTGAAAAAAAAAAGAAAAAGAAGGGATAAAATATGGACCGTACAATGAAAATCTTACACTAATCTTAATGATCATCCAAAGGATGGTTTTATTGATGATGTGATATAGGTGATAAAATTTGAAACTTAATCTTCATAGATTCTCCATTTCTTCTCCGAAAACACACATTACAAGTATTCGTCATCGAAATCGATCTGTCTCTCCTCCTTCAAGCTCTCACTTATCATATTTACCAGCACATGATACCTGGTTTTTGGCTTGCATTCGTCCAATTCGTTGACAGTGCATCTATGTTCATGGACAATAAATTATTGTGGTGCAATTGCCAATGTGATTGGAGAATTTGTAGGTTCTTAAGTAAATGTTCTGAAGAAGATTGAACTATGAGGCTCATGTGTAAGGTCAGTCTGCAACTTATTTTGTTAATCCTATTATCCATTAATTGAGTCCTGTAATTGTTTTTATTCCTTTTATTTACATTTGTTGGATTGTGATGCAAGCAAGATTCATTGTCGGGTCGGCTATGCTTTACCTCATCATGTTATTGATTAAATTTTAGTAAAGCTAGCATGCTCCTAAGAGCATGTAGTTTTTCGGTGCTCTTAAGTCAAAAATTTATATGTTAAATTAATTTCAAATGAAAAATCTAAGTTACTCAATAAATTCTCCATATCAAAATCTTATAGAATACTGAAATTTTCTATTTTTAAGATTTTCTAACTATCTTTTTTAGATTTTTTAAGATGACCCTTATAATAATAATAAAATAATAAATATTTGCATATCAAAATAGACCATTTTTGAGAAATAAATAGTTAAAAAACTCTAAAAATAGAAAATTTTAGCATCTTATAAGATTTTGATATAAATAATCTATTGAGCAACTTGAATTTATCATTTGAAACTAATTCGATGAATTTTGAATTAAAAATATTGAGAGGTTAGATGCTCTTAATTAGCATTACTCATTAAAAGCACATTAGCTTTACTTATTAAATTGTCTTGGCATCTGTTTTGATAGATGATGAATTTGTTTGAGGCCGTAGAGATCGAGCATTTCCAAAACTGAAGGCCGCTCTAATATAATTAATAACTTTTTCATACCATTCCGAGTATTATTGTCACATAGCTAGTAATATATAGCTATGTTAGCCTCGCATTTTACAATATCTATGATGTGCCTATATAACTGGTTTGTTGAATTCATATCTTTGCTGGCAAAAAATTGGATGCCCGTTAGGGCTGTCAATAAATATCCATAATCCGAAAATCCGATCTGAATTTATATGAATGGATCCGTATTTGATGGGTGTCTAGTATATTGATATTTTATGGTATTTGGTAGACACTTTTGAGGCTTTTAAAATTTACAATTAACCCTGATTTCTATTTTGATTTCCCACAAGTGCACGGAATACTGTCATAGTAATTGAGGTGTTGTTCCACAGGGACAACCCAAATTACTGGTTTTTACTAATTCACTAAGTTAGACAAAAAAATTGAATGGATTTTAAAACTAAAATAAAATGAACAAAACAAAAAACTGACTTGGGAAAAATTCAATAGAATAAATCCTAGAATCTTTTGGTTTTCATATCAACCGGTAATGCAATTTACTCAAATTTATACTTCTTAGTTATTTTCAGAACATTGAGAGATTTTAATTCTAAAATGATATTAACTTACACTTTCATGGCTTAATATCATGCCTAAACCATTCAGATTTTTCTGTTATGTATTCCAACCTACAGATCTAGACCCTAAGCTCTTGATTAGCTTTAATTTCATTCAAATATTGGTACTTTTCTGTTAGGTACATCACACTGTGCGGCCCTTTTTCGCGGCCCACGCGCGAGGCATCGGCGTCCTCGCTCATGGGGGAAGAAGGTGCAGGTACATCCCTGCGCGTGTTTGTGCGCTCAAGGACTTATTATTTAGGTGATTGTGGGAACTTTTATTTTCCGACGGGCGCAAGCCCCCGCCGTTAATTACCCCGGCTCTCGCCTCGGGAACCTCTGATTAATGGGCTAAACTAATTAAAATATATGGATCAGATTTGTGGCTTTATTTCTTCCTTCTTTTTTTTTATAATACATGTTTAAAATAACCAAAAGATATAACTTTTGATAATAAGACTAAAGACGTATGATCTAAAATCAGAGAAACGTATAATTTCTCATAAATCAGAGATCGATGACGTATAATCCTATTGATCTCACGGAGTTCGAATATGAAACGCACTGCCAACTCGATACTCAAGGAACCGGAGATGTTTAATCTCTATAGAGGCTCATGTCAAAGACAAGGGCGTATCGTCCTAAACAGTCTATTGACCTTCCAAATCCCGAATCTGAAGCGCTATGCCAATTCGAAACCTGAGAAATTTGGAGAATCGGGAACGTATAATTCTTTATCGATTTCCAAAATGAGGTGCGTTAAACCTGAAGCGCACTGCCAGTTTAACGTTCTCGAAACATGATTTGATATGTTGGTATGTTTTACCAAGTTTTGGACTTATCAGCATATTTGGCATATTTGGCCAAAGATTTGGACATATTTGCATATTTGACATGTTTGGTCAAAAGTTTGGGCATATTTGCATATTTGACATGTTTGGTCAGAAGTTTGGGCATATTTGCATATTTGACATGTTTGGTCAAAAGTTTGGGCATATTTGCATATTTGACATGTTTGGTCAGAAGTTTGGGTATATTTGCATATTTGACATGTTTGGTCAAAGATTTGGGCATGTTTGCATATTTGACATGTTTGGTCAAAGGTTTGGACATATTTATATTTTTTGACATATTTGATCAAATGTTTGGGTTGATTTGCATATTTGACATGTTTGGTCAAAGATTTGGACATATTTGCATATTTGACATGTTTGGTCAAATATTTGGAAATACTTGGGTTTATTTGCATATTTTAAATATTTCAATTTGTTTTATCAAAATATGACAAAGTTTGGTTATTTTGAATATTTTGATTTGTTTTACCAAAATATAATATAATTTGATTATTTTGATTTGTTTTATAACATATAACATAATTTGGTTATTTTGAATATTTTTGATTTGTTTTATCAAAACATAACATAATTTGATCATCTTGAATATTTTGATTTGTTTTATCAAAATATAACATAATTTGATTATTTTGAATATTTTGATTTGTTTTATCAAAATATAACATAATTTGATTATTTTGAATATTTTGATTTGTTTTATAACATAATTTAATCATTTTTGAATATTTTGATTTTGTTTTATCAAAACATAACTTGATCATTTTGAATATTTTGATTTGTTTTATCAACATATGACATAATTTGACTATTTTGATTATTTTGATTTGTTTTATCAAAATATAACATAATTTGATTATTTTGAATATTTTTTATTTGTTTTATTAAAATATAACATAAATTGATTATTTTGAATATTTTGATTTGTTTTATCAAAATATAACATAATTTGATTATTTTGAATATTTTGATTTGTTTTATAACATAATTTAATCATTTTTTAATATTTTGATTTTGTTTTATCAAAACATAACTTGATCATTTTGAATATTTTGATTTGTTTTATCAACATATGACATAATTTGACTATTTTGATTATTTTGATTTGTTTTATCAAAATATAACATAATTTGATTATTTTGAATATTTTTTATTTGTTTTATTAAAATATAACATAAATTGATTATTTTGAATATTT
Organism: x Bolboschoenoplectus mariqueter; assembly: GCA_037678475.1. Lineage (NCBI taxonomy): Eukaryota > Viridiplantae > Streptophyta > Magnoliopsida > Poales > Cyperaceae > x Bolboschoenoplectus > x Bolboschoenoplectus mariqueter. The sequence continues at coordinate 2,233,225 of CM075273.1, forward strand.
TGATTTGTTTTATCAAAATATAACATAATTTGATTATTTTGCAAATTTTGATTTGTTTTATCAACATATAACATATTTTAATCATTTTTGAATATTTTGATTTGTTTTATCAAAATATAACATAATTCAATCATTTTTGAATATTTTGATTTGTTTTATCAAAATATAACATAATTTGGTTATTTTGAATATTTTGACTTGTTTTATCATAATTTGATTATTTTGAATATTTTGATTTGTTTTATCAAAATATAGCATGATTTGATTATTTAAAATATTTTTGATTTGTTTTATAAAAATATAACATAATTTGATTATTTTGAATATTTTAATTTATTTTATCAAAATATAACATAATTTGGTCATTTTGAATATTTTGATTTGTTTCATCAAAATATAAGAAAAATATTTGTACAAAATGATATGCATTTTATATGTTTTGAATTTTTCTTAAAATAAAAATAAAATCAAAATTGACTTTTTATTGTTTCAAAAATATATTCAAATGAAACCATGATTTTTGATATATTTTTCATGATTTTTGGTCTTAAGGAATTATTTTTATTTAATGTTTAATGTCTGTTTTTTGAAACAGATTAATGTGAGCCTTTGATTTAAAGCTAGATCATCAAGATTCAAACTCTGAATTTTTCTGGGCTGTCGGATGGCATCAAGATCTGTGAGATTTCCCTCCCATATGCTTGAGTTCAAATTTCATCAATATTCGTACTCTTGCTTGATCGGAGCTCTGCCGGCATCGGATCGTCGATCGGGGGGAACCACCGGAGTCTTCTCGGGGAGGAGAACACTACTGTCTTGGTCTCGGGGCCACTAGCTCCGGCGATCGTCGGAAATAGCACCACCAGTTCGGCTAGGGCTGGAAACTCGTGGGGAATCGGTTTTTTGTCGATTTTGAGCTCGTTTTGTCAAATTGGTTCAATTCCTTCGAGCTGTATCGTCGTTAGAACATAACAAACACGTTTGTGAAGCTTAATTTTAATTTAAATCTCTGAATATATGAGTTTCACCGATCGGTACCGAAATGGGCTCAAACGGATTTGGTACCGATTGGAAATTCGTGCATTTATCTTTGTTTTTTCTTCAATTGATTCTTTTAAAAAATATATTTAACCATGTTTCAGTATATTTGAGTGGTCAATTTCAAACAGAACCAACCCAGTTTTTTCCTTTTGACAGACCCAACTTTAAAAATTCATATAAAATCACAGAAAATTCAAAAAAATATGAAATTTTGGGAACATGTCTATGAAAACATACTCTATATTCTTGCAAAATTTCAGATCAAATGGGTGAGTAAATCAAGATATATTAGCTGATCTTTGAACTGGCCAGATAAGGCACATGCCAGATCTGTGCCAGTTCTGTTTTCTGTTTTTTTTTTCCAAGCAATTCACACATCCTAATCAACTAAAAAAAATCGAAATCAAATAAACAATCACCCTTTATCAGGCTATATTTTTTTTATTTAAATCAGTTTTTTTTATGTTGAGTTTGGTGTTTGACCATCAGTTGACTTTTGAGATTTTTTGGACTGATGAGATTTGAATAATTATAACAATTCACAGAAAATTCTAAAAATTATAAAATTTGAAATATAAGTTAATATAAACCTAATCTACATGTCTGTGAAATTTTATGAAAAATGGAAAACCAGATTGAGAGATATGGACTGATCTCTCAACTGGACAGAAATGCCCCTTTGCTGGAATCAGATCAGCATGCATATTTATTGCTTTTCTTTTACTCAAATATGATTTTGAGCATCCAAACATGTTTAAAATGCAAAATAAAAGATCAAGGAGAGATAAAAAACTAGATTTGATCAAAACTTCATATAATATTGCATTTAATATAACATATCAACATATAACATCACATAAACATGGGGGGTTTTATTTTCTATGAAATTTGGCGGCATAACGGCTTGTATTAAGCTGTTTTGAGCCTTTATATAACAACTGCGCATGTGCACAGGGTTTGAGAAGAGAGTATGAACATGTGCCCATCCCTATTGAACCAAATCAACATGTGCCGATTGGTTATCGTGTGTTTATCAAATTTGATAGAAAATACGCATAAGTAAGCACCTGAGACTCATGTTTGGTCACCAATTGAGCTCGGTAAGGGAAGAGGCACATGTGCACCATCTCCAACCCGAAAGCTTGACCATCTCACCCATCAAGGTGAGACTAGCCCCTAGAGCTCAATTGAGACCAAGTCAAGCTCAAGGCTTGGTCCCTTTGTGTCTCACTCAATTACAACAACTTTCTTTTTCTATTCTAACAGAGCTTTATTTAGAGAGAAGAGGGTTTAAGGCTTGATTTCGGTTTTGGCAAGGCTTTGGCCAAGCTTGAGCTTATGGGGGGGTATTGGCTCCTGATTTCTCTTCTCTGGGGGTCTATTTATAACCCAAGAGCTAGGGCAACACTCCAGGGAAGCTCTAATTTGATCTAGAGCGTTGAATTAATCGTATGGCCGAAATTGAGCCAGCCGGGCTCAAGAGATGTAACAGCTCATTTCTGGAAGATTCCTTCTGTTTCTTTCGCAGAGATGCTTCACCTATCATAGCCTAACACGTGTATTGGTGCGTTGGCTCTCGGAAATGAGCATCCAAGGCATGGTTTGGTGTCTCCCGGTGGCGGTTTGAGGCTTAACGTGTTCCAATTAAATTGAAGCTTCTCTAACACTTGTTTATCATGTCAACCGGTCTCAAACATGTTGTATTTACATGTTTTATGCATTTTCCAAACTCTCACATCTTAATTTTGCCAATTTAAAATTTTTTTCGGTTTACACCCGAATGTGAATCGGTGGTCCCATTAATTGAGCGTTCCAAACCTCAAATATACACTTTTAACATCATCGTGACACCCTTGAGATGCTCCAAGACCATTCAATTTGAGCTCTTGGTCGCCAATTTGCTCATTTGGCCTTTTCACCGAAATAACTTTCGTACCCGATTTCTCCCTCGTCATTCATCTATTTCTGAAATTGACGGCTTCCCCAAATTCTCCTCGCCGAGCTCTACCCGGGGCTAAGAGGAATCGCCTTGAGGTGCCCGGAGTCGCCGCCTAGCTTCCGGCCAGCCGCTGGCCGAACCCAGTTCGTGCAGGGAAGAAAGAGAGGAGCGAGGAGAGGAGGGAGAAGGATCTGCCATGTGGGGTCCAGTGGCAGTGGCACAGCCCCTCCTCTGTTTTTTTTTATTTTTTTTGTGTTTAAAAATCCATGTGGGGTCCAATGTAAGTGGGAGAGTGGGTTGGGGTCCCATATGTCATATTAAATGAGACACATACTCTTTCTTCATTTTGTGTGGTCTCGGTTCACGTGAGCCGAAGCATTACATTGAGTGTGGGTGTACATGAACCGAGACCACCCTCTGTTTTTCGCTGGAGAGAAGTGGGGAGCCATGCTTTGGCTCTCCAAATTGTACCCAAGTATGTTCTATGCTCCCAAATTGCACACAAAATTTTCCCCGACTGCTATTTTATTTGTCTTTTTTCATTTCTAAATTATTTTTCATGAAATTGTTTATAATAAAATCATGAAAATTATTGTAAAATCATAGAATGCCTTTCTATGATTTTTTAAAAATATTTTTGACATTTTGGGAATGAAATTAGGCATTAATTTCATTTCATTATTGTGTATCATATGAGATTAGGCATTAATCTCATATAATAGTTATTTTATGAAATTATTTCTTATTTTAAGAGATAAATTTCATACGTGATAAATCATGAAATTGAGCATAATTTCATGATTTAATATTTGGCATGATTATTTCATGGAATTGTTTCTTAATTCCAAGAAATAAATTTCGTATGTGGTGAATTACGAAATTGGGCATAATTTCGTAATTTTTAAATTTCGGCATGAAAATCACATAAAATCATATTTGTGAATTTCATATATTTTGACTTGTGTGTATTTTTGGTATTATATATTTTTTTTTACAGCAAACACACACAAATATCCCAACTTAATTAAGGTCTACCATCTAAATTTTAAATTTCACGATTAAGTGATTGACCTAAAACCTAAGTTTTACTTCTTATTATTTCGGGATTTCAAACTTTCATGTTTCATCTAAAAATCCTAAGAATTTGTGTGACGCAATTTGTCTAAATATATCTATTCTTGAACCAAATCTACTTAGGGTTAATAAGCGGGTTTCTTAATAGATTAGAACTAGAACAAGCAATCACACAAATAATTAGGCAACAAAAAAGCAAATGTCAATTCCATTAACTAAAAATAACAAACTGAGTTAAACTACATTATCCAAATTTCAAGTACATGTCATAGCCTTTAGAGAGAAAACTAATCTTTCATGAGTGCACAAATAATCATGATTAACCAAAATTCAACAACAAAAAACAAAGAAAAAGACAAAGAAGAGGTACACCGATCTTTAATTGAAGTCCTTCGCATTCGCTGCAGAGATTCGCTCCAAATCCTCACTAAAACCTCGAACTTTGCTCTTTACTTCTCCCTCAAGGCGGCTTTCAAGCCCGCCCTTGGCAGCTTGCTCTTTTCCTTGTGATTTATCTATTTGTAGACTACATAACTTAACTCTCAAGTAAAACATCTCTCAAAAATCTCTAAATATTTGACATCTTCGGTATTTACTTTCAAATTTTTTTCACAATTACTTTTCCAGCACAGAAATACATATTATTTCTTTTTGTATGAAAATTTTGATCAAGATAAGTTTTGATTATGAAGATCCTCAGAATACAAAAGTTATAGATCTCGTTCTCAGCTTTTCATAGTCTTAATTTAGCTAAATCAAATTTGGTATGAGAAAGATATGATCAAAATACTAAATATTATCAGAATTATCTAGAATTCGTGATTTACTTCCTTTTTCACCAAATTCCTTCATTTGCTTCGGTGAATGTGTGGATTCTTTTGTTATTTCTCTAATCATTTATCCGTCTTTTCAAATTGCTTCAAACCTACATTTAAACATTACAAAAATATAAGTATTTTGAACTTGGTATGAAATCATCATAAATTATCCTAAAATCAAAGGAATTGGTATGGTTTAAGAGTTAAATCCTAACAAAAAGTATATAAATTTGAGGTTTATCATATATGAATCTAAAAAATATATTTAATAGTTTATTGGATCTGCATATGGATCTTGAAAAAGGATCCATTTTATCTTTTGGATTTACATTTGGATTGTGCATGATCCTAATCCGAATTCGCTACAAATCTGATAAAATAATTTTATTTTAAGTTTTGTAATAGTAAGATATATATAATAATGATTTATTTTGAACAATTATAATTATTTATAAATATAATTGTAATCTAGTTAAGTTACTAAATTAGTCTAAATGATTATCATCATTTTATATTCTATCTATTTTTGTAAAAGCAAATTTATTTATAGATTCATGTTATGTTAAAATATTTTCATTATGATAATTAAATCATATTAGTTTTACAAAAAAATATTTTTCTTAAGTCTCGTAAGTCAATTAAACTAGAGTTATTATCTTAATTTGTACTTTTATAATGTAAAATTATACACATTTATTCATGCTAAACATATATTTCATTATTTCAAATATTTGAATAAAAAGTCCGATATATGATCCAAATCAAATCCGATATCTATGTAAGAAAATGAATACAGATTCACATTTGAACCCTATGAATCCGCATATGGATGTTATAAGTTTTTAATGGATTTGCATGCGAATCATGCTAGATTCGATCCGAATTTGATCCATTGACAGCCCTAGATGCCCCCCTTTTGTTGTATTTTTTTTTAAATGTTTTGCAAAGCAAAATTTGGTACACTAGCCCATATCATTATGTTCTATTATTCATAGTACTTCTAATTACAAACGAATTCATATAACAGCTCAAAATCTCAAATTTGAAGCTAAAAATAATCGATCCAAACCGCTCAATGTAATCTTTATATCAAAATCTTATAGAATGTCAAATTTTATATTTTTTGAAATTTTTTGACTACTTTTTCCGGTAGAAAATCAATTGATTTAAGAATTTTGGAGCATCCAATGAGAATGATTTTCTCTCCATACTAAAAAATAGCTAAAAAATTCTGAAAATATAAAATTTGATATTCTATAAGATTTTGATATGAAGTTCATATTGAGATGTTCTGATTGGTTATTTTTAGCTCCAATTTTGAGATTTGAAGCCGTTGTAAAGATCCATCTGTGCAATACATTGTATTTTAGTCTACCCCTATAAAATATGTAAATATTAAAAAAATAATTGTTGAACTTTTCATGCTAGTGCTTTTTATAATAAAAATAAAATGAAGGACTACAATAAATAACTTTTGTAGTAAAATTAAAAATTAAGGACCTCGACAAATAAATTCTCAAGGGCTTCGATAAAAAGTACCTTTAAATAAAATAATAATTATAACGAATCTTCAAAAAAAAAAAAAAGAACAACCAAAACCCATGCCTTACTCCATTTGTGTATTACTGACAAAAATTATTATAAAATGGAAGACATTTATGATTTAACTAGCTCTGTCGCTAACTAAAATATAGTCAGTTTGAAAAAAACATATTATTTAATATTGTTGTTATCGGCATAAGAAAAATAATGATTATCAAATTATTATCAGCTAACTGCAGAAGAGGTAGTTTCGTAGTTGATGAAGAAAAGGTGCAACCTTTTTTTAATAAGATAAATTAAAAATAAAAAGTTTGAAGAATGAAATTTTAAATTGTAAAATTTAAAACTAGAAAGTCTATGAATAAAATATGATTCACATTTATTGTTTACGAACCTGCGGTTTTGTAAATCTATGCATTCACTATATAATGGTATGCAATCGTGTTCGTAGACAAAGTTCGTGAACAAAAAAAAAATGGTTCGCAAATATCATATGCTGATATTTGCGAACTCACTAATTTTACAAAATATTAATTTTGATTTCCAATGTATTTACTTTTAATTTTAAAATTCTCATTTTAATAAAAACATTGGAAAGATTTAGGAGTGTTTCAGACTTCAGAGAGAGATTCAAGATAATTAGTTTCGTCATTTATAAAGTGTAAAGCTGGTGGGAGTAAAATTTTCGGTGCCCGAAGCACCCCCGCTGCTTCCGAAACCTCGAAACCACACCGAAAAACTTCACCAAAGCCGCGTGTTGCACCTTTTTTTTTACCAATTTCCTTTCCCCGGGGATGGAACTAGACGATCCATCCGCCATCCAGATTAGAAACGCTAGCCGCGGCGCCAAGCGCCTCTCAATCACCATGACGGCACAGCATGACCTCAACTCAGAGTCCACTCCCAGGTTATAAGAGCGGAAGAAGAAGATGCAACATGAGTCCCACCATAAATTGGCGGAGGGATACGTAAAATAGTGAGCGGATACATTAACCATAACCATTGTGTAATTTAGTCTTCATGCACTCACTGATTACCTTGATGTATTTAATTATGTAAGTTATTTGAGTACCAAGTTGTACTGCTCTTAGCATCAAAATTTTGTTTTTAAGAATCTGTAATTATTCCTTAATCAAAGCACTCACGGGCATAATCAAAGAAAAAAAAGGAGCATGTTAGGTAAAGGCTATACTACTCAGGTATTTGCTAGAGCACTCCGCAACATCAATACTAGCAGATCCAATGCTTCTCAGGTAGCCTCATCCACTGCCTCTGTTCAATCTGACACACCTTCTCAGTGTCAGATCTGCCTGAAATTTGGCCACACAGCAGATATTTGCTATCATCGTTTCAAGAACAATTATCAGTCTCAGGTCTATACTGCATCCTCACCTCAGGTTCTTCTCACAGAACCAGTTCAACCATCAGCAGCAGATGACTGGTTCCTGGACTCAGGGGCCTCCTCCCACATCTCCTTTGATTTGAACTCATTGCAGGCTGCTCTTCCTTATGATGGCAATGAGGTAGTCAAAGTGGGAAATGGTGAGTCTCTCTCTATAGCACATATAGGTCACTGTACTTTACACACCTCTCATCAGCCTATACTACTCAACAATGTACTTCATGTACCAGCTATCACAAAAAATCTTATCAGTATTTCCAAACTGCTGCAAGATAATGACTTAATCATTGAGTTTACTAATTCTCAATGTTTGGTTAAGGATCCCAAGACTTCCCACCTGCTTCTTCAAGCTGAGCTGGTGAAGGGTCTCTACAAGATTTCCTCATGTCAATTGGCTCTTATTACTGGTACAAGTTCAATAAATGGAGATTTGTGGCACCAAAGATTGGGTCATCCCTCCTCTTCAGTGATGCAAGTGTTAACAAAAGAGAATTTCATACCTAGTAGTAAATTTGCTTTGTGTGATGCATGTGAAAGAGCAAAGTCTCACAGGTTACCATATACTGATAGTACTAGAATTACTTCCAGTATGTTACAACTGGTCCATATTGATGTGTGGGGCCCTGCCTCTGTACTTTCTAGCAATGGCAATAAATACTTTGTGCTCTTTGTTGATGATTACTCAAGGTTCTGTTGGTTGTATCCAATTGCAAACAAAAGTGATGTGCTATCAATTTTTCAGAAATTTAAAGCACTAACAGAAAATCTTTTCTCCACCACTATCAAAAGTATTCAGTGTGATGGTGGATCTGAATTTAAGCCAGTAATGAGCCAATTCCCACAAATTCAGTATAGGATCTCTTGTCCATATACTCCATCCCAAAATGGCATAGTTGAAAGAAAAAATCGCCATGTAGTTGAGCTTGGTTTATCCATCATGAAGACTGCCAGCATACCACTCAAGTTTTGGGATCATATCTTTCATAGTGTGATCTTCTTGATAAATCGACTACCCACCAAGGCTACCAACAATGCAATACCTTATACTCAGGCTTTCAATGCATCACCTGACTACTCATTGCTCAAAGTATTAGGGTGTTTATGCTATCCTTATCTCAGAGATTACAGCCAGCACAAGTTAGATAGTAGATCAGCTCCATGTGTGTTCATTGGCTACTCCTCTCTTCACAAAGGCTATAAATGTCTTGATCCTTCTACTAACAAGGTTTACATCTCCAGACACGTTGTTTTTCATGAAACAATATTCCCTTTTGCTCACCAGCTCACATCATCATCCATTTCTCCTACTGTTTCCCAAAATACCCCTGAAGACATCTCCCTACCCCTTGCCATCATTCCAACAACACAACCACCTGTCCCTATCATTCCTGAATCATCTTCCACTCCTCCTCCTACTCCACCTCACTCAACTCATCCCATGACAACCAGAACTAGAGACAACACCAGAAAAGCAAAAAGATTTTCTGATCACATTGCACTTGCATCTTCTTCTGATCCAGTTGAACCTACTTGCTTTTCTCAAGCTCACAAAGACCCAACTTGGCGTTTGGCTATGACTCAAGAACTCACTGCATTGGCCCAAAACAACACCTGGCAACTTGTACCACCTAATCCATCACAAAACCTGATTGGCTGTAAATGGATCTTTAGAGTGAAAAAGAGATCTGATGGCACTGTTGAGCGTTTCAAAGCTCGATTAGTAGCAAAGGGCTACAATCAGGAGTATGGCTTGGATTACTTAGAAACATTCAGCCCTGTAGTGAAGCCAACTACAATCAGAATAATACTCACTATAGCACTGACACATCACTGGCCGATTAGACAGTTGGATGTCAACAATGCCTTTTTGCATGGTGACTTGCAGGAGGATGTGTTTATGCTTCAGCCTCCAGGCTTCATTGACAAAGATAAGCCTCAATTTGTGTGCAAACTCAACAAATCATTGTATGGCCTGAAACAAAGCCCAAGGGAATGGTTCAAGAAACTTCATGATTTCCTTCTCTCTATTGGTTTTCAATGCTCCAAGTCTGACAATTCCTTGTTCTTCAATTGCACACAAAATTACAAGTTGTTCCTATTGGTGTATGTGGATGACATCATTTTGACAGGATCTGACTCCACACTACTCAGCAGCATCATCTCTCAACTTAATCAGGCATTTACCATCAAGGATTTGGGTACTCTATCATACTTTCTTGGTGTGAAGGCTACTACCACCTCTGCAGGTTTCCATTTATCCCAATCTTCATACATTTCTGATCTTCTCATCAAAGCAAAAATGCAAGATGCTAAACCTTGTCAGACTCCCATGGCCACCAACACTCAATTGACAAAATTTGGTGGTACACCATTCTCTGATCCTCACTTATACAGGAGCATAGTGGGGGGTCTTCAATATGCAACATTGACCCATCCTGAAATAGCATTCTCAGTTAATCAAGTCTCTCAGTTTATGCATTCTCCATCTGAAGCTCATTGGAGTGCTGTGAAACGTATCTTGCGTTATCTAAAGGGATCCCTTTCATTTGGTTTATTGCTTCAACCATCACAATCTCTTACTATCTCTGGTTTTGCTGATGCTGACTGGGGAGGATCCATTGATGACAGGAGGTCAACTTCCGGGTATTGTGTATTCTTGGGCAACAATGTCATTTCCTGGTCATCTAAAAAGCAAAGTATTGTTGCAAAGTCCAGTACTGAGGCTGAGTATCGAGCTCTCTCTTCTGTTGCAGCTGATGTAGTTTGGCTTCAATCAATTCTGACTGAACTGTCCTTCACTGTTCCAAAGCCTATTCTATGGTGTGACAACTTGGGAGCCACCTTTCTTGCCTCAAATGCTGCCTTTCATGCTAGAACAAAGCACATAGAGCTTGATGTGCACTTTATCCGTGACTTGATTGCCGCTAAAAGACTTGAAGTGAGGTTTCTCTCCTCTGAAGATCAAACTGCTGACATATTCACAAAAGGGCTTTCAGCTAAGCGTTTTCAACTCCTAAGGAACAAGCTTCGTGTACTTCCCTGCTCAGCTTGAGGGGGGGTATTGGCTAAATCAGTACAGGAAAGCGATTAAAAGCAGTTGTCAGACGTATACTACACAATGGACTACACAGGATAACAGACTTAACTTGATTTAGCAAGTGTTAGTTTAAGTGACTGTAATCCAACTGTAAACAGCTGTCATTAGCTGTACTAGACATGTTTAGTATGTTTGTGTAAACTATAAATACACTTGATGTAACTAAGCAATTCAATTGAGAAAATACAATTCAAATCAGACTTTGCCTCCTCAATTTACTGTTCATCGTTTCAAACATTAATATCCTCACAAATCCATTTATCGAGAAATCGAGGGCACCATTCACGAGATGGGGAAAACTGTTTTGAGCATCCTCCCGGTTTGGCTTGAGGATCTCGCTCGGAACAATTTGTCTCACACGGTAGAAGGCAATGAAGGTATCCATCCATTTACAAAATATGCGATGTCTTACATATCGCTGTTGGTGGTGTACCACCGGCATTCGCTTAATTTTCTCTTGCATGATGAGCTTGTTACAGATAGTGATGTGGTGTCGCAAGAGCAATCTAAAATGACCCCTTTAGGTCATAAAGTCCTCATGCTGCTTTCGAATTTAAACTCATTTCTAGAGCACAAATCGAAGAACATGGAGCCAGGAATTCGAGAAATCTTCTTGATCAATAATTTGCGTTATGTTCTCGACTCGGTGAAAGGTTCAGAGCTCAAAGTGCAGCTTAGAGACGATTGGTTCCGAGGACTAGAAGAGCAAATCACGAAGCTTCTCGCAAGATATCTGCAAACATCTTGGGGCAACGTATTGGAATACTTGAGCGACAAAACTATGCGACAAAGAAAAGGACTAATGTTGCTTGTATCTATTAACAAAACCGTATTTCGATGGAAGATTAAGAGATTCAACTCTATTTTTGAAGCAGCATGCAGCTTACAATCAAGTTGGAAAGTTCCTGACCCGCAACTCCGACGAGAGATAAGAATGGAAATTTTGCGTGCCATAATCCCCGTTTATAACTTATTTTTGAAAGAAAACCACCCTTTCGGTTCATTTGGAGTTGATATAGAGATGTACACAACAAAGGCCTTGGAAGACCGCATATTTGGCTTGTTTGAAGGATCAGCTTGATCTTAGAATGGCTAGATATTGTTGATGAATAAATTTAATTTGCCATTAAATTCGTGTCTGTACAGTGGACAGATTTTGAAGCTGATTAATGAGTAAATTTTAAAGGATAATTTTAGGTCATTCCGGGCAAATGAGGAGTCTATTTGATATGTCTTGGAGTCTAATTTCTAATGGTTCAAGTTTCAAAACGTTTGGAGATACCTATAATAAGTAATAACAGTTTTAGTAATGAAGGGTCAGAATTTACTGTGCTGTTTTGTATTCTTATTTAAGTTATTTTGAATTATGTTTTAAGTACGAATTTTAAGAATCTTATTTAAGTCTATAAATAGAGTTGTAATTCTGTTGTAAAAAGACAGAAGAGAGAAATAAAAAAGATAGATTGAATAGTAAAGAGATTTTGAGAATTTTGTCTCTCTTCCCTCAAACGATAAACATCTTTTTTCTAAAAAATTGGTATCAGAGCCGATGGCAAATTCCGGGAGAATGTCGTTGGGGGGTATGCCACTGCCACGACTGACGAAAGCTAACTACAACAACTGGAGCATCCAGATGCGAGCGCTACTCGGGGCCCAAGATGTGTGGGACGTAGTCGAGGACAGCTACACCAACCGAGAGAATATCGACAATATGATAGTAAATGAAATCAAGACATTAAAACAGACGAGAACGAAGGACAAGACAACGATATACATGTTATTCCAAACGGTTGACGAGTCAGATTTCGAAAAGATAGCAAGCGCGACAACTGCCAAGGAAGCATGAGATACGTTGCAAAAAGTCTTTAAGGGTGCCGACCGAGTAAAGCAAGTAATACTCCAAACACTACGCGACGAGTTGGAGGGTATGAAGATGAAGGAGTCGGAAGGTGTATCCGACTACATCATGCGTGTGCAAACCGTGGTAAATCAACTCAAATGCAACGGCAAAACTCTAAAGGACTCGAGGGTTGTGGAGAAAATTCTGCGGTCGCTAACCGACAATTTCGAGAATGTCGTGTGCGCCATCAAAGAGTCAAAGGACCTAGAGGAGCTAACTATCGATGATCTCGCTGGGTCGCTAGAGGCACACGAGCAACGCAAGAAGAAGAAGAACGAGTCGCTTGAGGAAGCGCTACAAGCCAAGGTGTCTATCAAAGACGAAAAGGTACTCTATACTCAAAATTTTCGTGGTAGAGGGCGCGGCCGTGGAGGTCGCAACAATGGTCGCGGTGCTAGAGGCCGCGGTCAAGGTGAATACTATGAGAAGAAGGGGCAGTCAAACCAACAAAATTATCGAGGTAGAGGACGTGGTCATGGGAGAGGCGGTCGGTCAAATTATTCAAATGTCGAGTGCTACAACTACGGCAAGCATGGGCACTACGCAAAAGAGTGCAAATCAAATATCGAGTGTTATAATTGTGGTAAGTATGGGAACTATGCAAAGGAGTGCTATTTTGAAAAAAAGGTAGAAGAAAACGCGAATCTAGTCGCGAAAGAGGAGACAAGAGAAGATGGTGTTCTCATGATGGCCTATAAAAATACTATTTTCGATAGCGACACAGTGTGGTATCTCGATACCGAGGCTAGTAACCACATGTGTAGGTACAAGCACCTATTCAAGGAGATGCGAGAGGTTGAAGATGGACAGGTGTCGTTCGGAGACGCGTCAAAGATCCAAGTAAAAGGCCAAGGTACGGTTCACTATTTACAAAAAGGTGGTGCGGAAGGGTCAATCAAGGATGTTTATTACGTACATGATCTTAAGAGCAATATTTTGAGCATGGGGCAACTCATGGAGAATGGATACTCGGTATTCATGAAAAATCGAGTACTACAATTGAAAGACAATCGAGGGCACTTGGTAGCACAAGTCGAAATGGCCAAAAATCGCATGTACAAGCTCAACTTGCGAAATGTGCGGGAAAAACGTCTACAAGTCGACATGGAGGACAAATCGGCATTGTGGCATCTAAGGTTCAGTCACCTCCATTACGGCAGCCTAAAGGAGTTGTCCGAGAAGAACATAGTGCATGGGCTACCGAACATGGACTATACCACCAAGTTTTGTGAAGGATATTTACTCATCAAGCAAGCAAGGACCTCATTTCCGAAAAAGGCAGAATATTGTGTGAAAAAACCACTCAAGCTCATACATACCGACATTTGCTGACCGATCACTCCAAAATATTTTGGTGAAAAAGGTACTTTATTACATTTATTGATGATTACACTCGAAAAACGTGGGTCTACTTTCTGAAAGAAAAATCTGAAGTTCTCAATTCATTCAAGAAGTTTAAAGTGTTGGTAGAAAAAACCACCGGCATGTTCATCAAAGCCATCAGGTCAGATAGAGGAGGGGAGTACACATCAACCGCCTTCACAAATTTTTGTAAGGAACAAGGCATCAGGCGATTCTTGACTGCACCATATTCGCCTCAACAAAATGGTGTGGCCGAGAGAAAGAATCGAACCATTCTCGACATGGTTCGGTCGATGATGAAGAGCAAGAAAATGCCGAAGGAATTTTGGACGGAAGCGGTGCTATGTACATTCTATGTGCCTCATGTGAAGTTGGAAGATCAAACACCGCAAGAAGCATGGAGCAGACAAAAACCAACAGTGTCTCACTTAAAGGTGTTCGGTAGTATGGCCTACGCGCATGTATCGGATCAAAGAAGGACTAAGCTCAATGACAAAAGCAAAAGGTACATATTTATCGGTTATGATGAAAAAACAAAAGGTTTTAAGTTGTTTGATCCAATAGAGAAGAAAGTAGTGGTCAGTCGAGATGTGCATGTAAACGAGTCAAGTTCGTGGGATTGGGAAAGATCAACGGAGGTGATATTCAAGAAAGAAGAATCATCTATTGGTACAATCGCTACACCAACAAACACACCGGCAAATCCACCAATAATCGATGATGAAGATGAGCCAAGACAACCAAGGATACGAACCATGCAAGACTTGTACGACTCGACAAGTGAGGTACATTTAATTTGTCTTTTGGCGGATGCTGAAACAATTACATTTGAAGAAGCAGTACGAAATGAGAAGTGGCAAGCAGCCATGAATGAAGAAGTAAGAGTAATCGAACGAAATCGAACTTAGTAGTTGGTTGAATTGCCAAAAGGAAGTCAGCCCATATGAGTAAAATGGGTATACAAAAAGAAGATGAATGCTCAAGGTAAGATAGAGCGGTATAAGGCAAGGCTAGTTGTAAAGGGCTATCAACAAAAAACGGGGATAGACTATGATGAAGTATTTACCCCGATTACAAGAATGGAGACGATTTGCCTTCTCATTGCTCTAACGGCTCAATTCAAATGGCAAATTTTTCAAATTGATGTAAAGTCAGCATTTTTGAATGGTGTGCTAGAAGAAAAGGTGTACGTGGAGCAACCACCAGGGTACATGAAAACTGGGGAAGAGAATAAGGTGCTGAAATTGAAGAATGCACTTTACGGGTTGAAACAAGCACCTCGAGCTTGGAATACCCGCATCGACGCTTACTTCAAGAAGAACGGGTTTACTCAATGCCCATACGAGCATGCAATATACGTGAAAAAGAATGAAGGTAATTTGCTTCTTGTCGCTCTTTATGTTGATGACCTCATCTTTATGGGGAACAATGGTGAGACGATAGAGGAATTTAAAGAGTGATGACTCGGGAGTTCGAGATGACGGACTTGGATTTGATGAAGTACTTTATTGGTCTAGAGGTGAGACAAGAAAAGACTGGGATTTTTGTGTCACAAGAATCATATGTGAAAAAAATTCTGAAAAAAAATAAAATGACAGATTGCAACCCGGTATTGACACCAATGGAACCTGGGGCAAAACTTTCTAAGTTTGACAGTGGAGAACGAGTAGATGTCACCAAATACCGAAGTCTAGTTGGGAGTCTCCGTTATCTCACATGCACAAGGCCAGACATTTCTTACAGCGTTGGAGTTGTAAGTCGATTCATGGAGGAGCCAGTCTACACGCATTTAAAAGCAGTAAAGAGAATTTTGCGATATATTCGGAGAACCAAATCTTTCGGGTTATTCTACACCAAAGCTGAAAATTTCATGCTAGTAGGATATTCCGATAGCGATTGGTGTGGTGATGTGGATGATCGAAAGAGTACATCGGGATACGTGTTCTTTTTGGGGGACACAACATTCACTTGGCTATCGAAGAAACAACCAATTGTGACACTCTCTACGTGCAAAGCAGAATATGTGGCAGCAGGAGGCTGTGTGAGTCATGTGATCTGGTTGAGAAGATTATTGAAGGAGCTAAATTTTGCTCAAGAGAAGGCCAACCAAATTTACTTAGACAGTAGATCAGCGATCAAATTGGCAAAGAATCATGTTCATCATGAAAGAAACAAGCATATTGACCTGAAGTTCCATTTCATCCAAGAGCACGTGAAGGAAAAGGAGATAGAACTGGTGCATGTGAAAAGCGAGGACCAAGCACCTGACATCTTTACAAAGCCACTGTTCACAAGACTATTTGAGAAAATGAGAAATTTACTCGGCATGAAGGACAAAAGAGAATTAAGTTTAAGGAGGGGTGTTGATGAATAAACTTAATTTGCCATTAAATTCGTGTCTGCGCAGTGGATAGATTTTGAAGCTGATTAATGAGCGAATTTGAAAGGATAATTCTAGGTCATTATGGGCAAATGAGGAGTCTATTTGATGTGTCTTGGAGTCTAGTTTCTGATGATTCAAGTTTCAAAACGTTTGGAGATACCTATAATAAGTTATAGCAGTTTTAGTAATGAAGGGTCAAAATTTACTGTGCTGTTTTGTATTTTGATTTAAGTTATTTTGAATTTTGTTTTAAGTACAAATTTTAAGAGTCTTGTTTAGATCTATAAATAGAGTTGTAATTCTGTTATAAGCAGGTAGAAGAGAGAAATAAAAAAGATAGATTGAATAGTAAAAAAAATTTGAAAATTTTATCTCTCTTCCCTCAAACGATAAATATCTTTTTTTCTAACAGATATAAGAGGTCAAAGCAATCAGCTCCATGCGTTAGAAATTTTAGAATAGCTAGATATAAGAGGTTAAAAGAGTTTATTGTAACAATAGATCGTATAGGTACTTCAAAGAAAAAATAATTTAATTAGATGGTTAGTGCTGAAAAAATTGTCTTATAGGATAAATAAAAGAAAAGAAAATTGCATAACTAATTCTACAAAGGGATTTGGAAAGGGAATCGGGGGAGGTCTAATACCCATCGGATCAATTTTTGTATTTAACGGATAAAAAAATCATTCGATGGCTTTAAAATTCACATTCAGATATCGCTCAGATACTTCAATAATAATACAAAATATCATATTTAATGATCAGATGGTTAGACAACCTATTCAATCAAATTTTATCCAATAGTCATTGAACCTCCCCGTTCCTTTGGAAAGAGTTATGGGCCTTTGCCTGGGCCTTTTATCTTTGCTAATCTTTTCTAATTTCTAATAAATATATGAGTAAATGACAGATTGATTCGAATTTAATTGACACAGAGTTTACATGATGACAACCGTTATAGCAAGAAAATTGATAAATGAAAGTGAAATTGTTAGATTTTGAGTTGGAATAATCCTCCCTGTTTTTGCAAATTGGCAATTGTTATTTGGATCTTAACCAAAATTGGGCCTAAAAGATAATAATTTTTTTTTATTGTAGGCCATTTAATTCGTAAAAATCAAGAAGCGCTACTTCTGAAACCGCGAAACTACACGAAAAATTTCACCAAAGCCACGTGTCGTCTCTTTTCTTCCCTTTCTCCGACTCTCTGTGTTTACCTCTCCTCACGAACAAATTACACGCATCTGGTCTATTTTCACCCAATTTCCTACGCAATTCCACATCTACAATCTCCTTCTCCTTTTATCGCCGGTCCATCACAGCCGTAGAATCGACCGGGGATGGAACTGGACGATCCATCCGCCGTCCAGATCAGAAACCCTAGCCAAGCGCCTCTCAATCACCATGACCTCAACTCAGAGGTTGGTGCTGTTCTGTAATCTACTGTTTTTGTTTTCAATTTTATGTTTGATTTCGATCCATTTAAGAGTTTGAGGTACTTTAGGTTTTACCAGAGAAGTCACACTTCTGATTTCTTGTTGCTATTGTATGTAGTAATTGTCTGCATTGCTGACTGATAGTATTAAACTTTGTACAAGAAAATCAGGAGAAGTGAACTGGTATTGCTTTTGTAAAATTGGACTTGATTAATATTCCAAAATTTAATTTCATTTGAGGCAGCTGTCTGTATGAACTGATGGTAAAATATGATTCTGACAAGATAGAATGCATGGGATCCCAGTGCTCATGTGCTAAGTTAACTAATTTGTTGTTGGTAAACTCAGTTCAAGACTATTGATTTTACGAGCTTTCGTTGGCATTAAACACTGATCAGGAAGAAAAGGAAGGAATTGTATTCTTTTTCTTTCTTCACTTGTTATTTGATGTGTTGATCTGTATAATTCTGCTATAGTAATTTACCTAGATTTTTAAAATTCCTTCATTTGATTCTTCTATATTATCATTATTATGTGTCTTACTTTCTGAAACTTCTGATTTCTCAATCAATTCCACTGAAACATCAGTATCCTCAACCCCATTTCCAATCCCAGGACATAGATGGTGACATCCTATTGGCCAGCGTCGACGACACCATACCTCCTGATAATGCCACTGTACCAGACAATGATGAAGCAGATGACAGTGGTGAAGAAGCCTATGATGGGGCCCCTGAGGTTGGTATGGTCTTTGAGGACCACCAGAAGGTGAACCAATTCTACCGCCGATACGCGCGCCGCATCGGCTTTGGTGTCTCAGTACGCCGCTCCTCCTTTACCAAGGAAGGTAGGTGCCTCTACCTTGAGCTGATGTGCTGCAAAGGTGGCCGGCCCCGCTCGGAGGCCAAGTTCCGCAAGCGCGCCTCTGCCACTACCAACTGCCCTGCCAAAATCCGTGTCAAGCTCTGGCCTGATGGCCTCCTCCACCTGGAGCTTGCCAATCTGGACCACAACCACCCTGTCTCTCCCTCCATGGCCCGCTATCTCAACCAATACAAGCAGCTGCCTGGTGCTGAGAAGAGACGTTTGCGAACTAGTGCGGGGCGGGTTTTGCCACCAGAGGAACCAAGCCGGATGCCTGTCGACCGGCTAGGGGAGCTTGAGGAGTTGCTCTTTGGAGAGACTGAGCATAGGAACTTCACTGAACGGGGCAGGCTGAGGTTGGCCCCAGGCGATGCCGAGGCACTGAGGTTGTTCTTCACAAAGATGCAGGCAAAAAACCCGAGTTTCTTTTCGGTGATTGATTTGGATGAGGAGGGGGGTCCAAGAGGGGTGTTTTGGGCAGATGCAAGGTCGAGGGCTGCATACGAGTATTACAGTGATGTCGTCTACCTTGACACCACTTGTCTTGTTAGCAAGTTCGAGGTGCCTCTTGTGACGTTTGTTGGCATTAATCACCATGGGCAGTTTGTGTTGCTAGGTTGTGGTTTGCTGTCTGATGAGTCGCCAGAGTCATATGCATGGCTGTTGAAAGCTTTTATTGCATGCATGGCTGGGTATCTGCCAAATGCATTAATCACCGATGATTGCAAGAACGTACTCAGCGCAGTTACTGATGTGCTCCCTAATGTGCGGCATCGCTTGTGCTTGTTCCAGATCATGAAGAGAGCGAGTGAGAGGTTGAGTGGCTTCTCTGAGTGTCGGCTCATAATCAAGTCAATGCAAAAGGCTGTGTTTGATTCCTTGACTCCTGAAGAATTTGACGAAGAATGGAGGCGGATGATTGAGACGTATAACAACCTCCACACCAATGATTGGTTGAAATTGTTGTATGAGTACAGATACTTGTGGGTTCCAGTTTTTCTCAAGGATACATTCTGGGCTGGCATGTCAGCAACTCAGCGTAATGATGTAGTTGTTCCTTTTTTTGAAGGTTTTATCGACTTGAAAACTACACTGAAACAATTTTTGGGTAAATACGAGTCGGCTTTGCAGAGTAAGTATGAAAAGGAGGCGCAAGCTGATTTCGAGACTTTTCACAAGAGACGGCCAGCTGTGTCAAAGTTCTACATGGAAGAACAACTCTCTAAGGTCTATACGCTGAACATGTTCAAATTATTTCAAGATGAGATTGAGGCCATTATGTATTGTCATGCCACAATAGTCGGCATGGATGGGCCTATCTCGACCTTTGAGGTGAAAGAGTGTGTTTTTCTAGACGATGGCAAGAGGACCATGAACAAGATTTACACTGTTACATATGACACCGAGGGCAAGAATGTAAATTGCATTTGTGGGTATTTTCAATTCAAAGGGATTCTATGCAGGCATGCTCTCTCAGTGTTTAAATCACAACAGGTACACGAGATACCTAATCAATTTGTGCTGGACCGGTGGAAAAAGGAGTTCAAAAGGTTGCATGTGTTTGTACGAAACTCACATAGTACTGATGTGGTCGCCAATAACAGAATTGACAGGTACGACTACTTATCCATGCGGTGTCTTCAGTTGGCCGAAGTAGGGGTGTTGTCTGATAAATACCGACTAGCTCTGAGGCTGATTAGAGAGGTCGAGAAGTTCCTACTTAGTGATGGCACGCATGATGATACAGTACCAAGAATTAAGTCATGTTTATTAAAGCCAAAAAAGCTGATTAAAGATGGAAATGTAAATATGACTCTCAAAGGAAATGAAATGAGGAACAATGGCCAGGCAATACAAGAGAGAGATCCTCAGGTATGGGTTACAATATAGGAAGTTGCTGTTTCCACCATCTAGTTTTAATACTAATTTTAGGAGCTTTTGTTTTCTTAATTTCAGGCTCCTTCAGGAAAGCAAGTTTCTGATGGAATAGACAAGGTTAGTACTTCCACTCCGCCCATTACAATATTCAAGTTCTCTAAAATTTTGAATAGGCAATCATTTATTTATTTTCCAATTCTGATGAAATGTCTGTACTTCTCTTTCTCTGATAAGGATGCTTTTCTAACACTTCTTTTTAGGGAGAAGCAAATCTATGTAACGGGAAACCATCTCCTTCTAACCAAACTGGCATGAGACCAAGCATTGTTTACATGTTTCCAGTAAGTTTAACCATTGTGCCCATTTATATATCGTATTCCATGTTTTCTTTTTCTTTATGCAATGTCATATAACTCTAACTTGCCTGAAAAAATGGAGAAACACATCACAGCTTTGGAGTACCCAGTACAGTAGGATGCAATTTGATCTTAACCCAGTTAATGTAATTTCATGGCATGTTTAGTCCTTTTGGATCTCTCTCTAATTTTCTGTAACAGATTAAATTTTGGTGATGTAGGCAGGATTTGACCCTCAGGCATTTGGAAATGGGTCAATGATCCCACCACCACCATGGGCCTATCAACATATGTTTCAGGTTGGAACTTCATTTTCATCTTTACTACATTCTTTAATTTCTTACTACATTATAGTTTCTATCCTAATTTATGTACAAATTGGATGAATTCACAGATTTCACAAATGCCGAAAGAAAATCAAAATCCCAGCCAAAATGCAGCAAAACAGACAAGGAAAAGACGAAGGATAAACCGTAGCCAAAAGCTCCTGGAGGAAAATGAGGCAGCAAATGTTACTTCTGCACAAACTTCTAGTTAGAGGGAATCGGTGCAGTCGGTGCTTTTCTCGACTATATGTTCATTGTTTGTTGATGGAATCAAGTCTACACTACAGTCCAGCCGAAGGATAGTAGTTTCCATGTATGTAATTTTGTACTGGTCCAATTGTAAAACATTTAGCACTGACCTAGATTTAGGCATTTTAGGTATCTTTCTTCCCTGTCTCTCATGGTAGTTTGAATTTGTTTTTGGTGATTGTTGAGGTTCATTTACCGATTAAAGCCTGTATATAATTTGTTGACAATTTTTTATTTCGATTTTCCTCTTGTTATTGCACCTCAATAATATTTGATATTCAACTATAACATGGTATTAAAAACAGCATTCATAACATACTCATAGCTGTACAAATGCACACATATTCTGTGAAGATTTGGGTTTAGAAGGCACATAATTCCAGAAAATGGTTACGGTCCTAAATAAAGTAACAAACAATATAAAGAAAAGATTTCTTTTTTTTTTCTTTGTGCTTTTATCTTGCCTTCGCCTTCTAAGAACGTAATAATTAAGAAAAAAGAATACTAACATAGCAAATAAAACAGGAAAGATTAATCTATGTAATGGTTTTTATACGCGTGTGAACAGCAAAAACAGCTGTCTAAACAGAGCTGCATCAGTGAATTTCCTAGTTCTTTTTTTTTTCGAGTAAAAATATCTTACAGTTCTTAGATGAAAAGCCAATATAGATGACGTTACGGTCCAATCCATAATTGTATTTTTGGATTTTCAAGCCTATGTAAAATAATGTGGAGCCATGGAGGCATAATGAAAGCACAGAGAATGAAATATTTGAACCCCCTCAGAAAAGCCACCAAATAAATACTAACCAAAAGGAACTATGTAAACAACGACACAAATTTGCTGTCAATATTTCCTGCCTTGTAATATAAAAACCAGATTCTACAAATTTAGCACTCAATAAGCATCCCTAAAAGCAGCAAAATGCAAAATCCGGAGTGCTAATCTTTGGCACATCCGAAGAACTTTGAGAGCCGTACGGGGCCGCCACCGCTCTCTTCGCTGTCACTTTCACTGGATGAGTGTTTGGTCTTTGACCTAGACCTGTGCTTCCTCTTTTCCTTTCTTGACCTCTTTGATCTAGATTTTAATCTTGACCTTTTTGAGTCTCTTACTTCATCTTCACTGTCACTACTAGAATATTCAGAAGATGAACTATCGGATGAACTCGACTCTGATGATCTTCTGTTCTGTAAGATGATGAGAGAAAAAAACAATGAAAGATTGATGTGGATAAATTAGCACATTCTCAATTCACAATTAAAAAGAGAATTTTCAGATGGTTTGAGAGGCACCAAAAAAGGTCAAAATATTGTAGGATGGGAATAATTTACAAAACCCATCAATCAGTAGTCAGCTAACATTGTAGAATGTAATACCTTTCTCTTTCTTTTGGTCTTTTTCTTCGTATCTTTATCCTTTCTCTCTGCATGATGAAGCGAGTAGGTTAGGAAAGCAAAATTGCATAACCAATTGCAACATAGTAGTAGTACCAAGAGAGTGAAAAGACGAGGGAAATGCATCATTAGCAAAGGAAACAGTTCTAGCTTAAAAGGTACCTTTCTTAGAACGGGAACTAAGTTTTGATAAGCGGTTTCTTCCTTGTGCAAGCTTCTGAGCTCGTTCAGCGTCTAGTTGAGCTCTGTATTCTCTCATCATTCTATCCTTGTCAGCCTCTACCTCTCCTTTCTTTAATTCATCTTCCTAAAAAAATGAAAAAAAAAGTTTAATGAACATCAAGTAGCAATATTTTATAGATAGTTAATTACAGTGTCAGTGTTCAACCACAAGGAGATATGAAAATAATCAACATAATAAACAAAAAAAAAATTTCATGTATGCCAGTGCAAAAAAAAATAACAGTCCCCCATTCACCTTACTTACCCAAAAGGACCAAAAAGAACCCTCCTTTCTAAACCATCCATTAAGGGTGATTGGTATCAGCTATAACAAACTATACGATTGTCTCTAAACATAAATAAGAAAAAAGTTGTAATTTTCCAAGAAAAATTTTCTTGGTGTCTAGAGAGAGAGAGAGAGAGAGAGAGGAGAGGAAGATAATTTCAAACATTTCAGAAAATACAAACTATGATAAATGTCAAAGAATTAAGAATCAGGAACAAATCAACTTATTTGAGAGAGAGAGAGCAAGAGATGACCTTTTGTTTGCGCTTGAACTCTTCCCAGGTGATGGTGTGAGAAGTTTGGAGACTGGCCAAACGAGCTGCGTGCCACTCTGGTGAATGAAATGAACCGTCCGCCTGCGACGCCCCGGTTAGTATTCATTCATTTTTTTATATAATATATACAAAAAAAAAAAACAAACACCTTATTGCTAAAAGTGAAAAGTGGTATTATTAGCTACTTGAAAAAACAATACAGAAATACCCTATAGTACATAGAGAATGTCAACTCATAATCAACTCCACCTGAAGACCTTACGGGTAGAACAGAGACTTCGAATCTGACACAAAATTGACTCTGACATTTACTTACTAGTGCCGGAACTACTATATGCAAATAAGCACAAATGCATTTCTATTATCCTGTACAACCAACAAGAGAATGGGTAAAACAACTCTGTTGTTGTGCTCTTACATTTCATTTATGTGTTTGCCCTATTGTGTAGTATAGATTGCTTTACAAAATGCTTATGTTGAATTTAGAACTAAAGAATGATAACTGAAACATTCCGCGACAGATTGTAACCAATTAGGAACAAAAACTGAGCAATGAGGTCCCAATTAGATCAAAAGAAAGGGACCTAATTGCAAGGACTGCCACTTGAAAGGACGTAATAGAGGTAAGCATCCAATCCACCAGATTTTAGAAGGGAATTCATGAAATAGCAAACTTGAGACAGTAAGGATTCGAGCTAAAACAACTTTAAGGTGGGACTTATAAGCAAATTAAAGTGAAAACAAGGAGATTGATTTTGAGAGAAGGAAGGGGACCGACCATGCCATCCTCGGCCTCCTTTGGGGTAGCCGAACTGGAGCCGACGCGAGCCCTTTGCATCGCCTTATACGCTTGGTTCTTCCCCATCTCTCTCTCTCTTTCGTCGTTTGATGGGAACAAAAAGAAACCCTAGAAACCCTAGAAACGGAGGTGAGAAGCCACAAGCGCTTTCGACTGAGAGAGAACGCAAGACAGGAAGATAGGTTTTGTTTTGTCGTTCCCTTGTTTCTTTCTTTTTTTTCCTTTTTTTTGCTTTGTTGTAATAATCCGACTTGTTTGGGTTTGACACCAAAAAATAACAAGAATAAATAATCCAACTCGTTTGGAATATTTGCATATAAGCCCCTATTTAATAAAGTATTGCATTGTTTCCCTACTACTTTTTGGAAAGATTTTGATGGACTCACGTGGTGAGTTGTTGCCCCCCCGAGAGGAGGATTTTAAGTTTCTGTGTACTTGCCGCAAAGAATTGTGCTTATAAAATATAGTTGCTATTTTGACGATCGCCAATATAAAATTGAAATTGAAGCAATATCACTATTAAATTTTTTATTTGTGTGTGTATGTATGTATATATGGAGTAAAGCTATTTAATGAAAATTATAAAGCAACTTTTAATATTTAATGAAAATTATAAAATGTTTTTTGATGTTAAATTTTGTGTCGACACATGCTATTGTTGCCTTCAAAGGGTTCTCTAACATGAACCATGAAAAATGGAAAAAAAAAATAGCACTTTTAATAATAACAAAGAATTTGAAGAGTCAATCTTTTGGAAAAGTGCGAATGTAATATATCAATCTATTTAGATGGATCCATTGACAACTATTATTTTAATAATTATGATAACATATTTTCAAATAATTTCAAAAAAAATAGAAAAAAATTATAAACATATTCTTTAACTTATAGATAGATTGTATTTCAAATTTCATATAATTTAAATATTATTTAATACTCCATCAAAGACTATCAAAATTACATGATATTTATAACGGTCCATATCTAATGATTTTTTATGGAATATCAAATGATCCTTAAATTACATAAAATTTGAAACACAATCAATCTATAAGTTAAAAAATATATTTGTCAATTTTTTTCTATTTTTGAGGATTTCTAAAAATTATTTCAAAATTATTTAAAAATTAATTGTCAAGATTGTCAACATAATAATTATCAAGTCATCCTCTCCCTTACTTAAATTGGAAAACATCATGTGTTCATTTTGTATATCAAAGATGAACTTTCAGTCCACTGAAAACCATATATAAAGCCAGCTATAAATTAGTAGTAGTGAAGACAAAAAATAAAGAGTGTACAATTTCCTAGTCCTATTGTCATAATATAAGTGTATGTGAAATTGTTTTACATATACAAGTTAAAAGGATGTGTTCGCTAATATAGAAAAGTTTAGGAAAGTACACTTTTTACAAATCCTGAACATGTTCTTGAATAACATAAAATTACACAAGCCTTTTCTGTTGCATTATACTAGTTGAAAATAATACAACTGTAAAATGAACAGTTATAATAGTAAATAGAAAAAAAAAACAATAACGTAGACAAATTGTATAAGAATAAATAAGTGTACTTTAAAGTAGTTAGGAGAAAATATATAGATAAAAATGAGTATTGAACATAACCAATCACCACAAAATACATGAAATTTACGAAATCTATTATTTTACTATGCACTCCTACACATAACGTGTAAACCAGTCTCGTTCAACACGGCGTGCAATTATAACACATGAATTTCACTTAGTGCCGCTTGTATTAAGTAAAAGAAGGGATCAAATATCAATGATTATCGGTGCCTCCATCCATGTTCCTATTGCGACCAAATCATAAAAAATTGAGGGAAATACCTTAAGAGTACAAATAAACCATTTATTAGGCCAAAGTTCTATGTGATTTTATTGTTCTATACTGATACTGGAATGGCAGCTATAGCATACAAACTACCAAGGTGTAGTGCAGCCTACAGTGCTAGGTTCTGCTGCACTCACTCAACCTCTCCGATTCATGGATGAAGCAATGCCAGTCCAGCTGGCTTTCAGTTCTCTCCCACAAGACCTGGCGCCTACTCCGACATTAACCTATTCTGACTCAAAAATCCTCTCAGACATTATCAATGCAAAAGCAACTGAAGGGAAGTTGAAGTTCTTACAGCACACATGTAGAGGGAGACTTAAGAGGTCCTCACAATTTATTAGGCCTCTCATGCCAAGCAATTCCTTGAATTGCCTTGTACCACCACCATCCTTCAGCAAAATGAAGTCCTCATAGTATTGCCCCACAATATATGGGGTTTTGTAGTTGTGAGATTGCATTACTGTTTACCTTTTAAAACTGTTTCCGGTCGATGAAATGTCATTTGATGGGATTTTCATCGAGAAAGTATAATTTCTCAGAATTTAGTGTATTTTATCATATAAACTATTGAAACTAGTGCTCCATATGAGATGGAAAGATGTAATCAAGAATGACTTGCAAAGAAGTAACAGAAAAGACTGAAATAAAATGGAACATTAGGAAAATATAGAGTTAAAGAAACTTAGCGATGTTCATGTTGGATCTATCCATTAATGTTTCATTTATTGTTCTATAAAACGTGGCTCCAGGTTTACCAAAAGCCACCCAGAGCACTATTTCAAACAATACTAGAAATGTCATGGTATGATGATATTTATACAAACTAAGGAAACCACGGTACATCCTATTCTCAAAACAAAAATGATCTATTCCCTCCGTAAAACAGAAACACGGAACTTCACTTTTTGTCAGGAATAAAAAATCATATTTCTATTTTGGAAAAACATAAACGAATGATCTGCCACCTACTGCTGTTTGGCTTCTTGGTCTTCATTTGTTTCTTCATCTGTTTGACTTGCTAGCTTTACAATGTCCTCCACAAGAATCTTACCCTCTGTTATACAAAAAGTAAAAAAAAAAAAAAGGAATATATATATAGCAAAGTTAGCAAAAGAGAAAATTAAGGTAATTTCATTGTGGATCTAAAAAGCCTCTTGTATATCCAAAGTAACCCTAAATTCCTTGTTCTAATGTAAGGGTAAGCAGTGATGCAGGGCAATTTGGCCTTTTAGATTGTGGAGCACAGAGGGGCATAAAAGATGTGTTTACAGGAGTATATTTCATGTGATTTGCAGGGGCAGCCACATATATTTTCCCATTTTCTGGAGCATTCTTGATATGTTGACATTTTGCAAGGCTGCCAAGGAATTGGTAGCAAAAAATAAAAAGCAAAAGATAAAAGAATTGGTAGCAAAGAAAAAGAAACAAAAAGAAATATAGAACTCATGATATGACCTTTATCTCTAGAGAGCTTGCTAATGAGCTCTTGCACTCCCTCTTTTCCAATTGTGTCCTTAAGATACGCAGCTGCAGCTGCTACCTCCTCTGGTGTCACCTTGCCATCACGATCCCTTTATATAAGAGAACAAAATGGTGAATTCATAAGTACACAACCAGATTTAATTTACTTACTGAGTACATAAAATGTATATTGTTTTTATATTACCTGTCAAGGAGTTGCCAGCGGTTGCCAATCTTGGCATCAACATCATCTATCTCCTGCTCCAGTTTTTGCAGCATGGAATCAACCTGAAAATGTACCACAGTAACAGCCATAATTTTAACAAGGTAAATGTCAGTAGCCAGCAAGATTTTGATCATGCACTAACAACAAAACCATTTTTCCCTGGACATCAACTTTTGATTCTAATGCATGTTCTTTTATATTATGTATTAAATAGTTGTCTTTTATCAAATTGTAGATTTTGACATTAGATTCTGATCAGATAAATAGGCATTTGACAAAGCTTCTCTTCGTTTGACATCATCATCAAGAGTTTGCCATTATGATTCTTCATATTAAATAGTATACATAC
Organism: x Bolboschoenoplectus mariqueter; assembly: GCA_037678475.1. Lineage (NCBI taxonomy): Eukaryota > Viridiplantae > Streptophyta > Magnoliopsida > Poales > Cyperaceae > x Bolboschoenoplectus > x Bolboschoenoplectus mariqueter. The sequence continues at coordinate 2,261,765 of CM075273.1, forward strand.
ACCATAGAGAGATAGAAAGACGAACCTTCTCTATAAGAGCAGAAGAAACCTTGTTGCCAGCTGCTACTTCAGCCGCATGGTCGGCAACTTCACGTGCAGCTATGTATGCTCTCTTTGCTTCTTCTTCACCTTCAGTTCCTTTCTTTTCAAGCATCTCATTGTACAGCCCAATCTGTATTTTTATGTTTTCGCATCAGTTAAATTCACAATTATATAAACAAGCAATATAAAGGGTTTTTGAGTTTCTTTACCTCCTTGTTTACAAGCCTTAAAAATTCCTGACGCTCCTTGCTAACAGACTGCAAATAATTAAACAAAAGTTGTCAAATATATGCAAATATGTTACTCAAAAGTTTGCTGTTATTGCATTGGCTTTTTGGTCATGATATTAACTGGTATGACCACAAAGCATATACCATAGATATCAGTTGCACAGAGTACCAAGCCCCTTTTTACTAAGGGGCCAATTTGTTATTACTCGGATTTCTAATTCTCTCTTTTTTCGGAGATCTTGTCCAGCTAGCATCACAAATTAAGATGGTATAGGCAATTAACAGAGATTAAAAACAGAAAGAAATTACAGAAGCAGAGGCGAGAACGGCCAGAGCTCGACTGATTTTGCAGAGCTCTTCTTGCTTGTCCGGCTTCTTAGCTTTAGCCAACCCTTGTGCTTCTCTGGCTGTGGGGCCTTCCATCTCTTTCAGAGCAATGTCCTCTTCAGCAGCTGCAGGTTGCTCCTTGAGCTTCTCTTTCTCTTGTTTCTTTGCTTCCTCCTGTAAATGTGTTTAATTTGCAAAGAGGAAAGATTTAAGGCTTTACCAGTTCCGAATTCAGTTATTGTAACAAATTGGATTATAAACTTTTCAAAAACCCAAAGCACTCCAAATAGGTAAAAATCCTTATACCATGCTTAGCAATTAACAAAAGGTGTCATCTATTTAAAACAACTTGCAGTGATGACAATACTGCCCTTTAGCTAAAATTGCATAAAAAGCCTAGATATCGTTGCAAAATTTCTGAATAACACTTCAAAGTAGAAATAATATTATTTTTTTTTTTTTGAAATAAGGGTTCCGTTAGCCCTGGAATCCATTTCTTTTTTATGCATCTTGAGGGATTTGAACCTACACTCCATAGACTCTCCATAGAGGGATGAAGCCTGTCAATCTATCACCATCTGTACTAGGCCTATGGTTCTAGAGATATAATGCAATTCTTTCAGAATGCCCCAAGAAAAAGTACACAGGCTTACCTTGATGAGTTCTTCTTGCAACTCGAGGAACTCCAATTTTCTTCTCCTCTCAGAGACAGAATCTTCCGATGGCAATGCTGTGCCAACAGTATCAACAACCTCCTCAGGCAGTGAAGAAAGTGTTGCAACAACTGCCTCCTCAGGCTTCAACTTGCCAGATACAGTGAAAGCCCTAGTAGACATCGAAAATGTTGAAACTCATCAGTCACTAAAAGGAGTCCAAAATATCAGGTTAACGAAAGAATTTTGTTTTTTTAAAGAGGGTACCTTGAAAGGATTAGAAGAGAAGATGGTACGGCATGGTTAAGAGATAGGTCCAGCCAGTCACGGAGCTGAGTAAAAAATTCAATAAAATGCCGTGATTAATTCAAATTAAACCGTGCCATTATCTTATACAGAGAGAAACGACCTATAATATATCATATTGAATCTGCGACCAAGCAAACAAAGAATAAATGCAGAATAATAAATTATTTTTGAACCTGATTTCGCATCTCTTCCGTGGATAGCAAACCAAGATGGCCTCTTTCTCTACAAGCTTGTCTCAGTTCATCTTCAGAAAGAGTATCTATACCTTCGGCTTGGATCAATTTATCATCTTCTTTAATCCTGAATTTAAGAAATTCATTTTAGTCAAAATTCAAGGATATTATTATAAATAATAAGTTGATACTATCACAAGCTAACTAATGTCAATCAGATTCTTTAAAAACAAAAGAAACATAAATAAAAGGTTTGAAAAAACAAAAAATAGTGAGCAAAACTAAAAAAAGGACAACGAAAAAAAAACATACAACATTAAGAAAGATATGTTTTTAGTTCATATATGTAAAATTCTCATTCTTACATTTGCAATTTCCTACGAAGCATGAATCTCAGGTAATTATCTGTGCCGAAAGGTTGGATCCCCATATATTTGCACATATTAACCAACCGTGCCCTGAAATTAAGAAACAAGATCAGTGGGCCTGATAACTTGTCTGTAAAGAAACAAACACACAAGTACTAATAATTTTCTGCTGTCCTCTAAAATTTAAAGTATCTTACATATTCCAGTGAAAGAAAGAAAGGAAAGAAAGGAAAGAACCCCAAAGACTAGAATAAAAAAAAAAGATACCTACTCTTTCTCTGCAGATGAATAGGAAAAAACTAACTAGGGATCTAAATGTTATATTAAATTAACCTGCTCATATTGTCCAAAGTAAGCTCATCATTGAACAGCTTTGCAAAACTCAATATTTCATCATTGGAAACACGTCCACCAGTCCGAACCTAATCACAGTTGCAACAATAATGGAAAATAAAAAGAAAATTAATCACAAAATCTAGCATCCGAAAGCTAGCGATATTCAATTTTACAACCAAATTTTCAGCCTGACCTTGTTTAAAAACTCATCGAGATCTTCAGCTGTTTGTTTGAACTCACCGCTTCGTGAAGCCTGGACTTCCTTTGCCATTTCTTTGGCAGTGTCTTGCAAAAACTTGGCATATTCAATTTTTGCTTGAAGTCTCCTTTTCAATGCTTCCTGTAAAACAAAGTAAAATTTTGAAACAGTGCGCGAGCATCTCAGTAGTGGCACAGTTCTCTGTTGGTTATACTGTGAAATGAACCAGTAACAATTGAGCTTCTTGTTGGCCTTTCTGGTTGAAAATTGAATTTTAGAGCTTCTGTAAGCACTTATATTCAATAGATCCAAATCAAATACCTAAACTAATAATCATTTCCCCAAAATAAGTTTTCTTTCTTGTTAAATCGGCACACACCAGTTCAAGATATGACCAGAAAGGTACCTGAAACCATAACACTGGTTTTTCATCATCATCAATATTCATGAAGTTAATCAAGACATAACAAAAGAGACCTCTATGCCAATTAACTTTATCTAAGTTAAAAAAACATATGTTCTAATTCTGCTTCTTTTTTTCAGCATATAACAGTTTGATTATAGCTTCATTTAAGCCCAAAACCCAAGAAACAAAGATACCAAGGAATCAAAAGAACATACTACTACTGACCAGCTTGTTGCTGTATTCCAACAAGAGGTTCCAAAAAAAGTGTTCAAAATACCTGCTCTCTCATCTTGTCTTGGAAAGTGGAAGGAAGCATATCAGGAAACAGTTTGAGAAAAACCGGCAACAGAAACTCCATAAAAGGCACTATAATGAATACTGCGACCGGCACCAGCCTGAATATGTCAGCAGTGGTACGTGTCAGCTGTTGCCTCTCTCTTCTTGAGAGGCTCTTACCACTGGCTAGCTTTAAGAGAAGTCTGGAAGAAATTCTCATATCTGCCCATAGTAGCTTCAAACCAAGCCAGTAGTGTTGTAATGTCGAAACAAACTCATCTTTCCAGTGAATTAATTTTGCAGCCCAATCAGCTCTTCACAAAGAAAATGAAACCGGAAATATAATAGATTGACATGATCAGAAATTGCTAATCACTCATGTAACATAATGGCACCACAATACAGAAAACAAGAATTCCAATTCAGTACCTGCTCATAGAAGCAACAGCCTTTAATGCAGGGCCAATACCCAAGATCACAGACCAAAACTTCTGTACCACTGATTGAACCTGTTTCTGAGCCTCTTTTTCCTGTACCTTGGCCTTTGCCTTCGCCTTAGCAGTACTCAAACCCTCTACTGCCTGGTCACACTCTTCCGGTGATGCTTCTTTCTTTGCTTGTTTCTGTTTCTGTTCTTCATTTGATTCACTATCGGACTGTAACTGCCGTGCTGCAGCTGTACTAGTACTGGCTGTGCGTACCGGTTGTAGGAAAAATCTGGCACCAATTGGTCCAAAATCTTGCGTATTGATTTTACCATAGGGGTTGGTGAAAATTCTTTTTTGGTAGAAAGCAAGTAGGTTTTCTTTTGCTATAGTTGAGAAGTAAGTCTCTTTTTCCTTATTGGAATCAGAATCGGAGACCTTGCTGGGACTTGAAACATCATGAGAAATGGTGCGTATGTGAGAAATGGTTCGAACGGAAGATATGAAGTGGTCTAGGAAATGATTTCTCCGCCTGATAAGAGCCCTTGAAGCCATTTCCAGTGCCTTTTCTTTTGGTATAGTGGGAAGCTATGATCATATCTAGCCGGGCTATACCCTGTACAAAAGTTTTATAAAATAAAATACAAAATTTATAGTCAGGAGCTTAGCACAGATACCTAGATACATATAGGTTAATTCTTTGTACTGTTCTTTTACATCTGATATCATAAAGCAAGCATTTTCTAGCTCCTCTAATTCAGTCAATTTTTCAAGTCAATTTTTCAGGTCATTTTCTTGCTCCTGAAATCAACCAAAGGGGGGTGCGAACTGCGATTTTGGTACGCATGTTCCCAATCGAAGGGAGATTTTTGTAGATTTTGGACTCGACGGCGTCAAAATCCATTGTGAAATCCTACCAAAACTAGCAATGATAATCCGTAAAAATAGCAACAAAAAAAAAAAAGAAGGAGACTCACCGGATGAATATTTGATGAATCGGATGATCAAACAACAAAATGATTCGAGAAAAAGATTCGGGAATATCCGTCGGTTGCGGGTTGGAATCCGTCTCTTATTGACCCCTTTCAGCAATGGTTTTAGTTAGGGTTTTTCTTATACCTACCAAAGAGAGGTTATAGAGACCAGACTAATGGCGATGAGATGATGGAATGGAATCCGCATAGAAAGAAAGGAATGAGAGAGAGAGAGATAGAGGGGAGAGAGAATGAGAAATTGAGCCTTCTTTTGTTATTATTACGTGAGGTGTGCTTGGAGAGGGGGGAAATGGGGAATGAGAGAAAATTTGTAGAAAAAAAATAGACACTCCTCGCCGTCGGAGGGAATGTGTTTCTACTTTCTACTTTCTAGCGAGATACAATATGGACCGTTGGATCTCATACTTTATCATTTATACATTTGATAATAGATAAGGGATTCATGATGTCTATAATGTTTATTTTATCATTTATATTTTAATTAATATATATAAATTATTAGATATATTTTAATATGTATATAAAATATTATTGAATTAAATCACAAAATTTGGTCCATTGATTTTTGTTAGTGCTTGATGCATATCAAAATAAAATTAAAATGGTGTAATTTTTTGTGTACTTATATAGATATATATAAAATGTCTAATTATTTAATTTTATTATTTAAGAGTTTAATAAATAATTATTTAAAATTTAATTTTATAGTTATTGATGTGACATCAAAATTATAGACATTGAATCTCTTCTCGGGATAATAATCGCTTCCCACAATATAGGATGTTGGATTGGATAACATAAATATGTTTTTGGATAATTGAAACAAAACTGTAATTGTTAAAGAGACCACACATAAATTATAGTTATGAGAAACAAAAATTAACCAAATGTTGGTTACCAGAAACAAAAGTAAATCTAAGTAGGTTTTCAGAAATAAAATTAACCAAATTTGGGTTACTAGAAAGAAAATCAATCCAAAATAATTAAAGAAAAAAATTAACTCAAAGTGAGTGACTAAATGCAAAATTTACAAAAAATTATTTACTTGAATCGAGTATGTAATAAATTACAAGATGTTATTACAACATGTGAAATAAAAAATATCATTTTTTTTCTATTTTTTATTACATTTTTATAGGACGAAAAAAAGAGGACCCATAACGAAAATAAAATTGTATAACTATAATTTGGCATAAAAATCTTGCTAATTGTTTTATCATTAATATCTATTTTTGAAGTGAATCTTCATTTTCCTTTAGAAAAAAAAATGATAAAAAACTAGCAATCAACATGTTTAGATTAGAGATAATTACTAGAAACAAAATTAACAAAAACTGATTTACTCTAAAAATCATTTACTCTAAACGTGCAGATAACAAATTACAAGTTGGTTTTACAACAAGCAAAACAAATATGCTTGAAGCGATGACAAAAAAAAAATAAATAAGATTTTGATTAAAACTTTCATAGGACCACTTGGATCCCATCAAAATATCCATTTTTATTCTTATTTTTCACTCAAAACTTTGAAATATCTTATTGCCTATGCAAATCAAATATCATTTCAATTTTCTCCAATTGAAATTTTCTTGGACTAATTATAATTAAAATTTACTTAACATGTCGTCCAAAAATGCTTCAATCTACTGCATTTTTTGACATTTAACTCTCCCTTTCTGAATTTAAAACAATAAACACAAATTTGAGTTTTTAAGAATGACTGACGCACTTACTCTTTAATTTTTTTTTAACCAAATTTTAGAGAATGAGGGTAAAGTGATAGTTTCATTATTGAATTGATAAGATAAATGAAGTTTAGTTAAGCTCAGCTAATTAAATGAAAAATGAGAAAAATACGAAATATGATTTTTTTTTTAGTGGCTGTAATCCTTTGTGTAAAAGGTAACAGATTTGAAATTTTGTTGAGAGATCTCTAGTGCAATTTAAGATGGTAAGCTTAACCTCCATCTTTACTAAAAAAAGAACTAATTAAAAAGTGAGGATTATCTATATATATCTAAATTGATATTGAGAAGCTATACTCTATAAAATATAGTTGAGAATTCAAGCTTCTCAACATTTTTTTCTTCCAAAATTGTCATATGTCTTTTGATTTGCATCGAGATTTGCGTGTAATATCAAATAAACTGATTAAGATTTATCTTTCTTTTGAGACAAAATATTTAATAACAAAATTATTCAGCAGTCCATCTAACAGACAACAATAGGATGATAAATGGTTAAAAGAATAAATTGTAGTAATATATTACTGAAATAGAAAATGCTATTAAAAATCAACACACTAATTTCCTCTAATCTATGGTGAGGTCTGAGTATTAACTCCTACCACCATGGGAGGATTAGAATTCTCTTCCATTTTTTAAGTTTTGTAATGCTTTTTATGGAAATCAAAACCACAATTTTTCAAATTGAACGGTTTCAAATTGCATCATGCAAACTAGGCATGAGGACCGGTATAATTTATTCAACACTTTATAGATTAATAATCTGTTGATATTTGTTTAGATTGGACCCAATAATAAATATAAAATAATTATATAAACTATGTTTATATAACTATTTTTCCAACACATAATTATATTCTTGGGGTGAATTTTGGAAAACAGCCTTAACATAGTATATGTTCTCACTTTTTTTGATTAAAATTTAAATATGTTCAAATTTCAGAACTAACACTTAGAAAATTTTACCAAATGGATCCATTAATTAAAGTGTTTTAGTTCTAGAATACAATCATAGTCATGCCAAAAATATGGAACTGTTTAGCTCCAGCACAGGGTAGTAATCCTGTTTATTGCTACTAACTATATTGTATTTGGTATGTATTTATTTCTGCAGGTACCCAATTTCGACCATAAGCTTCCTTTATTTCCTGAAATATCAAAGAAAAACAAATGCACATTTCAAAGATAAGATACAAGAACAAAAAATAGAATATGGTATACCAGTACTGGACATAACTGGTACAGTATCTAGTACTGTAATGCATAGTAGAGATGACAAACCAAGGGAGCTTGAAGTTGTCTTTCCAGCGACTCTGCTTGACACAATTGGAATCCATCTTGCTTAGACGTGCTATTATTTCAGAAAATGTCGGTCTTGATAACGGCCTTGGGTCCCAGCACTCTTCTATCAACCTAAGAAGGAAAAAATCAGAAAGAACAATGAGGCAATAAATTTAGTGTTTTTCCTTGAAAAAAAAAAAGAGTTTCGTGTCCAACCAGAAAGATGGGGGTTCATATTGTACCCCGATGCATAATTTTTCAAATATTATATATTTTTGGATTTGTTCGGTTTAGTCAAATACATATCAGAAAGTCGAAATTAACTAGAAGCCCTAAACCACTCATAAGTTCAATTTAGAACAAAAAATGAGAATCAAACTTGCTTTGGTGCAACACGCACAGATACATAACTACCAAGTATCCTAAATTTTTAAGACTAAAAAGTCTAGGTTTGTGTTAGATGTATAGCTTACTCTTTCGAGTCGGAGGGATAGCTTTTCATTTTGTTCTTAAAAGGAGGTCTCTTCCCTTCCAAGCATATCATTTTAACAACCTCACCAGCAGTCCTAGGGAAAAAAGCTGGTGCTCCTTCAAGCATCTAAAACATAAAAAAAAAAATGATTAAAAGAACTTTCAAAGTGAGAAAAGAAATTTTTTTATTTCAAAGTGGAAAAGAACTTGCTAGGGTACAAAATAGATGTCATTTACAACGATTTGTCATTTCTTGATACAAACCTCATACAGAATGAGACCAAAGGAGAAAGCATCAGCACCTCTCCCAAGAACTTCGTTTTTGTAGACCTCAGGAGATACGTACGGATCTAACACAACAAAGGTTGGTATATAAGATTGTGATTTACATTGCTACAGATATTTTCACTCTGTCAAGGAAATATGATTGTATGTTTTGAAATAGTATATAGGAAACTTGTTTTTCTAAAAATCAAAGGGACTTATGTACTCTCAGTTAATCTTCAAACTTCCTTAGTTCCTCATTTTCTTCAAAACATACACCAAAATCATTTGTCAACTCTCTCACATAACTGAGTGAGAAATGAGTATTCTGGATACTTCTCTACATAAACCAAACAGTAATAGGTATAAATGGTATTACTATCTTTGCTGCTCAACAAACTAACTTGATGCATTTTCTAAATATAAAACTCTAGACTAGAGAAAAAAAATGCTATATATCTGAAAAAATTAACTTACTATCAGGAAAATCCACTGCATTCACAAATCTATATTCATCCTCAGAAACTTTTGTCATTTTAATCAAGCCAAACCCAGCCACTTTCAATCTGTTTGTATCATCCCGTAAAATGTCCCTGCAACCTTAAAAAAAGCACCATAATGTATGCATAACCAAATAGTATAAAATAAATTACATATGCTTCCTGTGCAGTCATTCATAAAGCTAAAGCAAAGAGAGAATAGAAAAAAATGAGAACAGCACCAAAGTCTAATATGCTTGTACTGTCCCGTAAAATATTTATGCAACCTTAAAGAAAGAACCATAATGTAGCATTAAGTATAAAATAAAAACCACCATAAGTTTACTGTGATGTCATTCCTAAACTCTCAAGTCTCGAGTAAAGAGAAAATAGAAAAATCAGAGCATCAGAAAAAGGTCATCCAGTCTTTGATCAGTACAGTGTTGACAAACCAGTTGCAGTACTGGAACTGCTCACTTCAGTACAAAGGTTGAAATGATTGCAGTAGTGATGATGAAAATTGTTAATAATAAGGGGGCCGTAATAAAAAATTGCATGTTGATCATCTTACTTTGGGCTGAGATTAGAATGTATTATTGGATCAGGTTTGCACTCGTGAAGATAGTTGATGCCCCTGTATCACAACAAATTATACTTCAATCAAAGAACTTAACAATGATGCAACGTTTCAGCAAAAAAAAAAAAAACAAGCCAGTAGTTGACTCTTTCTACAGAAATAAACAGCACAAAAAGTAAAATAATGAAAAGATTGCCTGGCAATGTCAAGAGCAAATCTAAGAGCCTTGTGAGTTGACAAGCGTCCTTTCTTTTGCAGATAACTTCCTAAATCACCCTGCCATTAAATAGCAATATCATAAAACAGAGAAAATCCAACTCAACAATACAGACGATCTTGCTTATATGTTAAATTCACGATTCCAAAAGTAACTCACTTTAGGATGGTATTCGGAGACAATCATCATAGGTACACGTTGAGTAATGGCTCCCACAAACTGTACTAAATTGGGGTGCCGGGCCTTCTCCAATATAGTCAATTCATGCCTGAATGCATTTCTGGCAAAAATCACAGTGTTTTTTTTAAGACAACGAAGGGAAAATAACTATTAAGCATGATGAAATGTAAGCAAGATCAACCAAGAGAATAATATTCTTGAACATTTGTTCACAAAAGAAATGTAGCAATAAACTATGATCTACATAAGAGTAACCTCTCCTTCTAACTTATAAACCTTGTAAATACAAAATGTAAAGGATGAAAACTGAAAATATATTAACTAAAAGGGCAAAAGTTCAAAAGAGTATCCATTACATGCTCTCTGGTTCTGAAAGAGTATCTTTGTCTAGTATCTTTACAGATACTTTTGTGCCGTTCCACTTGGCCAAATGATATCCCTGGTATAAAAAAGCTTTCTCATTAGTATTCAGTAGTTCTTATCTATCAGATTCATCAAGGGCAAAACGAATAAGAAGGAAAACTAGCAAATGAGTAGAGACCAACCAATATAAGTGCAACTCAGTGCTAATTACCCTGATTCTGGAAACCGATTATATGCAAAAGTACCTTTGAGAGCTCATCATTTCTTCTGAATTCGAGGTGTAGTGGGTTCAGTTCATATTCCGGTACATCCTGCGGATTTGAAACAGACATCGGAGTCTTCCCTACTGTTTTCTGGAGGACAAACAAAAAACCAAACCAATAAATGACCAATGATTAAAATAAATTAACTGGAAACAAAAGAAGCAAATTAAAAATCATATGAAATCATACTGGAACTTTGGCCCCTCGCGATCTTAGTAGGTCGTATACCTCGGTGTTACCATAGAACTTTGCATCTGCTGCAGGCTGGATTCAGAAAAAAATCAAAGAAAAATGAAGATCACAAGTAGAGGTAAAAAGTATGTAGAAACAGAAACCCCAAACATGCTTTCTTCAAATGTACAAATGTAAGCTAACAATTGAAGAAAAAAGAGATTCATTGATCCATACTCTAATAGCTGACAGATGAGGTTTGTGGAATGATAGCTAAAATATTTTTGAAAAACAGTCTTTTTAGAATGTTCCTAGAGTTTCAGAAACACAGAGAAATGGACCTAATGCCCCATACTAACACCTCTATAGAAAACCAGCAGTTACTGCAAGCAGACATGGGTGCTTTGCTGCTGTGGTGCAACCATGACAGTATATACCAATTCAGTGGGAAAATGTCGTAACAGAACTATTGATGACATGCTAGATTGTCGATCCCACTTTATCAACCGACCGCACTATCCCAGTACCGAACTTACCAACATACAGTCCCAGACCTTACCCCTCCAAACCCCACCCCACACTCCCCCAATAAAAAAATAAAAAAAACATATTCTAAAGGAAGTCAAGCTCCTTACTGTGCTTCCCCACCGGTCTCTGGCATTGACATTAGCTCTCCATCGAAGCAACAACTTAGCCACTTCCAAGTGCCCCTCACAAGCTGCTACGTGCATTGCGGTCCTTCCATCCAAATCAATACTATTCACGTCAACCCCTTCCTTCAGCAACTCCTCCACCTGAAATTAATATATATAAAAAACATGCTTTTCTGTATCACATAGTCTATCTTAGCAGTATTTTTTTGGTCAACATAGTCGCAGAGCAGGAGTTTCCGAGTCCAAATCCAACAGTTTCCTTATTATAGTTTGAGAAATACACAGTAGTTGTATCTTCATAAACTTGTAGTATCTGACTCAGGTTGCCTTGGAGTATAAATTTATATATGTTTTAAAACTGCCTCTTGTTATCAACTTAAGCATTTAACTAATTGGTTGATGGCATCAAAGAAGGTACTTCTGAGATCTGACCTCAATCGCCATCATCCATTGTACAAAATAAAAATATAAATGCAAATGCAGCCTTTATATAAGATTAAGTTTTCCTAGCAACTGGTCTGTTGATATGATCAGAGGGGTATGAGAATCCCACAAGGTTCATTTTACAACCACAGCAGTACAGAAAAAATACATAAAATTGCATTGCCGCATCAGCTTAAGTTTTCTAGTAATTGGTCGGTCAATGGTCTACATACCCCCTCTGTGTCACCACGGCTTGCCATGAACAACAACTGCATTGTCGCGTCGAGGTTTTCAGGCACAGAAAGGTGGGACCCAGTAGACCCGTTCGAGCCACCAGGGTCAAGCCCCCTCCGGTTTGGATCTAGTGAGGATTGCCTCCCATATGTGAACCGGCTGGCGCTCATTTGGCGAGCCAGGCCCAGAGCTGAGGCCTGACGCCAGAGCTGCATCCCGGCAGCTTTAGATAAGGAAGTACCAGCCGATAGCTGACGCGAAAATCCCCTTCTTAGTTTTGTGACCACCTCCATTTATAGAGGTTATTGTGTGGGTGCAGATGCAGTAAAGCTATGTATGCTAAGATATGTTTGATGTAGTCACAATTACTTCTATTCTGAGGAATGCTATGATCTGAAAATACTGCAAGTTAGAAGAAGAACAATCAACTGCTGGTAATTCAATCAGAGATTACAGAAAAGAAATTGATTGATTATCGCTTCAAGTTATAACACGAGCTTTGATGGAAATCGAATTAGGAAAATTTACATTTGTGTTGACTTTCTTCTCGGAATTAATAGATGAGCTTCACACGAATTTTTCAATGTTTCCGAGTATTAGCCAAAATTGACAAAAATAAACAACAAATCTCTCAATGATTACCTCAGAAACTCTTCACCTCAATCTCCATTACTCGAAATTTCACCTGAAACATGAAGACTTTTGGTAAATGCAGCGAAGAAAGTTCGAATTAATTCTTGAAAAAACGCAACAAAAATCATAAAGTATCGTCAGTACATCTGACATCTCTTTGAGATCTGAGCTTCTCGGATCGATGTCTTGTATTATAATAAAACGTCGATTTTATTTACTTGCATTGGTCTCCGATTCTCTGACTTTGATGTGCTTCCAGTGGGAACTGGGAAGGGGAAAATAAAAGGACGAGAATTTTTCGCGCTGGTTATGAATTTATCGTTTATATAACTGGAATAAATGAAGAAAACGAGATCCTCTGTGTCTGTTTTCTGTAACCATTTGTGTTGTGTTGAATACTGGAGGAACTGGTTTGGTTTTCATTGGCCGAAATTATCCGAGAGAAAATGGGTCGGATGCGGATCAAGATGTTTTGATCCATTTTGGGTAGGGTTGGTTTAAATATTTAATTAATTTACTCGAGTTGGATCGGGTTGACCCGTGATCCAAATGGATTGAATAATAATAAAAAAATTGGATAGGATCAAAATAATAATAAAAAAAATAATGATGATCTAATCTGAACCTTATCTGACCCGACCCATTAACGCCCCTAACAAAAAAAATATATATTCTCCCACAATCAAATCCCCCGATTTTATCCCCCAACCCAAACTCTCCTTATTTGCTATAACTAACATTTTTAACTTCATTATTCTTTAACTTTTAAAAATCAATTCAGTTAATATAAAAATATTAATACTCTGATATAAAAGTATTAATATTTTGATACAAAAGTATTAATACTTGAGTACGAAATCATTAAATATACGTTTTTGAGAAATATATAATCTCCAATGCTAATATCCTTCATTTTTGTCCCCCGCTAATTAAAGTTTATTTGTCCATAACTAACTCATTAAACTTTTATTTTTTTCGAAATTTTCAATTTTTTCTTCGCATTCGTACTATTAATACTTCAATGTATAACTATTAATAATTTAATTTTAAATTGTTAATACTTTAATGTACAACTGTTAATACTTTTGGATAATTATTAATATACTTCTGGATATAATTGTTGATAAGTATTAATACTAGCATGTAAAAAATATTAATACTAATTTGTTATAACTAATTTTATTATTCTTCAATTTTCTTAAGCTAAGGCCAGTCAACATGAAAATATTAATATTCTGATATGAGTATTCATACTTCGATATGAGAGTATTAATACTCCGATACGAAAGTATTAATATTTTAATATAAAATTATTAAATATATCTTTCTCTATGTTGATACATCTCATTATTGCCCCCCTAGTCCAGTCAAAATATATTTATCCATAACTAATTCTCTTAAGTTTCATTTTTTTAAATTTCAATTATTTTCTCTTAAATATTGTTAATATTTTAATGTGTAATTATTAATAGTTCAATTTTTAAACTATTAATATTTTAATGTGCAACTATTAATACTTCAATATGAAATATGTGAGTATTAATATTTTATAGTTGTACTTCTATTGACAAATATTATTACTAGCTTTAAAAGAAATTAATACAAACTTTATAAAATATTAATACTATAAATAATTCTGTTGAGAAGTATTAAGACTTAACCTATAAGTCGGTAATTTAGATGGTTTGTTTTCGAAATTGAAAATTTATGTTTCTTTAACAATTATTAACACTTCACATTTCATCTATAAACACTTTCATTCAGCAGTATTAATACTTACCTTGTAAGTAGGTAATTTAGATAGTTTGTTTTCGAAGTTGAAAATATATGTTTCTTTGATAATTATTAATACTTTATATTTTGTCTATAAATATTTTTGTTGTACAGTATTAATATTTAACCTGCAAGTGGGTAATTCAGATTGTTATGGTGTTCCATTCACAAGAAAGTAAACAATTCTAGTCAAATTTAAGGGATTTGACCTTGAGAGAATTATCTTATTTTTAAATCAAATTCTAATTAAAGTTCATATCCATAAAGAAGAACTTGATCTTTATATTCCCGTTCACTTTTAGAAAATTGTTATTGTTCAGTAACTAAGGAGTTTGATATTTTCTATAGTTATTTTGAATAGTCAGTATAGTGACTTGCTTAAATAAACTATAATGATTTTTATGTTCATTGATTTAGAAAATTACTAATGTCTGGTGATTAAAGAATTTAGTATTTATTATAATTATTTTGAATAGATACTATAATGACTTGTCTATATGAATTATAATGATGTTTATGTTCATTGTACTAATTCTTTATACTTACACTATAATGATTTTTGTGATTAAAACATTATTACTTTCCGTTAGTTATGATTTTATAGTATTACTTAGTTCACTGCTTCATATAGTGACATATATGTTTAATGTCTTTATATTTTGTTAATTAAGTAATAAGATTTTTTGTTTAACTTGAAAAATTGGAAATATGCATTTTGTATTGTCTAAAAACACATAATGAAGTAAATATTTGATCTTTATTAATTAAATATCAAGACTTTCTGTTTTTATATTAATTGATGATTTAATACATTAAATATTAAGACTTTTGAGGTATTAATATTTTGTGATGGTGAAAACAACGGAGAGATAACCAACTATTAAGACTCTAAGATTTTTAAAAATATAAAAATCTTAATACTTACTGTCAAACTGAGAAATTTGAGAAATTTGATTGAAAAATTTTAATGTTCCAAAAAAAATGATACATCTATTTCTTAGTAGAATTTCAGGATTTGTAAAAGGTAAGAAATATACACGGTGGAAGAGACGTGTGAATTTTTTTTTTTTTTAATTTAGTCGTAGCTAGTACAAACGGGTTGACTTGATTAGTCAACGGAATTGGAAATATCTGTGATAATCGATAACGACCTCCAACGGT
Organism: x Bolboschoenoplectus mariqueter; assembly: GCA_037678475.1. Lineage (NCBI taxonomy): Eukaryota > Viridiplantae > Streptophyta > Magnoliopsida > Poales > Cyperaceae > x Bolboschoenoplectus > x Bolboschoenoplectus mariqueter. The sequence continues at coordinate 2,277,392 of CM075273.1, forward strand.
AATAAAATAATAATGTGTTGATTCTTCTGATAAAATAAGTAATAGAAAATATATGGTTGATGTATATTGAATAAAGCTGTGATGTTTATGAGAGTACTGAATTTTTTAATGTTCTTAACTAAAAATTCATTGAATTGGTTTGAAGCGATAAATTCAAGTTGCTCAATAACATTTTTATATGAAAATCTTAAAGGATATTAAAATTAAATTTATTATTTTATTATTATTTTAGAGTCATTTTTAAAAATCTGAAAACAGTTAGAAAACTTAAAAATATAAAATATCAATATCCTATAAGATTTTAATATAAAAAAATTTATTAAGCGATTCAAACTTAATTATTTGAAATCGATTTTAAATTAAAAACACCAAATTTTTCAGTATTATTAAAAACAACCTAATTTTAATTTGTAACATAAATAATGATGTAAATTTTTTTTGACTACATAACATAGAAATCTCATTCTCTACAATCCAGAGACTTCTACAACTTTATGTTAAATTAATTAAAAAGAAACTTTTGCCATCATGTGAACAAGTTGCAAAATTCACTTTCAGTAGAGAACTTCTCGGAATATTTGTAGAAATTAATCTATCGACATTGACATTAATTTGACAGTCAAAATTCTTATTTTGTAAAAAATTTTCCACGACTATCGTATTCAAGCCGATACGGATGGGATGAGACGTGATTTTTAACAAATTGATAGTTGATGATATGATAGTTTTCAAATATGTTTTTTTATTGGATTATGATAAGTAGCTTTGTTATTTTACCCCAAATTTATATAAAAAGGTGTTACAATTAAATGAAATTTAAAAATGAAAAGTTCAAAGTGGAAATTTATATTTATTGTTCTATTAAATGTAGTTCCGTCTGAAAAATTATGTCACGGTCTGCAATAGTTATTGATGCGACTCGCAACAGAAGATATTATTATTTCATCTCTATTTTTTGTCTTCATAAATAATTATTATATAATAATTAAATAATTATTATGTAGATATAAAATAATTATTACGTGTGAAATTAATTTAAACCTTTCACTTTTACAAATAATTATTAAATAATGATAAAATGATTATTGTATAGATATAAATAATTATTATTCATGAAACTACACTACAATTATTGTTGCGATCAGCAATAAGTAACTGATATCTGTCATATAAATATTATATGAATATAATTAAGTATGAATGAGATATGTATCTGATATGGATGAGATCTGCTTTAAAAAAAGGGTCCATTATTAATACGTGCACGCAATAAGGAACAAGGTTCCAATCAACTATAATTAGCATTGTAACTCTTTCCAAAAAGTAAGAAGGAAAAAAACAAACTAAAACCGTTGGATTTGACACAAAAAAATCGTCACTAATTGGTTTTGTGGTCCCACCATCCAGTATTATTTTTACTGTGGATTGTGAAAAGCAAAATGCTTTTCTTTTTCTTGCCGACATCTGTCTCATTTTATTTTAATTTTCATAAAATATTAGTGGAGATTTTGGAGTACAGAGAGTTTGCATGTTTCGTGTCGAGAAAAAAAGGTGGAGTGTCATAAATTTGTGGGTCCATAATTTAATAATGGACTGTTTGGTTTGGTACAAGAGGCGGCGAATAAAATAGTATAAAATTAAATGAGTGATCGATCGATCAAATGGGTTTTGATTTCACAACCAACTGAGCAACTTGCTAATTAGTAATTAATTATCCGCTATGATTTGATTTCACAACCGACTTGTTAATTATCCACTATGACGCTAATCCACCGCTATTAAAAAAAGGGATCACTTGAAAAGGACTATTTTGACGATTGAGATTACAAAAAATTCAAATTTCTTTTAAAATATAAAAATACTTATAAATATATTGCTCGACTTATAGATTTAAATTACATTTAAAATTTCATTAAAGATAAAAATATATTTCAAAACTAATAAATTAGCTCCTAAAATATGTATAAATAAAAAATAAATATATCCAAAAGTTTTTTGGTTAATTTTGATGATATTTCAATTGTAATGGAGTCAAATTGATTAAAAACATGTGTATATATGTTCAAAAACTTTTTAAATGCATTTTAATTTGAGATGAAAATATATGTCATAACTAATCAATTTAGCTCCAAAAATACAAATAAATAATAAATAAATATATTCAGCTGTTTATGTTTGAACTTTGCTGATATTTCCATTAGAAATCATGCCAAATTGATTAAAAACGTATATAAATATATTCAAAAACGTTTTAAGTGGATTTTAATGTAATTTGAGTTGAAATATAAGTCATAACTAATCAATTTACTTCCAAAAAAAATATATAAATAAATAAACATATCCAACTGTTTATGTTTGAACTTTGATGATATTTCAATCAGAAATGAAGCTAAATTGATTAAAAATGTGTTTGTTTTTACAAAAGTCTTTTAAATGCATTTTAATAAAATTTGATGTTAAATATAGGTCATAACTAATCAATTTAGCTTAAAAAACACATATAAACAAGAAATAAACATATCCAAAAACTTTTTAGTCAGTTTTGATGAAATTTCATTCAGAAATGAGCCCAAATTGACTAAAAACGTGTATAAACATGTTCAAAAGCATTTTAAATGCATTTTAATGCAATTTGAGGTGAAATATAGATCATAACTAATCAATTTAGACCCAAATATATATATAAACAATAAATAAATAAATATATCTACAAACTTTTGTGCGAACTTTAATAATATTTTAATAAAAAATGAGGCCAAATTGATTAAAAATGTGTATAAACATGTTCAAAAGCGTTTTAAATGGATTTCAATGCAATTTGAGGTGAAATATAGGTCATAAATAATCAATTTAGTTCCGAAAAAATATATAAACAATAAATAAACAAATCCAAAGCTTTTCCGTGAATTTCGATGACATTTCAATCAGAAATGAGGCAAGATTAATTAAAAATATGTATAAAGGTGTTAAAACGTTTTAAATGCGTTTTAATACAATCTGAGATGAAGGTCAGAACCAATCAATTTAGCTCCAAAAACACATATAAACAATAAATAATCATATCTAGCAGGTTTTCTGTGAATTTTGATGATATATATCAATCAGAAATTAGGCGAAATTGAAAAAAAAAAGTGTACAAAAATGTCCAAAAGCTCTTTAAAAGCATTCTAATATAATTTGAGGTTAAATGTAAGTCATAACTAATAAATTTAGCTTTAAAAACAAATCGCAAAGCTTTTGAGTGAGTTTTGATGATATTTCAATCAGAAATGAGGCCAAATTAATTAAAAACATACACAAACATGTTCAAAAGCCTTGTAAATGCAATTTTATGCAATTTGATGTTAAATATAGGTCATAACTAATCAATTTAGCTTCAAAAACGCATGTACACAAGAAATAAACATATCTAAAAGCTTTTTAGTCAGTTTTGAGGAAATCTAAATAAGAAAGGAGTCCAAATTGATTAAAAACGCGTATCAATATGTTCAAAAGTGTTTTAAATGTATTTTATGCAATTTCAGAGGAAATATAGATCACAAGGTAAATAATTTAGCTCCAAAAACATATTTAAACAATAAATAAATATATCTAGAAGCTTTTATGTGAATTTTGGTGATATTTCAATCAGTAATGAGATCAAATTAATCAAAAACGTGTAAAATATGTTCAAAAGCCTTCTAAATACTAATACAATTTGAGATGAAATATCGGTCACAACTAAACAATTGAGCTTCAAAAACACATATAAATAAAAAATAAACATATTCACAAGCTTTTCTGTGAATTTTGATTATATTTCCACCAGAAATTAGGGCAAATTGATTAAAAACATGTATAAACAAGTCAAAGCTTTTTAAATGCATTTTAATGCAATTTGTTGTTAAATATAGGTCATAACTAATCAATTTAGCTATAAAAACACATAAATAATAATAATCATATTCCGAAGCTTTTGAGTGAATTTTGAAGATAAACAAGTTCAAAACTAATCAAATATATGTAAAAAATGGGCCAAATTGATTAACAATGTGTATAAATAAGTTCAAAAGCTTTTCAATTGCATTTTATTGTAATTTGAGGTGAAATATAGGTCATAATTAATCAATTGTGCTCCAAAAACACATATAAAACAAAGATAAATATATCCACAAGCTTTTGGATTAATTTTGATGATGTTTCATCAGAAATGAGGCCAAATTAATTAAAACGTGTGTAAACATGTTTAAAAGCATTTTAATGCAGTTTAAGATGAAATAAAGGTCAACTAATCAATTTAGCTCCGAAAACCCATATAAATAAGAAATAAGCATATCCAAAAAATTTTGTGTGAATTTTGATGATATTGTTGGAATGAGGCCAAATTGATTAAAAACGTTTATAGACATATTTATAAACGTTTTTCAATACATTTTCAATAGTGTTCCAAAAACACATATAAACAAGAAATAAGCATATCCAGAAGCTTTTGGGTTAGTTTTGATGATAAATCAGAAATGAGGCCAAATTGATTAAAACGAGTGTAAACATGTTCAAAAACATTTTAAATGCATTTTAATGCAGTTTGAGGTGAAATATAGGTCATAACTATTCAATTTAGCTCCAAAAACACATAAAGATAAGAAATAAACATATCCAGCAGGTTTTCTGTGAATTTTGATGGTATCAAAAATAAGAAATGAGGTCAAATTGATTAAAAGCGTGTATAAAAAGTTCAAAAGCCTTTTAAATACATTTTAATATAATTTAAGATGAAATATAGATCATAACTAATCAAGAGTTCCAAAAATACATCGAAAAAAGAAATAAACATATCAAGAAGCTTTTGGGTGAATTTTTTGATGATATTTCAGCAGAAATGAGGCCAAATTGATTAAAAAAAACGTGTATAAACACGTTAAAAGTGTTTTAAATACATTTTGATGCAATTCGAGATTAAATATAGGTCATAACTAATCAATTTAGCTCCAAAACACCTATAAACAAGAAATAATCATAGCCATAAGCTTTTGTGTGAATTTGATGATATTTCAACTAGAAATGACAAATTGACTGAAAGCGTGTATAAAAATGTTCAAAAGTATTTTAATTGCATTTAAATGCAGTTTGAGCTTATAGCTCATAACTAATCCATTTAGTTTTCAAAAACATATAGAAACAATGAATAATCATATCCAGAACATTTTGAGCGAATTTTGATCACATTTCCATCAGAAATGAGGTCAAATTGATTAAAAACGTATATAGAAATGTTCTAAAGTGTTTTAAATGCATTTTAATGCAATTCAAGGTGAATATAGGTCATAACTAATCAATTCATTCCAAGAACAGATGTAAACAAGAAATAAACATATTCAGAAGCTTTTTTGTGAATTTTGATGATATTTCCATGAGAAATGAGGTCAAATTGATTAAAAACGTGTATAAAAAAAGTATTTTAAATGCATTTTGATGCAATTTGCGGTGAAATATAGGTCATAACTAATCAATTTAGCTCCAAAACACCTTTAAAGAAGAAATAATATTATCCATAAGCTTTTGTGTGAATTTGACGATATTTCAACCATAAATTAGGCCAAATTGATTAAAAATGAGTATAAATATGTTTAAAAGCGTTTTTAGTACTTTCTGATGTAATTTCATATGAAATATAAGTCATAACTAATCAATTTAGCTCGAAAAACACATATAAACAATGAATAATCATATCCAGAAGCTTTTGAGTGAATTTTGATGATATTTCCACCAGAAGTTTGGCCAAATTGATTAAAAACGTGTATACATGTTCATAAGCGTTTTAAATATATTTTGATGCAATTTGTAGAGAATTATAGGTCATAACTAATCAATTGAGCTCTAAAAACACATATAAACAAGAAATAAACATATTCAGAAGCTTTTGGCGAAGTTTGATGATATTTCTATCCGAAATGAGACAAATTGATTAAAAACATATATAAACACACTCCAAAGTGTTTTAAATGCAATTTTTATGCAATTTAAGGTAAAATATAGGTCATAACTAATTATTTTAGCTCCAAAACGACAAAGAAACATGAAATAATCAGATCCGGAATGCTTTCGTGTGAATTTTGATGATATTTCTTTCAGAAATGAGGCCAAATTGATTAAAAACGTGTATAAAAATGTTAAAAAGCATTTTAAATACATTTTAATGTAGTTTGAGGTAAAATATTGGTCATAACTAATTAATATAGCTTCAAAAACACATATAAACAATTATAAACATATTCAGAAGCTTTTGGGAGAATTTTGATGATATTTTGATCTGAAATGAGGTCAAATTGATTAAAAACGTGGATAAACATGTTCAAAAGCATTTTAAATGCAGTCCGAAGTGATTAGACGTGAATATAGGTCATAACTAATCAATTTAGTTGCAAAAACACATATAAATAAGAAATAAACAAATCCACATGTTTTTGGGCGAATTTTGATGATATTTCAATCAGAAACGGGGAGAAAATTAATTAACAACGTGCATAAACATGTTCAAAATCGTTTTTAATGCATTTTGCTGTAATTTGAGGTGAAATATTGGTCATCACTAATCGATTCAGCACCAAAAACCCAGATAAACAAGAAATAAACATATCAAGAAGTTTTCTGTGCATTATGGTTAGTTATATTTCAATCAGAAATGAGGCCAAATTGATTAAAAACGTGGATAAACATGTTCAAAAATATTTTAAATGCATTTTGAAGCGATTAGACGTGAATATAGGTCATAACTAATCAATTTAGCTGCAAAAACACATATAAATAAGAAATAAACAAATCCACGACTTTTTGGGCGAATTTTGATGATATTTCATTCAGAAATGGGGAAAAATTAATTAACAACGTGTATAACATGTTCAAGATTGTTTTTAATGCATTTTGCTGCAATTTGAGGTGAAATATTGGTTATAACTAATCAATTCAGCTCCTAAAAGCCAGATAAACAAGAAACATATCAACAAGTTTCCTGTGCATTATGGTTATATTTCAATCAGAAATGAGGCTAAATTGATTAAAAACGTGTATAAACAAGTTCAAAAGTGTTTTAAACACATTTTAATATAATTTGAGATGAATTTAGGTCATATCTAATCAATTCAGCTCAAAAAACACATATAAACAAGAAATAAACATATGCAGAAGCTTTTTTTTGAATTTTGATGATATTTCAATTAGAAATGAGAGAAATTGATTAAAATCGTGTATAAACATGCTAAAAGCGGATTAAATACTTTCTAAGTGCAGTTTGAAGTGAAATATGGGTCATAACTAATCAATTTGGCTCCAAAGGCATGTAAACAAGAAATAATCATATCCAGCAGTTTTTGTGTAAATTTTGATGATACTTCCCCGCAAAATGACGCCAAATTGATTAAAAACGTGTATAAAATTGTTGAAAAGCAATTTAAATGTAATTTAATGCAATTTGAGATGACATATAGGTCATAACTAATCGATTTAGCTCTAAAACACCTATACAAAAGAAATAATCATATCCATAAGCTTTTATGTGAATTTTGATGATATTTCAAGCAAAAATGAGGACAAATTAAATTAAAAATGTGTATAAGCATGTTCAAAAACGTTTTTAATGTATTTTGATATAATTTGAGGTGAAATGTTAGTCATAACTAATCAATTCAGCTCCAAAACACACATAACCAGAAATAAACATATTTAGAAGCTTTTGTGTTAATTTTGATGATATTTCAATAATTTTTTTTCCAAATTAATAAAAATCATGTATAAACATATTAAAAAGCGTTTTGAATACATTTTAATGCAGTTTGAGGTGAAATTTGGGTCACAACTAATCAATTTTGCTCCCAAACACCTATAAACAGGAAATAATCTTATCCATAAGCTTTTGTGTGAGTTTTGATGATATTTGAATCAGAAATAAGGCCAAATTGATTAAAGACGTGTATAAACATCTTCAAAAGTGTTTTAAATGCATTTTTGATGCAATTTGAGGTCAAAATTAATCAAACTCCAAAAACACATGTAAACAAGAAATGAGTATATCCAGAAGATTTGGCATGAATTTTGATGTATTTGATCAGAAATGAGGCCAAATTGATTTAAAATATGTATAAAGATGTTCAAAAGCATTTTAAATGCAATTTGAGATGAAATATAGGTCATAACTAATTAATTTAGCTCCAAAATGACATATCAACAAAAAATAATCATATCCAGCAGGTTTTCTGTGAAGTTCAATGATATATCAGTCAGAATTTAAGCGAAATTGATAAAAAAAAAAACGGTGTATAAAAATGTGCAAAAGCCTTTTTAAATACATTTAATATAATTTGAGATTCAATATAAGTCATAACTAACCAATTTAGCTTTAAAAACATATATAAGCAAGAAATAAACATATCCCATAGCTTTTGGGTGAGTTTTGATAATATTTCAATCAGAAATGAGGCCAAATTAATTAAAAACGTATGCAAACATGTTCAAAAGCCTTTCAAATGCATTTTTATGCAATTTGATATTAAATATTGATCATAACTAATCAACTTAGCTTCAAAAACACATATAAACAAGAAATAAACACATCCAAAAGCTTTTTAGTCAGTTTTGATGAAATTTTAATCAGAAATGAGCCCAAATTGATTAAAAACATGTATCAACATGTGCAAAAGCGTTTTAAATGCATTTTAATTCAATTTGAGGTAAAATATAGATCATAACTAAACAATTTAACTCCAAGAACACATTTAAACAATAAACAAATATATCTAGAAGCTTTTGTGTGATTTTTGGTGATTTTTCAATTAGTAATGAGACCAAATTCATTAAAAACATGTATCAACATGTTCAAAAACCTTCTAAATTCATTTAATATAATTTGAGATGAAATATCGGTCACAACTAAACGATTGAGCTTCAAAAACACATATAAATAAAAAATAAATTTATTCACAAGCTTTTCTGTGAATTTTGATGATATTTCCACCTGAAATGATGTCAAATTGATTAAAAACGTTCATAGACAAGTCAAAAGCCTTTTAAATGCATTTTAATGCAATTTGATGTTAAATATAGGTCATAAACTAATCTATTTTGCCACGAAAACATATATAATAATAAACAATCATATTCAAAAGCTTTTGAGTGAATTTTGATGATATTTCAATTAGAAATGAGGTCAAATTGATTTAAAACGTACATAAACAAGTTCAAGCCTTTCAAAAGCATTTTATTCTAATTTGAGGTAAAATATATAGGTCATAACTAATCAATTGAGCTCCAAAAACACATATAAACAAGAAATAAACATATCCAGAAGCTTTTGGGTTAACTGTGATGATATTTCAGTCAGAAATGAGACCAAATTGATTGAAACGTGTGTAAACACGTTCAAAAATATTTTAATGTAGTGTGAGGTGAAATATAGGTCATAACTAATTAGTATAGCTCCAGAAATACATATAGATAAGAAATAAACATATCCAAAATTTTTGTGTGAAATTTTATTTAATTGAAATGAGACTAAATTGATTAAAAATGTTTATAGACATATTCATAAAAGTTTCAATACATTTTAAAAAAAATTGAGGTGAAATATAAGTCATAACTAATAAATTTAGCTCAAAAACCACATATAAACAATAAATAAACATATCCAGAAGCTTTTGAGTGAATTTTAATGATATTCCAATCAGAAATGTGTATGAACATGTTCAAATGCCTTTTAAATGCATTTTAATGCAATTTGATGTGAAATATAGATCATAACTAATCAATTGTGCCCCACAAAACACTTATAAATAATAAATAATAAATAATAAATAATCTTATTTAGCAGGTTTTCTATGAATTTTCAATATAAAATGAGGTCAAATTGAATAAAAACGTGTATAAAATGTTCAAAAGTCTTTTAAATGCATTTTAATGTAATTTGAGGTGAAATATAGATCATAACTAATCAATTGAGTTTCAAAAACACATATAAACAAGAAATAAATATATCGAGAAACTTTTGGGTGAATTTTGATGATATTTCATTCAAAAATGAGGCCAAATTGATTAAAAACGTAGATAAACATGTTCAAAAGCATTTTGAAGCAGTTAAACATGAATATAAGTCATAACTAATCAATTTAGCACAAAAAACACATATAAACAAGAAATAATCATATCAATAAGCTTTTGTGTGAATTTTGATAATAACATCAGAAATTAGGCCAAATCGATTAAAACGTGTATAAACATGGTCAAAAGGGTTTTAAATACATTTTGATGCAATTTGAGGTGAAATATAAACATGATATAATTTAGCTCCAAAACACCTATAAACAGGACATAATCTCATCCATAAGCTTTTGTGTTAATTTTGATGAATTTCAACTAGAAAATGAGGCCAAATTAATTAAAATTGTGTATAAATATGTTCAAAAGCGTTTTGAATGCATTTTGATGCAATTTGAGATCAAAATTAATGAAGCTCCAAATAAACATATAAACAAGAAATGAACATATCCAGAAGCTTTTGTGTGAATTTTGATGATATTTCCATCATAAATGAGGCCAAATTGATTTAAAACTTGTATAAACATGTTCAAAAGTGTTTTAATTGATTTTTGATGCAATTTGAGGTGATATATAGGTCGTAATTAATCAATTTAGCTCCAAAGACATATATAAACAATGAATAATCATATCCAGAAAATTTTGTGTGAATTTTGATGACATTTCAATCAGAAATGAGGTCAAATTGAACAAAAACATGTATAAACGTGTTTAAAAGCATTTTAATGCAATTTGATGTGAAGTATAGGTCATAACTAATCAATTTTGCTCTAAAAATACATATAAAAATAAATAATCTTATCCAGAATCTTTTGATTGAATTTTGATGATAGTTGAATCATAATGAGGCCAAAATGATTAAAAAAGTGTATAAACATGTTCAAAAGGGTTTTGAATGTATTTTAATGCAATTTGAGGTGAAATATAGGTCAATTTTGCTCTAATAATACATATGAACAATAAATAATCATATTCAGAAGCTCTTGAGTGAATTTTGATGATATTTTTATCAGAAATGAGATCAAATTGATTAAAAACGTTTATGAACATGTTAAAAAACGTTTTAGATGCATTCTAATGTAAATTTAGGAAAAATTGCATTAGAATCCATTAAGTAAATATATCTAACAACTTAAATGTGAATTTTGATGATATTACATTCAGAAATGAGACTAAATTGAATAAAAACACGTTTAAACATGTTCAAAATCTTTGTAAATGCATTCTAATGCAATATTAGAAAAAATATAGGTTGTCTTTTTAGTTTATTTCCCAAAACACACATAACCATTATATAGACATACATGTCTAATAGTTTATGTGCGAATTTTTACGATATTGTATTTAAAAATGAGGCCAGGTCGATTATTAACTTATATAAACATATTCAAATGCATTTTAAATGAATTTAAATATAATTTTAGATAAAATATAGATCAAAACTCTTTAATTTAGCTTCAAAAACATACATAAAACATTAAATAAATATATCTAATAACTTTTGTATGAATTTTGACGATATTACAAATAAAGATGAGAACAAGTTGATTAAAAATATATATAAATATGTTCAAAGATTTTTTAAATGCATTCTAAATGCGATTTTAGACTAAATATGGCTCTTATTCTACTACTTTACTGACACCAAAACTTGTTATAACCTTTATATATATATATAAAAAAAACCGAGTTAACTCTAGGAAAAAAATATTAGATTGAAATTGAAAAATAATTCTCTCATTCAGTGCACGCGCGGAGAAACGCCAAACAGTAAACACCAACATTTGACATTTTTCCTTCTTTTCGGCTGTGAGTGCAAATCTTGATATCTCTCTCTGTTTTTCTTTTTCTTTTTTCTTTTCTTTTGGTTGGTTGGTAAAGCGTTGTCTGACTAAAATCAAAGGTTTAATTAAGGTCGATTAGTCGTAGTCGATAGACATTTTTGTATATTTGAATGATTAGTCGGCTGTGAAATCGATTAATCGATTTAAGAACCGATCAATCAACTATTAAATCCGATTAATTGACCGATTAATTTTTTAAATTGTACATTGTTACTTGTTCGAGTCGTATTCTTTCCGTTCAAACTCCGATTATGATTATTTAATACTATATAAATTAGATTTTAATTTGATATTAATTCTTATTCAATTCGATACTCATAATTTGATTGATGAATTTGCATTATATTTGTTTCTTAAAACATATCATGAACAGAAAGAAAACTATTCTATTTTTTCATAATTGAAAAAATAGACTTTGAATGTCTTAAATTTTATGAATATTTAGACTCAATGATAATTTGATGGTATAATTTTTTTTTATCATAACTCATAAGTTTAATTTTTCTCTGAATCGGATGTCTAGATACTGCACAATATTACTTGATTTTTTTAAAAGGGATTTTATTTTTGCTATTTCTTACCGGATGATGAATTTTTAAAATCTTTCATCTGAATAAAAAAATTTAAAAATAATAACTAAATTCATAATCTATTTTATTTTTCTTCAAGATGACTAAAAGATTAAATTTATACATTTGAATTTCTATTTGTCTTAATAAGATAAAATCAATAAATGAACTACTATCATAAAATCAAATATTCTATTTGGTTCGAATTCTCATTATTTACGTGTATTAAAATACTAACATCAAATTCGGTCACAAAACAATTAATCACTTGACGATATTCCATAATTTATCAAACAAATTCCATTTTTTACAACACAGATTTGAACATTAACTTGGGTTTGGATAGATATCCATAAACTATTATTTATTGGGCCTAAGTTTCTTTAAATTAACGTTTGTTGGTATCCACAGACAGAGAGAGAGAGAGAGAGAGAGAGGCCCAAATTGCCTCAATTGAAATCATGAGCTTGAGTTACTTTCTAGGATCATGAATTAATGGATCATCAATCAAATGGTTATCTCGGATCAACTTTTCCCCATTGACAACATGTATGTATTTGGGAAAAAAAATTAAAAAAAAAAATCAGTTTTTGGTCTTGAATTTTTACTAAAAATTTTGGTCTCTAAAGTTTCATTTGAACCAATTAATTCTTCTATTTCCGAAAAGTATTAAATTGATTTTTAACTTTTGAGGAAAAAAAAGTGTCATTGAACTTTTAAAAAGAATTAAATTAATTCTTAAATTTCTCATAAAATAGTTAAATTAAGTCATCTTTTCATTAATTTGATTACTACCTTGTGTACTTTGACAGAAGAACAAGAAAGGAGTTAATTTTCTTCCAGAGATCAAATTTTCTTCACAATATTTTTATTTAATTTTAGAAGACATGATATAGGGATATTAAAAGCTTGCGCATTAAATGCTGAATGCATACTGATAAAAGGGATATTGAAGCTTGTGAACTAAATGCACACTGATTAAAAAAAAAAACTCTGCCAATACAAATTACTAGATCTGCCGCATCACTCTCTGGTAACAGCCACCACCTGTTTGCCGACGTTACGGCCTTCCAAAAGTCCGATAAGTGCACTCGGTGCATTTTCGAGCCCTTCGGCTACATCCTCCACATAAACTATCTTGCCCTCTTTTATGTACTGCACCGTCATTTCCTCGAACTTGTGATATTTCGCGAAGTGGTCGAACACTATGAAGCCTTCCATCCTGATTCGTTTCGTAATGATCTGCGATCAACGTGTCGGTGGTTAATTAGTGTCTCAGACATTGCACAGGAAGCCTAATTCTTATAACAGAGAATATTGCTCAAGTAATGAAATAATGATATACATGATATGGTACTAATTGCACCTCAAATAAGTTGCGGATGCCCTCGGGTTCGACCAGGTTGTACTGAGAGATCATCCCGCATGCAGCAATCCTGCCGCGCAAGCGCATGTTATCAAGCACCGCCTCAAGCGTCGGGCCCCCAACGTTCTCGAAATATATGTCGATGCCATCTGGAAAACACCTATATATCAAAATGAAACAGCATTTGAACCAACTGTTAATTAGTTCTAATTTCTAATGCAGATTGAAAATGAAAAAAAAATGCTTTTAGCCTAAATGCCCCTGAAAAATTCAAATTGTCTTTACAGAAAACGTGTGTCGCAGACGGTTTCTGCATACGGTGTTCGCTAATTCGTCGAACATAAATGAAAAATTTGGTGTGCTAAATAAATCGAACTTTAATTTCTGTTTACAGTGGGGACTGTTAAAAACTTAAAATTGAATATCTTGATTAAAGACACTTACTATAAATCCAGCCAGTTTCTAATATCATTTGGTCACATATATGATACTTGACTTACAGAATTGCAAATTGAAAAAAAAAAAAAACAATCACCTTTGAAGTGCTAGATTCAAGTCAGATTCCTTCTTGTAGTTGAATGCATCATCAAACCCAAATTTGTTTTTCAACAGTTCTACCTGTTCAAATTATTATGGAAAAAAACAATTGAAACATCAATAAAAGCATCACTTTGGTATTATAAGAATTTCAAATCTCAAAATAACCTAAGAATATGTTTCATAAATTTGAAATTTGAAACCTTTTCATCAGAACCAGCACTGCCAACTACATAGCAACCCATGAGTTTGGCGAATTGCCCGACGAGTTGCCCGACTGCCCCAGCTGCCGCCGATACAAAAACATACTCTCCTTCCTTAGGTGATGCTATTTCATGAAATCCAACATATGCTGTATAACCTGCCATTCCTGCATAAAAAAGAAAAGAAATGACATTGTAATTAATTAATTGCAAAATAACCAAATCTAAACAACATATATATAGATTGAGAACCATTCTTTGGTTTAGTGGTAAGGACGATGCTCTCCGTATGAGAGTTCACAAGTTCGAAATCCGGATTGAAGGGTCATTTATGAATATTTAAATTTAAATGATCTGATCATCATCTTTATCTAAAAAGAATATATATATATATATATAGATGCATCCACTTAATAAAATGATACTCATCCATATGGCAACCCCCCCCCCCCCCCCCCCAACCCAAAAAATGAAATAAAAGGATGATTTCAATTTTTACAATATGCACTTACACAGTGGAGATTATATATAATTTCAAGGTGAATAGATGAAGACCAGAAAAAAAAAATCATAAAAATAACAGAGTACTTAATTACCAAGAACACCGGTATAATATGAGAGAGGTATCTCTGGATGGTTAATTTTGAAGAAATTTTGTGGGTTTGAAATGTGACTATATTCTTCCCATCCTGTGGTGCCCCACACCAAATCTCCCACTTTAAAATCTGCATGTGTAGAATCTACTACTTTACTGACACCAAATCCTGTTATAACCTGTTACATACATAGAGGGGAAAACAAAGTATAATTGAAAGAGAACAAGTAACTATGATACATGTAAAGTTTTAATTTTATGATTCATGGTTTTGGGTTCACTATTCAAACAATGGAACTGCTTGGAACATCAAGGATTGAGCATTTCTGCAAAAGATTTTTATCTTGACAATTCCTCAAACACATCTTGTGTGCTTCCCAAATCTGACCTGGCTTTTCAACACACACACACACACACACTCTCACACACACACACACACAGAAAAAAGAAAAAAAAGGAGGGTGCTGTGACAAGTCAGTCCAAAATAGGATAATTTGGGCTTGTTTATTTACCCCAATTTATTTGTTAGTTATTCTTTTTCTTGAAAGTGGAAACTCACCGGGTCATATTTGGGAGGCGTAACAGTATAACACCTATTAAAATTAGAAAAATAATTATTACATCCCTTATTTGTATTTATACTAAACAGATAATTTATTTATATATGAATTTATAAGTGTTTATAGTTAATAAAGAAAGTATTTTTCAGTTTTTTTCTAAATAATAATAAAAAAATTTAAGTTAAAAATTTTGTTGCACAATTTTTAAAAATATAATATATATAACTTTTTATTATAATAAAATATAAATATTTTTATTATTAAATATAAATATTTTTTAAAAAATATAAATATAAATAAGAGTGATATATCATATTGCAATCTGACGGCTCATGACACACTTGTCAATACTATCGCCCACATAATTATGTCTAAGAAAAAAAAAATATCTAAACTGTGTGATCAGTAAAGAGGCTGAACAGACAATTATAGAAGATAATAACAAAAGCATATGCCCCACAAGAGCAGATTTTTAAAACATGGCAATCCTTTAAGGGGAAAGAATGGGACCAATGATGTATGAAATTGCATTATGCATGACATTGACTGCTGTCTGTCTGTCTGCTGTGGATTACACACACTTGCAAAAATCACATGGTTTTTGAGTTCTAATGCGGTGTTATTAAAATCTATGATAATAAAAATGTTATAGATTTTAAATGGTTCAGGTTTAGTTAAAGGGAGTGTTTTTTTTTATTTATAATTTAGTGGGTCTACGTGTTATAAATTCAAAAAAAAAATACGGTATAAATGTATCATAGAAAAAATATGACAGCGAATATCAATGCTGATTTTTGGAATCATTGAACCTGAATAATTTTTTTAATGCTGTGGGTGGTTACATTCATTCACAGGCTCACAGTAATTTGATTTGATTTCATTTAATTTCTATCCAGTCATCACATATTCATAAAACAAACTGTTTGTAAATGAGAGGAAAAAAATGTCTACATAGTTGAGTTGTGAAAATTTTGCAAATATTCTCTAGTTCATGACACTCTTATATTGAACTATTTTTTTTGTTTAGTTTCATTTAACACTTTTTTTTTTACTTTTTTTGGTAATGAATTACAAAGAAAGATAATGATTGTTATGTAATTTTTAATATTTTTCATTAATCAGGGTGCTAAAGAGATTTTTAAGAAATATTTTTTTTTCCAAAAAACAAATGTATAAGAATGTATAATTTTATGTTCTTTCATGACGTGTTTCATTATTTGAAAAATGTACTCTTTTTAAAAAAATAAAAATTGGCAGAACTAGATTCAAAATAACAAAATTAGTACAACATAAACATTGCAACCGATAACACAACTTAAGCCGACAAAATAAAAACAAAAAAGTAGAGAATTTTAGCTACCATTTATTAAAAAAATTATAACAATGTAAAGTGAAATAATCAGGAGTTTGATTGGAAGTTCATAATAATTCAAACGTGTAAAACCTATCCTTAAAAATTGGAACCCTTTTAATTAATTCTCCCAAAGAAGATTTTTGAACAGATCTGAAATTAGCCATTTTAAATATAGATTATTATCCCTACATATATAACTGCTAGCAAAAAGGACAGCAATCAACCCTGACCTCACAACAAAAAATTTCCAGAAAAAAAAAATGAAAGCTATATATCTTTTTTGTTTTTGTTAATTTGTAAGTCTGACAATCATGCATCTCATCTATTATTTTTCTCTTTATTTTGGACGTAGTTTAGAAAAAATTAACTACAATTTTCTGTAACAAAAACCAATAGAAGAACCAAAAAAGAAGGAGAACAAAAACAATTTTCTTTCATAGTCAGATACTTTTTTCTTTTTTGTTTTGGATAAAACTTCCATATATATTCCATGGAAGAGGTTGAGTTCAAAGTAATTGCTTTTTAATTGGTCAGTGTACTAATATAGTATGATAAATGAATAATACCTGGCCGGGTACGAAGTCGGCTACGTAGGACGGCTTATCGTGCTTGGTCATGCGGCCCCGCATGTAAGGGTCACAAGAGAGGTAGAGGTTCTTCAGAACAATAGCATCTTTCGATCCCTCTGGCACCTTCAACTCGACAGCCTCCGTTGTTACCACCTCCATGTCGCTCTCCTTCGCCTTCCCGGTGACATAGTTCTTCAGTGTAACCTTCATCTCTATCCTTGCAATCAAAGGAATTGAAAGGTCTCTCTTTCTTTCTCTGTTAATTTCTGTGAGAAATTTTGCTTTGGAGGAAAAGAGGAGAGAGCTTGGTGTTTATAGGCAAACTAATAACATTATTGTGATAAATAATTAGACATTATTATCATGTGTCTATTGATCTCTATTCAAAGTTTGTGATAATTGATACCAACTTGTAGTTTTTGTAGGTACAAAGGACAAAATCGTCCATTATGATAGGTTTTCTCTCTCTCTTTTTTTTTTTTGAAAAGGATTAATAATATGGCTTTTTCTTGAGTGAATAAAGATGGGAACACTTGAGAATAATTTATCTTGACAGATTTTGACATTCACAAAAAAATAAAAGTTTAATTTTAATTATAGATATGATCTATATGATGCAATAAAAATTAGAAGCTTTTTTGAAACATTTTTTATTGTTCACAAATCATTTGAATTTTCAACAACAACTCTTGATATACAAACAAATGATACTTAAATTACAAAAAAAATAATTGATGCTCTATTTATACATCTAACAATTAAAAAGCCTATAAATCTACTTAATTATGATACATTTTGTTATGGTATTTTGCACTAATTAATTAAATCTATACATTAATTACAAAGACTGGTGAAATTCTTAGATTTTGCCGACTTTATTTATAGCTTCATAGCCTTCTAATTAATTTCGATTTGTGCATTGATCGCTTTCAAGGTTTCTGAGAGGAGTCTATTCTATTACTATTCATTCATTTATCTATTATTTATTTATTAACGTTAATTATATATTTATTAACTAACAAAATTTAGTCATTTTATACATATTTTTTATATAAAATGATTAAATATTATTTTTTAATAATAATATATTTTTAATTGACAGATATATAATTACATAATTGACAAGTGAACAGTAAAATTGCACTGTTTTTCCCCTTTTTCTGTTCCGCCTATAAAGAAAGAATCTCACGTGTAGACTATGCATATATGCATGATTTGTTTTACTGTTGGTGCTTTTTCACACGTATGCTAACAGCCAAACGTGTGTGAAAAAATGAGGTGTTCTGTGTTCAGTATTTCACACACATGCAGTATAAATAGTTGAAGAATTGTTTGGATATGAATTAAAATTTTTGTCGATTATTATATTTGAATGAAATATAACTATTAATTTTGATTTAATTTTTTCGTTTACTATATCAATTTCGATAATTAATCATAATTAAATATCCAAATAAAAACAGTACATACATACAAATATAAATAATATGTGCTGCTTATCTCTGGCTTGGAAAAAGGCATAGGTTATTTTTTTTCAACAAATTACTTTTCTTTTTCCTTAATTATAGCATCTCTAAGACCGTTGTATGTTGACATGACGGAGTTCAGCTCATCTAAAGTACTCCACTCCAATCAATCCTAACCGATCTGATGTTATTTACGGGACAAATTTAATAGTGTGAACAATATCGAAATTTGTGTTGAATTGTTCAGATTTTATCCACTACACCTGTGTATTACTACAGAGGATGTGAAGTCGACATGATGGGGGACATCTGCGATAGTTTTTTGCACATGAGACATTGATTTTTAGAACATTTCTCTCTCTATAATTATAAAATAAAATTCATTTATCGCAATATTGTCAACTTAACATTTCTTATAATATTATTTTTGAAATGAAAAATAGAATAATTTGTTGATGTATCCATTTTCTATGTAAAAGAAATAGGATAATTTATTTCTTATCCTTGGCTCTAATCATAGAGAATTTAAATAGTGTGGATAACAGACATTTTGAGTTTTTAGGTCTTCTTTGGGGCTTTGCATTTTTTGGGGCATAAGGATTGAAAATTTTAACCAGAACAAAAGGAATAAAAATGCACCTATATATGTGAATTCTAATTATATATAAATTTGTTGCGAGAGACAGCTTAATTTAACCCTAGTTGTTATTTACTGAGGCATCTAAAAGTATGTGAATCTCTTTATTTGCATGAGAAAAGCATCATAACAACTTAACAAAGTTTCTGTAACGCATAACTAGCTAAGGCATGCATGGATGTGACTATTTTTTTAATTGGATTGGTTATCATATTTTGAAGCACTTGTTTTTAAGCCGCTTTATAAATTCATCTGTTATTTTTTTTAATTGGATTGGTTATCATATGGGCAAAATAATTGAGAATGATTGTTTTTGGATTATATATATATATGTGAAAAATATTTCATTAAAAAATTGTAATTGAAGATATTAGAGAAAATTAATCAAATAACTTATTAGAGTAAAACATAATTATTTTAAAAGAAATTGTAGTGTAAATAGATTGAAAGAAAACATAATTATATTATATTGGAGCTCTGAAATATTTATTGATATGACATATTATATTAGAGCTATAGTCTCGTATTAGATATGTTCTTTTAATATTCAGAATAAGGAGGTAATGTTTTGAGACAAGTCTGATTTTACTCCAATATTTATGGAGATTAAAAAGGTTATTGGTGGCCATATTTTTAGAAGATAATTTTTGCCTAAAAAATATTATATTTATTATTAAAAATATATTTACATTAACTTTATTATACTAATCCAAAAACGTGTTTAATGAGTTTTATGTTTGTTGTTTCTAAAGATATCTAGAGGGTTGACGTGGATTTCTCGTTTAGTCGTTATCAGGAACGCAACCAGGATTTTCAGCCTTGGGGGGGGGGGGGGGGGGGGGGGGGGGGGGGGATCGACAAACATCTTTGATAACATTGCGAAATTTTTGATATTTTTCTCTTAGAGACTACCGTTAAATTTTTGATATTTTTCTCTTAGAGACTACCGTTAAATTATTAGAGAAATTTAATGAGACGAATCTCAAAGTAACAAAATTTTTGATGTCATACCACTCATTTGATAATTGATATCGATAGAACGAGCAGCACTTATCTGGAACCATAACTATGCCAATACAAAACACTACATCTCCCATGTGTTGGACCCGCTTATTACATTTCACTGGTATGAGTTGTCATATATGTGAGAACATCAGTCGCGAGAAACCACCGCCACTTGTTTGCCGACATTTTTCCCTTCAAAAAGGCCGACCAGTGCACTCGGGGCGTTTTCGAGCCCTTCAGCAATGTCTTCCACATAAGTCATCTGGCCTTCTTTTATGTACTGTGCCATCATTTCCTCAAACTTGCGGTAGTTTGCGAAATGATCCGCAACTACAAATCCTTCAATACGGATTCTCTTTGGTATGATCTGTGATTCAGCTTTGTCAATTAGTTTGACAGGATATTTGAAAAATGGGTGACAAAATCTATCCAAAGCACTTTGGATCATTCATTCCATACCAGAAATTTATCTAAACTCTTTTAATTGGCAAAAGTCCAAAATTTGAAAAAGTTAATTAGTATTAAGTATTGACATTGTGTCAGCTTTACCTGAACTATGTTGCGAATACCCTCAAACTCGTGCAAGTTGTATTGAGAGATCATCCCACATGCAGAAATTCTTCCATGAAGTCACATATTGTTGAGTACTGCCTCAAGCATTGCACCGCCGACATTCTCAAAATAAATGTCAATCCCTTCTGGAAAACACCTGTGATATTTCAATCAGAACCATTTTAAAAAGGTATGAATTTTTTTTTCCAGAAAGCAATTGAAAAACAATAGCAGAACTGCTTTTAAAGGCTGAATATGTTCCTGATAACTTCTGTTGTGTTACAAAAATTTGGACCAAACAGAGAGCTTAATGGAACGTGATTTTATGGAAACTAAGAAGTAATTGTATTGTCTCAAATTATTTTTGGATCAGATTCTTTTAAATTCAAAATCAGAGCTCTCTCAAGCAAATAAAATATGCACATGCCATTAGCAGCTAATAGTCTAGCATGGTTCAGTAAATAGAACTTTTTCAGACATGCTAAGTAGTAAATTGTGAAATTTTGCTACTATCTAGCTCTCTTCAATTTAAATAGAATCCATAATTAGTTGGGACCCAGATTTAATATCATTATTTTCCTGGAATACTTTGCTTCGTTGCATTACTGAACAAAAAAAAAAATTTCTTCCATAAATTTGATTTAAGGCAACAGTTAAATGTTCCTTCAGCTGTACCTTTTTTGTTCAACTCACAACAGTAGTTGAACAACTATCATTTTCATTATCATAGTTATTTGCAAATTTATTGTGTGGCCAATAATTTTTGACATTTTGAAGACAGTTGACCCTGGTTGATGAAAACTATCTTCAAATCCAGACCCGGTTGTGACATCTAGTGGTCGTAGCTTCACAAATTACAAATTCAATCACCTTTTTAGTGCTAGAGCTAGGTCGGGCTCCTTCTTGTAATTGAATGCATCATCAAAACCAAACTTGTTTTTCAACAGTTCTACCTGTTTCAATTAATTGTTATAAAATTTTAAACACAAAAGCTTATATAAAAGCTAATGGTGTCAGATAATTTGAAATTTCAAACATTTCTGCCAATTATTTTTTTCCAATCAATCATAATCCAAACCTTTTCATCTGAGCCAGCGGAACCAACAACGTAGCAACCTAGAAGCTTGGCAAACTGCCCAACAAGTTGGCCGACTGCCCCAGCTGCTGCCGATACGAAAACATATTCGCCCTCCTTAGGTGATGCTAGTTCATGAAGTCCAACATATGCTGTAAAACCTGTCATTCCTGTTTATATACAAAAATTTTAAAACCAAGTAATACCAATTCGTTAACTTCTTTTTTTAATCTATTAAGATGTATGTGGGAGCTAGTAGTAGATATTCCATGTATAAATTAGCAAACGATACTTTACTGATATATCCCTACAAAATGTT
Source organism: x Bolboschoenoplectus mariqueter (assembly GCA_037678475.1). Classification (NCBI taxonomy): domain Eukaryota; kingdom Viridiplantae; phylum Streptophyta; class Magnoliopsida; order Poales; family Cyperaceae; genus x Bolboschoenoplectus; species x Bolboschoenoplectus mariqueter. Next base: position 2,300,105 of record CM075273.1, read on the forward strand.
TATTTGCACAAGTAGGAAATAAGGGTGTTATGCTGAAAGCCACTTTTTGCTGAGATGAATATATGAGTAGTAATTTTATACACGATTAGAGAAAGTTATACATACCAAGGATACCAGTGTAGTATGAAAGAGGCAAGTCAGGGTGGTTGATTTTGAACAAAACCTGGGGATTTCTAATTAGGCTATATTCCTCCCATCCTGTAGTGCCCCAAACCAAATCTCCTACTCTAAAATTTGCATGCGTAGAATCTACTACTTTGCTTACTCCGAAGCCAGTTATCACCTGAAATCACATGAAGAGAAAACAAGGTATTAGACTGATTCCTGTGTCGAACTTTCTTTTTGAAGGTCCCTTTAAAGAAGCTCAAGACCCAACCTCCAAAAAAATTAACAACAATTATATTAATAACAAATAACAAACAAATAGATTAATTGTTTAATTAAAGACTAAATATAAAATATCCATGGTAAAAGATGGTATGGCATTTAAAGAAGGTACAGGTGTACTATAAAAGTTACACTTTCAAAAGAAAAATGGAAAAATGGTATAATTAGTGACTTGGCATATGAAGGGTACTGTTGTCAGATTTTTTTGTAGCCAAGTGCAGTTCAAGGGGCCTAAGTTGTTGCCAAGCATGAGTTATTGAGCTAAATCTATTCACTAGGGTTCATGTGCTTTACAGAATTTGATTGTGTCGCACATCCAGTGGACTAGTGGTTCAGAAATTTGATCTAATCAAGGCACAAATATCAATAATTACAGCATCACCAGCACCGACTGCAGTGTTAAAGTGAGCTTGAACTTCATTTGATGATATTGAATTTTGTACCAGTGTCATTTCATCCAAGAAGTAATCTTTAGTGATACCAAGTTGTTGATCAGGTATGAGTTATGACTTATAGTGGGTTTACCAGAACCTAAGTATCAAATATCAGCCAAGACAAAAATGTTGACCACTTATTTTATTTTATTTAAGAAAAGAAAAAACTATAGTGACAGTTCTTCCAATTAGTACTATAACCAGAGGTTTCGGCTGCTATCCAATTGTACATAATTGTCAACAATTCTTGATTGAGCATTTGAGAAGACTGGTCCAGATAAAATCATGACAAATTGCACTAATGTTTCCAGAATTCAAAAGTCACGAGTCAAAGAAGCTGAGCCATTTGATCTTTAAATTGAAGGTTCAGATTGCAGGGACATCCAATGAATTCTGATCAATTTAAGAGAGACTGAACCTCACCCATTATAACCAGCACTTTTGGATTTGTTATCAAAAGAAGGCACCAGAAATACTTTAATTGCAGCCTCACATCTGGCATGTAAAACATTTATAAAAAATTGGAATGTGTCACGTAACAATGAACTCTAAGGCTCTAACAGCACAAGCTTTAGAAGTAGGAATACTGTATCAGCTTGACATCAATTGATTGGTCAATTCAAAGAGTTTCTGAGAGTAAATTACCCATGGATGGCTGTTGAAATGTCAATCACTTCCTTTCTTGGTCGCTAAACCTTTAAACTATCTATTTGGTTCTTAAAATTTTCAACTTGGGAAAAATTGATCACACCATTAACATTAGAAAGATGAATAAAAATCCATGTCATAGTGATGTCTGACTTGATGATGTGTACGCTGATGTGGATGAACAAGACTCTTAATGGCAATCTACCTTTCAGATAAGAAAACTTCTTGGTGTATGATGACATAGATGCTGTTTAGCATCCATTTCAGCAATGTCAATGACATGAATGCTTCCACGGTTGTATAGATAATGAAGACAATATTCACATTGTACTCAATTACTCATCCATCAATTTCAACACATACGAATAAACCAAAATAGCAATTTTGATATTTCAACGGGTCAAAAGATGAAACGTGCATGTAATGCTTTTTAAGGGCCATTTGTACAACTTCTTGTGTGTTAAATTTTACTTGCTGACAAACAGAAAATCCCTTTTTCCATTTTCTTATTGTAAAACTTTCTCCTGTTTGCCAAAGAAGAACAATATAAAAAGGCTGGTAGAAGCTAATTAAAGCTATTTTGATGAAAAAGAAAGCGTCTTTTTCATAAGAGAAAATCTTCCATTTCTTTTTCTTAGGCCTGATGGTGATAGATAATATTTATACTTCATTATATATATACACGCCAGAGGTTTCGTTCTGGTTCTTTTATTCCGTGACTGGCGCAACATTCCCTTAACGAAACAAAACATTTCCGATATTTCCGAGGACGGATTATGAATCTATCATTCCTTCCATTCTTCAATGGTGCTTGCATCGTATAATAGAAGATTGCAATTGACAAAAACCTTAATTGCGTTAAAATCGTGCTGTACTTCGCCAACTACAAAGTCGCTGGTGTAGGAGGCATCGTCGTCGTCGTGCCTAGTCATGCGGCTCCGCATGTACGGATCGCAGGAGAGGTAGAGGTTTTTAAGCACCACCGAATCCTTCGATCCCTCTGGCACCTTCATCATCTCCACGACCTCCGTCGTAACCACCTCCATGTCGCTCTCCTTCGCCTTCCCTGTGACATAGTTCTTCAGTACCACCTTCATCTCTCTCTCTCTCTCTCTCTCTCTCTCTCTCTCTCGATCTCGATCTCGAATTGCTTTTGAGTGGGGGGAAACTTGATAATTGACGGAGAGGAGAGGAATAATTAACGACTAACTATTAATGTTGTTGATGGTGTTTTGAAAAAGGAAAATGTTTGACAGATATCATAATTTTATTATTTATATTAATTACTTCGTTATATAATTTATTTATATAATATTTTTATTATTTATCTCAAATATATAAATATTATCTCACTTAAATTAAATAATAAAAATATTATATAAATAAATTTCATAATAAAATCATTAATATAAATAATAAAATCTATATTTATATATCAGTTTCCTTTAAATAAATATAAGAAGGATGATGCCCTCAGGGGCAATTTGGCATGATATTTGTGTGTTTGTTAAAAAATTATGGCAGTATAGACAGTCTGACATGTATCACCGTCTTTTTTTTTATTTTTTTATTCTGAGAATACTTCTATTCTCTGGACTGGAATCTGGTTTCAATTTTTAAGCAGTGAGAATAATAATTAGATAATTTCTTGTTAAGTTATTGGTACTAAGGAATGGGGTTCATACCCAGTACCACAGAGATTTATAATATATTTACCGTTATAAGTTTTAAACACTTTGATTTAATTAAACGGCTTAAATTTAATTAATAGGGGATGTGTTTTTTTTATTTATATTTTAGTAAACCTGTATATTATAGATAAAAAAAAAATATGATATAAATGTATGACAGCGGATGTGAATTCAAAAAATGACAAGAATGCAAGAAAACAAAACTAAAGTTTGAAAAATATACTCCAACTGCCTAGCAAAAAGGTGGGTTGGTGATAAATATAGGATTGTCTTCTTGTCTATGCAGGATTTTATTTGAAAAAAGGAAAGAAAAAGAAAAATTGGGAATCATAATATTAACTTGATAATTTTAGTAATTATTTTAAATTAAATAAAAATATAAAAAATAAAAAGAAATTGCAAAATTGTTGTTAGTCTTATAAATTAATTTTGTATCAAAATTTATATTATTTAATATTTCATCTTAAATCATTAGAAATAACATAATGCATCAACATCAAAAAAGTTGCATATCACCAAAGCTAGTGTCTAATAGTGCTACTGATAGATATTATCAGTGGAGGAAATGGATATGTCCATTTGAACCAATCACAGAGGCCATGAAAATGTTGTGGAGACCTGACCAAGGTCTCACATGTGCCCAAACACACAACGCAAAAAAGCCTTTTGAGGCTTTGAGCGAGAAACTGCGCTGCCCCATTTATCCTTTACCAACTCCAGATTTCTGTGGCGTTGATTTTATGGTCTCTAAGTGGCGAATCAGTGTCGTTCTCCTTTCAAAGGAAGAAAAAGAAATATGAAAGATGTGCTTGAATTAAATTGATTTTTGAGAAGTTAATTTAATTTAGTTTAACCTATACTTATTTTTCTTAATAACCAAACTATCATAAAAAATAAATCAAGCGTCATCTTAAATAAAATAGTAAAAGAGTATAAGAAAAGAGACGATTAACTTAAATAATTAGTTTTTTTAACAAGCACAAATGTTAATTTAAACAACTATTTTGTTCATTCCGTGAACAACTGTCATATTTCACTATTAAAAATTATATTTTTACCGCATGAAAAAAAATTCAAGTGGTTAGATTTTTATCAGTTTTATTTTTTTTAAAAATAAAAAATAAAAAATAAAATTTATATATATTTCCTTTCATATTAAGTTTATAACTTCAAAATAAACCTTTATTTATTATTGTATTTATCCATCAAAACAGAAGACAAAAATTTGTCCAAATCAGTCATTAATACAGATACTTACAAAACACTGTCCACGTAGAATCCAGCAATAACCTTTTAAACATATTGTAGCAGAACACGGATCATATATCTACAAAAACAACCAAACGGTGGACCCCATGTTTCAGTGACAATAGCTGTTCTGGACATATTGAACCGGGTACATCCACGTTTCCGATAAGTCTCTAGTGCTTTTCCTAGTATAAATGTTATTTTGTGCAAAAAAGCCCCCCCACCTCTCTCTCTCTCTCTCTCTCTCTCCTCCTCTGGATTCGACGGTATGCACTGGCGCTCCAATCCAGGCTATTGGTCGCTCAATTCGCCTCGCTAATCGCTTCCTTTAGGTTATTTCTTGGTAAAATGCTTCTCAGATCCTGACAATTTTGCAATGACTTCTATTACCGTTATTTTCCCCTTCGATCCGCTTTTTCTTGAGCTGTATTTGGTGGATCCTAGCTCTAGATCGGGATAATTAGCTTCGATTTTCAGTTACTTTCCTGTTATAGAGGGGAAATAGTCACTGTTTTATAGGAATTGTAGTTTCTCTTTCTAATAATGGCCAAATGGGTTTTGAAACTTTTTAGGTATTGGTTAGGGTTTGCTATTTTGTAGGTAAGTACTGATGAAAAATGTGGTTTAAATATCGAATGGAAATGTGGGGTTATTCTTCAGACCGAGTTCAAATGTTTATCCACGGATCATAGCTCTAATAGGAAATTTTGATAAAATGCTGAGTTAATTAATCTTAAGTCCCGTTAATGACCCCGCTTTTATGCGGTCAATGAGACTTGAGAATAATATTTGTTTGCCATGTGGCAGATTTACATTAATTGGTTCTCTTAATGGTTTCATTCTTAACTAAAAGCAAAGAAACTGAGAATGGAAACAGTGCTAGATTTTCAATTAGATTTTACCATACAGGACAGTATATATAATGTAACAGCTGCATGGTTATAGTTATTTTATAGCCGGTTTGAAATTCATCGAACTTCGAGGTTAGTTTAGTTAGCATATTATGGAACGGTTTTTCATTTTAACTTGGGTATCTAGTGATTTATGGGTGTTTAAGCTTATGGAATGTTTTAGGTTCGAACTGTTAAAATACATAGCCTAAGATTGATAAATTAATTAAAAAAACATAGAAAGTTTTTGCATATTGGACATTACTTGGAACTGTTTCTATAAACTTCTAAACCTCCTAGCCTCTCTTCCATTTCGGTACTTGCGCAATGAATACATAAAAGTGAAAGTCTTGAACACTTTTAATCTGTCAGTTGCTTTTTTTTTTTTAGTTTTTAATCTTTTTTCTGAGTAAATGGACAAGGCTTACAACTTCCCCAATACATAATCTATTTCCCATAGGGTTTTGTTTCTGGGACATCTTCAAAGTCATACTACAACATCTTGACAGTTAATCTAATACCTTGCATCTTGAAATACTGCTTATGAAAAGTTGAAATCATGACTCTGAATTTTTATTCCTTCTGTTCTTTTTTCCTTATGGTAAGCTTTCTACTAGTAATGATCGGCAACACTCATTTCCAAACTTCAGGCAGTAGTAGTGGTGTGGATTGATACAGACAGAAGTACTATCATATAATAATTTTCAATTGTTGAATTAAATTGTCAGCAAGTAGTTCTGTACATTTATCCACATAGATAAGAAGATTTTTATTTGCAGTAGTAAAACATACCCCAATCACCACATCATTACTCTCTTTCTGGGTAAGTATAAATGATTGCACCGTCGCTCTAGGTTTATGTATATTTCATTGCAACTCTCAACTGTGTATAACAATCTCATTTGTTTTGTCAGGAAAAAGTGAAGTTGGCAAAACCTGATACAATGGCTGACAAGGACTCGGTTGCGATGCTAATTGACACGACTACCTCCAAAATCCAACAACTCCAACAAGCTTTCTCTGAGCTTGAGAGCCACAATGCTTTTCTACTAAACCTCAAATGGAAGCAACTTGAGGAGCATTTTCGTGGCCTCGAGAAATCCCTCAAAAACCGATTTGTCGAGCTCGAGGCTCAAGAGAGAGAATTTGAAACCAAAGTCACTGAATCACAGCAACTTCTTGAAAAGAAAGAGGCTGTTGTTCTCGCCAAGGAGCTTGCCTCCTTAGACCGCCTACAACAGAAGAGGGATGCTGCTTTCTCTGAAATTCTAGGCAAAAGGAAGGCATGCAATGCCAACTTGGAGCCTACTTTAAACACCAGGGTCACTAAATCCAAACTGGAAGAAAGTTCACACCCGAAACATGATCAGAAAGGTGTAGTTGAATTGAAACCATGTACTGAGTTGGAGATTCTTTGCAAGGATATGAATGTGGAGGGTTTGCACAAGTACATCTCTGACAACCGCAAGAATCTCACTACGATTCGTGAGGAGGTCCCTGCTGCTTTGAGATGCGCGAAGGATCCCTGGGGTCTTGTGCTTGATTCTCTAAAAGATTTCTACTCAGGGGACAACTTGGTGCTTGATGGGAAAAAGGATGGTAACCTGCTCGGCATGAGGCGCACCTGCCTCATGCTAATGGAATCCCTCGAACAGGTGAGAAACAGCAAGAAAAACAGAGATGGAAGTGATTCTGTTTCTAAATCGGTTTTTGAGAGAGCAAAGGGGATTGCATTGGAGTGGAAGCCGAAGTTGGATCTGATGGATATGGATGCTAGTAATGGCAACTCGCTTGAGGCGCATGCATTTCTGCAGCTCATTGCAACTTTTGATCTCATATCTGAATTTGGAAAGGAGGAGCTCTGCAAGCTGGTCCCGGCAGTCAGTAGGCGCCGCCAGACCCCTGAGCTCTGCCGGTCACTTGGGCTGTCACAAAAAATGCCAGGTTGTGTATATTGTTGTTTTGTTTTGTGTTCTATTTTATGGTCCAAAGTTTCAATCTTTTTGGCTTATTGTTAACATTTTATTGTTGCTGTTTATTTATTTTTTAACCATATTCCAGGTGTGATAGATGTGTTGGTGAACACAGGAAGGCAAATAGATGCAGTTAACTTATCTTATGCTTTTGGACTGACTGAAAAATATGCACCAGTGCCTTTACTCAAATCTTACTTGAAGGAGGTACGGAAACTATCCAATACCAAGTCTGGCAGCATGTCTCCTGGGGCCCAGGTTGGTCTTCTTGTTTGCTTTTGTATTTTTTTTATATTATCATTGTTTATGACATGCCTAGCCATTTGCAATTCGGATATTCTGTTAAGTTCCTAGCTTTTGGAGCATGCTTACCTGTTTTACACATAATGCCTAACACTTCTTGTAATGTAGGATGTATCACGTATATTGTAGACCTCGAACTTGAAATAATTCTCTGTATTCCTTTGTTTCCTTTTTTTTTTAACAAATACTGCCTTAAATATTATTCTTCTCGCAGTTTCCTTTTGCCCTTTTTTAGGGAACCATGACAGGAATTGTCCCTCCTACCATGTTCTTTGATAAAATGCCGTTGCAGTCCTCCTCCCTTCCCCTTCCTTAAATTTTGCAATATCACCTTCCCATCTTGCGCTAGCATGTATCCTTTTCTCTATACAAGTCAGAGGCACTCGAATAAAGCTTTATAATGCATGGTTCTGTAGTTTTGGATATTTACTTCATCTTAGCCATGAACATAACATAGTTGCATACAAGGAAGTAGGAACGAAGGAACATCATATCTATCTTATTTTTCTTGTTCGTTTCAGTTTGATCAATATCATCATCTTTTTTTTCAATGAAATCAGATTATTACCATTTGCATCTTTGTGTAGAATCCATCTGATATGTAAACAAGTATTACATGCTGTTGTAGTCGAATAAGATGTGGAAAATTGATAATATGCAAAGGATCTGTCCGATGCAATTTATATATCCTACTAAATGGAGGAGCAAATCTTTAATCTAGAGGTCTAGAGCCTAGTGACAGCTAATGACTGCTATTGAACCAGTCCATGTAGCGTGTGATTTTAATGCTATGGCTCTTGCACTGTACTTATGTTGAAACCAAAATGGTTCTCTCCCCTATATTTGGTATACAAGTAAAATAATCCAAAATCTTAACTTCAAATTAAGAGTACTCTATTTTCAATTACCACACAAACAATATTTTAAAACATCAGCTAATTTGATAGGAACACAAAATTTTTTTTATTGGTGCCAAGGTAGGAGATGAGTAGAAGATGGATCAGAGGGGTATGGGGCACAGGAAATCATTTTTCATTCCTTTTTCTTCTCTTCCCATAAATTGAAAGGAGGGAGTACAGCTGAACGGTAGTTAACATGGGTTATGGGGGAGGATAAAAGAGGGTCCACAAGGGCATTTTGTTGAAAATTTTGGGAGGGAGGGAATTAGTTTCAGACTTATTAAAAGAAGGGTAAACTAAAGTTTCCCTCCTCCTGTGTTCTGCTTTCAACTTTCTTTTTCTTTTTACTTTTTTTTTTGCCTGAACTGGGAATACAAGGGGCTTTGTTTATTTTTTTGGGTGTAAGTTGACAATTGTTGGGATTCAGGGGAAATGACAAAACTTTTTCTATTTATAATAGCACTTGTGACTTTTTGCGACTCATTTTTACTGAATATTGGTTTTCATTGCAGAATGAAATGGAAGAGCGAGAACTCTCTGCCTTGAAGGCTGTGATTAAATGCATTGAAGAGCACAAGCTTGAGGATCAATACCCAGTAGATCCACTTCAAAAAAGGGTTGCCCAATTAGAGAAGGCAAAGGCTGACAAGCGCCGAGTAGTAGAAGCCTCTAAACCTCAGTCTAAGCGGGCCCGGGCTAATGGATCAATCTACACCACACGTGTCACCGCTCCTTACCCTGAGAAAAGCTTCTACCAACGTGCCACCCCTGAAAGATACCCATATCCATATGGGTACCCTGTGGAGACTCACCATCCTACTGCAGTAATTGGCGCAGGCCCATACACAGTCTCTCCACCTCATACCGCTTACTATGGTAATGGGTACCAGGTCCATTACCAGCCCGCCCCGTATATCCACTGATAATACAGGGTGGAGATAAGGAAAGGAGGTGGTGATGTTATGATAAGGTGCTAATTGGGTAGCATTTCAGATCTTTAACCTGTGTGTTGTATTTGTATCTTTATTATTAGCGAAAAATGGTGTGTTGTTTCTAATGTTGTATGCACTTAATATGTGTCTTGTGATGTGCGTGATGTTAGGTTAAGATGTACCGGGTTCTAATACTTATCTATTATCTTTTGACTGATGACTTGACAATATTTTCTAATGCGTAGTTTTAGTATTTTATTTTGTTTGTGTTGCTGCCTTTTTTTTCTCATTGTATTGTTTCCCGTGTTCTTGCCAAGATCATCAATTTTGTTATATATTTGAATAGGCAACTTTTGAAGCATTATATGTTGGGAAGGGTTATTTACTTATTTTAAGGTCTGAGCTGTCCTCGGGGCTGTTTATTAGGTTGGTACAGGCTGTTAAAATAAAAGAAAAAAAAACAGAAAAGCGTTTTCTAATTGTTTTGATATTTCTTTTGAAAATGTAATTTCTTTGATATGAACAAAGTTTTACTATTGTCATAACTCATAAGAGAGGCTCAACATTTTCTAATTGTTTTAATTCTCTTTCTTTTACCAATTCATGATACAGGTTTTCTCTCTTTTAACCTAGCTAGCCTACCATTGTATTTTTGTTGGTGTGAGTTCATTGATAATGATAAATGGGATAGTTTTGACGATACATATTTAAATTATTCAAAAAACAAAAAACTATAGATATATTATTGAACTTAATAGTTTTGACAATACTTTTGGTTGATTATCAACTATTAATCCATCATTAATGAATCTCCATCCTATTTATTCAATTGATATGTTTTTGCAATAGAGAGTTCACCTATTCTTTCTACTTTTTTTTTGAATAAAAAAAAAGAAAGCCCAAGAAAAAGGTGAAAGAGCAACTTGTACATATATGCCAGTGCCCATGTAACCAATTGCTTCCTTTTGATACCAAAATCATGTCATGTATGTTATGTGTTGTCTCTTCAATCTTCATGCTCACCTGTCACCAGTCACCAATATAAATATTTCTTCCTTCTATTGAAGACCTGGCACCATGTGAACCAATCTAGAGGGTTTTTCATGAATGAAATGCCACCTAATAATTCCTCTTTGGAAAAGAAAAGTAAAAATTTTGAGACTTTTTGTTCACAGGAAATTGATTGATCTTTACTTTTCTTTTTTCTTTTTTTCCTTTTTTGCTAATTGTTAAATTTGGCTTCTCCATATTGAATTTAGAGAGCAATATAAAAGAAAACAAATTCTGATTATAAAATAAAAAATTACAAATAAGACAATTTACTGGAAGATATTGAATGAGTAGTGCTGATGATATAATTATAATCCTTTTAAGGGGGTATGTGGAAAGAAAAATGTTCAGGCAACGCTTCAAAATATCTTGACTTGATGCTATTAAAAACTACAAAAAACCAAATAATTAATTGGATATATTGAAAAACGACAAAATTAGTATGACAAGCAGACCATCGATAAAATTAGTATAAAAAAGTACAAAACCAAATAATTAATTGGATATATGATTTCTTGAGTTTGATAATCAATATACCAAATTTGAAAATTATTTGGTCATCGTCAATAATATCAAACAGTTCAAATTGGTTGATGAATTATTATTGGGTTTCAAATTATAGTATTATACCAAATTTAGTACACAAGTTGTCTAAAATATATATAATATATCTGTAATTCTATTTTTTAAATCTAATAATCAGTTTGTAAATTGGGCAAATATTTAAATATATTCATTGTCAATATAACATATCTCAGTAAGTATTTCTAAACAAAAGGAAGATTTTAACTGATTTATTTTTTATATATTACTGGATTTAGGATTTAATTGACAAGACTAAAAGAGTTCATTCACAACTTATAGAGTGTAACAAAACAAATAAATAATCTCATGGGGGTATAAATGTTACTTCGGAATATTTTATGGGGGCAGAAAGGAAAAAAGCCGTCTGAAAAGTTTTATTTTTTCTCGAGGACCACAGCGTGGCCAAAAAGTTTAACAAAAAGGCCCTTTACACTTTTCAAAATTGACTTATTACAATTTTCAAATAAAATATCAGCGGAAACTCTCTCTTTCCCTTTCTTTTAATAAATATATACGTTTTTCTCTCTTTATTCGCGAAACAAATGGCAAATGCATCCAAACACAAGCAAGCTGTGATGTTTGCATTTGAGAAGAAACAAACTGCCATCTCATCTGATATCTAAACCAGTCATATCTCCTCTCTCTCTCTCTCTCTCTCTCTCTCTCTCTCTTGAGAAAAATATATTCCGATTTTGAGGAACCTGTAGGTGCGAGAGAGAGGGATCTCCATGTGCTCTTCTCCCTCTCCTGCGATGGGGCTTGTGTTGAGGCCTCCGCCAAACCCTGGTGGGGTTTATCTCTCCTGCGTTTCCCTCTGTACCTCTCAAAACCCTAGCTCTGCGACCTCCTCTTTCGTTTCTTCTTCGTCCCAGCGTAAATGGATCGGGTCAAAGGGGCCAGTTCTGTACCGATCTTGTCTCAATTCGATGGACTGGGTAACCTCCTTCTCCATTTCTTCGTCCCTTTTCTTTATACGCTCTTTTTGTTATCTCTTTTGGTAGATTATTGGATGCCTTTATATGCTTACTGTATTAGTTATTTGCCACATTGATTCTTTGGTTATCCTGTTTGATTATATTTCAATTGACTCAAAAGGACACAAAAAGCACAAAAGCAAGGAGCATTTATTATCTCTCCCTTCCTGTTGTCTCTAGGATATGTAATGGTATCAGGAAGAAAGTTGTTGTATATTTGGTTTTGACTAATGGTTTACTACCAGGTGCTGTTTTTTTATTTACTGGTAATATATATAGAGGAAAAATGGATTTCTACGAAAGCAAGTCAGAGCTAGAACTGGAATAAGGAGCCAATTAAATGATGAGATGTTTAACGGAACCAACGGCACCAATATTCCGATTAAAACCGAGCCGGTTGAAGTAGGCAGTGTTGTTGTATCAGAATACAAACCTATTCCTGACCTTGAATATCTTCAGGTACTTATTCTCTGATGAGTTCGTTGTATGTTTCTTCACAAGTAAACAATAAGACGTTATTTGTTTAAAAAAGCACTGTTAGTTTGTTACTGTTGTAAAACTGTATTTGACTACTTTACATGTGAATCCAGGAACTATTGGCAATTCAACAACAGGGGCCCCGTGCCATTGGTTTTTTTGGAACCCGCAATATGGGTTTTATGCACCAGCAACTTATTGAAATTCTCAGCTATGCTATGGTTATAACAGTAAGTTATTCTTCTGTATTTCACTGTCTTTTGCATTCTAGTTTCTGTGACCAAATTGCTCTTCCTTAAAAATGGCTGAAAAGCGGCATTTAAAAAATTTCTAGAACATAGTCATATTCCTTGATTTCTGGACATACAGTTGTACCTTTCCAGAAAAATCACCAACTACTTATTTTATATGACCTAATAGCATGAAAATTGATGAGATGGTCAACATTATAACTTCCATATCAGGTATGTTATTTATCTCACATTGTTCTCATTTTTGCCTCGACTCTTCCCTTGTTTGGTGTAGAAAAACCATATATATACTTCAGGTGCCTCAGGTACAAATGCAGCTGTTATAAGAGGGGCGTTAAGGGCAGAGAAACCTGAATTACTTACTGTTATTTTGCCCCAAAGCCTCAGCAAACAACCTCCAGAGAGTCAAGAATTGCTAGCTAAGGTATCTTTTATTTTTCTCTCTGTTGTCTTAAGTTTCAAACTTCCATTTTGGTCCTAGAACAATTCCATATAATTTATCCCATTCTGGTCCTTACTATCGGGGCTTACTTCTTAGTCAAAGACATTGGCAAAAACCCATAGTTGGTGCTGGCACTTGCGTAAAACTAATCATGTTGATCGATATCATTTGGTAAAAGGGAAAAAAAAAAGAATCATACCAAGTCAGTATTAACTATGACTTTTGTCCGTTTATAACGGAAAGATGGTTGTACTAGGAATTAGCTATTCTGGGCAGATGCCAAAAATTCTTTTACGTCGGTTTCACTTTTCGTTGCCTTTTCACGTGTGATCTGATTTTATTATGATGTTGTGAACTTTGTCGGGTAGGAATACAAAACTCAGGCCTACAGGCAATTCTTCAGAAAGAAAAAAATAAATAAAAAAGATGACTGTAGTTGGAATCATAGTTGTACATTATTTTATTAATAACCAAATGGCAATTGAAAAAAGGCTAATTTGAGACAAGGTTGATGCTTGGATCATTTCTGTATTACTCTTCTTCTTTTTTCCCTTGGAATCAATTTCCTTTAAGAGGTTTGTAATAAGTAGTGAGCTTTCTGAGCTTTAACTGCACTTTGTAGGTGAAAAATTTGATTGAAAAGCCACAATATGACCATCTACCATTAATTGAGGCTAGCAGGTATGCTGTATCTTTTGATACTATTTTTCATCGATTTTGAATTGATTGCGTTCCATTTATTAATTCTGAGCTCTTGAAACCACAAGTCGTATTGGAATGAAGAGAATTTTTGAACTGATGTTAACATGCGGCTGCTTTTGGATTAATGAGTATTTCTTTCTTAATTTTTGGATATGTAGGTTGTGCAATATGGATATTATATCGAAGGTGCAACAAGTCATATGTTTTGCTTTTCATGACAGCAAGTTACTAATGGAGACTTGTCAAGAAGCAAAAAACCTTAGAAAAATTGTAACTCTCTTTTACTTGGATTAAGTATTTACAGTTTTCTTTTTGTCTGTTGTTTTGTTTATAAACCAGAAACAGGTAGGCTATGTCAAGTGGACATAGTTCCATTATATCAACTTGATTATTTTGATTCTTGAAAGTAGGCCACAAAAGTTAGCAAGTTTTGTACTGTGATATGTTGATTTTCCTTATCGGTCTTGACATGGAATTGTCTTTATGCTTTTGCTGTGCACTTGTTATGTCTGAATTATTCTTAATTGATTTTTAAGTAGCTCACAGTCAAATAATGTTTAAGACTATTTTCAAATAGTCTGTGATGGTTTCACTGTACTTTTTTCTATGTTTAATAGTAAGCGAATGGAAAACACTAAAACTAAAAAAATATTTTTTAGTGATATAAAATTATGGCCTATTGATTTAATGTGGTGCTTACTGCATTAAAAATTAGTCCAATATTTATAGAAGGAAAACTAATTAGATATTCATTAAAATATTTCACAATAGTTCTGGCCAATTCATTATTTAATTTCAGCTCCCTTCTTGTCATAGTCTGCGCCTATGTATTCAATTGTATGATCTTATGTTACTAATAAGAACTTCTGATATTTGTTAATGGTTTATATACTATTAGTGTAAAACACTAATTAGCATAGCTTCCTCTACTAGTCTTTGTTGAAATCTCACTGCTTTGTACCGCTAATGGCTAAACGCTACTTATTGTTTACTTAATTTAGATTTCCATGTGCATATTTTGTAATAGTCTGGGGGTGTTTGAGAATGGAGAGCTGTTGCAAATTGAGTCTTTTTTAAATTTTGCATCTACAACACTTTTTCACTAAAACTGTATTAACCCCAAATTACAAACAACCCAAGCAATATTAAACACATTAACACATAACCAGTATCTTACATAACAAAAGAGTGAAAAGCTCAATTTCTAGGGCAAAAAAGGAAAAAAAAAAGAAAAAATGAAAAGAAAAAAGCTGACGGTTCTTTAAGGCTTCCAAGCAGCTGGTGGTGGAGGGGTTACTGGGTAAAGTGGTGGTACAGATGAGAACATAGTATTCTTGTCAATACCTTTGGCCCCAGTACCAGTAAGTGATATCAGTGCAGCAACCAGTCCAGCATTCCCAGCCAAAGTTGGTTCAGTGTAACTGTAATTTCTTCGTGAGTCAATAAACCTATCAAACCTGTCAGGACCTGGAGCCATGGCTCCGACAAGGAGATTAGGGTTAGGGTTTTTTGTGTCACGCCACTTAAATCCACCAGTGCATGAGTATTTAACGCCATCATGTGGGATTGATGCGCCCCGATGGTGTATGTGCTTTGGGTAGTTCTTGCCATACCCAACTATGTAGCTCATTTTTTTGGGGTTGTTGCCTAGTACATAGTCGACCTGTTCAGAAAAAAAAAAAAAGGAATATATAAAATAAGTTTTGTTAGGTCAATGAATTACAACTTTTAGTTCAGTGAATATCATGTGCCTTTATCGACCATCAAAAGGATAGAACTGAACCTGAGATTTGGCAAAACTACGCATATTGGAAGAGGAGAAATAGTTGGGCCCACAGTACCAGCCTGGTACATTAGTCGCATCTAGATAATCAGCATAAAGATTGGCCAAAAATGCAAAATTCATTGCATATTGTAGCGGCTGAGGTCTCCCATGGTTCAGTTCTATCAACCCGCCTGCATTAATGCATTTTAAACATCTGAGTAACAAAAAAGTATGGTTTTGAGGCATCCAATAACAGACTAAAGGATGATACAAAATGATATGCGGTAAAATGATTACCTCTGGTCCAGTTAAAAGTATTGAATTTGCGAATGGCCATGCACATTGTGAGTTCAGTTGCATTGTTATACCTCATGAGGCTCTCCTCATACGGATAGCCTGGGTTGAGCATAATTCTCAACCTTGTTAGAAGCAGTTGTGCGCCGGGCAATTTGTTATCCCAGCTGAAAACTGATAGGTCTGGTATCATCAAAAAAGCATTTGCGTTTTTCGGGAGTCTTGGATCCGTAGCAAATGTTAAAATGCTGTTGTTGCCAGTTGCGTAGTACATCCATGATGCACCCCACATGTACTCGTCCCAGTATCTGCAGTCAATGCATGTCAAGTTATTAAATCATGTTTCTTTGTGCGTCAGATGTTAGTGATAGGAGTAATTGCAGTATTATGTTCTATAATTGCTGTGTTAGATATTAATTAACAGTCAAAAGTCATCTAAAATATATTTCAGGCGGAAAGCATGTGCTAGCATGTGTGACTGTTGTTAAGAGCGCTGTTACATTTCTAGTATGATAGTACTGTATTTTTTACCAGACTGCCGATCTCTGATTTTTTTTTTTAACTTTAAAAAATCCATATTAATTGTGCATATCTAAAGAAGCGTACCCAGTCGAGTTATAATATGGCTCAATGTATGGGTTTCCTTTTGAATATCTTTGACGGCGGCCAGAGTCACGTGCGAACTTATACGCAGCGGTGGCCCCACGAACAAGCTTCTTGGAGTAGGCAGTGTCATCTTTGAAAACAATGGAGGCAGCAGCAAGCGCAGCAGCCACCTCAGCACCCAAGTCAGGCCCTGACGAGGTAGTCTGGACAGGTCGATCATAGTCCATGTCCTCCGGCCTCATCCAGCAGTAGTGGTCATCTGGTGTGGTGGAGTTTATTTTTGCAATGCCCACCTGATGTCACAATTTTATAAATTTTAGGGCCAAAATGGAATTTAATTTCATCATCTGATAAATTTAGTTTAGACCAAGAAAATCAAATTTCATATCAATACTGGTCGACATGGGGGCTGGGGCCCAATAGTGGCCGAACCAGTGAGTGGTACTGGCACTGGTAACAGTGGCAGAAACAGAAACTGAAACCAGAAAACAGAGAGATGATCTCTCTGTTACTCTACTAGAATTGACTCAGTATCTATAAATCAAAATCAAAATTTGCAAATTACCTGGCTATACATTTTGTTGATACTGGTAGCAGAAGAGTTGAAGGTTAGAAGAAGATAATCAGTTCCCCATTTAATGATATCTCTGACATGGTCGTATTCCCCCAATGCCTTGTACTTTTCACTGTATTCTATCACAGTCCAGCTCAGCAAAGTCATGGAAAATGCCATTGGGAAATGGAATTTTATATTATCTCCTGCATCATAGTACCCTCCGACCAAGCCGCCTTTAACATCCGTCAACTCCGATCCATCCTTCAGGCCTGAGTTACCTCGCCACGACACCCCATTGTTTTTTGGTAGCTTACCCGCTATAAAACCAAGAAAAAAGCAACAAAAAAAAAAAAGACAACTTGGACTTCAGAAACAGTCGACATAATTGCATCTATGGAGAAAGCAACTTTTACGGGTAGATTTGCAAGAAGACAAGTTGAAAAAGGTATATAATGCACATGTCCTTTTCATATGTTTGGAAGAATACAGGTAATATAAGGAATTTTCTTATTTAACATTGCCATACCAACGACCTCACAAAAAAAAAAAAATTAAAAAATACAGTAATTTTTTTTTAAATACAACATTTTGTTACCCAAATAATTTGCTGCATGTCTATGTCTAATATGGAGAGATTAAGAGGATATATATATATTAAGTTCTCAATGGAAAATTAGTTAATAGAAAATTATTATTTGCACTGTTTCATTGATACCATTTTGATCATGGCACATTGACTTCACCAATTAATGGAGTGAATTTATAATTAACTTAACTAAATCTTTATTATTTGATACTTTGACCAAATATGAACCTATCAACTCCAAAAATTGGAAAGAAAACGAATCTGATCTACTTAATAAAAGATCTGACATGAAAAATTATTGCATTATATAATATTACCAATATCGTAGATAGCAGAGACACTTCTCTGCCAAATCCATTTGAGATGTATTGAAAAATTTCAGAATCATCAGTAAATTTTGAAATGATACTTAATTACGACCATGTGTAGTTCTAAGCCAAAATCAGAAAAAGAAAATTATTGAACAAATTCAAACTCATTATTCATTAAGTGAAAACAAAACTTACATCTTTGTGCATTGAAGAACATCAAGGCCTTGTGCAAAGCATTTGCATACGCATCCGGTGGAATTGGGGCGGGTTTCTTCTTCGGTATGGATTTCACGATAATGATCGGTAGACCGATGACAATAAATGCAACTACAATTGACCAAAATATCCACCAAAACAATTTCCTCTTGCACACCACACACCCCAAATCTATGTACTTATCCTTCTTCTTGTTGTCTTGTGGGCCCAACAGCCAGCTGGCCTGAGTCTCGTCCAGTTGTCGTGATAACGCACCTCTGTCTACGTCCATGTTGCGGCTATGGTCGTCTTCTGCCTCATGTCCCCCCTCTCTGTTTATCTCGAACGAACCACCCCAATGGTTCGCTGAGTACATACTTGGAGATGCTTAGAAATGGAACAATGGTGCAATTCAAGTCAATCAAGGTGCAAAGGTGTGTAAGTTGAGACTTGAGAGAGATCTCAAGGAAGTGTGTGTGAGAGAGAGGGAAGAAAATTGTTGCAAATGACACAAGACTAGCCTAGCCTAGACTTTGCTTTTGTAATTATATTGTGTTTAGTGAGAGAGAGAGAGAGAGAGAGAGAGAGAGAGAGTCACAGAGGTGAGATTAGTGATGTGTAAGAGATAGTTTAGTAATCTAATTGGGTTTAATGTGTGCTATTTGGTGCTAGCTTTTATGATGGGTAGTCCAATTTTGTCATTTTTTGGGGGAGAAGAGGAGATGAGATGGTTGACTAGGTGAATTATTTAGGGAAGAACTTGATGGTTTATTGGCTATTGAATGAATTTTTCCAACAAGGTTTGTTATAGTTTGGATTATGCTAGGGGTACTTTCAAAATGACCCATATGGGTTTTTTTTTTGGTAAAACTCAGAAATTTTTTGAATTTTGCATTGAATATATGTTAGCTAGCCATTTATTCTCTAATTAATTGCAATATCTTGAGATATATAATAGGTGAAATTAAAAAATTTTATGTTTTTTTTCCTCTGTTTGTTCAATACAAATAACATATATATCGTCTCATTATTCATAGTAAATTGAATTTTCGGTTCCCATTCTAAAGATGTAATTAATTCTTTACATTTGATAACTTTTATTTAAGTTTTATTAACTATTTTTTTGAGATAAAAATGAGAGTCTAAACTATTTAATTTTAAATATTTATAAAAAACCCTTTATATAAATTTCATACCTGACACTTTCTATACGGAGAACATTGTCTTCACCAGTTTCATTAGTTATTTACTATGTTCCCTATATTTTTGCATTGAAGTACACAAAAATTGGGGTACATTATATGGTGGTACTATTTCTTTTAATATATTGAGACTGGTATGATATGGTGTGCGTTTTCTGCGGGGAAAGACATATGGGGATGGCTTGACTTCATTATTTTCTAAAATTATTTTAAAACCATGTGTTATTGTTTATGTGAACACTGTTTTCTATTCCTACATGCACCACAGGGGCAATTATATCAATTATTTATAACGTTAAGGGGTTATTTTATTTAATTTAAGAGGGCATATAATAGTCTCCCAAGTTGTTTGATATGTTATTTTTTTTTGAAATAAGGGCTCCCGTTAATTTCGATATTTATTTTTTTTAAATATCTTTTACATGATTTGGACCTATATTTCTCCGTAGAAAAACGAGACATATCACCACCGTGTTAGGTTTACGGTTTATTTGATATGTTAATTATATGACAAAAAATATGATATGGTTAAAAGAAATTGGGTTCTACTGCTATAACTTAGAAGTGTTATAAATTGTTACAATCTTCAATTTTTATTGGTATTTCTAAAAGATGATGAGAAATCTAATGCTAATATATATATATATATATATATATATATATATATATATATATATATATATATATTTGGTTTCAAACATGTCAAATTTTTTTTATTGTGCTTAATAATAAATTTCAACTATTGAATCTATTTTGTATCACCTCAATGACGTGCATATATAATATTATGATATTTTAATCTCATAACCATGCATAAAGAATTAAAAAAATAACAAAATTTATTTATGTATTAATTTTGTTAGCTCTTGATACATATCTCTATAAAGTCGAAACAATTCTATTCGCCTGCTGATATAAACTAATTCAAAACGAGTCAATTCGTAAAATTCAATTATTAAAACAAAACCAATTATTGAAGACTTAAAAATTTGCCTGTTGATATTGTAACTAAATACAAAAATTTGTGTGATGACCTAAGACATGAGTTGGGCTAGATAAAAACCTGGGGAATTTGTTGGTGACAGAAAACATTTCTCTTTATTTTATACTTCATGAGCCTGTATATTTAGTTCCCATGAAAGCTTCCATTTTTTGTTTTCATTTGCTTTGTGGGAAACTGACTATGACATGATGAGCCAAAGAATCATGCCAATAGAAAACCAAATACAAATATTAAATGGTGTCATTTCATACTATTTTGCATTGTAGAATGGTTTTTTTTGGGACCTTGGATCTTCTAAAGAGCAACCAAGAAAATTCTATATCACCTTTGGTGTATAAAATATTAATTTCCTATACTTACAAAAAAAAAAAGAAATTTTATTTGGTTTTTTTTTATGTAGGATATATAAAGGATATTTTGTATTCTTCAAGATTTATATGATTGCACAAAGCAATATCTCCTAAAAAGAACCCTTATTTTTCTTCAAATAATATAATGAGAACAGAAAATTCCTTCATTCCATGGCACAGAGAAAATTCAAATAATTATATAGCATGTTAGAACCATGTGGATCTGTTGGGGGGCAAAAAAAAAAAATCTGAGCTCTAATTTCCAATTAATTTCCAATTAATTTGCAATTAAATTTGCAATTGAATTATTAGTTGTGAGAGAGAGAAACAAAAAACAAAAAAAAATGTTGTGGTTAGTTCAAGCTACTCTTTCAGGAGTTTAGTCAAAGGCGTACATTGAAAGCTTAAGAATTATTTTATTTCTAAATCTCTCTAATTTTTTAATCCGGTTTCTTTGTTTCATGTAATAGCTGTCAAGAAGTTGGCATCATTTTTTTCATTAGTGTTTATTGGTGTGTTAATAAAAAGTATATTAAACTAGGCATATTGTCTTTAGGTCAAATTATAAAAATTAGGCGATTTACCACCGACAGAGCTAGCTTGATAATTTTCAAATTAGTGAAAGAATAGTTGTAACTAACAACTCGTTGAAAAATTAAAGAAGCCCAATTTGAAAAGAAAGATTAAAGAAATGGAGAGATGATAGTAGCAAGTAATAATTCTACAAATTGATGGCCTAATTATCCAAGATTAATAGGTTTGAACTGATATGTATTTTATAAAGATGGTGGTTAGATTTTAAATCTTTTAAGACATATCATATTATTTAACATCTTTAATTGTTGGATCAATAAGTAATTACTTTTAAATTAATTAGATTTAAAGATAAGCATCTTTAATTCTTAGATCAATAATTAATTACTTTTAATTTTGAATTTAATTGTATAGCTGAAATAATTTAACTTCTTCTTTTTTTTACTAAATAATGTTTATATTGTGTGGGACATATCTAATTTAACATATAAAATTAATTATATTGTTGTGAAATTTTTGTTGCAATTTTTATATATCTTGATGTTCAAGCTGAAAATACATGTTTTCTCCAATAATGTATTTTTATTTTCGGGACGAAGTCCGAAAAAACATCCTATGAAATAATAATAAATCTATATTCTCTAGAAAAAAAAAACCAAGAGTGAATATATAAAAGAAATTATGCAAGTTATATGTTAACTCATTTATATTGAACTATCAACTTATGCATCCTTAAGTATCAATTTAAATGTATATAATCTAGTAGTTCCAATGATATATTATTATTATGATGCCCTGGAAAAATATAGGGAATTAATTTAGGTCTCAACATATTGACAGTGACACTAATGTGGAAACAGAACTTAACAAGTCATTTCCAATTTCCATCTATTAAAAAAGTACCAATTAATAATTACGTAGATGCTAACTAAAAAAATAAGTGGGACATTATATAATCTTAGTTTAATAAATAAGAAATGTGTACAATTAATTATGTACTAACAACATTATCAGTGCCTAATAAAAAACATGCAATCCCATATCTTATTAAATTTATCATACCAACATACTTTGTCCAAATTAAGCTTGTTACCAATTCCGAATAAAACAAAGATGAGTTTAAATTGAACAAATTATCTAAAGAATCAACAATTGCAGAAAACCATCCAGAAGGAATTAAGCATAAACCGTAAGTAATCTCTTTATTTGACCTTGTTCAAAATTAATCCCAAATGTGTTAACTTATCCATAAATATTGCGACTTAGAGTGATGAATACATCCATATATATTTCTTGAGATGACTTATATCGTGAAGTCTAGAGAATAATTACTTCGGTTTTGAATCTCACACACCGAAAATTTGAATGGTTGATCAAATTTATCCAATATAATCTACATATTAAAATCTTATGAAATACCAAATTCTATTATTTTTTTACTATTTTTTTCAGAATTTTAAAAAATAATCTTATTTGATGGGCAAATATTATTACTTTATTATTATTTTTAAATTATCTTTCAAAAATCCTAAAAAATAATTAAAAAACCTTAAAAAATAAAATTTAATATTTCATAATATTTCAATATATAAATTATACTGAACAATTTGAATTGACAATTCGAATTTTGGATATGTATGATTTTTTTTTATGCTGAAATAATACCCTCTTTACTTCACGATGCACCGTAAAAGTACTCATATTTCTTTACCAAAATATTCATCACATGGAGACAGTGATATTTACCGAGCAGTAAAAAGAATTCCCTGTTTTTAGTTTTCAGCTGTTGAAAACCACAACAATTCCCACGGAGAAAAAAAAGGGCCTATATGAAAAAAAAAACCCATTTAACATTAGTTTTTCTCAAGTCTGAGGCCCCAGCAATATCCACTCCCAATTTAAAGAATGGATGAAAAACTAGAGAAACATGATATATGACACTGGTATCCTAATGCAAATGACTCAGTCAGGCATTAAGTTCAATTAAGTGCCATATTGGTCACTAAATTCTTACATGATTGATCATGCAAATAGGTGAACAACAATTCCTTTTTGTACACGAAAAAGGAAGAATATTGGAACTAAAGATCCCATCTTTTCTTGACATGAAAAAGAAACACTGATTTGTTGATGTCTTGTGGGACTTGCAACATCAGCTTGAACCTCATCTTTAAAGGAACCGACTTCACTCCTCCCTGCTCATCTCCAACCTAATAAATATCAAGTGATTGAGAAAATAAACCATAGATTTCTCATTATAAAAGAAACATGAAGGGGGGGGGGGGGGGGGGGGGGAGTACAGTGAAAGCAAGACATACCCATACACAAGCCCACTTGAGGCCGCCATCTACTGAAGAATCATAACCAGCTTTGAACTTCAAGTCTTTTCTAGCGGTGTGCTTGTAGACAGCACTCCAGTCATTCGTATTGAAGTAGTACAAGTAACTGAAATCACAGGTAAAGAAAAATAAATACTCTTGGTTACTTGCATTAATACTACGAGAAGATTTGTACATCACGAAAAAAGGTGGTTAACAAAGAATAAATGCTGACCTCAGTTTGTCAGAAGGGGAAAAGCGCCGTTTGAATGCAAACGACAAAGCATTAGATGGCAAAGTAATGCTGGGAATGAATGTCAGCTCCTTGTCCTACAAAAAATTCAAAAAAAAAAAAGGAACAAACTAAGATTTTCCATCAAACTTAAGATGATCAACTAACAATAATACAAAGAGAGGGGTTGGTGAATTCTTGTGACCTTATAGCAATATCTTAGATTGAGATCATCATTTGTGAATGTTGCAGCGCCAATTCCGTCGAAGATATTAGATCTGACAATACCATTCACTGACAAGACCTTTTCATCTGCCTCCTCTTTTACCACCTCTTGAACTGAGACTTCTCCATTTGGAAATATAAGAGTTGCTCTTGGCTACAATAGTTTACATCAACGTATAAATCTTAATCATACAGAGCCTTTTAACAAACTAAAAAGATCCAATCTTTTTCTTAGAACAAAAAAAGAAGAAAAAAAGAAAACAAAATTATGCTCTTTAACTAAAAGATGCACAATTACTAAGGTTTCATTTAGTCACATTTATATTTTCAAATAGTTGCTTACCAAACCAACAGAAGGTACTGAAGAGTGTAACTCCAATTTGTATGATGGATCTCCCAAATTTGCAATCAGAGCAACATCCCCACCACGGTTCTGAGAAATAATTAACAGAAACTAGATTTAATTAAACAAATAAACAAAAACAGAGCATGACACAAATTTATTCTTCCTGATATTGTTATCTATACATAACATCATAAGAAATTGTTAACTTCCCATTTTGTACCTCTCACCTTGGTGAAATTATACTTGAATAAGAAGAGAGTACCCAAGTTAACACTCGTGAGAATTGAGTTCTGGTTTTTGTAATTGCATGATACAGATACACATTCCCCTGAACAGCGTACGTGCACACTATCTGGTACACCGAGCTGGCCACACTGAAACATAAACTAACCCTAGTAATGACATTGTTCTTTCATCTCTAACACCCTGATTGGTTAACATTGAGGTGAAGGATAAGGGAAGAAAGAGCAAAGACGTAATGGAACTAATGGAAAGAAATGTTACCATAAAGGCAAGTTTTTATGGAGTAAGGTGTAAGCAGAGAGGGGTAAAGAATCAAACTAGAAAGCAGTTAGTAGATTTTAGGTTCTGGTCAATAAAGGCAAGTTTCCACATATACAAATTTGTGATTGCAATTTGCAATTGCCCCCCTTTAGAAATTTATAAAATCGAAAGATATATTCAATTTCCAGTACGAATACATATGCAATTAGCATGACACAGCTATATACAAATCGACAAGCACCTTGACATCGTGCGAGGCTTTCAAGCGCAAGAAGCGGCCCATATCAACCCAGCCTTTGAGAAGGGCATTTCTGGATTCGACATCGTAAAAGATCTTGAAACGATCTGTAATCAACGCAATCTCAGGCGACATAATCTGCCCCTTTGAGTTGCTCTGGCAGCAAAACTTGAGCTTAGCGAGGCCATCGATCAACTTACAAGAGATTTTGTGGAACAAGGGGTTTTCGCTGCCGCTGTCGAACTCGGTGGTGGCGCGGATCGGGGGACGGCGGAGGAAGCGAGAAGGCGGCGGAGATGGCGGAGGCAGCGCAGATGGAGATTGGAGCGAAGGTACAGGCGGAAGATTAGGGTTAGGGTTTGGAGGTGAGGTGGGATTAGGGTTTAGAGGGAGAGAGTCTCCCATTGGGAATTGGCGACACAGAGACTGATAGTGAAACTGAGGAGAGAGAAGAGGGCTTCGCACTTCGCCGAGTTTGATTATTTTTGCTTTTTTTTTCTTATTTTTTTTTTGCAAGATGATATTTTTTTTATTGTGGAGGGATAATTATATCTCTTAATTATATTTTAGATATATTTATATATTTTTTTAAAATATTTATATATAATAATAAAAGTATTTATATATTATATTATTAGAATTAAAAGTTACACAAATTATATTTATATTTATACAAAAAAATACTTAATTTTAATTTTTCTATAATCATCTAGAAAAAAATAATAAACACTTTTTATACTAACTATTAATACTTATAAATTCAGATATAAATAAATTACTTATTTAATATAAATATTTTTGATGTGGAAATAAAAATACAAAATATGGAGTGCAAAAATAATTATTTTTTAATAAGGCATCTCAATTTTGAGATAACGGTTTTCATTACTTTCCGAAAACAAGTTACAAACAATCAAACAAGTATCAAACAAAGTAACATACAGAAACAATAATAATAATATAAAATACATATTATCCACTGAAATTTCTCTATTTTACTGGTTATTGTTACTGTTCTATCTAAAATATAATACTTTTAATTCTTTGGGTGGAAATTCAGTGATAACTAATTATTTTGATAATTTTAACAACCATAAAAAAATAACTTATATATTTGAAACTCAACAAAGTCCATTATAAGTTTTTTTACAAACATTTTATGTAATTCAAAACAAAGTCAAAATATCACAACTTTTTACATATAAATAAAGATTGATGTAAATCACATCTAAGATTTTATATTAAAATCTTAATTTTTTAAATCTAAGTTATTACAATTAAAAAAAATAAACATATCAAAAGCAAATTCCAAACAAATTGTATAAGAAAAAGAAAGAGAAATACACATTGCTAATCCCCCTTCATTGCTAGTTCCAACCAAAGAAGAGACAAAAACAAAAACAAAAATGAAGAAAAAACAAGAAATAATATCTGTTCTCTGGTGTCAAAAAATTCCGAATTTGAAATCCCAATCTATTCATAATCTCTCCTTCCAAAACCACAATTCAATCCTCAGCCTTCTCTATTTAATTTTCTCTCTGCATTTTTCTTTGTTTAGCATTTTGCTAGTTTGTTATGACAAGTAAAAATTCTTTGTAATCCACAATTATTAATTCACTCAAAACATAATCATGAAACAGGAAAAGAAAAGAGAATTAAGCTTCATAATTAGGCTTGTTATGTGCCACTTTTTTTTTCCTTTTTTGCCTTTATTTTCTTAATTATATATCCACTACTTTGAAGAAAAAAATAAGTTAAAAGAGAAGATTTATTCCCCAACTTCAAATCCCCTAATTTTATCCTCAGCTCAATCAAAGTTCTCTCTCTAGATATTACTGATACTCCGACGACGCTCTCGGCCATGTTAATCGGCGTAAACCAATTCATCGTCATCTTCGTCTGAGATCTCCTCCCTCTTCTCGCCATGTTCGCCGTTTATATCTCCTCCACCGATGATCGAAAAAAACTATACAGAAGCTTATAAGTGATTTGGTTTCATTGTCAATTATCACCCCTTGTGTTTAGTAAGAATATTTGGAAGATGGAAATGCATAATAAATAGATGGATTAATATTTTTTGTTGTTTAAAGTGTTTTAATACTTTCTATAGTGACTTTAAATAAATAATATAGTGACTTGCCTATATGAAATATTAATATTTTATGAAATCTTAATACTTTATATATCGACCAACATTATATATTTATTGTTATGGTTAAACAAATATTAATACTTCTAAGTTCTACGTATAAATGTTACTATTTTGAATGTCATTTCTTAAGACTTCCTTTCAACAAGTATTATAACCTAATATTTTCTATTTAAATTTATGATTTGTAGTATTAAGTATTAAGGAGTTCAATACTTTATACAATGACTTTTATAATTACATATTAAGTCTTTAAATATGTGATATATTTATATTTGTTTATATGAGGTAAAAAGTTATATAAGTATTAATATATTCATATATGAAATATTAATATATTGATTAAAGACAAAATATGATAAGACTTTAAAAACACATAGCAAAATAATTATTTGTATTTTTTTAGTTAAGTATTAAGACTGTATGTTTAATAAATTAATACTTTATTATTTAATTATTAAGACTATTTATGTATTATATTAAGCGATGTTCTTTTATAGGAAGTATTAAGCTTTGAAATGTAATATATATACTTGCCTATATGAGATACTAATATTTGTGCTATTTATAAATGTTGAAAAAATTGAAAATTTCTTTTTTTCGTTGTTTAAAAATGTATAGCAAAGTAACTTTTTGTAGTTTGTTACTAAGTATTAAAACTATATATTTATTATATCAAGTGATGATCTTTTATAGAAAGTACTAAGCCTTTGAATAGATAATGTATAAATTTATCTATATGAGATATTAATATTTTTATTGTTTATAAACATTGAAAAAAGTTAGAAATTTACATTTTCACTGTTTAAAAATAGATAGTGAAGTAATTATCTATACTTTATTACTTAAGTATTAAGACTATTATTTATTATATTAAGTAATGATTTTCACAGAAAATATTATGCCTTTGAATAGATAATATATAAACTTATCAATATGAGATATTAATATTTTGTGATGACAAAAATAACAGTCTACTGCAGAAAGCGGATTAAGTATTAAGACTCTCAAGTTCTTACAAATGAAGAAGTCTTAATACTCCTGATCAAACTAGGGAATTTGATAAGAAAATTTCATTTGAGAGACAATTATCAAGTTTCAAAGTTAAATGATGATTTCAATGAACTTCAATTATAATTAGTGCAAGTAATTGAACAAATAGATGTAACATGAATGTGTAAAAATAAGGAATAACGAAGCTTAATTTGATGCGCAAGTGAGCAAAGAAGGGATTAAATGCTCATAATATTTTTTGGCCTTAATTTTTGGATAAGTAATGTACTTTGTATTGAAGATTCCAACTTTGAAATTTAAAACCAGCTGAAACTTATAAAAAGGATGAATCCAAGCTTTTTCTTTACTGAAAAAAGGAACGATTTATTATATACGCAGTGCACATGCATAAAGGTACCGGATCTAAGCGGTTCGGTACCAGACCACACTTTGGTATTCTTGATTTAAGCTGAGAAGTTTCAATGACTGATTGCCATGGTGCCTCTGCATTGCCAATTGCTTGAGAGAATCATAGGCTAATTAAACAAATTCATTGCCCAATTAAAACTAGGAAATAAATAATTATGAGCCTTTCAGTAAAAAGGAAATATCATCATAAAGTAAATGATATGGAACAAATTAATTAAATAACTTCAAATAAAAATGAATATCTGCCATGATGTGATATTAAGCAGATGTCATTATCTCATTGGCTCCAATTAGTGTAGCAGTATTTCTCCTTTTCAGAGGTTCCACTTCACAATCTCAACCTTGCTCCTTTTTAAATTTCAAAGCTGCTAGACAATACAAGGTAAAATGAAAAAAAAAAAAGAAAAAAACAGAGAGGCAGTGATAACTTATATATGTGTGGTTGCCATGTACATTGATCATTGATTGGTCTGTCTAAATAATTAGCAAAAAACTCAGGAGATTTCTCATTGAGCATTATGTTATAAGCTTTAATCTTAGAACAACAGATAGCAAAAGAGCTCAATACAAAAATATTAGCTTAAAAAGCAACAAACCAAATTAATCAGCTTATAATAAAAGACAAATGAAAGAAGGATGTATTATTAACCAAGCAAGCTAATTTATTTTGAAACTCTATAACAAATCTATGTTAACATCCAGAATAATAGCTCTCAGATATTAACAAAAATTCAGAACAAAAAAAGCAAAAAAAAAAAACGGGAACTGGATCACGCATGCATGTCTACGAATACGTTTGCTGATGGTCATCTAAGCATTAATTGCATCTGATAGAAAGGAAAATTCTCTATACAAATTAATTTGATTAGATGACTATCAACAAAACACATTCATAGCTGCACAATTTTCTTAATTCCTCTCCTCTCTTTCAAAACCTTCTTTCTCTTTTTCATGGCTCAAATGAGAATGAACTGAGATGAGTTCTGTGTTTTTTAGTGCTACTATGTTATAGATATTTCTCGTTGGATAATGCCATAAATGGGACCAAATTTCATGCTTGGATGACTGATTACATAGGAAAGGTATATTCTATAGGAATAAACTGTACATTAGTGTGGTAGGATACAAACAAATTTATTGTGTCTGTGTGGAGTTCATATCCTCTACTCCACTGCACCGTGTAGCACAGCATGTTATCCATCCGATTGCGTCAAGATTCGTGCAAAGCAAATCTCAAAAAAGGCCCCCCTATAATCCATCCGTTCGTATGTCGTGTAACGCAGTGCTGCGTAGCAGAAGATCAGCACTCGTCTGTGTGCGCGCGCTTCTGTGTTGTGCACAGATCTCAGAGGATAAGAGATGAGAAACAGATTAGTACCAATCTATTAATGCAAGAGAGTTGTAATTTTGTGTGGTCTTAATGTCTTATACAGGTGTACAAGTAGAAGCATGTATTGGTTATCAACTAGCTTTCAATGGATGAGATAAGGTTAATAAGTTCATATTTGAAATAAGCTGTCAGCATATATTTTTACAGTCTGGTCCGGTATATTAACAGTACGGTACCATTTTTTTTCTTTTTGATGAAAGGAAGGGTGAAAACCTTCCTAGTTTCATAAATTTCAACGGTTGTTGGATTTCGAACCAGTGACCTTTCATACGGAGAATACTATATATACATTTTTGCCATTAGATCAGAGACGACTTTCAATGGTATAGTGCCATTGATTGCTTAATTAGAGCAAATTAAGGACTTATTTTGGGTTCCCCCCTCATGCAGTCCACTGGACCAGTACTGATTTTTGTCAGTTTGATCTATACCAAACAGAGGAGTTGAGAAAAGGGCATCAAAGTAATTTCAGATTTTTCAAGTACCAATTTGAATAAGGTGTAGAAAAAATAAAAGCACCAGTTGTGCTCTCTTTGGCCCCTGCCCCTGGCAGCTAACCATGTAGAGAGAGAAACAGAAGAAAACAGGAAATTGGTCTCTACTCCCTTCATGTTAGTTCCATTCGCACACACTAAGCAACAAGGATGGAGCCCAAAAATTTTTAAATGGAGGTCAAATATCACATTAAATTTTGTTATCGGTCCAACGTTATAAAAAGAGAATGTAATTTTAATTATGGAAGTCACAATAAAATAATTTTTAAAATTTATGGGATACAAATATGAATTTTCTTCATAAAAACACTTGTATATATAAAAAATATTATACATTCGTATACAATTAGAAAAAAAAAATGGGGGCATTGCACACCCCATTTGGCACACTTAAATGCGCCAGTACTAAGCAAGAAGAAATAAGAGAAGAAAATAGAGGAGAAAATGGAAAACAGTGCATCGTCAATTGGAACAGGATGTGTCTTCCTTTTGGATAAATCCTTTGTTCGGTGAAATTCTTCTATTAACTTGTAATCTGTGTAATTTGCTGTGTAGGCAAGAGTTGTGTGTGTAATTGTGTGTTTGTAAACTCTATTTAATAACCTTTTTTGATGTCTAAATCTTGACGATTACTCGGATGAATATCTGATTCTTCTTGTATTGTTGTGGTGTTTATTCAGTTTGTGTCAAAATATGTCTTTGGCTGTTTTGGTTGTGCAAGCAAGGTGGTTTGACATAAGTTCTCTTAAATCATCATCTTTTGCAAATTGGTTGATACACCAGTACAGATCAGATTCAGGTACCAGAAAATTTTCTGGTACAGGTATATTGTGCTGGTACGAGTCCGCTGCTTGCTGCTCTTTTTCTGCTGTCTGGTTTTCTGTTTTCTGATACAGAACTTGTATAGTTCTGAATTTCTGGTTTGTTATCCAGCAGAAAATGATCCCATTTGTTTTGGTTAACCAGGACCTAACAGTTATCTATGATTGAATTGTTAAAAATTTAATTTTCACAAGAGAACTTTGCTGGCTGTTGTGACGGCTCCGTTTGATGCATTGATACCACCACCACTGTTCAGTTTTGATCCGTTGCTGGCTGTAACAAAAGTAAAACTTAAAAAATATAGGCTCTCAGATGTTGATTTTGCTTTTGGCAACAGTCTACCATTTGTTGTTTTGAATTGCAACTGATGACAAAATTACAGTTCATACTGTGTTTACATCACACTGTAGAGCACTTTTCTTTAGAAGACAATTGGAAGGTGAATATTTAGTTGAATGGAATAAACTTCAGCTAGAATTGCAACATTTTTCTTTGAATAGTTCTCAAAATGATCTACTGATATGGAGATGGATTTCATCTGAAAAATTTACTGTACATTATTTATATTTGTGGTTAGAATATGGAGGTATCAAAAATTTAGAATTTGAGTAATCTGGCAATCTTCTGTGCCTTTGAAAGTTAAGGCTTTTATGTGATTAGTAAGAAGAAATAAGATTCTTACTAAGGTTAATTTAGCTAAAAGAGATTGGATAGGAGACATTAAATGTGTTTTTTGTGATGCAGAAGAGACAACAGACCATTTGTTTGTGCAATGCCCTATAGCTCAGTGTATATGGCAATAGATTGCAACTTATAATAATTTCATTTTTGAGGGTTCAGATTTAGCTTATTTATGGATTATAGATTTAGGAATTCCTCTCAAGGATAAAATCGTAGTAGAAAATGTTAGAGGAGCAGTTCTATGAACTGTATGACTATAAAAAAATAATAGATGTTTCAATGATCATACCGGTAAATGTATCAAATTTATGGGTATGAAAATCATTAGTTTGGCAACATTCTGATGTAAAAACAAAGGAAAAATAAATATTTTAAAATTGTCATTGATATTATCACAGGATGTGACCGATCTTCCTTCCCAGGTCACAAATATGGTAGAGGAGGAAATGGAGGTACCGGTACTAGCTTTACTCAATGGGTCTAGCGCAGAGATTGAAGAACTCTCAGTCTGAGAAGCTGCTTTTTGATTCTAATCTGTGTTTTGATTTGATGATTTCTAGGTTTATAAAACTTGTTGTTAAACAGTGATTTTGTATAGGTAGCATTAAATTAGTTGATAGTTTTCTGTTTTAGGAAGAACAATATGTGTGAGATTGGTACCAGATAGTTGGTACAGTCACTGCCTGCTGGTATGTAAAACATTATAAAAGAGACCAACACAATTGGTTTCTCTTAATAAAATATTCCACTTTTATCAAAAAAATGGTGTTGATTTTGCTATTCCCTTTAATTTTCATATGGATTGGTTTCTCTTAATAATTAAACTCATTATAAAAGAGACCAACACAATTCGGAAAAGAAGTGGTGCAATCTGATTTAGCTCATTGATCTATCTCTCTCATTCCCCACTTTAAGAAAATAAATAAATAAACAATTTGTCTAAATATGGGCAAAGGAACTAGCGTTGAATTTCCGATTTGGAAATTGGTCGAACCTACTCGTGCTGTCGGAACAGTCCGAGATGAGCTCAGGATGTTTCATCTCGGAAACAAGCGATATGAATTAAACCATACACGACGGGTATAGTATACTTTTAGGACACTGTACTCGATTACAGGACTCATCTATCAGGCTATCTCTTTACTTATAAAATTTATTTGATTATTTGAGAAATTTTATTTAACACCTCCCAGTCATGATATTTGAAGTTCAAATCATGTATATATTCTGAAATTGTTTATACTGAGAACTGCACTCAACTATCATAGGTTTTTGTTCTGATCAGAGCCTCACTGAGAAAAAAAAAGAAGAAGAAGATATACTTGCAGAAGTTGAGGTACTATATTTTTCTCTGATAAAACTTTTAAATTTATGCAATTTTTTATTACAAGATGACATTGTATAAACATAACCCATACTTTCTCTGAATTAGCAATAAAATCATGTATATATGAGCAACTTGTACTGGTCCTATCTCACTTTTCCTTATGCCATACCGAATTTAATATTAATTCTGATCAGAGTATATTAATATGAAAATTACAAACCACTACCACAAAACAACTGCTACCCAATAAAAAAAAAAAATAAAGTCTCATGTATATCTCAAGCAATTAATCAGCTTGAGGTCCTTGACTAAAGAAACATTGGGCTAAACAGTCCCTGGTTTTGGTATGGTATATACACAGTCAACGGCTATCTCTTCACACTCAGGATTCTTTCTTGCACTTTGTCTCAATACCAACCGTGTAGCGAGTCGTTAAGGTTCAAGTATTTCCCATGGAATACTGATTTGTTGCACAAAAGGCCCCATATGATCAGGTACTATATGGACAGAACATGACTTATCAATTTGCCACAATTAAAAAAAATATGAAACTTGCCAATTGCAAATACTGATTTGCAATCACGGATTGCTCTGTTCCATTGATTCTATCTTCACAAGTTGCTAGTGTTCTCCTTCTTCTTCTCTTTGGTGTAATTGTAAAAGCAACTTTTTGGGTAGGTTTTGGAAATCCTTTTCTTTTGTGTTATTGTTATTTATGTAGTATATATATGTCTTTTTTGTTTCCTATTAAGTTTGTCATAAGTACATTACTTTTGATATATCTTGATCCTTGTTTACATATATCAAAAGTACATTACTTTTGATATATCAAGATATCATAAGTATATATATGATATAGAGAGAATTTCTCTGATAGTTTTTTTTTTTTTTTTTGTATCTTGATCCTTGTTTACATATATATTGACTTTGCTGTTGTGCATTAAGTCATTAATTCAAGGATAAATATACAAAAAAGATATAGTGTTGTTATTGAGAAAGCTAGTCAATACAAAAGATTTATTTTAGGAGCAGAACTAATTGTTATACATGTAAGGAAGGAAAATATTTGAGCTAATTAATTAATCATCATATTATATAACTCTGGAATACATTCAAATCTCTAACCCCCCCCCCCCCCCACTTCGTTTTTTCTTTCTCTCTCTCTATCCCTCCATCAGTTGAACATGGCTCTAAAGTACATCATTGGATCCGTAGCTGCATCTTTCGCATTTGCGTACGTTTGTTCTTACTACGTTGAAGAGAAGAAGATTTTTGGAGGTTAGTCTTTCAATCATCTTTGAATTTTTCTGAAAAACCAAAACATTAAACAATTCATTTTCTTTTTTTAAAATATAAAGTACAATATATTGTTTTCAATTGAGCAATCTTTGCCAGGAAACTTGAAATGCAATTCATATGGGCACTATTCATCATTCTTTTGCTTTTGATTCTTCTTTTTTTTTTTTGTTTTCGCCAAATTACAAGATGTGGGTCTTAAATGTTCTTAACAACTGTGTTAATAGTATAACTTGATCCTGCTTTTCCTTCTAAATTCTAATATAAAAATCTTGACAAAACTCTACATCAGCAAATAACATGGAATTAATATCTTTGGTGAACAGTTCCTGTTCTGGTAAGCAATCTCTGTGTCAATTTCTGAACAATCTCCTAGATGTAAAATATTTGTTCAAATCTTGACTGGGTTTATAGCAGGACAAGCTTAATACAAACAAACTTTCTAAATTGAGATTAAAAAAAAAATAAGAACTGTTAATCTCTAGAGAGATATCAACATAGAAATCATCTGTGCAATTTATGACCCTTTTCGAACTCTTTACTCATTCAGGAAATACCCCTAAGACGGTAGCGACAAGCGAATGGTGGGAGGCAACAGACAAGCAGTTTCAGGCATGGCCTCGTACTGCAGGCCCACCAGTCGTCATGAACCCGTTAAGACGTCAGAATTTCATTGTTAAATCCTCTGATGAAAAGATCTGAAGCTCTCTCACAAGGCATTCATTTTGAATCATATGTGCAATTTATGTTTGTAGCCTTGTATTGGTGAGGTGGCTTTTTGATGGACTCTAATAAATATGATCCTGTCAGAAGGATACAGTTCAAAAATTATTTTGCTTTGTTTCTGTAATCCATGATGAGAAACCAAGAACTATTCTCAAAAATTTTCTCTTTGATATTTACATTTTACACTGTGGTCTTGACAAACTACTATAAAACTAGAATTAGAGTTTTCTTGAGAGAAAAAAAGGAAGCTATAATTAGAGTTTATTACATCAAAGATAGGACGCTAGCAGTTGGGTATTTCATATCAGAGCCTCGGTAAAGATCTAAGCCCGCCCAGAGATCTATACTAAACAAACAAATAACAAACATCAAGAGGAAGTAATAGCATTAGTCACATGTACTAATACAATGGATGGAAACAAATCCTATGAGTTACGGTATAGTTCAAGGGGTATTCTCAACCCAACCGCCTGACCAACCACAGACAGCCACGCGGGCAAGTACTGCATTAAACTAATTTCTTCCCCAAACAAAGTGTCACAAAGAAGTAACTTCATCCAATCGCTGGTCCCACAAGGATGCAGAGTGTACCACGGTGTATTTAAGTATGGATGCTCCTGAAAAATTTCAGTTTTTATAGTTAACATTGTTTTCATTTGAGAAAAATCTTTATGATAACGTTTTAAAGTAGGTTATGCTGGGAATAACGGTAAGGCCTGAATGTGTTACAGTCTTGACAGGTATTAGTAGAATAAATTAAAGAACTGTGCAGTACAGCTACAAGCTTGTACGAAATTCAGTGTAATGTACTGCTACACGAAACTGACAAAACGGTTCATTTTGTTTATCTGTACTATAATATCCTACAGGGTCAGGCCAGCCAGTCATAAGTTAGCAGTAGACCTTGCTACTTTAGTACCAGTCAACACTCCTTTTCTCTCTCTACACTAGGGTCATCAAAGCAATGGTTAAAAAATTATATGGCCATTTTGTACCGTACTGGTGTTGGTATTTACAGAAAACATGCCTCCTGAGTCATAAAAGTCCATTTCGATTTCTCTAGAGTTTGAACAGAATGAGAAGGAAGCTCCTGTTTTATCTCATCTAAGCTCAACTGACAGCCATCTACAGAAAATAGAAGTCAGTATTTTTAATTTAAAGAAACAAAGAGAAAGAAATAGAATCCAATGTAATAGCGAGTATAGTATAGATATACCAGATTTATAGCCATGGAAATATAGCACGGGAACCTTATATGTGAAGCTATAAGCTACATGAAAGTCATAAAGGTGACCACCATAGTTATAAACATCAACCTGAGAGGGAAAAAAATAGAAGATAATGAAAATCAGAAGGTATCTCAGAAACAGTAAAACATATTATTGCAGATATTTGGAATTAAAATGTACCAGAGTAGCTTCATCTGTTATCTCATCATTTTTACTCCTGTCACAGCCATCCAACTCCTGAAAAAAAAAAAAAAACTATCGGATCAAATATATTATATAAGGAAAATGTTTGGAAGATACCCAAAATCGATACTGACTTTGTTATCTAGATTAAATGAGTTATTATTCATATTAACTACTTTATTATGCAACTTATTTTTGAAAGTATTTTTATTATTCAACTCAAATACCATTAATATGAATAATAACTCACTTAAGTTGAATAACAATAATATTATACAAATAAGTTGCATAATAAAGTCGTTAATATGAATAATAACTCATTTAATATGAATAACAAAGTCTATCGATTATGGTATCTGTATATCAGCTCCCATTATATAATTACTGGTTCAGGATTCACTATTGATGCATGCCAGTCATCAGCTATAGTATCTATTCTTCCCCATTAGGTACAAATTCCATAGTTACGGAGAAAAGAAATAAAGCACATACCGAACTGGAGCCGTTTCTTTCTATTTGAAGATTTGTCTTTTCAAGTGCTAAATAACCTTCAGCCTAGGTAAACAAAACTATTCAATTTGTGATCCTTAGTAAAAAGATTCAAATATAGACCCAAATAAATAATGGTTGGATGGCTGACCTCAGATGCAACACCTAACCGGCTACATGGTATCCAAATCCAATTTGGAAAATCGGAATTAATTTCTTTCCATTTTTGAGAGAAATAAATGGCTGAAGCATAGAAGTCAGCTGCTGAGAGAGACCCATTCCATGTGCATACGCTCTTCATATTCCTCTATATCAATTCACAAAAATACTTTTATTATTTCTGTACTGGCTTACAGACTCATTTGAAGAGCATCCAAAAGGGAGGGTTGAGGAAATCTGTGTGAAATTTGTTGAAAATAAAGAAGAATTAGGGGCTTGATCTCAGAATTTGAATCATCATAGATCAAGGGCTAAGATTTATTCATAGAACAAGGTATAGGATGGATGTAATCAAGGGTAACATCTAGGAGTAAGATTTACTCTCAGGGTACATACCAGAAAAGAAGGCACAGGTAATGGCACACTGTAGCACAGGTACATATGTAACGATAATAGAAATAGATTCCAACTGTACACTGTACTTGAGATACAGGTACCAAGTGTATATATAGAGAGACTTAGGCTTGTAAAGAGATCAGAAAAAAATAGCAACAAATTCATACTATTAAGTCTCATCACTTCTCATTAAATTCAACAAAATTGTCACATTAAATGTTTGTTGATTATAAATAATGGTAGAATTTTGTTGTTCCCTTGTGGTACCAGTACTTACTTTGGTACCAGACCATAGTGTGGTTGTCATTTATAGTTGCTGCTGTGCTGTGTTTGCTATATAGATTAGCAGGGGCAATATCGGTGGCATACTGATACTTGTACGGTTTCACTGGTTTACAGATTGGTATGGTAGAATTGGTACTAATTGTTTCCTACTGGACCACAACACAATTGTTTCTTCAATTTTAGTTTATGTTTCTGAGATATAGGTTGCCATCTACCAGGATCAACACAGGTATGAAAGGTTGCAAGAAGATTTGTTCAGTAATTCAGTATCGAAAGCAGGTATATATATGCCTTTAATTTCACCTATTTTCAAAACATAGAAGGAAAAAAGCTTTTAGCTTTAGAATTTATCATCATCAACAATGATCAATGGCAGGAGAAACGATACATCAATGGCCGTGAAAGAAACGGTACCATTACCAAATTCATCCAATACTTACTGGATTGATTGATTGATTATGCTAACTGCTCCTAAAAATTGGCGACAGAGAGATAATTCTTTGCATAGAACCCCCTCGAGAAAGCAAGAATTCAACGCGCAGACTAAACCAGACGCTTCGATGGATTGGTTAAATTCAATGGAGTCGGTGCACCGTGGACCGTGGTCCATGGAGAGGGAAGAAGACGGAGAGAGGAGATTTTATTACTCTTCTTCAAGTCGACTTCTTTGGGCTTTTACGGGCTTATTAGTTATTATTACACATGCACTTTCGGTCTAGGGACCTTTTTGAAATAAACAAAAAAGTCAATTTGTACTTTCTTACTTTTCTTAGGGAGAATCCCGCAAATATTCATCTCTCACCTAATAACAGATTATGGACAATAGGAGAAATCCCATATATATCCTTAAAAAAATATCTAATTGAATATTTGTTCATTTAAACTTAAATTTTAAATATTTATCTATGAAAACATCAACCCTTGAATATTCACTTATAATAGAGTTATATTTTCACAAAATTAAAATTAAAAAATATTTAAAATTATAATATGTTAAAAATACTCTTCAATCATCTACCGATTTTTTTATTTAAGAATTATAATATTAAAAATTAAATAAATAAGAAAAATTGTATAGAAATTATAAAAATAGGAGGAACAGATTTTGACGTACTTTTAATATTTTTTTATAAAAAATATATTTTATTGAGGGATGAATTTTGAAAATTTGTCCCCTAATAAAATATTAATTTTTATAAAAATTGCTAAAATTACGTATCGAGTTTTAAACAGGCATAAATTTTGATAGGAAAGTCCGTAGAAAACGTTTAATACCAATTCAAAAAGCTCGTAGTTTTAAACCCATCCCACATTAAAAATATTATTTTTTATAAAGAAAGGGTAAAAGTACGTTTGGAAACAGAAATCCGTCCCTCCTATATTTGTGATTTCTCTTCCGATTTTCTTATTTATCTAATTTTAAATATGAATTTTCTTAAATAAAATCATTTATGAGAGTTTGAACATATACTTTTTATAATATCAGAAAATTTTAATTTCAATTTTAAATCATTGATATTAGTTTCATCTGTGATCTTAGCTCCAATGAGCATATTTGTAAGATTTTCTACTACATTTTTTATTATCGGATGATAAAAGTTCTTATATACAGGATTGAGGCAAAATGACGAAAATAATATAATTATCATATAATAATATTAATTAATTTTAAAATTTTACTTATTTAAAATTTCACTTGTTTGAATAAATATCCTAAATGTTAATATTTTTATAGATAAATATTTAAATTTTAAATTTAGAGGAGTAAATATCTAATTAAATAATTTGAGTAATTTGAGGGTATATATCCGATTTTCCCTTAACAATGCTCCAATTCGTTCGGAGTCGCCTTATTTCTCAGTGGCATTTTAACAAACAGTTTACGGGCGTGGTTAATCATTTATCAATGGCTTCGTTGACGACAGCCTTCAAGCTCTCTCTTGTACGCCCCTCTCTCTCCCCCTCGTCGTCGCCTCAGCACCTCTCGCCTTGTCTCAACAAATCCGTTCTCTCTTTCTCTCCGACGCCCTCTTGTAAGTTCTCCACTTAACTGAGCTGTGCATTGGTGTGTTACTTCTTCTGAATTTCTAATCTGATTGATGTTTTGCTTTATCTGATTCTTACTCCCCAGTTCCTTCAATCAGATCGGGTTCTATCGGGAATCTTCGATCTGGCTCAGTCGTTGTCTCTGCTGCTGCGGGTCCAAAGCGGCTGCTTGGGTCACTGACAAGCACACAAGGGTTGAAATTTGCTGTGGTAAGGTCTCTGGGACTTTCAATTACTCATTTTGTTACTGATTTGGTGGTGTGGTTTGATTATTGGTAAATCTTATAGTGCACTTAATATGGTTCATGCTATGAATCAGGGGTGAATGGAGAAAAGTTCTTAATGGGGGTCAATTAGTTTCTAATTAATAATTACATGATAATTAATCTAATGTTATTTATTGTTTTAGAAGTATGGGGTCAAATTGAAGAACATTAACAAAAAAATATGAGGGTCAAATAGATATATATAGCAACAATTTTTCAAATTACAATAGAAAAAATAATATAAATCATCAAATTTTGAAGAAGTATGGGGGTCAATTGACCCCCATTCCCTTTAATTAAATCCACCACTGGCTATGATTTGTAGGAACAAATGGTTTTTAAATGCCCAATTGTTGAATTGAGCCTATTTATTGTTCATGTGTGATTTGGACTGCTTTATTCTTCAAGACAATTATATGCTAGTTCTAACTATCTGATAGCATGGGAATTACCGTTGCTTCTGTCTTTACATGCAGGTTGTAGCACGGTTTAATGAGATTGTTACAAACCCATTACTAGAGGGAGCATTAGAGACTTTTAGGAGATACTCTGTTAAAGAGGAAGATATAACAGTGAGATTTGTGTACATTTTTCTTTTCTATCACTAGTTTTCTTCATATCGTGTATTTACTTTAAAACGAAATTCTTTCACTTGCAAAATGTTGGAAATATCATGCATGCTTCCTTTTTAAATATATTTGTTCTATGCACCCTTGCACCCGCTCCATGCTCAATTTTCTTTGAAAGTTACCAGACACCCAGTTCCCAGCCCCAAATCTATGATCAGGAAGGATATCAGTGGCATTCCCTGTTTTTTGTGGGGCACATGTGATATTCCTCTTTATAGTGGTAAATTGTCTTCTTTTTTTTTTTGGGTTTCTTTGGGAACACTTGAAGTTTCATCTATTGGTCTTTAATCATAATTATGTTAAAGCAATGATTACAGCCTAGTGAACATTAGTCAATAATTACTGTTAACAGCACATGACAATATAGCGATCCTTTAGTTCACAATTCAAGCACCGCTTTAGGTGCGAATGGGCTATAATAATTTAACCAGATATATATTCTACTAATTGAATTTAGTAAAAAGGGTTATCTGTCTCATGTCATTTTGAAAAGATGGTCTTTTTTCCCCTAATTTTCTTCTACTGCTTGTTCAGGTTGTGAGTGTGCCAGGTAGTTTTGAAATACCAGTGGTGGCACAGAAGCTTGGAAAAACAGGAGCATATGATGCTATTCTATGCATCGGTGCTGTGGTAATTTACTTTTACAATTGAAGTCTCTATATGGTTTACCAAGTTAAACTACTGTTATTAAGTAAGTATATGAACAAAAATAACACTCAAAATAACAAAAAAAAATGGCCGGACATACAGGAAGAAGTATTTAATAGACATTCTGTCTCTTGGCAATAATACCAGCTGGGCCTGGTACTGGTATTGTGTTGGTAATTTAGTATTCCATATAGGCCTCAGTTGTGTAATGTTGATATTCAAATTTTGATTTTTTTCCCCCTTTTTGTTTCTTTGTTTTTAAAGCCTGTCAGGTTCAGTTCTGGTATGATACCCTAATGTAAAATTGCTACTTTTGTAGGTCAGAGGTGATACAACCCACTATGACGCTGTTGCCAACTCAGCGGCATCTGGGGTACTTTCAGCTGGTTTATCTTCAGGTTCATTTTTCTTTTATAGATCAGATGTTCAGCCATTTTTTTCTCAAAAACATAACTTTAGTTTTCCGAATGTGATTTTTAAGACTTGATTTCATAATATAATGAATTCACATTGTGCAGGAGTCCCTTGCATTTTTGGAGTTCTCACTTGTGATGACATGGATCAGGTAATTTAATTTTCTTTTCTTTTTTTTTCTTTTGCAAATTGTCTGAATCATAGCATCAAGTTTCTGTTATATCATTTAACTTTGGATGTACAGGCATTAAACCGAGCTGGGGGCAAATCTGGAAACAAAGGTGCAGAAGCAGCTCTTACTGCTGTAAGTTTTTGTTTCTCTTTGACTTTTTTTTCTCATCCGGTGTCATTTGTGATGTTATATGGAGAGATGTGATTACATACTGAATTGTTCTTTGGTACCGTTTCTATTTGCTGAACAGATTGAAATGGCGTCGCTGTGCAAGCATCATTTGAGCTAAAAAGTATGATAAACATGCAGTTATAAGAACTCTATGAAGGTTTCTCTATAATT
This sequence comes from x Bolboschoenoplectus mariqueter, assembly GCA_037678475.1. Classification (NCBI taxonomy): domain Eukaryota; kingdom Viridiplantae; phylum Streptophyta; class Magnoliopsida; order Poales; family Cyperaceae; genus x Bolboschoenoplectus; species x Bolboschoenoplectus mariqueter. Next base: position 2,342,821 of record CM075273.1, read on the forward strand.
ATGATTCTTCCTTGCTTTTTTTTTTTTTTACTTTATTAGCTTCTGTAGTAGAGGTGTTTGTTCTCCGGCAATAATGTTTCTCTGTTAGTGTCAGGTGTTTTGTATTGTTGGATCTTAATATATTTGCATCTAAAATGAAGGGTTGCTTTGTACCAATAAAATGAATATTGTTGGATCTGAATATATTTGCACCTCAAATAAATGGTTGTTTCGTACCAATTAACTGGGTATTGCTGGATCTGAATATATTTGCATTTCCAATAGATGAAATAAACCTTAGTTTGTGCAACTTTCAAAACTACTTATCAATTATTCCATTTTCAGTATTCTCTCAACCTTCAAACAAACTCTCAGTTTACTCAATTATATGCTCTCTCTTTCTTATTTAATGCTTAACTTACGTAATTTGGCATGTTTATCAAAGCTTTGACTTAGTAGCAGACCAACTCAAAAAACCTTAAAGCCCAAATGCTTGTGCTTTACGATTTATTGACCGGTACCAACATAAATAGATGCATTGAATTTAGAAAGTGGGGCAGAAACTTTTTGCACGAACTTCACTGGACCACCATTGACTTTATACTAAAAAATTAAAGAAAAATGGAAAAAGATAAGTCAAACTGACATAGTACAAAAAAAATGCATTCCATTGAGCTATCAAGAGTTGACATTGGACAGTCTAGAAGAAATATATTCTTATCTTTACTTCCAATATTAATTTTGTAAGGAAACTTGGTACCAACAATCCAGAAATAAAGAAATAACAAATATATTTTCATTAATTTGATGCTAACCTTAGCTCCAAAAAAATGGAAGGGAGAGAAGGGAAGGGGAGAAAAAAAAAATTAAAACTTTTATTTGCTCCACAATTTAGTGGAGGTGAAGGGAAAATTTTCACTTTCTTTATTCATCAAATGAACTATTTTTGTTCCCTTCAAATTGAAGTGTAGAGGAGGAAAAATAATCTTTATTTCTTCATTTTCCTTACCATTCCATCTTCTTCTTTTCCTCTCAATTTTTTTTTTGAATTTTTCTGGAGCACTGTATAACTGATTGACATTGTAGAAGAAGTCTATTCTTTTCTTTTTCCAATATTAATTTTCCAAGGAAACTCGGTACCAACAATCCAGAAATAATTAAATAAGTATATATATTTTCATTAATTTGCTACTTGACAATACTAAATCAGTAATGTCAACCAGTAAAGTCTTCTTCAACTAAGGGTTGGGCACTTCATGAGAAGACACTACATTTCTCTTATTTTAAGTTGAGAATCTCTCACAAGTGGTTATAATTTTTTAAATTCAATTTGTCAATTGGTACAAAATCAACACACCTAACGGTCCATGATATATAAAGCTTCCCAAAAAGGCATATACAACTCAAACTCAGGCTATCAGTGACAATGTACAGTGTATACACATGTAAAGAGGCAACCAACAAAATTTACATGATGGAAAAGTATAACATTTTTGCAAATGTGGGATCCATGTAAAGAGATTTTATATAATATACATATATTATATAACACTAACAGTCAGGACGAGAGATAACTGCTTTCTTTTATTTTAATAAAAAATAGATATGGAAAGAAGGGTTGGAAAGAGATTTATTAGTTTATTTTATTTACTTTGAGTAGGCTTAGGAATTAGAATCAAGGAGGAGACAGAGGATGACATATTCAAATAAAAAGATGTAAGCCAGGGGGGGAAGAACCTTAAAACACCGCTTGGAATGTCTTCTTCTCTCCAGTCTCTACAATCCCTGATCCCTCCATTTCTTTCAATACCAGTATATTAGGAGCTCCTGTATTTTTGGAAGAATTTATTAGAGAGAGTTTCCAAACTTTATTTCACTGATACCATTAGTTTCTGATGGGGAATATTGTAATTTGCATTGTTTTAACCAAAGGAGGGGATCCTTTTGACAAATATTATCCTGACAAATAATTTTGAAATAATTTTTAGAAATTCTCAAAAATAGAAAAAAATTGACGGACATATTTTTTAACTTATAGATTGATTGGGTTTTAAATTTCATGTAATATAAGGGTCATTTGATATTCCATCAAAGACCGTTAAATATGAATTATTGTAAATATTATGTAATTTTAATAATCTTTGATGGAATATCAAATAATACTTAAATTGTATGAAATTTGAAACACAATTGATTTATAAGTTAAAGAATATATTTATAAACTTTTTTATTTTTAAGATTTTTTTAAAAATAATTTAAAAATTAATTATCAAAATTATTAAAATAATAATTGTCAAGAAATCCCACCCTTTAATCAATGTATGAGGAAAAAGATATATGTGCTTACACAAAATTGGAGAATAATATATTTTTTTCAGAAAACTAATATTTGTATCATCTGTTGCATTATATATATATATATATATATATATATATATATATAAAGCGAATCAACTTTATATCTGAGTAAAAACAAAGAACCCAAAAACTTAGAAAAAGAATCAGAAAAATTAAATAATATACACCTGATCTCTTCCTACCTAGCTTTAGAAAACTGGAGAAGAGATTGTACTAGGGTTGCATGCTTTTCTCCAAAAGAGAATAAAAAACTCCCCACCAGCTCCACTTGCATGAATTCAGAGATAGATGCATTGTATTCTTCCTTCTCTCTCTCTCTCCCCCCCCCCCCCCCCCCCTCTCTCTCTCTCTCTCTCTCTCTCGTTATGTGTGTTTTCTCTCTCCTTCCTCCATACCGATTCAAAGAGAAAATACCCACCTGGCATATATCCTTCCTTCTTCCTCTCAAAATCAAAGGATATATCAATCAATCAATCCATAGCAACAGAGGAAAAAGACATCTCGATCGTTGCTTCTTTCTTGTATTTCAGCATCACATGCATATATGTATGTAAGCGCTCCAACTTGTTGCATGTATCTATCTATGTATATATCTCGATAGAGATTTATAATTTATGCGATCATTTATTACTTTCTGTACCTACACGTGGTACTGTATATATATGTTAGATGCTCCTCCAAGTGATAATACCTTCACGTACCACTTCTTTTCTTATTCTCAACTTTTATGGGTTTTTCTGGATAACTTTGAAGTTCATCATGTACTATTCTCTCTCTCTCTCTCTCTCTCTCTCTCTCTCTCTCTCTCTCTCTATGTATACATATATATTTCTCACAAACCGACCCACCTCATTTTTCACACACCGACACCCAATTTTTTTCTTCATTATTTTTCCCTTTTCTCTTCATGTAAACTTTCAGATTTGAGTTGGGTAGCTAGCCATGTAAGTATATCTTTCCTTTTTTGTATATTTATTTTGCATATGTTTGTTCTTGGAATAGTAGATTCTAATCCGAAATTTTTGGGAATGATGAATTTAATTTGTTCAATTTATCAATTGTCTAGTGGTGTACGTACACTGGATTTCAATTTATTTACCTGTTAACTGTAGGACCTAATTTTTTTTACTGTTAATTCGAACGTTATACAGTTCAAATTAAGTAGAAATTCATAGGAAAATTAACTATTTCCATGCATAAAAATAAAATTTGGAATCAGCTATATGAAAAAGGAAGGTATATCTTTTTTTTTTTTGAAATACAGAAGAAAGAGATTGTACTGGTATTAAGCACATAAATAAATTTTTATTTAATTTCTGTACTAGTTGATAGCTCTTAACTATCTATCATTTTCTTCTTTTCTTTTTGAATTATATGTCATGATTTCTACCTCATTTGCTTTCTTTTGATTCCTCAAATTTTCAGTTTGTCAGATACAACCATACATAGTTTCTTCTGCAAGATCACTCCACGCAACTCCACCTCCGGTCAATTACAAGCAACCACGATCGCTCCGACTATTTCGGAATCTTTAATTGTTCAAGCCTAATAGCAATTGTGAATGCAAAACCTCATCCATCTATAAGTCTTGTTCTTGACACAAACAAATTAATACATGTCACTTGAGCCGGTTAAATACACAAAATTTGAGTCTCCAAAACAGTCGACTCCGAGAAGTAGAAAGAACCTTATCATCCCAAAACCAAGAAGAGCTACCGCAATGCGTAATGTCGAGAGCACATCCGGCGCCGGTACTAGTACAAACGAACAACAAATCGGAGCTGGAAATATACATAGAAACACTACTTCCTTCTCAAACTACTTCTCTATCAAGTCGTTGGCGGTGCTTGCTTGCATCACCATTTGTCTACTGGTACTGCCACTTGTCCTACCCCCGTTAGCCCCACCTCCGTCGTTGCTCCTCCTTGTACCGATCGGTATACTCCTCGTGCTACTTATATTGGCTGTCAAGTATAATTCCAGTGCACCACATATTTCAGGATTACATTTGTAGGTAGATCACTAGCTACTCTATGTGAAGTTTAATTCAAATTTATTTTCCTTTAATTTCTCCTTGTGTTTTGGAATTGAATGCCTTTTTTTCTTTTTTTTTTTTTTGCCCCAAGAGAGCAGAAGGAAGGATTAATGAATTAATCGCCTTCGATTTTGTTTTGTGTTTTGTGAATTAATGCCACCATGTCTAAAAGTTTATTACAAGAGAATTAATATTATATATATATATGTATCTTTTGAGTTAATTAGTCTTTGCATATTGTGGATTTTGAATTAGATTAATTTTTTCTCTGATTTTTCCACAATATTGTTTACAAAAATAAAATGAAAAAAATGTTAAGCGATCTTTTTTACAGTAACAGAGAAGACTAACGAGTCTATACATGTTGAAATTAATTTTTTTTCTTTTTATGTATTTTATTTAGTATTTTTTTTTGTTATATGAAATTAATGAGCTATTTCAATGTTTTAATTAGTTTTGGTGTTTCCCCGTTGTAACTCGTTGATTTCAATTAACCCTTGATTTTCTAAAGGGCAAAATTGTCATTTTTATAATTTATAATCAGCTGAATATAATTTTCATACTAAAATCTTGTAGAAAATCAAATTTTACATTTTTTAAAATTTTTTTTTAGAAGGGAGGAGAATCAATTAATCTAAGAATTTTGGATTATCCAATAACAACGAATTTCTTCCCATCCAAAAAAACATCAAAAATATTTAAAAAATATAAAATTTGATTTTTTTCATAAGATTTTGATATAAAAATTATATTGGACAGCTTGGATTGATCATTTTTAACTTGAAATTTGAGATTTTAACATGTTGTATCGGTCCGTCCATACAACACATTACATTTTAGCCCTCCTCTATACATATATTTATATTTTCTTATTTGGCAATACTTTGCTCTACTTATTTATAAAATAACAAGGTCATTGAAAGCTCAACGAAATTGCCAAACTTTAGACAAACAAAATGCCAAGTGTTAAATATTCCAGGTTAGTCCTTTTGTTTTGTGTTATTTTCTTTTCTCTTTGCTAGTTAAGCAATTTGATGTTTATTGATATTATTTATTAATATAAGAGAAAGGAGTAATTAATGACAACTTTTCTTTTATGTGACACATAATGACACCATTTTATATTGTATAAATAATTCAAAAATTCAAATCTTAAAATAAAATTTTAAATTATTGATTTCATTTAATATCACATGGAGTATTTATTTACAAAAGTAAGTTGCAAAATTTGGAAATTATCTTTTATACTAGATTGAGAGGTAAAAAGATCAATGGACAAAATAATGATCTTTTACTATAAAAATTCCAAATACTATAATTTTTGGTACATGTAATTTTTTTGTGATATCAAACAAGATCCACAATTTCTTTTGTGATTTTAAATCATAAAATTAAAATATGGATATAATAAAAAGTAATAACTCATTATAATATTTTTATTATAAATCGGAGTATTGTCCATGTTATATTCTATTTATTACCAAGGAGTGAAGGTTTTAATTAGTATGATGGCATTTTGTGTTAAAGGATCATTTACTATTTAGTTAGTACAGACTTAGGTTTATTAAGGTCGTTGGTAAACTTAATTCAAAAAATTTATTGGATCGATTTGAAATAACGAATCCAAACCATTAAAATTAATCAATGTGCTTCATGAATGATATATTTATATGCTAAAATTTTTCATTTTTAATTTTTTTGAGTATAAAGTCAAGCGGTCAAAATGACAAAACATGAATCATTAAAACAACTTATAATTTTTTTTAATTTTTCCCCCTTAATTTTGTACTAAATGAATTAAAAAAATCATAAACTTGTAATGTAAATGTATTACTCATGATAATTCTTTGTGTTGACAATCTTGACAGACTTTAAAAAATAAATCTGAAATTAAAATATAATATTATAGTCATGATCTATATTATCACATAGAATGCTTAAAAAAATGATGAGATTTAGTGTATATTAGCATACATCAAGTGAATCAAAATTTGTTCAATTTTTAGTGCATCATCAAACAATGCTAAAATTTCATGAAATTTGATTGATGGACTATCTATATATATGTCCAATAATATATCTATTATTTTACTCTTTAATTTTAAATTTCAAATTTTATTAAAAAATCATTGTCAAGATTGTGAAAAAAAAAAACATTGTCAAGTGATCATTCTCTTTATAAATAAACTTCTATAATTAACATATCTCGAAACATAATAACATAACAAAACATCAGTTTGATGAGGATAATTAGATTTGACTATGTTGCTAATTTAATTTGTGAAATTAAACTTAGTAAAATATTACCATACATGCCATCAAGCAACAATTTATGACCTCAAGTCTTTAGATTTCTATTCATTTGAAGTAAAGTTTTTCATGGCAAGTGATGAGGATTATTAAAAAAAAAACTTTTTAGGTGATCTGGTAATTTTCTGGAAAAATGGAAACTTTTTAGGTGATGTGGTAATTTTTTATTTTCAGGAAGAAGGAGATGATGTGGTAATTTTCTTATCAAAGATGGTGCTAATTAATTAATTGGTTAGGCAGTAATTTTGTAAAAAAAAATGATTAATTAAGTATAGTGATGGAATGAAAAATCAAGAGATAAGCATGATAAATTAGAGGTTTGGTTTCAGTAAATTTGCTATGTTAATTATTTTTTTTAACAAAAGTAGTTATTTGATTTGACAGATTTTGTCCATGGGAATCAATTATTCAACACAACATTATGACATGGAAATGTTCTCTTTGTCTTTTTTTTAAATTAAAAAAGAAGAAGAGTGGTAACTATATTATTTATTTGCGTATCAGATAATATTTTAATCTATTTAACATAGTTTTTAATTTAAATTTTGAAATATGTAATTTTGAAAAGTGTTTATATCTAACATTGAATGCTAAGAGGTGCAGAATTTAAGGTACAAGAATAATTTCTCTAAAAAATAATTAATTTGACATTTTGATTTAAGCATTTTTAACTTAAAATTCCAATGTAATATAAAAATAAATAAAAATTTTCCGAAAATTTTGAAAGAAAAGAAGTCTGAACCATGAAACTGTAACAATTTTAGAATTAATAAAACACAAGAGGAGAAATTTTGAGTCTTGAGATTGTGAAACCTATACTCGAACATAATGTAAGAAAGTATGAAGAGATTTTGTTCTATTTCCTCAAAAGCATTTTTAAAGTTTTTCAAATTTTAATAATTGTTTGCATTAAGATCCAATAAAATCGTTTTGCAGAAATCATAAGATTTTATTAAAGAAAAATTATTCGTACACTTCAAATTTTGTACTTAACGTTAAGTATAAACATCTATTAAAAATGCATATTTCAAAAAATATACATTATCACTCCTCTTTATTAAAATAATAAAATGTTTAAAAAAATATATTTTGAATCAATAAGAAATTGATTCCATTTTTGAAGCTGAATGTCAATGATCCTGGACCACCTTAGACAAATTTCCAACAACCAATTTTGATTCAATTTTATAAAACTGAATTAACGTCAATGATCCTGCACCAATTTGAAATTACAATGTTCCGAATTTATTACAAGGAACACAGTATAAACAATAAAAGAGAAAGGCATGCATGCCAATTCAAAATTGCAGAGGAAGTATATTTATTAAATTCAAACAAAACCATCCGAATCCGAATCAGAATGTGGTCCCAATTAAAGATCTAAAATATTCACCTAAAGAGTGCTCTACCACACCTTCCAATTTGACACCTAACAACTCTAAAAGTTTGTTGAAGCTAACACAGTATAGAGATTATATCATATTATCTAGTTAGAGACATTCCATGTGTTCTACCTGAAAAAATAAATCCCTTTAATCATGCAATGAAGTACAAAAATGTGATATGTGCACCCCTATAATTGATAGGGGCATTTGCAAATTGGGCCATATGTGGCTTGGAAAGACGTGTTAGATCTCATTTTTTTTTTCAGGGGAAGATATCATTTTTAATGTCTTGTCGGAGAAAACATGTACTATATCTGTTGTCAGATCATATTTTATGAAGATATTTACATAAATTCTATTAGGGATTATTATAGGTTGGCCCATTAGCATGTTTGATAAACCAAGAAAGCCCAAAATAATCAGCCTCTGGTAACATAAATGAAATTAAGCACAAAAAATCAACACACACATGGAAACAAAAAAATACTAGAAACAAAAAAGAACAAGAACTTTCTTCATCTTTGCTCCTTTTTTAACCATAATCTGCAGTGAAAAAGCAAACTCCAAATACTTATATAATAATAATAATGCACAGCAGGGGTATTCTCATACAAGTACCTCTCATATTTCATAAAACCTCTCCAACCCCCCTTCATGGCTGAAACCCTTAGAAAGGGAAAGGAAAATGACAAAGAAAAACCGAAACAAACTATATATACCACCCTACCCCTCATATCAAGAAATGCGGTAAGTAATGCGCCAAAAACGCCATCAGCTCTCCCTTTGTCCATGAATCTGCTTCCACATTTCCGAGTTTTCTCACGGCAGATATGAGATGCCCCCGGGTCTTCTGTGGCAACAGCTCACCTCTCTCACGCACACACTCTCTGTACAACGGCAAGTACCCGATTGCAACCACGAGCTCAGGAGGAAGATCTCTGAGTAAAACCTCTGATCCACCCCTAGCATAAACCCTAACCAAGTTCAGAAAATGCTCTTCACCAGACCTCAAAGCCTCATTAAATGCAGTCTCTGACCAGTTCTCCCTTAGGAACTCTCTGAGAGCAGGGACCACCGACTTGTCTTCAGAACATGCAATGGAATTTGCCACAGCATAGGTTGCGGCTGGGTCCCGCAGAAAATCGGACTTCAGTAGGAACTCTACTCCCTCAAAGGAAGTGCTACCATTGGTTCTCTCGCCAGCCGATTTTAGAATTTCGACGGAGAGTGTTGTAAGCACGCTTTGCGGGACATGTGGTAGGAGATATGAAACAACCTCAAGCTTCCCAGCTGATGCTGCTCCTGTCAATGCCAGACAGAGCTCCATATCCCTGTTTTAAGAAGAAAAAATGAATAATTATAAATGAGAATCCCAGTACGAATAGAACTCAAGTTTTCCCTTTTTTCTGATTTTTGTTTAATTAGTTGCAACACAGCATTAACTAGATATCTGAAAACTACCTGCAGCCACGAGAGACGAACCAACGAACAACAGTCATGCAACCACGCTCTGCTGCTCGCATAAGCGGGCCCAGGAATGAGGCGGCACTCCCCTCCTCTACTAGGCATTCCATTGTACCAATTCTGCAATAGTGTGAAGCAAAACCAAGTGCCAGATCGACATCCACGTCTAGACTGTTATCCCTAGCAATCTGTTAAAAAAAAAAAAGGAATCAAGTTCTCATGCCATTTAGCATACAGAAAGTTCGCAGGGTATGATGGCCGATGTCTAATTGCATGTATGGGAATGACACATTCTATCCATGGTCTTAAGCAAGTATCCTGGTATCAGCTAATTGTACTGGCACAACACATAAAATAATTCAAGAAAACAAAGGGGAAAAAGGTAAGATATACTTTCCCAGAAAAACATGTAAAAAAAATGCAAATAGGATAACAAACAAAATATAATGTAGCACTTCCAATTCATAGTAAGCATGGTAACCCTGTACTAGCTGTTGTTGCTGCTTACAATAGCATTTATAATAAATAAATAACTAATTTAATTTCCTTTTAGTTATTACTTGAGTACTATAAAAAATATTTTATATAAAAATCTTGACTAGATGCTTCAGTATGAACTATTCATAATTTATGTTTTATAATAATAAGTCAAACCAAGACATTGATTGTATTTTATTTTCTCCATTTATTTATTTTAGGAGGGGGGGTTGGGTAGGGAAAAGAGAGAGAGAGTGAGGATAAGAATCGTGCAAGTATTAGCCATTGATGGCCAAGATTTTCAATAGAAAATTGAATTTTGAAGCAAAAGCGAGTACAACTGGATTATGCTTGAGGTAAGATCCTCAGTATTTCTATAGGTAACCTAGAAAGTAAAGATACACATATCTTCAACATAACTTTATTGTATCTTGCAATGAACTACTTTGGCTCTTTAAAAGTCTAAAGGGTAAAATCATAATTTATTTGATAATAAAATTGATAAAAAAAATAAGGAACTTTGTTAAAAAAATAAGTACACTTTGAGCACTAGTACCTCATGTGCTATCAACACTTCAATAAAGAAAATAAAATAATAAGCAAATTGTAGAAGAACATATTTTTTAAAGCACATTACAGGTTAGTGCCCTTTAAAAAATTCAGCATTTTTCTTGCTTGCCCCTTTGAAAATCAGTGTTCAAAATAAATAACCCCCCCCCCCCAAAACAAAAACCCAGATTGAAAAGATCCAAAACAAACAAAGTTGTCAAATTTTAAAGAGAACTGAAGATCCAAAAGGCACAGACTAAGCAGAAGAAAATATAAAGAAAACAAAACCAAAAATATTTCCAAGCACCAATTTTTGGCAGTGTATAACTTTCCAGGTCTCATATTGGCACGTCCAAGATTATTTTCCAACTTTTTTCCTCACATAGTAACATCAAAGAATTTTACAAAAGCCCTTTATCAAAGGTAAAATTTACCTGCAACAAGATCCTCACAAGCTCAGTACTCCCAAACCTCGAGGCCTCTAAAAAGCATTGGTTCACATTGTCAGCCCCCCACTCGACCAACAGCCCCAAGAGGCCTTGTATCATTGCCGCAGGAGCCCCACTCGACCAGCCTGGGTCGAACAAACTTGAAAATAAGGTCAAAGGGAAACAAGCCGCATCAAATGCCTCAGTGAAATCCTTTCCAGACAGGCTGTCACCAGCAAGGTCTAGAAAGAATTTGAAGGCTGAGAGCCTGAGCTGGACCTCACAGGCCCCACCAGGTGCCAACCTGGAACCTGCCCAGCTGATCGGAGCGGGCCTGGTACTTGATCGGCGGTAGTGGAAGGAAATGCATGCTAAAGCCCACTCCATGAATTTTTGCACTTTTTGGCTTGCCTCAGCTTTTAAAAAATCGTCCCCATGGTACTCTTTCAGGCGATCTTTCAACCTAGGAGATATCAAATAATTTATTAGATTTTGTTGTGAGATAATCATCATGCAAAATTGTAAATGCAGGGAGAACTAGATTGATTTGGATGTCTAAGTGATACAAGAACTGCAGTGATATTAATGTGCATCGTGCAATACTAATTGTACCAAATCCTAAACAAGCTTGTATGTACTGTACCAATTTTGATTCATACAGACAGATGATACACCGCAATACATGCACAGTGTCAATCAATTTAAATTGACATGAAACACATTAAACAACTTGGCTCATTACTATAAATGTATGTACAGTACCAGGCTGTAATGACTGGTACCGTATCAGCGCATTAATAAGTGACTAAAACCTGATAGACCAACAAATTAAAATCAAAATAAAGAAGACATGCAGCTAGTTTTGGAATGATTAATACATGCATTCAATTTGTGTTAAATCAAATTAGATGGTATGAGCTTTTACTTCTGAGACAAGACATTGCCACCCTCTCCTGAGCCAATCAAATTGCTCTGATAAGCCGACACACACGAGGCCAGGAATGCCGTTCGAAGCATTGCTCGCATAAAATCGCTCGCACCCCCTTTGACAATCCCCTTTATCAAGCTGGTAATTCTACAAAAATCCTGCCTCGTGTTCAAAAACCACACGAAATCAAGTGTCATGCACAGCATGTGATTTAGGGTTTGCACATCAGCCATGGCCACAAGGCTCTCAGCCATGTCCCAGTTGTGAGAAATGATGGCAAGGTGGTACGATCGACCCAACTGATTCCGACCGGATCGGTATAGTTTCTTCTCTGGAGATTCAGACAGAGAGTAAGAGGATTGAGGTTGGATCAAATCAGCTGCCTCTTTGGAGATCAGAGGGTTTTCTCGGGAGAATACGACATTACTTGTTTTGCTCTCATCCCCTTTATCTGATGAATCAGGCACCATTTTGTCCTCAAATTCATCAATTTCCATGTTTGAGCAGGACGGATTCTCAACCTCAAATTGCATTTCCGATACTAAATTCATCATCAAATTCAGCTCAACCGCTTTCAAATTGAGAAACCCCAATCGGAACCCCTCCAAACGACGATTTAATGAGATTTCCGAGCTTGATTGTTAGGTTACCGACTTAACTCACCGGATAAAAATCTAAAAAAAGAGGAATAAAATCGGAGCTTAATTCGGTGCATGCCCTCTCCGATCAAAAATCCGATCAGACGATTTGACCCCCTACTACTCCCCTAGGAAAAAGAACTTCACGACATTACCTTCCGTCTACAAAATCATGTGAAGAAGATCAGAAAAATGAAGCGATTGAACCGGAAACACCGATCTCTGACGTAATTCTATGTCGGAATTTCTTTCCCCTTTTCCGAGAAGAAATCTCAGAGATGAAGTCTCTTCATGATTTTGATGAGTTTATTAGACGCAAAATAAAATTGGAAAGAGAAAAGAGGTGCGAACCACAGAGAAGAGACAGACCAGAGTGGTGAGGGAATCTAGGGGAGAAAATAAAATTAAAATTAAAAAATTATAAGGGTACAAAGGGAAAGGGACCTAGAGAGAGAAAGAGAGGAGAGAGACAGTGAGAGATCCCTCCTCTCAAGTCTCTCAATTCCTGTCTCCTCTCTCTTGGTAAAAAAAAAATTATTTGTTCATTTCAAAAAGATTTTAAAAAGAGCTCTCTTTATATGGTGATGGAAAAATTTGGGTTGGTGTGCTGTAATAACGGATGGAAGTTAAATTTAGAAAAAAAAATATATGAAGAATTGTTAATGATTTTGATGGTAAAAAAAAAAATTGGGTTATGACAAAATTATATTCTATCAAATAATACATTAATGATGATTATAGTAAATCGTGGATTCTAATTATAACGGTTTTTCTTTTTTGGCGATCATAACAGTTAACATTATAGATATTTTTAAATTGTCTATTGACAAATTCAGTCATATAGTCATGTATTATATCATATATAATTTTATATTATATATTTCTTGTCTTCGTAACATCATGTATTTTGTTTGTAACATCATGTATTTTGTTTGTTTGCAGTAACAACTCCAAAATGTATATCTTTATTTAAATTTTTATCCCATAAAATGATCTAAATACCATAACCAAATATTTTGTACATCAATATTAATAAAGGAATCCACCTAACAAGAAAGATCTTTAACATCAGTACATACATAATTAACACTGTCATTGAATTTTATATCTTTAGACCATATCTAATAATTAACAAAAAAATACAATAAATGCATCTCTGAGCCTCTTTCTTTTTCTTTTTCTTTTTCTTTTTCTTTTTTTTTTTTTTTTTTGCTTTTGGCCCTTTCAAAACAAACTTTATTTCATTCGTCACAAAATGATCCATACCTCTAACTTTTTTATAATATTTTGTGAAAAATGGAATCATCGATTAACCGTAATTTCTTTATTCATAACAACTAAAATCAAAATCAAAAGTATTATGATTTGCAGCCCAAATAATAAAACACTAATATTATAAAAGAAAAATAATTATGATTTGCATCTATCCAAGTTGGTCATAAATAATTTATTGAAATTTCTATTATTAATCCAAAAAGTTTGTCCTAATAACAAGGAAGGTTTTTTACAAAAAAAAAAATACAGTGCTGCGCAACTTCTTAGGATGAAATTATTGTATTTATACTAAAGATATCGAAACCTCAAATCATTTAATTTTTTGGAGTTTTGCAAAAAATTCCATTTTTATCATCACAGCAGATGAATCACCATCATCTCCATTCTCGTTTTAAATGGAGAAGAGACGTAACAGAAATTGTCAGATAGTATCATAGTAAGATTGTGCCTTGTGGTCACTCATCCGCTGCACGCTGGGGTAATTAACGGATATCTCATCGTTTTATCTAGACCGTCCGATCAAAATTGAACCCTCAAGATTAGCACTTCCGAATAACATGATCGAAAAACGATTCCTCGGAAAATCTTTAGCGAACTACCACCACAAAGAGAGAAAGAAAACAAAAAGTGAAAAAGAGAGAAATTGGCGTCGCCCGGACTCGAACCGGAGACCTTCAGTGTGTTAGACTGACGTGATAACCAACTACACCACGACACCTTTGTGTTATAATTTCACAAAGTTTTATAAAGCATTAATTAAAGAGGATTGGCGTGCATTGCAAACGAAGATATAAGGTAACATGGAAGTGGGCCCACCTGACCAGAAAGTGTCTTGTTAAGAATTTTTTTTTTTTCCTTCTTCCTTTTTTATGATACGAATTTAGGCGAGAATTTGTTCTTGTATCATGAGATTTTTTTTTTTCCTATATTATTCGATCTTTGGAAAGATGTTTTCCCTCCTACTCCTTTACATTATTTATTTATTTATTTATACCATTTGATTATATTAAATAGTTAGCTAGAATTACTTTCATTTGGATATCTAATATAATTAATGTATTTTATAGTCATAAAGGTAAAATTTAATTTATATGTTATGAACACGACGTATTATATTTTGCATGTGTCTATCCGATTTTAATAATTGGACGAATAATAATAATATAAGCAAAGAATTTTCTAAAATAAAATTCATAGTATAATAGACTAACAGTTCCTTTCTACTATTTCACAGTCCGAAAAGCAAACCGAGAGACGATATAATTGGCCATAAAAATCATAAAATTCAATATCGATAACGATAAATTTGATTTTTCTACGAAAAAATACATATTCAAATTTTCCAAAAAAAAAATTTTAAAAATAACAAGTCCTTGTTTAAAAAAAATAAAAAAAATAAAAACCTTACAAAAAAACATGAAACCAAACAGCATGTTTTTATCATGTGTGGGGCCCACCTCTCGGCCATCTATCTTCCACTGTTAGGAATTTATTAGAAATCAAATCAAATCATATCATAGAGGACCTAACTTGAGGTCTCTCCATGAAAATTCTTTTTATTCCTTTGGTGCCATTTTTCTTTGTGTAGTGTATACGGTCAGCAACAGACAACAGCATCATGGCAAGTTGGGAATTAATTGAAGATCTGTGATTGAGTGCCCCAAGAATTAAAGCCTCAAAGCTAAATATGATGAATACTTTTTTAATATTTTTTTTATATTTGGAGGGAGATGATATATACTTGTATTATAATATAATTGATGTTGATTTTGTTATTCAGATTAAATGAGTTATTATTTGTAATAATGACTTTATTATGTATCTTATTTGTGCAGTATTTTTGTTGTTCAATTTAAACGAGTCAGTATTCATATTAGTGGTATTTGAGTTGAATAATAAAAATACTGTCGAAAATAAGTTGGATAATAAAGTAGTTAATATGAATAATAATTCATATGATGTGAATAATAAAGTCGGTATCGATTATGGTATCTCCCAAATATTTTTCATTGAGAAATTATTCTTGCACCTTACATTTTGCACTTCTTATTTGTATATCAAAAATATTTATACTAAATAGATAATTTATTTATATTTTGCTTTGTAAGTGTTTATAGTTGGTGTAGAAAGTGTTTATTATTATTTTTTTTCTAAATGATTATAGAAAAATTTAAGTTAAAAATTTTATTATATAAATATAAATATAACTTACAAATTTCTAATCTTAATAATATAATATATAAATACTTTTATCATTAGATATAAATATTTTTTTAAAGAAGTATAAATACATCTAAAGAGCAAATAAGGGTATAGTTAAGGGGTACAATTCTCTTTATAATTTATACTTAATTTATTCTAATCAAATAAAATGAAATTAAGAATTGTATCATTATTTTGAAATTTAAGTCTGAACACGTGCAATGACTTTGTTCTACTATAAATTTGTCTTTATTTTGCTGTACTGATGTTTGGGTCTGTTTGATGTGAAAAAAATAATTAAAATTTAATCTATGTAAAGGAGATGATATTTGTTATAGTAAATTGAGGTGATGATTTTTTAAGAAGTTTAAAAAAGCAAGCATGATTGAAAGGTTAAGTAGAAAAGAAAAAAAATGTAATTATCACAAAAGAAGTATAAATACATCTAGAGTGCAAATAAGAGGTGCAGTTAAGAAATATAATTATCATTTTTTTTATAATTTATACTTAATTTATTCTGATTAAATATCTAAATATGATGGCACATCTAACTACCAACACATAATTTTTGAATATTTTTTATGATTTATATTTAATTTGTTCTGATAAAATGAAATGAAATTGAGAATTTTGCATTACTATTTTGAAATTTAATTCTGAACAGGTGCAATGACTTGCTCTACTATAGATTTTCCTTTTATTAATTTCGCTATAGTGATTTTTGGGTCCTTTTGATAGGAAAAATAGAATTAAAATTTAATCTGTGTAAAGGAGATGATATTTGATATAACTAAAACTAATTGAAGTAATGGTTTTTTTTTTAAGGAGCTTAAGAAAGTAAGCACAATTGAAGTTGACAACTAAGAAGGTTAAAATAAAATGAGCTTGATTCTTGCTAAACAAAAATGTAAACAAAAATAAGCTTGATTAATGCATCAAACGAAGGTAATTTAAGGTGAAATAAGTTATAACATTTATAAAAGTGGAATAAAGTTAATTCATCAAATTTCATAATTTTTAATACATTTTATTCTCATTACTTTATTTATTTATTTCACTATTAACAAACATCAATGTATTAGAGTGATTTAACACTTATTCCGCTTTAATTTTACTTCATTTATCAAACGGAGAGATAAGAACTAGGATAAAAAAAAAAAACTTAAGGAGGCTTAATAGGAAATTGTTTATTTGATGTTCATTGAAAGGGTAAGAAAATTATACTATATCTATACAATTGTATATAGTTGTAGTACTATTTTATGATTATTGTAAATTCAAAATAAAATATCTTATTAAATTTTGAGGTACTTATTTTTAGATACTATAATTAAATTGCAATGTCTCACCAACAAAACAACTCAACTCTATACTTGTAAGTTGTAATCATAATAATAAGTTTATAATTATGGATCAATTCGACGAGATATAAAATTCGTGATTTAGATACATAGCATATAAGTATAATTTGAAATAATATGATTTATACAAAATATTAGTACTTTTTTAAAAAAAGAACTTTATAATTTTTATGAATAATATGAGACCAATAATGTGTTTTGTTTGTAATGTTTATCAATATTTAGAAAATAATTTGAAAGGGTGCTAAAAAGGAATATTAGGAATATTATTTAGGAACCTTGTTACTGCGTATACAATGAAGCATGGTAATTTTAGTAATGTTTTCATGATATATGGTACATATATTTTGCATATAAAAAAAAATTGACTTATATCTTATTGTCCATAGATGAAAATTTTTTGTGTGCACTATAAAAAAAATCAAATTATAGAAAATTTGAAAGATGAGCTATAGAAATTTATTAAACCTTTTTTATTTGATGTCAATAAGTTCTTTCAAAATTAATCAAAAAATTCTATAGCCCAACTCCTATATATTAAATAATAGAACTAAAATCCCTTGATTATGACACCACGTACACAAATATATTAAAATAGTTTGGCTCTGTCTATGTACATGATTGTCAATTATTGGTAATACACATATTTCCTACCAAATATCTCCTATGAAAGCTATTGGTACTATTTTATATACTTGCTTTTTGAACAAGCCATTGGCTTCTTGTATCATAATTATTTATTTGTTATTAGACTTTTTATTTACTTCTAGATGATTATAACTGTTTTTTTTTGATAAAAGAAACTTGGCTTTTTTATTTAAAAAAAAATGCAATTTTTTGTTTTTATATATGCCATTCACTCAACGTGTCTAGAATAATATAGAACATTTTTTTAATTAAAAAAAAAGCATACAAGTATATATTGTGAATATTTAGAGATGACCACACAAGTTATGAGCATAATTTTAAACACCAACATATAATACCCAAATTATTATTATTTTTTAAAATATGCACAAAGCCAAAAATGTAAATAAGAGTCTGTTAGTAATCATTTTCTAAATTGATTTGGATAATAAATAACCATATATATATATATATATATATATATATATATATATAGAGAGAGAGAGAGAGAGAGAGAGAGAGAGAGAGAGAGAGAGAGATATAGAGAGAGAGAGAGAGAGAGAGAGAGATTTTAGACGGCGTTGGTCCCACACTTTTAGTGGGCCCCATTATCTCTCTCTCTCTCATAATTTTCCAAATACAATATACAATACATGACACTCACCAAGAAGATTAAAAAAAAAAATGTTTGAGTGATATCATTATCTATACTGATTTTATTATTCATATTAGTAATTTTATTATACAACAACTTATTTTGTACATCACTTTATTATTCAGCTCAAATACCACTAATCCGAATAATAACTCACTTAAATTAAATAATAAAAATAACATACAAATAAATTACATAATAAAACCGCTAATATAAATAATAATTTATTTAATATGAATAATAAAATTAGTATTGACATAATATCCATATATATCATCTCAAAAAAAAGAAGAAGAAAAACATCATGAGCTTTGGGCAAAAATGCACAAGGGGTTGAGTTAACTAGTATGGTGGGGCAGAAGGAGGGGCAGGCTGGGCAGCCCGTGAAATGAGAGTTGCAGTTCCTTCCTCTATAGAGGATTCCTTCGGTACATTCGTCATTTGAACCCCTCCATTTCCAATCGTACTGGACTCTCCAGTCGCAGCAGCTCCTTTGCCTTTGCGTCGCTTTGCGCCTTCAGCCCAGCCCAAAAGGCCCGCTTGCACATGCTCTTCAAATATCGCTCTCTTAAATGAAGTCCCCATCTATACACCTCCCATGGAAGAGAAAGAGAGTTGGTTTCAGGTTTTCATTTCAGCTAATGAGTTCAGAGTTTTGTTTGTTTGTTTGATCTTTGAATTTCATTGTACCCTTTTTTGTTGAAATTTTCTGGGTATTTTTTTTTTACTTTTGTGTTTGATGGTTCAAAAGAGGCTCAATTAAGATTGGGACAATATATTTATTTGGTAAGTACTGTCTTCCATTTATATAATATATGGCAGCATCAAAATCCCATGTTCAATTTACCAAAGCAGGTTTGTACCAGTGCTGCCAGATTATGTTTTCTTTTATTTGTTTATTTATTTTAACCTATTTACTGTTGAAATTGAGCATTATGGACATTATGTACATAGCTCTTTGAAGCAGATATGTCAATACCAGTATGGGATTGCTCTGGTTGGTACGGCAATAAATCAATCAATCAATCAATCAATAAATTATCTTGTTGATTAAAGGAAGAAGAAATTGATTGTCACTTACGTGAGAAACAATAGCATAAAGAGGCAGTGTACTGTAGCTGCAAAGGATCTGTATTATTACACTGGAGCACAATCAAAAGAGATCAATTAATTAATTAGTTGCAAATTCAGTCTATTTATACTTTTGGCCTTTTCAAATCCAGAAAGTACGAACGCATTTAAGTGTAATAAGAAATGCAATTGTACCTGATTACCAGTCTTGGGATGACGTACTTCTTGTCTCCCATCATGCACGAACTGAATTTAAAAGTTGTCTGCACAAAGTTTATATTTATTCATCAATGGTAATTTTCGAAGATACCAATCATTTAGTCAAGTGCAGAAATCTGATTTTTTTTTTTCTATGACAGCAACTAATATGGTACTGGTAAATACAATAATTCAAATCAAAGGGGGGTAGCACCACCCTTTCCCTTCCAGTTGTTTCGTCATCACCGTTGATTACAGCACAGTTTGGTGATGGCAATGCAATCAAGATCATCAAATGTTTCAGATCTGATCAAACACTCGGCCTCTATTATGAAAATGTGCCAGATTGGATCCTCTGATTTTGATCGGACATTCCTGATTGAATAATTGGAAATAGACACCGACTTCTCTTAATATTTACCAATCTAACACAATGAATTAACACATCAGTCAAAAATGTCAAGTGACATAAAACTTTACTAAGTAGATTACTGGTTTCCTAATAATTAACCAACAATTTACACTAAATCTTTAGGTTGATCAATAAGATATATATTTTTTTTTTTGTATTTGTTGTCTTCAATACTTTCCATCTTGTGCTGGAGAAAATGTATATTTACCAACAGTTGGAAATAATTGGAGGGAATCTATAAACACAATATTGGTTTTTTTAGATCTGAACCTATTTCCTGCATCACCTACTACATTAGTTGTTACTGTGCTAATTAAGATGTTATAAAAAAATCACTATTCTAATGCTCACCAAAATCCAAAAGAAGTAGGCGATCTCAAAAGCGTTCTGAAAGAGGATCAAATGAATCAAGATAAGTACGATTTTGGGCCGTTGAAACCAGAAGAGGTCGTCAGATGGAGTCACGTATAATTCTTCCGTCAAAACAGAATGCTTCTCTGCCACTTGATGTGCCAATTCTTTGATTATGTGCTCCAACTTTGTGCCTACTACTAGCAGCATCTGCAATGCATTTAAATATGATTAGTATCAAACTGTTGGTTGGCCATTTGAACTATTAATTTTTTTTTTATGGTTTGGAACCAAGTTCATACAAATAGTTGAAGCATGTTCATATTGAGATGAATTTTACTATAAAAGTTAAGAGCAATCTTTAACTTACAATTAGAGGAAACCATGATATCCAAAAGTATATGTGCCATCCTGCATTTGATTAATGAATGTGATTAAGCAACATACAAATTTTGAAAATTGTTAGTAATCACTGCTTTTTTAATTAGAACATCATAAAAAAACAAATGTAAATATATGTTTAATTGCTGAAGAGAATAGTATTTATTTATTTACTCATCACCATCATCATCATCCTTATCAATTTTTTTTTCCATATTTGAAGGAAAACAAAAACAGAAATAATTAAAAATGAATAGAGTTTAACATTCAACAGAAGATGTACCATTTACATTGAGCAACAAGAATAACATCACAAGACCCCAAAGGTACCAACTGCATTAATTAATAATTTGAGACCAAATTAAATAATTCATATGAGGCTAATTTCTTTATGGTTAGGTTAGGTTGATAATAGACTTAATTTGACAATGATAACGGTTGATAAAAGTTTATGGTTTAAATTTAGTAGCGAACTAGTTAACTGTATATATTGCCAATAATCCAATTGTCATGTGATCCCTAAGTTATTGATATTCTTTTTTTCGTCTCTTAATTTATAAAAGAGTTACAGATGATTAATGCTTCAACGAACAAAACTTCATTGCTTTGATTAACGTATCGCTATACCTTATACCGACAACTTTCTTAAAATCATATTCAAGTGCTCGCAACATATACTTGTAGAAGTTGAACTTCCTATTCTTGTCACAATGTTTCTACAAAATATTAAAACAATTTAAATATAAATAATCAATTGAGATGTCTAATTAAAGCATGATAAAACTTCAATAACAAATTGATGTACCAGACAGAAGCCATGCCTTTATTAGTAGTGTATATTTAGTAATTTGAAATGTTAATTGGGATACAGTCTCCAAAAGAAATTCATTTTGCAAGACAATGCAACATGGCTTGTACCAGTACAATACAAGTTTTTGCACATTATCACATAAGATTTGTGGTGAAAATCTTCCTAAACAACAGGAAAGAGCTGCTTAC
This sequence comes from x Bolboschoenoplectus mariqueter, assembly GCA_037678475.1. Classification (NCBI taxonomy): domain Eukaryota; kingdom Viridiplantae; phylum Streptophyta; class Magnoliopsida; order Poales; family Cyperaceae; genus x Bolboschoenoplectus; species x Bolboschoenoplectus mariqueter. The sequence goes on from CM075273.1 coordinate 2,364,904, forward strand.
TTTTATGAAGCCAAGTCTCATTGCAGCATAATCTTCTTCCGTAATCGATCCATAAAATTGCTTAAAGAAAGAATGCTGCAATAAATAAATATAGATAAAATAAAAATCATCAAACCAGTATAATTTCCAAATTAAGTTAAGCAAACTAATAATGAAATTGAATCTCTGAACTTCATCTATGTCAACAGTGATTAACATTTTGCTACCCTGTCTTTGTACTTGATGCACTAAAACCTATTTTCCATATAATTAAATTAATTACTTTACTTTTTGGCCTTATGATCATAATTCAAAAAAAAAAGTGGATGATTTACAAAATTTCTAACCACATACATATTGCAGATGACATAAAACAAAAAAAATCCATAGTTTAGAAATAGTTGTATTCTAAACATACGGAACCTATATATATATTGCCTTTTAAAACATATATGACGTGTAACTAATTAGTACTCACAATGAATTAATTGTGTACTTACCAACCAACCATATAAACCGCCGGCTTTGTCAAACCCTTTGTAGCGTTCCTGGATGAACTTGAACTGATGCGTGTGTCGAAATGGAGTATCTGAAAATCATTACTAAATTAAAATAAATTGTAAAAAGTGCAAAATAACTGCATTTATTTTCAGAACTACATGTTAATTAAACCAAACCATTGGCACCATCATTCGTTGTGATGAGCTCTTGTTGAATTCTGTTCTCCCAGTGCCACCAATTGTTTATCTAAATATATTGAGAAGGAACACATTTAGAAAAAAAGATCAACTTTATTTGATAAAATTGTAACTCAAGATATTTTGATTTCAACACTGAATAATGTTGTTATATATATATAAAAAAAAAGAATTTGCTATTACCTGTGTGAGACCTAAGATAACAGTTATTGCACTTAGAACCACATGCGTGACAGCCAATACGAAGATAAAGATATGTAGCTCATGTATTGCTTCAACAGAAAGTAGCGGAACTTTTCCCTTCAAAGAAGATCCAACAATATCTTAATTATCATAAGAGAATTCCTTGGCAAAAATGAAAATTAATCTACGGTCTAATCCTAATGTGTCCTGCTACAGTACTATTTCCATATGCACATGATTCGGGTCATCTTAAGCTCGGGTTTTTCGAACATAGGTTCTTTCAAATTTGGATAGTTCCAAATTGTGGATTCTCTTGGTCTCGAGTAATTCAGGTTCTCGATCATTCAGGTTCTCGAGTAATTCAGTCGGTTTAGATCAGTTTGACATTTCAAAATTATCGGATCGGGTTGGTTTCTGGTTAAGACTAGATTGGGCGAGCCTGCCAGAAAGGATCATGGTTTGCCACCTTAATACACATAATTACATGGAGGATTAGCCTCTCTTGTGATTTTTTTTCCAATTAATTCTCTTAATCAAACTCGAATATAGACGTCAGAGCCAAAATTTCCACAACAGGCCATCAAAAAATAGATGTGGTGCCAAATTGGTCAAGAAAGTACCTTCTTTTGACAATAATCGGAACCGCCATCACCTGCCAGGAGTCGTCTGGCGCCTCCGAAAACTCCAGTGACAAAATTGACAGTCAAGTGCTTGGTTGATGAGGAAGAGGAAACAGTTTCTTTCTTGCAGGGTAGCAAATGATGCATGATACTATCTTTCACACAAATTTTTTGTAATGTTCCTTGGAATACCGTCAGTAACAAAGAAATGAAACCCAAAAGCATCAACTCTGGGAAAATTCATACAAAATTAATGTTAGTCTGCATGTAGCATATATTAATTAGATTATAAATAATGGTTGTGTTCAATTTGGATACCAGCAAAGTGTCTTGTTATCTAAAACTTTCATTTGGAATTAATAGAAAAATTGGGGTTCGGTTTCTATATATTATTTAAACAGGGAATACCACGACAAGAGGAAGAGAGTTAATTAACCTTCTTTTATTTTTTGCAAGGCATCAAACAGGGGCTTCTGGTTCTTTCTTTTCAACACCTGAAATTACCAAGAAGACAACTTCGTGTAAGTCCACTTACTTGCAAGTATAATTGCATGAATGTCACAAATCGATTACATCTTGAGAAAGGTGCCACATATATAGGAAATGTTTAGATATATCATCAAGGGAATATCATAAAAATAGTGCTATTATTAATTAGTGTGTTAGAATAAAGTTATAATAGTTAATGTTAATTTTGTACTGATTTGAATAGTGCCGATTAATGCTGTTAGAATTGTATTTGTTACAAAAGATTGCTGATTTTGCTATGTTGATCGTTCACAACTGTGCTATTCTTTTAAATTTCATTTGGATCATTGCACCCATCCAAAATAGCATCACTAATCTTTGAATAATGCTATTCTTGAGGATTCAAACATACCAATAATTTGCAAATACTACCATGTAACCTCCTTTTATCAATAAAATTATAGTAGGCTATAATAATTTGCAAATTGAACTGCATGCAAGTGAAATTCCTGAACTATATATAGATATACCTTGCCACCATGGTGAAGAAGTCGCTCAAAGATGAGAGAAATTATGACAATGACAGAGCACACAGAGGCAACAATCCATGTAGGTGTGTTCTCAAGTTTGATTTCTGAGCTTGAAGATTCCTCTCCTCCTGCCATTAATTATCTCCCCCCTTTGTACTTGCCAAATTCTTGTGACAATTCAGCTTAAATTAAATTTGTGTATCTGGTTTTCTCGCTTCAGCGTCTTCTTCTCCTTTTCTTGGTGGGTTTTTCTATTTTTTTTTTTTGGTGGGGGGGGGGGGGGGGGGGGGTGTTGGGGGTTTGGGGGGTACTTGTGGCAGGTGAAGATTTAGAGGGAGAGACAAGGTTAGATAAAGAAAATGTTGTTGACTATATATAATATGGGTAATGTTACGAGTGCTTAATTGTGACAAATTAGTGTCTAAATTTTTAATTTAGATAAATATTTTTTAAACTATTTAATTTGTGATAAATAATTTCCGTAGTAAATTATTATTATTTAATATTTTATTTTAAATTATAAAATGATTAATATATATATATATATATATATATATATATATATATATATATATATATATATATCATATATCATGATATTTGAAATATTTTATGTTTTATAAAATTTTAAAATAGCTTTATATACATATATTTAAAATATTTATATTTTATGTTTATATAAATATAGACACTCAATTAAATATTTATATATACAATATGTTTTTATTTCATTTTGTTTTGGTTTATATGCTTTGTTTATGTTCGTAAGAAATATATCATTACATAAATAATTAAAAGTTATAAAATATTTATATTTTAATTTATAATAATTTTCAACATCAACTTTAAATTAATAAATTTTTTTATCTCATAATGTTTGTTATTTTTATACTTAATTAAAAAAATTATCAATTTTAAATATTTATGAAACTATATTTTTACAATGATAAAAATAAATAATATAAATTTTCAAATAAAAAATTAAATAAGAGAGGTATTATATATTTTGAATATGTAATTAAGTGTCTATATTTTTTTTTTCAATAGTTGCTAACTTTTCATAAATTAAAATTTCATAAAATATATTTTAAATATCATGCTATATATATAAGAATATTTTGATCATTTCATAATTTAAAATGAAGTATTAGATATCAATAATTTGCTAGGGGGTCATTTATTACAAACTAAGTAGTTCGGGGGTGTTTGTTCAAATTAAAAGTTCGGGGGGCCAACTTATCACAACCCAATAGTTTGGGGGGCACACATGATATTACTTACCCTTATATAATAATATAGAGAGATCTCTTAACAACTATTATTTTAGCAATCTTAACAATCAGTTTTTAAATAATTTCAAAAAAAAATCTTAAAAATAAAAAAAAATTTATAAACATATATTTTTTAACTTATAGATCGATTATGTTTCAAATTTTATATATAAATCTCGACATCTATCCCTTTTCGTCCTTATCGGACAAGCTCAAGCTCTTAATGGCATATAATTTGAGTATTATTTAATAATTCATCAAAGACCATCAAAGTTATATGACATTTACAATGATCTATATTTAACGGTCTTTGATGGAATATCAAATGACCCTTAAATTACATAAAATTTAAAACACAATCAATCTATAAGGTCCAAAATATGTTTGTCAATTTTTTTTTCTATTTTTTGAAAATTTTTAAAAAATATTTCAAAATTAATTATAAAAATAATTGTTATTTTTTAAAAAATATTTCAAAATTAATTATAAAAATAATTGTTATTAAACGGATCCCTTCCATCATAATATGATATGCTCCAGGGTAATTGCGACACAAACTTGGAACTTTAATTTAATTTTTTTTTGTATAAGTGACGTGCATGCCATGTTATTTTATTTTATTTCATTTTTATTCTGATTTGAAGAACTTTACAATTTTCAATCGCTAAGGACTTTGGCCTTTTGAATTAATACTTGGTATTATTAGTTGCCATGTCAACACTAATTAAATGCATAAGTTTGACGCTTAATTACATCAAAATAGCCACTTAATTTTACTATTGTTGTGCTTCGCTTATTAGTATTGAAATTATTAATTGTACATTAATTGGTATTAATTAACGATCAAGTTCAAATTAATTGTTGAATTAAATATCACATTATATTAATTAGGAACATATATGGTGACAACCGTACATAATTAACGCACATGATATATTGTTATAAAAATAAATTAGCGACTTTTAGCAAATCCATTTTTTATTTTATTTTTTCCAAGTAGATCTCTTGAATTGGCATTGATACAAGATGGAATAGAAAAAAACTTTGCTAGTTATTATAAGATACACATGCATTTATTTATTGCAATACCAAAAACATTCTTGGCATTTTCATGATTATTTTAGTTTCTATATGTATAATTAATTTAGACAGCTGATATACAGATATCAAAATCGATATCAAAATCAATACCGATTTTATTATTCATATTAACGATTTTATTATACAACTTATTTGTACAGTTACTTTTATTATTCAACTTAAGTGAGTTATTATTCATATTAATAGTACTTGAGTTGAATAATAAAAATACTACTAAAAATAAGTTGTATAATAAAGTAATTAATATGAATATGTAATATGAATAATAAAATTGATATCGATTTTGATATCAATTTTGATTTCTCCAAAACATTTTTCATTAATTTACTAGCAACATAGATACCTCAAGTTTTGGATGACAAATAAGACAAATTTAGTTCTTTAAAAATATTACACTAATAGTATTAATTGATATTTTTGGGGATAAAAAAAGAAAGCTTTAGCAAAGTGGACATGGGATGTATAAATTTGAGATGAATTAATGCAAGCTATGGAAACCTAAGAGGAATGTTATGAAATATTTTTGTTAAATTGAAAAAAAAACTAATGAATATAATTTATATTAAGAATAAAAAATATTAGTTGTACACATAACCAACATTTCTATGTAGATTGCATATCTGCGTAGAGAGACGATATCCATTATAATTTGTGTTAGATCTGAGGTTCTTAACTTGATATGACATGTTTAGAAACTGATCGAGCCATCTACATTTTTTCTTAAAAAAATTGTTTTAATATAACTATTATAATATTAGTGAAATAATATAACATCTTGTTTATTTTTACTTTTTAGTTAGACTTGCTCTAATGTTTCTATTAGTTAGAATACACTATAACTTCATTTATAATTTATTTTTAATTATAAGTTATTATTATAATTTATGTTCTTGCAACAAATTTTATTTATAATAAAATCAGTTAAATTTGTAAAATCCAACCATCTAAAAAAAGGCTTATATTAAATAAGTTTTCACTAAATTAATTAATTAATTAATTAATTAATTAATTATAGTTTAAAATTAGAGCAAGTTCTACTATGGATCAAAATTTTTAGCGATTAGTAAATTATAATTATTACTTTCAGTATAATCTCTCTGTCTATAATACAAATTCTAATTCATTGCAGAATTAGTCTTAAAATTTTTAATTATTACCTGACTATAGTGAATCAAATTGACAAATGAAATACAACCAACTAGATCAGTATACACTTGCACCTTTTCATCTCCATTGCTCAACAAACTTCATCCACATTATCCAAAGGTGCTACCTTTTTGTTAAAAACAAAAAAGAAAAGAAAAGAAAAGAAAAGAAAAGAAAAGAATAAAGTTCCACTAAATTAAATATGACGGAAAAACTTTTGAGGAACATTCTCGTTTAAAATGCAACAGATTAAACATGTTTCATCTTACAAAACTAAAAGATAACATAGTTACAGACACAAACAAAGTGTGAGCATGGTCCAATTTGTTTTGAATTAAGTGGAGGTACTTTTTTTTTTGCTTTTATATGGAGAGAAGCATCCACAAAACTTCTTTCCAGTCCAGTCCAGTCCAGGTGCAAAACAATTATTAGTCTTGATTAGATTCCAAATTTAAAATTCTTGTACAAGTTTTGTAGTACTGAAGCAGGTAGGTACTATTGTACATACATGTTCTAAGTGTGAAGAACTTGACATGAGGCATTAATTTGGAAGATTTTATTTGTCAAAGATTTCACATGTAGTCATGGTCAATGGCGTTTGTTACCAGTTTGTGACCTCTAATTTCAAACATGGAGTGTTACTTTTTTTTTTTTTTTCAAATGTTGACTTGTCATATTGTGGAAATTAATTTTGAGAAGTTATTAGGTTATGGATTTTCTGTAACGACATCACTGGTCTAAAATTTGACTGAAAAATTTTCTATGAGTTTTTTAAATTAAGAAATTTGATCTCATTTTTATCTCAAAAGAAATAATTTTATTGACAAGTATACCACAATTTAACTAAAAAAATTATGAATTTAAATCTGAGAGATATATTTGCAAATTATCTAGTAGTTCAAGAAATAATGGGTTCAAACCATTATGAGTACAAAAAAAAGATAGACTAATAGCAAAGAATAAAAAATAGTACTTTTCGTACAGAAGATTACATGTTCGAAATTCGGATGAAGATTTTTTATTATTAACTAATTCAAAATTACTGGCCAAGTCATTTCTGATAATTTTCTCTACATTAAATCTTCTCAAATTAAAGCACTCGACTCAATTTATTTCGGACATTAGATCGCAATCATTAGTCCATATTATTTCTTTCGAAATAAGAGCTCATGTTAATCCCGACGTTTATTCTTTTTTAAATATTTTTTACGGAATTTAAACCTACATATTTCCGTAAAAAGAAAAGACCTATGACCACTATACTAAACACGCGATCCCATTAATCCATATTGTTAACAAGTAAACAGTTTTATAACTTCATTTCATCTAATTTAATGCAAAATTGAACTAACAACAATTGCCAAAACAACCAAGTGAGCATTACTTTATTGTGCCGAGTCGGACACGGACACGGACACGGACACGAGTTGATCTCAAAGTCCGAGTCTGATCTAATTAATCAGACCTGAAATTATAAGTCGTGATTCCTATAATGCAATTAATTAGCAAAAAAAATAACTTTTTTCACTGCCAAGTGCCAACGATGAGGACCGTAAATTAATTCTCTTATAAATCCAACATTTCAATGTCGACGAGAGGACTTCAATTAATCTATCCATCGTTAATTTAATATTAGATAGAGACGTGTTAAGGCTCCGTTTGGCGAGTGAAATAAAATTAAAACAGAATAAATGTTAAATTATTTTAAAATATTTATATTTGATAGTAGTGAAATAAATAAATGAAATAATAAGAGTAAAATGTGTTAAAAGTTATAAAATTTAATGGTTTAATTTTACTTCACTTTAAATCATATTTGTTTGATGCATTAACACGCCTACATTACATGATTACATGATGTGATGTCTTTGGAAGATTTCAATCAAAGACTTCCGTTGTTTCGGTCAATACTTTTTTTTTAAGATAAAAGATAATGATTCGAGCCACTCAACTTTAAATATTCATAAAAAAAAAATTCTTTATTACTAAATCAAAGGTTGAGTTTTCTCGATTAATAAATTTTGTTGGTTGTGACATGATTTTCAATCTAGAATACTTTTCTCAAATATTTTTTTTTCTTTTTTTGAAATAAGAATTATCGTTAATTCTGATATCTATTCATTTTGAAATGTCTTTATAAAACTTAAACATACGTCTTTCTATAAAAAAAACGATATCTATCATCATCCGTACTAGGTTTGTGGTTCACTCACCTCAAATGTTAACTCAACATATTCTGAAAACTTGAGAAGTGATCTTGTTTTTAGCTAGTTGTCCTTGTCAAAATAAGCACCATGTATGTATTTTTTTTTTATTTTTGATATATTTATAATTTCTGTCATCACAAAAAGAAAAAAAATCTAATGGATAAGACAACATTTTTTTTATATGAAATTATTGGTTTGAAATTTGGACCGAAAATGTCTTATACATTTTTTCTTAATCTCATTGTTAGCTCAAAGAAATATTTTTGTCACTAGTATACCATAATTTAACTAAAAGAAATATGAATTTATATGCACATGTGTTCCTTATGAAAATAAACCACACAATCCGTTTAAATTTTAAGATATTTCTGACGTACATCTAACTTTTATAATATATCTCACAGTTATGATACATATATTTAAGAAATACTATTCAATTTAAAAAATATTAAAATTATATATATATCCTAATTATTCAGATATATTGTGTATTATATTTGAGTCAACTTACAATTTTATTGGTCATTTATCAGACATTCATTATTATTCAGTTGTTAAAAATTTTAAATTTTTTGATGAAAGACTAGATGTTTTTCAAATTAATTCAAATTTAATATATACTCTAACTAGAAGCACATCTACAATTTTAATTCTTTAATTTGAATAATATTTCTCAAAAATATATATCACAAAAATTAGATGTATCGTAATAATTAGATATACTACAAAAATTAGATGTCCACTAGAAATATACTAAATTTAAAATGTAAAATCCAATTTTTTGTCGCTTTTTCAGCAGAGAAATTTAGATATACAATTTTATAATATTTATAGTTTTTTTATACTAGATTAAGCCAAAAAAAATAAACACAGTAAAATTAATTCATCGAAATTTTTATGTAATTATCAAATTGGAAACTTGTGTAAAAGCACCACTTGATATTTGTCTCATTTAATATACATACTAACTGCTCCACTTAATTATAGCGACTATTAACTAAACAAATTTCTAAATTCCTTATATGACACTAGGAGGAATGCATACGTATATTTATATTAAATATATAGAAATGAAGCATATTCATATCTATTTTAAATTCCTTACATTGAATAGGAACAATTAAATAGAAAAAAGAAAGAAGCTTTCACTTGTTTAGGAGGGTTTCCTTATATTAAATAGTAAAAAGATGCATCATAACATGAATTAATTAGCTTCTCTAATGATCAATTAAGAGAAGAAAACAAACCAGAAATCCATGCTCAGCTTCACAACGATTACATGAATCTGTTGGCGCACAGCAGTCGCAAAACTGGAGATGTCGCTGAGTTGCTTTTTTCCAGCGACGGTCGACGGAGATCTCTGACAATGTGGGACCCCACCACCAGTCTCTATGAGCCATCCGTCTTACTATTAATTGCTTTACAATTCCATCTCCAACTATACATCAGCATGAAATTAAATCACATGAACCCTTCATTGAATTGGAAGAAGAACACACACAATGACACACAGACAAACACAACGATCGGAGGCCGAGTTGAGGGTGTCTGGTACATGCTGGTACGGTCTTGATTAACGAAATCCAGAGACAGAAAAACATAACAAAAGTCACAGAAACTGTCCATTGTTTTCCTATACATCAATGGTTCGATCGTATACATTGATCATTGTCTAATGAACAGTACTTTTCTGATTAATGGTTTTGAGCTTTATAAGCCTTACAACATTTCTTATAAATAACCCTATAAAATTCTCTGTAATTATCTAAACCTTAGAAATGTATAATATATCTCAACACTCCCCCTCAAGATGGGCAAAAGAAATCCACTAAGTCCGTCTTGTCACACTCTTTAACTAAGTTCAACGAGTTCAGTCCTTTCGTCAGACAATCTGCTACTTGATCTATAATTGAAACGTGACCTAACTCCAAGAGTCCATTGTTCAACTTCTCCTTGATGAAGAACCTATCAATCTCGATATGTTTGGTTCTGTCATGCTGCACAGGGTTGTTGGCGATACTAATAGCAGACTTGTTATCGCACCACAACTTTATTTGGGCCCTTTGATCTATCTCGAGCTCCACCAACAGAGCTCTCAACCACAACATCTCTGCTACGCCTAAGGCCATTGCCCTGTACTCTGCCTCGACTGTAGATCTCACAACCACTGTCTGTTTCTTGCTCTTCTAGGAGACCAGATTGCCCCTATAAACATGCAATATCTAGACGTGGACTTCCTGTCATTAGAACAATTAGCCTAATCTGAATCACAATAACCCTTAATGTTCAAATGTCCATTCTTCCTGAAGATCAACCCCTTTCATGGTGCATTCTTCAGATACCTCAGAATCTGGTACACAACATCCATGTGACCCTTTCTGGGATCATGCATATAGCGACTCTCCACATTCACAGTAAAGGATATGTCGGGACAAGTATGGCTCAAATAGATCAAGCAACCAACCAACCTCTGATACCTTTCTCTATCAATTGGCTCTCTTGCCTCAGCACTCAGCTTGAACTTCTGGTCAATGGGAGCAACTGTGGGTTTGCACCCCAGCATACTTGTCTCCGTAAGTAAATCTAGCACATACTTCCTCTGGGATAAGACAATTCCCTCTGCACCACGAGTTATCTCAATCCCAAGGAAGTATCTCAATTGTCCCAAGTCCTTCACCTCGAACTCCTTTCCCAATTTCTTTTTCAGCAACATAATTTCACCTTCATCATTTTTCGAAATAACCATATCATCCACATAGACAGCGAGCACTGTAATGTGAGCTCCATGTCGTCTAAAGAACACTGTATGGTCTGCATTGGTTTGCCGATACCCCATGCCTACCATAGCTTTCCTAAACCTGTCAAACCAAGCTCGAGAGGACTGCTTCAGCCCGTAGAGTGACTTCTTGAGCCTGCACACCTTACCAACTGTTTGTTTCGTGCCAAAACCTGATGGTACCTCCATGTACACCTCCTCCAACAAGTCACCGTGGAGAAAGGCATTCTTCACATCAAGCTGGTGTAACTTCCATCCCCCATTTGCTGCTAAGGAAATCAATGTTCATACCGTGCTCATCTTTGCCACGGGTGCAAAGGTCTCATCATAGTCAATGCCATAAGTCTGACTGTATCCCTTTGCTACCAATCGGGCTTTGTAGTGCTCCACCCGACCCTCCGGGTTTTGCTTCACTGTGAAGACCCACTTACAACCAACTGTCTTCTTGCTTGGTGGCAGTGATACGAGCTCTCAGGTTTTGTTCTTGTCCAGAGCCTCAAGTTCCTCTAGCATGACAGCTTTCCACTTCAGATCATCCTTAGCAACCTGTCAACACTTAGGGATAGAGACAATGTCTAAAGATGCAATGAATGCTCTATGTACAGGTGATATGTTAGAGTAAGAGACAAACTGGGCAATATCATGTGGAAAGCCATACCGATTAGGGGGAACTCCTGCATTGCTGCAAGAAGTCCTCCTTATCGATAAGGGCGTAGGAGGAGGAGAGAGAGGAATGATATCACATGTGTATTCCGAATCGGAGGTAGATAGTGTAGGTGTCTCAGGAGTCAGAGGAGGCAGGGACAAGGGACTTGGCACAAGTGGCACTATAGGCACTGCTTCCTCATTCTGCTTTCTTCTTCTCGTGTGCACCCTTAGCTCCCCCTGAGCCTGAGTCCCACCATTCTCTGGTTCGTTCCTCTCCTGGTCAGGCACCTCGGCCGACTCCACAAGTGGACAGGGAATATCTCCCACACTCACCATCCTCCTCTCACTACTACTATCATCCTCCCCCTCTCGCCTCATACCTCCTGTATCGAGCGAGTCACCAAAGGGCGACGCGACCTGAGTGGAGTAGTATGGCTCAAGCTCTCGAAATGTGACATCCATACTAACAAACAGTCTCCTCTCTATCGGACTCCAGCAAACATATCCCTTCTGGGTAGCCGAATACCCAACAAACACACACTTCATAGCCTTTGGATCCAGTTTTCCCACATTTGGTCTGTTGTCCCATACGAAGCACACACAACCAAATGTTTTGAGAGGCAAAACATCTTCATTCTTACCTTTCAGCATTTCGATCGGAAACTTCCAATCCAATACCCGCGAGGGCATCCTATTAATCAAGTAGGTCGCTATCAGGATCGTTTGCCCCCAGAAGTATTTTGGTACATTCATTGACATCATCATACACCGGGTAACCTCAAGGAGATGTCTGTTCTTTCGTTCAGCCACCCCATTCTGCTCTGGTGTGTATGGACAGGTGGTTTGATGTTGTATTCCCTAGGATGACAGGTACTCCCCAAACGCCTTGTTGGTGTACTCTATCCCATTGTCAGACCTTAATACCTTCACAACTACACCGTATTGAGTCTGAATCCCTTTATGAAAGTCTTTGAAGCAAGCAAACACATCACTTTTATTTTTCATCAGATAAAGCCAAATCACACGAGAAAAACAATCAATGAAAGAAACAAAACATTTATATCCATTCACAGCAGTTGTGGACAAGGTCCCCATACATCAGAATATACTAAGTCAAAAGCAAGAGAATTCCTACTCCAAGAACCAGAATACGAGCTCCTAATGTGTTTCCCCAACTCACACGCATCACATACCAGTTTTTCTTTATTAGCCTTTTCAAACAAAGGCGAATCTACTCAATGCAGAAAAAGAGGGATGACCTAAACGCATATGATGAAGCAGCAGTAAGTCCTCCACACTCCTCCCAACACCCCCTATACCCTCTAGAAAGGATGAAAGAGCCGAGTCCACACTCTCTCTATCCAGGTACCATAAGCCACTATGCCATGTGCCAGTCCCAAGCCTCATGTCAGTCTCCTTTTCCTGGAAGATCACCTTTGGAATATCAAATAAAACGACACATTTTAGTTGTGATATAATGTCACTTATGGATAAAAGATTCACAGGAAAGGAATGAGCGTGCAAAACATTGGACAAGGTTAAGGTGTTGGTACATTGCACGGTACCCTTACCAATTACTAGTTGAGCCGTACCATCGGTCGTCTGGATGCTCTCTGGGACTGCTAGGTGAGTATAAGACGAAAACTCCCTAGCAGCACTAGTCATATGTCGGGACGCACTAGAGTCCACTATCCAATCTGGTGATCTGGAGGTAGATATAGATGCAAGAGCAAGTGTATCACAAGTACCTGTGGTTGAGTGAGCAAAAGAAGCAATGTTACCCCTCGTTGAAGCTGAGGTGGACGCATCATCTAGCACACGCTTCCCCTCACTCGTTGCTTTATGCTTCCTCTTCAACATCTCCAGGAACTCGTGATCCTCCTCAGTAAATACCACGGTCTCCTCACTCTCTCCCTCTGCTACCGTCAGATGTGCCTGGTAGCCTCCTCTGCCACCCCTCCGACCACCTCTGCCTCGACCACGACCTCCAAACCGGCCTCTTCCACCCAAGTTCCTCTCCTTCGGTGGCTTAGTGCAAAACTGCTTCAGGTGGCCTACCTCGCCACAGTTGTAACACTCCCGGGTCTCGCTCCTGTACCCTGTATTACCTAGATTGGAGACTGCAAGTGCCGACTTCACCCCTGGAAGTCCTGCTGCACCAGACTGGAGCCTAATCTTGCTCTCCTCCTGTACCATAGCTAAGATCGTCTCCTCAAGGGAGGGAATCTTCGGCTGAGCTAGCAACACTTCACACCTCGGCTCAAATGCCGAGTTCAACCCCCTCATGAAGTGCATAATCCTCCTCTGTGTATCGCGCGCCCCTCTCTTGCACTCGGGATCTTTACAACATGCGTCTGGCGAGAAATAATCATAATCTGCCCACAGTCGCTCCAGATCTGTGGCATACTCCTGAATCGATCTATCTCCCTGCACTACCGCTTCTATCTCTCTCTCAATCTGGAACACTCTCAGATTATTTCCCACTCCATCATAAGTTCTCTTCAGCTTTTCCCAGACATCCTTTACCCGATCTATGCCATCCACTGTGGATGCGATAGAGGAAGTCAATGAATTCAGAAGCCACATGTATATCGTCATGTGAGTGGACTTCCACTCTGCCCTCTCTGGACATCCCTCAGCTGGCTCCCTTTTGTCCTCGGTCAAGTACCCCTCTAGATCCTTATCCTCCAGAGTGTACCTCACCCGACGCGACCAGCTCAAGTACGAAGCTGGTCCATTAAGCTTCTTGTCAAGCGGTGGAAGGTCTATCCTCTGCATGGGTCTAGATGTGCTCTCGCTTGCAGCCACACCGAATGCTCGCATCAACATCTGGAGCTCGGTGGCGCTTAGCTTCGCCATCACCCCCTCCATTAGATTCTTACCTTCCTCTGCCATAAATTCAACTCAGACTCACTTCCTATCTTCTTCTTGACCCAATCTTGATTTATGTCATCAAGATCCGAGTCGACTGATCAAAAGAACACGGTCAACCCCGCTTCTTGGCACAAAAAGGAAAAAACAACCAAAAACAAAACCAGACAGGCCTGTAGGTGCCGTCTAAACAAACAGATTTAACAACCTTCAAACTTCAACTAAATACTCTCTTTGCTTCACTTTTCACTTGTGAGCCTGACGGTTCCTCTTCTTGATGCCAGACTTTGTGACCTGGACACTGCGGTAAACAGCACTCAGACGTGCCAATGCTGGCCTTGTCAGATCAGGCCTGTAGGTGCCGCCAACCTGGGATTTAACAGATTTGGCCATGCGGAGTTCCTCTGTCTCCTGGTACCGTGAGGTATAGGCCCCCCCACGCCGGCCACGTCAGCCGATCAGCACCGCCGGAGGTGCTGCGATCTGGCGGAGGTGGGGCGACCTGGCTGCTACGGGGCGGCGGCGGCGGCAGCGCACGAGCAACGGCGGGAGAGGAGTCGCTGGCGGCCTGGCGACGGCGGGAAGGGGCTGTGGCTAACCTAGGTTGGCACTGATACCATGTCGAATGAACAGTAACTCGTGAACAGTTACTTTTCTGATTAATGGTTATGGGTTCTCATAAATCTTACGATCTTTCTTACAAATAACCCCTTAGAATTCTCTATAATTATCTAAATCTCGTACAATATGTCTCAACAATCATTTAATTTAAAAGTTTCACTTATGAATGCCTATCTCTATTTCCGATTCCGGTTCCTCTTGAATCTCTCGCATTTCTTCTCCTGATTGAGCGACGATATCTGTTTTGTCACCTCCATTTTTAGCTTTATTTCCATTCCAAACTCCCCACAACTTATCTCCTATGATTCGTTCGTTGGTACTTTTCGTCCCCTTAACATTCTTGGTTCTTGCATTTGAAATCCATTCCTCGAAGGTTTCATGCATGTGATCCGGAAGTATGGCTTTCTTATACCGGCTTCCCATCTTCATGAGAAAATAAAAACAAAATAGAAACGCAAGTGAGATATATCGATTCTAAAACGACTATTGGACCAATATGTAGCTATATGATTTATGAAATTGTAAATACTAACATTTAATTACCCATCAATTAATAATAAAAAAAGATGTTCCTATTGCATTGCCCTAAAATATATCTATTACATAACGGTGGAATCGATCACAGTGGTACTGAATCGACTCTAAAACATTCCATTAGGAACTGGAAGCATGTCCAATTTTAATTAATGAAATATGGATATATGAGGAATGAAATTCTGTAATAATATATCTACTTCAAAACAGGAAATGCTGTTATAAACTTATAATATAGGTGACAACTCACATGAGAAACAATTGCATATAAAGGCAATGCGCTGTAGCCACAAACAATCTGTATGATTCCACTGAAAATTAAATAAACATATGGAGAAACTGTGAGAAAATGTGAATTGTTTAATTTTCTTTTCTTCTCTTTTATTCATTTTTTTTGGAAGGGGGAAGGTTACCAGAACACAAGTCTAGTAATGATATATGGAGTGTTCCCCATGATGCAAGAATCAAAGCCGTATGTTGTCTGCAAGAAATTTCATTAAAAAATGGAAAAAAAACATGAATAAAATGAATTTAGTATAAGTTTATATTTCTAATAAATTTGCCATAGCTAGTCGTTTGAATGGATAATCATTCCAAAAGTAATAAAATCAGTGAGAACTAGTTGTTAGTTGGAACTGTATATGGAACCAAATTACAGCCATAGCAAATAATAATAGATAGAATTATATCATAGGAAATGAAATATAAAATAGAAAAAGAGAAAATTATACCAAGACCCAGAAGAAATAGGCAATCTCAAAGGCATTTTGAAAGAGGATGTAGTGGATGATAAAAAGGACCAATTTGGGGCTCCTAAACCAGAAGAGCTCATCGGAAGGATTCACAATTGCGTCGCCGATGATGGCTGTATTGTGATCAACGACCTCTTTTGCCAAGTCCCCAATTATATGCTCCAATTTTGCACCCAGAAGAAACAAGAGCTGCACAAAGAATATTCCATATATGTTGGACAACACTGTTGATTGAAAGCGCTATCCATTCATTGTAGATACCTGAAATGAATTATCATCCTTTGCTGGATTTTTTTTGGTATTACAAAGTTGGACATGCTAAGAACATGCTTCATAACTTGGACTGGTATTGACAAACTTTGCTACTGGCACGGGTGAGGCCTGTCTGTTTCCAGTGAAGATTTGCCCTTGTTTGGCTTTGTGAGTATATATGTACTGAGCAAATTTACTAATACCATACTGGTATGAGACTTGTTGACATAAAGGAAGGGACGGCAATTTGGCCTATGGCCCGGCGGCCCTGCCTGGCGCTGTCTGGGCCAGGTCAGATACGGATATGAGACTTAGGCCCGCCCGCCCATCCCGAAATATTGATAACATGCATATTAATATAATATAAATTGAATTTTGAGTAAATAATTCATTAAATATATTCTCAAATGTCACATAATATTGACGTTCAAATTTTATATCTTAATAGCAAGTACACAAAATAATTTAAATGAGAAAATTTCCTCTAACCTAGTAAAACAAGATTCTTTATTTATTAAAATAAGACTATTTATACAAAATAAAATTATTTATGTATTTTGATAACTTTTTTAATTTTATTTGAATTGCACAGGCATAAACCCAGTTATATTTACATAGTTATATTATTTAAATGTGTAAAATGATCTGGGTTCAAATTGAGGTGAAAATGGATAATAAAAAAAAGTAGCAAGTGGGTTGGGTCGGGACAAAAAATTGCACAGACAGGTCGGGTCTTTAATTTTAAGTTCGGTGGCATGGGCTGAGCAAGACGTGCCAGGTTCCGGATTTGACATAAATCCAGCCCTACTTGACCCATTATCATCCCTACATAAAGGTGTCAGTCTGATACTGTATTCATTTGCTAATAAATTTATAATTTTGAGGGGCACTTACAATAAAAGAAACAAA
This sequence comes from x Bolboschoenoplectus mariqueter, assembly GCA_037678475.1. Lineage (NCBI taxonomy): Eukaryota > Viridiplantae > Streptophyta > Magnoliopsida > Poales > Cyperaceae > x Bolboschoenoplectus > x Bolboschoenoplectus mariqueter. The sequence goes on from CM075273.1 coordinate 2,382,470, forward strand.
TGAGATCCAAAAATACACATGCCAACCTGCATTAAATAAATAGATATTAATAATATAATATATATCTTTAATCATCTTCTGTAGAATATATAAAAATTACAAGACTGTGTTTTACACCTTGAACTTACTGGTAATCGGTTGGTTATATATGATGTTAGTTTAGGAGTTCAAATATCTATTAGATTTAATTATGAGATGAAACTTTCTTCTCATTTCTGGTTCTATATGTTAGAACATAGTTGTAATCCTCAGAAAAATGAGCAAGAACATTTAAAAATGGAGAAAGCTCGAAGAGACGAAGACTGACACCTATTGTTGTTGCTTTGAAGACTCGAACTGATCACAACCTAAAACCAACTAGCTACCATACGACCGACAAATCGGTAAAATTTAAAAAGAATAGGCTCCTTTAATGTCAAATTAATCAACTTTAAGATTCAAGAACAATACCATTGACATTCAATAGTAAGAACGTTATCACAAGAGCCCAAAGATACCAGCTGCAATTAGAAAAACACAGCATTTATTAGAAACCTCAAGTCTAAATCTGATACTTATACTAATAATACTATACTAACAATTTTGAGAAGGTACTTGTGATTGATACATTGCTTGAGGTGGTTGACAATTATGTACCTGATACCAACAACCTTCTTGAAATCGGTTTCCAGGGCCCGTATCATATATTTGTAAAAGTTGAATTTGGGATTCCCCTTATAATGCATCTGAAAAAAGGGGAATTGTAAAGAACATGATCAGGCTTTAATCTCATAAATTTTACACTAAAAAAGATTTATATTTTAGTATGTACATGTTAAAATTGCTATAAATTATGGCATTTGTGAATTTGTGAAAAATATATAAGGACTCTATTAACTAACACATAACTTCTTTTAACAAAATGTCAAACTATCAAGCAATAGAATTAATTTATACAATGCCTCAAATGAGTATATTTCTTACCATGATGAAGCCGAGTCGCATTGTTCGGTAGTCGTCTATAGTAATTGTACCATAAAACTGTTTCCCAAAAGCATGCTAAAATAATTAACGACATGTAATATATTAGCACATGGTTTCCCATAATCATAAAACATTAGAACAATATGACAAGATATATGGATTATGAATTTAGTTCTGCTTACCAACCAACTGAGAATTGCATTCTCTTTGAAACGTTTCTTGATGAATGGGAGTTCATGTACATGTGCGACCATTTTATTGGCTGCATATTAATTTGATTCTAAGAGTTATTTCAATATTATTTTAACTAGAATACATTTACTAATTCCTGGAATGCATGGTGATACTTCCTTTTCTTTTAATGTTATGTCCGCCGTCTGATTTAAATTGTACCATTTAATTTTCAAATTAGGAAGCCTGTTCTGCGCCTGATCGGATAAATTATAATATTTAGCAGTACAATTGCTAAGTGCACAATGGGCTTTTAGAATACACAATGAACAAATTGAATGATCCTCCCTGAATCCAAAATGGTAGAAGATAATAAATGGAACAAACCAGTGTCATCCTCTTGTTGTATTTTGGCCTCCCATCTTTTCCAATCTCTCATCTGTTTTTCAACAAAAGTAATTTTTTGAGCACTGTTGTTGTTTGTTTCTTATTCCTTTATTTTGAAATAGGAAAGATAGCAAATGCAATATAGTAACATTAAGGTTCTGAAAATTAGCATAAAAGCTGATATGTACCTGAGTTATTCCTAAAACAACAGTAGTCAGGCTGAGGACCACATGTGTCAATGCCAAAACAAAGATAAATATGTGCAACTGGTGTATCGCCTCGACTGAAAGTAGGGGAGCTTTTCCCTTAGGAAAAAAAATAATCAAAGTAAATTTTATGATCCATAATTAAAAAAAAAGGAAAATGTATCTGAAAACAATGTACACATATGGTACCAACTCATAAGCAATGCTGATCAATCAATTGATTGGTACCGAGTTAGCACAGAAACAGGAACATAATACATACATTTTTGCAATGGCCTGACCCTCCTGATCCACTGGCAAGAAGCGCTCTCATGCCAGTAGAATGGAAAGGAATAGTTTGGTAATGCTGAACTGAAGGTACATGTGAAACCGAATTGTCTGATTCTCTCTTGCATGGAAGTACATGGATCATCAAACTCTCTTTGATGCATATTCGTTGTAGGAAGCCCTGAAACACCGACAGCAATAGAGAGATGAATCCGAGAAGCATAAGCTCTGTTTCAGAACAAAACAATTAATAAAACTAAGAGAACTTATATATGTTTTTTTTTAGCATGAGAAGGATATTGGATTTTGTTAAATATTCTATAATCAGGAAAGGAATTGAATGGGAGAAAGAGAGATGTTACGACCTTCTTTTACTTTCAGCAAAGCTTCAAAGAGAGCAAAATTTTTCTTATGCTGGAGCACCTACATCGAATCCAAAACAGCAACGATATAAATAAATTGAATATCGTAGTATTTAATGACCCGCCTACACTGCGTAATTCTTTTCATCTAAGTGGAATAACCTCTTATAAACCAATCAGTTGGTAGCAATTTACTTTTTCAGAATATACTATTGGCAAATTCACTTATTTTCAAACAGGATTGTACCGTCTGGTACTGAAATTAGCACTCTAATTGAAACCATGATCACTTGAGCAACACCAAAAACCGATACCATTATGCACCACCAACACTGGTGAACAAGATTTGTTTGTTTAATTCTGATTCTTTTATCAAAATAGAATGGTAGCTTAATGGTACCATAATAACTGGCTGAAACAGTTTCGTATATTCCAATCAAACTTGGGTCATTTTTTGTCTATTTTTTACTGGTACAATAAGCTTTTTTAATACCTAGTTCATTTTATTCATTCTTTGTACATGTCAAATTGAAATTTATCTCAGCCAGGCCTAAATTCCTAATTGGAATCTCTGGCTACAATTTTCTCATGGCTATTCATGAGAAGAAGAAAACATGATATGAATCAATTTGGAAAAAATAAAGTAGTCGCTTTAATAAGACTGGAACTAATTTTTCTCCATACATCTGAAATTTTCAATGTAATAACGCTCTCATCCATGTATACCTTTCCAACATAGTGAAGGAAGCGCTCAAAGAAGAGAGATAAGAATACGATTACAGTGCACACAATTGCAATTATCCATGTCGGTGTGAATTCAAGAGAATCACCTTCTTCGCCACCACCTGCCATTCGGATGCTTATCTTTGATTGTTAATTATGTGGTGTGATGCAATATTTATATGATGAAGAGGCCTTCTTTCTGTTGTAGGAAGCATGGGGATGGTGATGTACATTTCCACGGGGTCAAAAAAAATCTTGTAAGAATAACACCCCCCCCCCCCCCCCCCCCCCCGGGTGGGGGGGTGGGGGGTGGGGGGGGGGGGTTCAGTACGTTAATATAATGAAACATAATTTAGTATAAATTACATTTTGTCATTGTGCTATTTTCTTTTAGCAAATCAATTTAATTTAATTTAATTTAATTTCAAGTAGATCTTTTGAGTTGGCATTGATATAAGACGTAACATATAGAAACACTTTGCTACTTATTATAAGATAGAGATGCATTTATTGATTGCAATACCGAAAACCTTCCTGGCATTTTCATGTTTATTTTAGTTTGCTATATGTATTAGTTTACCAGCATCATACATACCTCAGGTTTTGGATGACAAATAAGACAAATTTAGTCGTTTAATACTATACTAATCTTATTAGCATTCATAATTTATGTTAAGAATAACAAATATCATGTATAAACATAACACATGCATCTTTTCATAAAGAGACGAGATCCATAATATCTTGTTTATTTCTAATTTTTAGTTAGTTAGATTTGCTCTATGTTCTTATTAGTCAAAGTATGTTATAACTTTATTTATAATTTATTTTCAATTATAATTTGTTAGTACTTATGTTCTTGCAACAACTTTGTTTTTGTAATTAATAAAAATCCATCAAATTGGTAAATTAATCCAAACTTTTAATAAAATAAAGCTCATATTGAATATCTTTTCACTTAAATAAAGCTCATAATGTAGTATAATATAATATCTTGTGGATTAAAACTATTATAACATAACTATCATGAATGAAATTGACAAACAAATTGAGACCAATTAGATCAGCATAAACCTCTACGAAAAGCCCAAAGAAGTCTCTATACTGATAATGTACTGTTCCCACTATATTGTGCAACCTACAACATCTGTAAAAGCTACAGCCACAAACAGCTAGCTCATCGACATTATCTAAATATATTTATGCTTTTGATAAAAGAAAAATAAAAGAATAAAGTTCTGCGGACGCTAAAATATGGTGAATATTTCGTTTAAAATGAGACAGAAAAAATGTGTTTCATGTGACAGGAATAAAAGATATATAACAGTTATAGGCACACACACACGACAAAGCAAGCATGGTACAATTTGTGTTTGAAACGGGGTATTTCGTTGCTTTAATTTATGCTCAAGTGACATAAAAACAGAGAACTCATTTTTAATCTAATGACAAAAATAATATATATTTTTCGTGAAAAATATATCATAATTTTAAAACTCAAATGAAATTTTTTTTATAAATAATTAAATTTAAATGACTCATATTTATGTCAAAATGACATAACAGTATACATTCTATTTTGAATTTTTACGCGTACGAACAGAAACATGCAGCTGAAAACCTCGTTTCGGTCCAATCCAAGTACAGAGCAATTGTTAGTCTTAGGTTCCAAAATGGATTCCCTTTTGATTCATTTAAAAAAATAATAATACCAACCCAACCCAACCCAACCTAATCCATTTATACTCTTATTTACACTATTTTTTTTATTATTGTTATAAAAAAATAATTAGCTAAAGGTCGGATCGGGTTAAATAAGGTCGACCCATTAGGTCGAACCAAGAACTGATATATCTAGATACAAATGAAAGTTCATGAATTAATTTAATTTTTTTGAAAAAAAAATCAGACACTAAAACTTATATTCTTTCAAAAGTTTAAGGACTTATTTATTATAATTTAAAGTTTAAGAATCAATTTAATTTTTCTGAAAAAATTAAGTTTTTTTTAAATAATTTAAGGACCAACTTAATATAAATGAAAGTTTAAAAATCAATTTGATATTTTTTAAGAAAGTTCAAAAATCAAAAGATGAATTTTCCCAAAAAAAAATCAATTTTTGTTTAATATATATGCATTTATTTTGTTAAATTTAATAAATAATATGATTGAAATTTTTTTTTTGAGAAGAATATGACTAAAACTTTGAATTTATAAAACGATTAATATGCTTACTGGCAATATAGTATATCTTGTAAATTCAATTAGGGAGTTAACCAGGGGAGACACATCAGTAGAGCAAGAAAACAATCACACTGGAGATTACAATATCACAAATGGGGTGGGGGCGCAGTTGGCTAGCGATGACTTGGTTCTGTCGCAGCCGTCTGATTAATTCATCAGATGAGATTATGAATTTCTGAGTTTCCGTGTAATTTTCTTAATTTGAATTTCTTTTTCATTGGGGGACTAATTAATATTCGTACTAACTGCTCCGCTAGCTAGTTACTTGTGACTGTTAGAAATATTGAGATTATGAAAAATTAAAGAATATGAGGAATAACGATTCATACAGAGAAATTTGTGTTGGCTTGCGGGTCGCACATTCTTCCAAATAATAATTTCAAATTGTCGTTAAAATCTATTAATTGTAAAAATGCAGAAGCACACTCCTAAGTACTACAAGTATTACTCTATAATGATAATAAATTTGTGATGTAAGATTACTCTATAATGAATTTGTGATGTAAGATTACTCTATAATGATAATAAAATAATAAATATTTGTATATAAAAATAGATAATTTTTAAAAATCTGAAAAAAATAGTTAGAAAACTCTTAAAATAGAAAATTTTGATATCAAATAAGATTTTTAATATAAAAAATTTATTTAGCAATTTGAATTTGTCATTTGAAATCAATTCAACAGATTTTAAATTAAGAACACGGAAGAGTCTTGTGTTTTTAGGAACACGTTAGTTTTACTCCCTTATGTGATGTTAGGAGGAAGGTATATGCATATTTATATTAAATATAAAATATGAAAATATTTCAGTATCTTAATTCTAACAGTCGCACCAAGTTTTGCACAGCTGTGCCAGACATGGAACAAGCTTTTTACTTTTTTACATGCTTCACACTTATTTCAAACTGGGTTTAAATTTGTTTGTTTTTTCGACTTTTGGACACGTGGAGTGCTCTCATTGGCTTGCAAGCTCGGAACGAGCCCGGTCCGGAAATCCTAGCTACAGTTAGTTAACATATCTCTAACCAAATAACATGATAAAAGAAATCTGAATTTTCATGTTCCCTGTCCTACAATTCGATCCATCACCAACTATCAGCATGGAAGTAAATTTCAGAACCCTTTACTGAATTGGAAGAATACACACACACCGACACACGCGCACTCTGATCTGAGGTCGAGCTGACGTTACATACCTTGCACAAGTGAATGCTTATGAAATGGGAACACACAAGAAAACAACAAACAAATATCACAAGATCTTTCCATTGCTTCTCTACACATCAATGGTTCAATTGTACATCAATCATATAAAAGTTTCAATTATCAATTCCTATCTCTATTTCCGATTCCGGTTCCTGTTGTATCTCTTGCATTTCTTCTCCTGATTGAACCACGGCATCTGTTTGGTCACCTCCATTTTTAGCTTTATTTCTATTCCAAGCTTCCCATAACTTATCTCCTGTCTCTTCATTGGGACTTTCCTTCTCTTTAACCTTCTTGGTTCTGACAGTTTCAATCCATTCCTCAAAGGTTTGTTGCATATGATCCGGAATTATAGCTTTCTTATACCGGCTTCCCATCTTCATGAAAAAAAAATAAAACAAAAAATAGAAACACAAGTGAGATATGTCAATCATAAAATGACTGTTCAACATGCCATTATATCCATAATATTTATTGCCCTAAAAATTATATTTATTACACTGGAATCAAATTGGGATTGAATTGATCGACTACAAAACATTTCAGTAGAATGGATGCATATCCCACTTTTATTTATGAAATATGGATTGTACCAGAAATGAAATTCTGTTACAATACAGGCTGCAACTCACATGAGAAACAATTGCATATAAAGGCAATGTGCTGTAGCCACAAACAACCTGTATGATTACACTGCAAAATTATGGAAAAAACTGTGAGAAAATATGAAATGTGAGATATTTACTTGTCAGAAATTTCCTCCACTTATTTCATTTTCTTTTCCTTTTTTTCATTCTTTTTTTTTTCAGAGGAGTCGGAGGTACGTACCAGAATACAAGTCTAGGAATGATATATGCAGCGTTTCCCATGATACAAGAATCAAAGCCATACGTTGTCTGTAAGCAGTACGCTTCGTTAGAAATAAAAACATAAACAATGTTACTCAGTTTGGTTTTAGTTTGAGGTTTGACCTGTTATAGCTAGTACAGCTATAGCGAAAGCGGTATCAGTAGGTTATCCTAATCCATTCTATCAAAATATATTCAAACGAGATAGAGAATAGCAACAGATAAAAATTGTACCAAGATCCAGAAGAAATAAGCAATCTCAAAAGCATTTTGGAAGAGGATGTAGTGGATGAAAAAAAGGACCAAATTGGGGCTTTTGAACCAGAAGAGGTTGTCTGAAGGAATCACTACTGTGTCGCCACTTACTTCAGTAACATTTTTTGCCAAGTCACTTATTATATGCTCCAATTTTGCACCCAGGATAAACAACAGCTGCATGAAGAACATCCGATATATGTTGAAACTAAGAAATTTTTCTTCAAAAGACAATATATCATTGATCAAAAACTCGTTATAAATTGGTTTAAAAGAGTTATGTTGGTAGGTACTAGGGTAAACGGATAATGGTATGTGGATTGGTATTGATGTTAGTTACTGGCACCAGTTGAGGCCTGTCTTGTTTCAGTCAGGACTTGTGTTTTCTTGGTGCAGATACATGGAAAGCCGGTACATACAAGCGATTCTACTAATATCATACTGGTACAAAACTTGATGACATAAGGCATCAATTCCATGTTATGTTTTTGGTTGATAACTTACAATAAAAGGAACAAATGAAATCCAAAAATATGCATGCCAACCTGCATAAAGAATTTTAAGAATTTGATTATCTTTTATCGATTGTCTATAGTACAAAGCAAGCAAGACTGTATTAATTTTTTTTTTTTTGATATAAGAGCTCTTATTAACCCTGACATTTATTTCTTTTCAAATGCTTCTTGCGGGATTTAAACCTACATCTTACCGTAGATAAGTGAGGCCTATTACTACTGTGCTATGCTTGCGGTTTACATGCCAAATATTGTTTTGTTACATTAAATTTTCTAAGTTCACATGCCAAATTTTTTTCTCTCTTACAATTAAAATAATTTTGTCCACTTAAATTTATTTACTCAAAAAGATTTTGTATGTACTGACAAACGAGCATGATGAATAATATAACACTAAAAATAATCGAACTCTTCCATCCAATACAACAAGATTTTGGAAAAATGCTGGTGTGCAATGGTGAAAACACAAAGTCCGACATCTATTTGTGCTGATAGCTTGATGCCTTGAACTGATCACAACCAAAAGACAGGTTGCTAAATGCTAACGTACCACTAGTAGTCGGCAACAACTGACAACAATTAGGCTTCTCTAATATCAAATCTAGTTTTAGTTTCAAGAACAATACCATTAACATTCAATAGTAAGAATACTATCACAAGAGCCCAAAGATACCAGCTGCAATTAGGGAAAAAAAAAGCAATATTTATGAGAACCTCAGATATTTCGGAGTACTGCTATATATTGCTTGAGGTGCTTGACAATTACGTACCTGATGCCCACGACCGTCTTGAAATCAGTTTCAAGGGCCCGTATCATATATTTGTAAAAGTTGAATTTGAGATTTGGGTTTTTCTCATTAGAATGCATCTGAAAAGAAAGGATTTGTAAGCCACTTACATACTGCATGTAATCAGTTTAAAAATGTTCATATTAGAAGTATGCAAAAAATTGAATTGCTATAAAAATCTGGCATCTTTTGAATTTGTGAAAAATGGCGAACTATGGAGTAAGAGAATTAGTTTAGAGTTATGACAATGCCACAAATGAGTAAATTGTTACCATTATGAAGCCAAGTCTCATTGCTCGATAGTCATCTTTTGTGATTATACCATAAAATTGTTTCCCAAAAGAATGCTAAATAAAAAAAAAAAGCTATATGTCAGTGCATGGTTTACAATTATCTTAAAAGCTCAAACAATATATTTAGCAAGTTACATGAATCATGATTATAGTTTTCTGCTTACCAACCAACTGTGAATTTCATTCTCTTTGACACGTTTCTTGATGAATGGGTGCTCACGCAGATGTCTCTCCTTATTGGCTGCATGTTTTTTTGGTTGTAAAAGTTATTACATTATTGTTTTATTTAACAGACAGTTACTAATGAATTACCAGAACAGTGATATTTCTTTCTAGTTTTTGATGATCAGACCTTATTACTTTACTGGTACAATTGCTCGTGTTTGGAATACACAATGAATACATTACTTGATCTTCCCAGTACAAAGTGATAGAATATATATAATAAATTGGAACAAACCAGTGCCACCCTCTTCTTGGAATTTTGCCTCCCAGGTTCTCCAATTTCTCATCTGTTTCGAAGAAAACAGTTGTAATTAGGTAACGAACTTCTGGAAAGATGAGGTTTATTTTTGTTTTAATTATTTTTCTGATCTGAATTCGCCAAATACTCCTTATTCCACAACGAAAATGATTGAATATAGTTTCTTTTCTATCTCTATTCTTCATCATTTTTTAGCATTTTACTTTGAAATGATAAGCATAGCCTACAAAAGAAATAAATAATCTGAGAGGTTCCAAAGTGTAACATAAAACTGTTACATACCTGAGTAATTCCTAAAACAATTGTAATAAGGCTGAGAATCACATGAGTCAATGCCAAAGCAAAGATAAATATGTGCAATTGGTGTATCGCCTCGAGCGAAAGCAAGGGAACTTTTCCCTAAAAATATAAATCAAAGTAAAATTTATGATCCGCAATTAACTAAGAAAAATTATGAATCCCAAAACAAACTAAAAAGGTACACATATAGTTCCAACTTGTAAGCAATTAATGCTGATCTATTAGTTGCTCGGTACCAAGTTAGCACAGAATGGGAACACAATACCTACATTTTTGCAATGGCCGGATCCTCCCGATCCACTGGCAAGAAGCATTCTCATGCCAGTGAAATGCAAAGGAAAATTTGTTTGATAATGCCGAACAGAAGATGCGTGAGAAACCAAATGGTCTGATTCTTTCTTACATGGAAGTCCATGGAGCATCAAACTCTCTTTAATGCATATTCGTTGTATGGAGCCTTGAAACACCGACAGCAATAGAGAGATGAATCCGAGAAGCATGAGCTCTGTTGGGTATCAATATAATTAATAAAATGAGAGAACCTTATAGCTAGGTATTGGATTTTGTTTAAACCTGATAGATTCACACTGAAGCCTCTGGTACTTGGTAGACCAGAACAAATTAATTACAGATTTATCAGCTACAATATTGATTATAAGAAATTTTTGGAGAAAGAGAAATTAATGTTATAACCTTCTTCCACTTTTAGCAAAGCTTCAAAGAGAGCAAAATTTTTCTTTTTCTTGAGAGCCTGAAGTGAATCCAAAGCAATGACAAATATATATAAACAAGCTTAAAATTATAGTAGTAAATAGTAATTAGTAAATAGTAAATTACTAACTGCTCTATTAGTTCCCAACAAACACACACTTAACATCAATTAATTGTTTTAAGATTTTCTGGTAGGATTACTTATCTTCATACCAGATCAAGTGCTCTACATTAACAATGTCTCTTTAATATTTTCATTACTGATATTAGTGCCAGACAATGATCTTTTGACCGGAGCACCAAAATCTAAAACCTTTATGCCCAACTAAAGCTAGTAAGCATGGACAATGATCTTTCTTTCTCTTAATTTTCTGAAAATCAAAACTGAATGACAGCTTACTGGTGTCATTCCTAACAGTCTGAAACAGGTTCATATATGCCAGTGAAACTGGGGCCATTTTTGCTTGGTTTCTTACTGGTACAAGAGGCTTGTTGTAATACCAAATTTATGTTCAGCAGTCTTATGTCAAAAGAAAAATCAAACAGGAAATAAATGAAGTTGAAAAAAAATAGCCCCTCAGTTTTTCTTCATACATCTGAAAAAATTTCATATGTAATGCTCTCATACATATATATACCTTTCCAACATAGTGAAGGAAGCGCTCAAAGAAGAGAGATATGAAGATGATTACAGTGCACACAATCGCAATAATCCATGTCGGTGTGAATTCGAGTGAAGCGCCTTCTTCGCCACCACCAGCTGCCATTTCTGATACTTATTTTTGATTGTTAGTTATGTGGCAATAATCAATATATGATGAAGAGACCTTCTTTCTGTTGTGGGAAAGATTGAGAATCATATTTATATACAATGTTAATGGTATGAGGATGTAGATTTGAGAAAATCATGATTGCCACAGTACCTAGAGTTTTTATTTAGTACAATCATTGACCAATTTATATCTAACAAAAGACAAAAAAAAAAAAGAGGGGGGGGGGGGGGGGGGGGGTTTGAAGGGACAAAGGAATGAGGGTTGCTACTTGCTAGTTGGGTCCTTATGACCTCACTTTCATTGACCTGTATTATATTGTTTCTTTTTATTTAATTAATTTTGTATGGTTCTGACATTTATATTTATATTATAATGAAACATAATTTAGTATAAAATTATACTTGTCGGTTTGTTATTTTCTAGGAATATGAAGTTGACGTTTGGAGAGGAGAAATAAAAGATGCTGAGGTGAAACATTAAATTTCTCTTTCAGTTTGGTACACAATTCCCAAAATATAAAAAATGGCAAAATATAGAGTGGTTCCTATAAAAAAAAAGGAAAATGTTTGGGAGATATCATCATTAACATTATAATTAATACTGATTTTATTATTCATATAAAATGAGTTATTATTCATATTAACGATTTTATTATATAACTTATCTTTTATAGTATTTTTCTTATTCAACTCAAATACCACTAATATAAATAATAACTCACTTAAGCTGAATCAAAAATATTATACAAATAAGTTACATAATAAAGTTATTAATATGAATAATAACTCATTTAATATGAATAACAAAGTCGATATCAATTATGGTATCAGTATATCAGCTCCCAAAAAAAATGCATGCGTTATTTTCGATACTGATATGCTAAAAATATAGAATGGTTTCTATAAAGGGAGCTGATATACAGATATAGTTGTCGATACGAGTTTTATTATACACATTAAATGAGTTATTATGTATGTTAATGATTTTATTATGCAAATTTATTTTTATACAATACTGTCATTATTTAACTGAAATGAGTTATTATGTATATTAGTGGTATTTAAGTTGAATAATAGAAATAATGTACAAAATAAAATTATTAACATGCATAATAATTCATTTAACTTGTATAATAAAACTTATATCAACAACAATATCAATAATGCTATCTCCATAACATTTTCCTTCTGTTAAAATATGAGAATTGTAGAGGATACCGTATTGACCATTCCTATTTCCTAAAGACAAACATTGACCTTTTAATTAATTAATCAATTAAGGGTTGTTCTTAAAAAGTACACCCCCTTAATTAATTTCAAATGATTCTTAAAAAAAGTACATTCTAACAGTTGATGGACCAAAATTAAAGTTTTATTAGGTGCATATTAGGCCTGTAAATCAATCCATCAATATGGGCCTACGAAAATTATTGTTGGAATTTGGGAGGTTGAAAGGTAGAAAACTTTTTCATGATTAATTGATATTGATTTTATTATTTATATTAAATTAATTATTATTTATGTTAATAATTTTATTATGTTTTTTTACAGTATTTATATATATCTATATATATATATATATATATATATATATATATTTAACTTAAGTGAATTATTATTCAGATTAGTGGTATTTAAATTAAATGATAAAATTACTATAAACAAATTACATAATAAAATCATTAATATAAATAATAATTTATTTAATATAAATAATAACTCATTTAACATGAATTATAAAGTCAGTATCAATAATCATATCAACTATGGTATCTCTCTAACATTTTCCATTATAAAAATTGAAGTAGGAGAGAATCAGAGAAAATGAAAACATGTCAACAATTAAGCATATTCTCAACGCTATTTTAATTTGGTAAAATGCTAAAATACATTTGACTTATGAAATTGACTTCAGCAAGACTAGCTTAATTAGTCGTAAATTTATATTGCCACGTATAGACATGTATCTCAAAAAAAAAAAAAATGGGACCAAGATTCCAAGTGTATGAATCTTTATTTACTATTTTTAGAAAAAAAATGTGGTAAATGACTTTTATATATAGTATAGTTATTATTGTCCAAATTTAAAATAATGACAATTTAAAAATACCTTTAATTAAAGGAGCTAATAAATTATTGAGACAAAAAAATTAAAAAAAAGAGAGAGAGAGAGAAGGAAAGTCTTTCAGCTTTGGTCTAATATGAATTTTACTCCAACCATGAATTAATTGTATACTTTTATGGGAATGAGAGAAGACATATATTTATACTGTACATAATTTTCTGATTTTAAAATTGTGATGTCAACCACAATTGGGCTTTAAAAATATTTCTTAGAATTAAGGTATTTGTTAATTTGATTAGTTTTTGAAATGTAAGTTTTTACAAAGGATAACTTTTTTTGAAACATAGACAAGAGAGGTTCAATTCTATTAGGCTTAACTATTGACCATTTGTTTCTTCATTGCTCTATTTTTGAGAATTTTGAACTATATTCAATGAGAAATTATTCATGCATCTCATATTTTGCATCTCTTATCTGCACATCAAAAATATTTCTATTAAATAATATAGGAAACAATAGGGGCCTTATGGTAAGTTTGAATTATGTGGAAGGAATTATGGAAGAGCTTGTTATTGATGGAAAAATAGGGGTTTGATGGTAAGTTTGAATTATGTGGAAGAATTATGGTTTTTATTTCTTTTTTATTGTTTATTTTGTTTTTGTTTTTTTGTATAATTTTATGTTATGCGTTTTTGCTTCTGAGAAGAAATGGAACTAGAAACCCATTATTTTGTCTGGTTGCTTAACATTACACAGAAAAAAAAACATCGACAATAAAAAAAATGAAATGAAAAGAAACAAACACTGGTGGAATTTCAACCTCCATTAATCATTTTTATTTTCAAACATGTAAGAAAAATGAAATGAACATCTACATTAATTCAAATTTCTTCTTCTCTTCCTATGTTGCATTTGCATACACCAAATTAATTTTTCCATTATAAAAAAGGGAAATGAAAAGAAACAAAAAAAACACTAATTAATCCATCTTATGCCATATTTTGATTCACTCTAACCAAACAATGTACCCAAATTAAACCCTTTTTAATTGAAAATTCTCACAAATTAATAAATGGGTTTTTCAAGTAAAGCAGAGAGGTACCACTCATTCTTCTCTATGCCTCTATCTAGTTTCCTTCCTGCATTCCATCTCAATTTATTGAATCCAATCCGATCAAACATCGGCACGTACGTGCCGTTGAGTTGATCGCCGAGACAAAAGAAATGATCCAACCAGAACAACCCACCGGGCCGCAGCACACGGTAAATATCGTACAATGCGAACTCGAGCATTGTGTTTGGAATCCAGTTACTCAGCACATGCATGGAATGCACGATGTCGAGCACACCGTCGGCGAATGGAAGCCTATGTGCAATGCTTATGTGTAGCGGCACAAGCCCCCTCGAAGCAATGAAACTGTTAAATGGCCCGTCGAAATTCATGCTGCTCGTCACAATTGTAATGTTCCTCTCCCTCATGCGGGCAGCAAATGAACCCGAACCGCCGCCTATGTCAAGCCCAATACGAATTGTACCCGGCTTCAATCTTAACACATTGTCGATTGAGTAATCGAGATTACCGTTGTCGATCAGCCACCGTACCTTCTCTCTCCCCATCAAATTGAAGCAATCTTTGCAATCGTACGAACCCTTCATGTTCCCCCTGTTGACCAAGCAGGTGTAGTTCTTGCATGTGTAAGGATCCCAAATAATGCTCGAATCGGGTGGTATTTTCCACAAGCTAGACGGTACCGGGTCAGGTTCGACATAGTTTGTTGGGGATTTCGGTTTGCACCTTCTGCGAGGTAGCGGTTCGCACCCTTTGAGCATTAACCTTTGGGCAAATACATCATCCGAGGGGCATTCCATACCAGGTTCGTACGTCATGTATTGGATCACCTCTGTCTGGAAATTTCTACACCCGAAGCCCATTGCCGGATACAACTCATCTGACCCGATATTGGATGTAAACCCTAAAGGAAGTTTGTGGGGCCCGGCTGCCAGCTTTAACTCACCGAAGAGTTCATCCGGCCACCCATTAAGCTCGTCGGATACGGGGTTGTCCCCGTGCAACCTCCCAAGCTCCGTTAAGAGGGTTTCCAACAGAGCACTGGAGGTGGAGCACTTTGTTTCGAGGTCTGACAAGGAGGATTGTGCAGCGGAGAGCTTGAACTGGGTCAGATTGAGTTCGCGAAGCAGGTGCTCGCTATCCCATAAGTGGATACTGGGTGCGTTCTCGGGCCAATTGATGTTTAGTACCGCACCCGAGAAGACATAGATGGAAATGAGGTTTGTGGTGATAACTAGTAGAAGGATCTTGAGCTTTGCTCTCATGGTGGTTGTGCTTTGATGGTTTGGTTTTCTCAAGCGGTCTTCATCACTACCCATTGATACTCTCTCTCTCTCTCTCTCTTTCTATCTCTCTCTCTCTTTCTATCTCTCCTTCTCTTCTCTTTCTTCAAAGTAACTCAAACACAAATCTTTACTTCTCTTATAGTTTATTGAGGAAATGTATGGATCTAATGAGGAGTTTGATGAAACCGAGATGAATAGGTGGAGGGTATTAATGGAGGAGGTGGCAATGGCATTGGCAAGGAAATGTATTTGACATAGTTGATGGTTTATATGGGAAATAATGATAAAAGAAGTATACAAAAAGGTGGGGGGGGGGGGGTTCACATGCGCCTAACGCACCACGTCTCTGGAGAAGGTCGTATTTGTTTGGTTCTGATTTGTGTACTGTTTTTGAATTGAAAATTTGGTTGCTTGATATTAAGAAAAGGAGGGAAGTGGGATGGTTAAATTATGGGTGGATCTGTTTTATGATTTAATGGTTGCATCATCTGTGCATGTTAATTAAGATGGAAAAATAGCGTTGAAAATTAATCAGTTCAGTAAAATGAATAAATGATTAGATCATATTTGACAACAATTTTCTAAAGTAAATAAAAAAAATTCATATCATTTACCAAGTAACTAACTAATTCATATGTTAAAGCAACATTCCACCAAATTATCAAATCTATACTCCATAAAAAATATAATTTCTTAAGAAAACCAACAATTATCTCCTCAATAAACCCAAGACAAAAACAAGTTAAAAATATATATACAAAAAAAACAATGAAAAAAAATCAGCAAATTACCCTTTTAAAAAACTGCCCCTGATATAATAATAATAATATAATGGCGGTGTAAGCATTTAATGCACACCACTCAAACTAAGATACATACATGCGTCCATTGACTAATGAGAATTTATTTACTATACATATTCTTTCTAGTTTGGTCCTCGGCCACTGAAACACGGTGATTACATGTCTCATGTCTCATGTAACCTAACTGTGTTGAGTTTAGTCAATGCATACATTTATATTCCTTTCTTGCATGATCTTGATCTGTATCTGCTGTTGTTGTGAGTTATGAGTTATGACAGTATCGTTATCATAGTTTTTGAACCGTCAGATTGGATTTGAACGGTTTAAGTTTAAATATAATTTTTTTATTTATAATTTATTGAATTCTATTTATTAATAGCTTAAATTTTTTTTATGATAGAGTTTTATTATAGAAAAATATGATAACGGATGTAAATTTTCGTTCCATGTATCATCCTTTAACTCTAGTTACTCTACCTAGTTCTTTTGTGGCAATAATCCGTGTGGTAATATGTGTAGTAGTAGATGTAAGGTAGATTTGAGGATAACCAAGATTGATTGATGATGCCATGTGCTTAATTAATTAGAGTCAATATATTTAGTGTTCTCTCAAAAATACATCTTAGGGTTCATCAATTTTTACCTTTAGGAATTGAATGGTTTTGTATTAAAAAAGTTAGCTATTTTTTTTTTGGGAAGTTATCTTGACAACTCTTTAATTTTACGTAACATTTGCAACAAAAAATTATTAAAATAAAAATATTGTGTATTAAATTAGGCAGAAAAATCATTTCATTACCATTCTATAAAAAAAAATTGTATTTATTCTTTCTGATGTTAGTAAATCATTTGATTGTCATATTATTTTGTTATCAATATTACTTACTTTGTTTGTTTATTAAAAATTTAATGACAAGTACTTCAAATGTCAAAAATATTAACCCTATAAATAATTTCATTACTACTCACAATGGATGCCATTTATCATGTATGTTTACTAAACACAATTATTACTTTTTTCTCCTGAAGAAATATTTCTAATCAGAATTAAAATAATTTATTAGTTGAAATTGAGGAATATTGGGTTGACCAACTCTCCATTCTGCCTATTCAAAATTCAGTATCCAATACTTAGTATAATTATTTATCCAATGTTTACTAAATATTCTATATATATGTGTATGTATCTCCCCTATATAAAATTATTGAGTAGATAATAGACATTACCAAAATTCTTTGAAGTTCGGCAGAGTTCTCAATTATTGTACGCCTAATTCCAAATTTCCAATGGACACGTAGCAAGTGGCAATAATAATACACTAATACTAATACTAGAGCATGAATTTGGTTGAGAAATAAACACTTTTATTTACGCAATTCCTTTTTTCTCTAAGTAGTTCCTTTTATGGTCAACAATGATGCACAAATCCAGCCAAATCAAAAAGGTCAAACAAGATAAATCTCGTCGATTTCTCATCCTTTTCTCTTTTTTTTTTCTTTTTAAAATATAAGCTGTGCAAAGCGAAACTAAAAGTTGTTGCCTAATTTTGGTATGTGTCAGAATTTTTTATAAATAAAGACATCAGATTGGAATACAATAAATGATTGTGATTTTTTAATTATTAAAAATTTTAACCTCGCTCAAAGTTCCTTCCTGTTTCTAATTCGTGCTGACACTGTATTTTGTTTATACTCTAATGGTATACATGTGTACTAAAGTAGTAGTTCATATTTTAAAAATAATTTGACTCCTGTGCGCGTATCTCCATATATTTCCTATACGTTATTCGTACAAGACCTCAAAACATTTTATAATTAACACGTCATTAATTTTTAATAATTTATCTCTTGACTTCTCGTGAATTTTTTTTAAAAAAAATAAAAAATTAGATGCGCATACATACCGTTCGTACTCTTATTTATTAAAAGGACAATTATGGATTTAAATATTTCAGAACAAAATGTATTATATTTTATGCATGAAAGTAAAAAATATACCGCATCATATGTTTTAAAAATATGATATATCGTACTTCATACTTTTTTTTAGTCTATGATATATGAAACCTACTAAAATATAAATAAAATAACACCCTCTATACTAAATCTAAATCATTTAAAACAAATCCAACCATTAAATTCAATAATAATAAATATCCCATTGAAAAGATACTCACCCTCAATATATTTGACTAAAAGAATTAGAAGCAAAGCATGAGACAACAGAAGTGCAAAACTTAAAGACTCCGTAGAAGTATACAACTATTTGTTGAAGAAAAAAAATTTTCTTTCACAACGTAGTAGTAGGGATTTTAGAATTTTTAGATCAAAGAGTAGTATTTTTTTTTTGTTTGCATTAATCAATGTTGTTCATGCTGCATTGCCAGGAGCTGTCCCCTTGACTATCTCATAGACAGCTGAAAAATCAAGGTCTCCTAAGCCATGGCTCCTTGCATTTTTGAATGCCTGTGTAGAAAGACCTCAAAATATGTCAGAAAGAGAGAATTTATTGTTTTGCTTTGCTGTCAGAAACTGAAAAAACTTCAATTTGCCTAAGTTTAGTATATTTCGAACCAAACCAATCAAACAATATGCATGACAACCCATGAATCCTTATTATGTCAATTAAACAAAACTGTAAATTCCACAAACTTAATCTATTAGTAGTTTCTTTATTCCATATACACGTCCATCTCTCTTTACTTCATGTACGAAGAATGAGAGAGGTTAATCTCATTAGAGTTTAGGATTGCAACCGCACAACTATGCAAAAGAACACAAAAATTAATGTAAGCTTGTAAAACATCTTTAAAACAAGCGATTAGGGGCCCCTGTCTGGATATCATAACTGGGGGGTCTTAGTTGAATTTTATTTCGATCATTGAACAACTAAAAAATGCCATAAGAAAAAGAAAAGGATAAGCCCTAATGTGAAGTTAGATTGGAAGGATAATGGTCACAAATTAGAAGTATGAAAGCGGTGATTGTAAAAGTTGGAAGTTTGGGAGGTGCCTCAGCCCATTTTGTATGGCTTGAACAGTCTTACTGGCAATTACTATATGGAGTTGCAGAAATCAATTTCACACATATAGATGTCTATGGCACTATTTTAAGTGTTAGGATCCCTTGACAACTATAATTTGGCAATCACAACAACCCTCATAGATAAATTTGGACTTAGGAATCCGACATAGTAGGCAAAACTATATGGTACACATTCAATGCACACAAAAGGAATCATGGGATTTGGTGCATGTTTTACTTATCCACAATTTGAATTTTTTTAATGGTCTGAATTTAGCAAACCCTCGATGAATTATCAATAGATATTAAATTGCATGAATTGGATACATAGGCTATTTGTATATCCACTATGACTCCTATAATCTTATCTTTTGGTTTAAAGAGGTGTGAATTTATTTGATAAATAAGATTAGCAATTGTTGACAGAGTGTCATGTTATCTCAGGTCATCCTTTCACTTCAGTCATAACTATTACAGAGAAGGAAAATAGAAAGGTGTTTTAATTTTTACCTCATTGGAAGCAGCAGCAATAGGCATAGAAACTGCTTGTTCATCGCCTAGAGAGAGAGCCAGACGCATGTCTTTTTGCTGATGCTTGAGAGGGAATGCAGGAGGGTACCTGTTCTCAATCATTGCCGGTCCCTTTAGTTTGAACATTGGATTTGCACAAGCACCCAAATCCTGTATACAATATGAAAAATGAAAATTAAAAGTTAACAGTGTACATGTTGCTTGTCTAGTATAACTGGTCATGCATATTTACACTCTCTTTCTAGTTAGATAAACTTAAAGAAAAGTCACAAGAAGGAACTCAGAGAAGATACTCAAGTACAGATTGGTACATTAGTGCCACATTAAGAGCACAGAAAGCCAGTATTAAACATCATGATCCAGTTTGGCTTGCGCTAGTATAGGTCTATGCTATGCGGTCACCTTCAAAGGACATGCAGCTGTAACACTGGTACCATCCAATAAAACAGTAGAAGCTGAACTATAGCATTTATTAATTGGGAGAATATAATTAAATTCATAAAATATCATCACCAAGACATCCAGAAGGGTTTGAGGGCTCAATCCGCTTTTATCAGCTAAGCAGAGTCCTTCAGACAGAGCATTCATCATACTGCACAAATAGTGACACCGAGATACAGTAATTAGAGAATGATCAAATGATCATTAGTTGATATAAAAATCATGTAAATTTGTTCAGGCAATTACAAAAATGACATAACTTCACTGTCTTGAGCACTGAATACCCAGCTGAACTAGTTCAGCAGAGAACCAGTACAGCACCAACATATTATATAATCTTTGTTTGAAATTTCAATAAAGTTTGTCCAGGAAATGTTTGGTGCCCTACGAAACTGTTATCCGCAGACCAGAGTAACATACTTGACCACCCCCACTACCTACCAATACACACACAGAGAGACACGCACACAACGCACCCTGCAGGAATAATCACATCACCCAGTTACTAAAGTGTTACAAGGCTTTCAGTCATCTAAAACATATATTTCCTATGGAAGGGAAATCAGTTACCTTCCCATAATCATGTTCACAACCAGCTTCATTCTGGCACCATTTCCAACCTCTCCTAAAAAGAATGACTTCTTGCCAAGTACGTCAAATACGGGTACCATTACTTCATATAATGCCTGGATTAAATTACAATAGCTATAAAAAATGCCAATTCGTGTGTGGAAAAAGAAATTTAATGGAAGGTTCTTTTTACCAAGGGCAAATTCAGATCTTGGTCCTTGAGATGTACCAAAATAATAATTCGGCCTTGAACATTTATTTGAATCAAATTGATCCTCAAACTTCTCATAAAAACACTATACTCTTCAATGCCAGACAGCCAAAACTGCCACTGGACCCCACAGACTACCAATCCAGATTGATGCATCACACATAGTAAAGGCAGCATATTGCAAGGTCATCAGAGAAGGCACAGGAGAGCAAAGAAAACAAGGAGACATGGCAGAGAGATAAGAGACAAGGACAAAATAGGAAAAGCTGAAGAGGCACAGGAGTGGGCAAGTGAGCAGGCTGATGATAGTATTTAATAGGAGACTCAAAAATGTCTCCCATTTTCATAGTGAAGGCAAAAAAAAAATGGAGGCATTTGAACCTCTTCAACAGCACATATCTAGTATCGATATGGAGAGTTGGCTGTCCAGGGGAGTTTTGAAGATTCAAAGAAAAAAATGAAGGCATACTTGGTATTATTTATTTATTATATTTTTAGGGTAAAGTTCAAGGAGAAAACATGAATTTCCCTTTTCCATAATAGTACCTTGTCCCCAGCAGAAAGTATAATCAATTGACCATCTTCGGCTGGCTTCTTACTACCAGAAACTGGTGCCTCTACAAAAGATCCTCCCTTTTTTGTAACTGCCTGGCATAATTAACATAAATTTAGATGTTTACTCGAAAAGATACTCTGTAAATTAACAGGTGTCAGAAACTTACAAATACAAAGCCTCAATGAGATTATATAAGCAAGGCAAAACATAAAAGGAATATCATTTGATGAAATCAAATCCATGTCAATTAAATTATTCTTGTCATATTTAAGCTACTTGGTTCAAGAACAATGTAATACTTACATATAACTTGAATTGTATGAATTGAACTAAGTAACAGACATGCCTCACTAATTTTAGATGAAGTTTCAGCATCAACAGTCGACATGTCAATGTATCCTTTTCCTTCAGAAATTTGTTCAAGCACGCCATCTTTGTCAAAGACAACCTTTTCAACTCACAGGAAATTTCAATTAGAACAATTCCAAAATGAGGTACTAATAGTTGTTCAAAATATCAACTACAATACCGAAAGAGCAGCAGCTGGATCAGATAACATGGCGATGGTATACTTGCACTTTTTAACCACCAATGCAGGAGTCTCCCCAATAGATGCACCTTGTTCGACTAGCTCATCACACTGCCATTTCCAAATTAATTCTTGAAGGATTGCAGCATTTTATAATTTTTTCAAACAATACAACATCAGGTAAGTAATATATTTTCCTCACTATTTCAATCAAGCAAGATGAAGTTGCTCGATATAGATCATAATCATACTAATAACTAGGGTTTACCTTAACAACTTAAATATTTAAGTTGTAACTACATTTAATTGGTAAAAACAATACAACTTGTCACATGCTAAATCAGCTTCAAACCTTATGCTTAGCGCAAATTGAAGGTTAGTTCATGCTAATCTGATCCGTCAAACACACAAAAACACACGCACAGAGAGGAAAGAGAGAGGAGATAGGAAAGACCTTGGAGAGGGTACGATTCCAAACAGTGACACGGAATCCATGTTTGAGCAGTCTAGATGCCATTGCCTTCCCCATTATACCTAAACCTAAGAATCCGACCTCCATTTCTCTTGCTTCGCTTCGTCTCTCTTCCTCTTTCTCCTTCTCCGTTCGATTTTTCAATCTATATTCTCTTTAGCTTTCTTTCAATCTATGACTGTGAACCGTGGTCGTTCCTCTTCAGTCCATCTTTTTTTTATCGGATCTTATGTGGTAGATACCAAAGAAGCTATACAATATGGTATATAATTAACTGGTGGGTCCAAAGATATAATCTCCTGAAGGAGGTAGACTATGTAAGTGGCCCACATGTCAGTGAGTTCACACACCACTGCACGGTCCGGACGCGCGCCAGAGGACTCTGTAGTTTGCCTATCTTTTCTTTTTCTTTTTTTATAATTTTGAGCGAATAGAATTCAGGTAAATTAATTAATATGACATATAGCCTCATACACACTAACATAAGTTTATATGATTCTAGAAATTATTGCTTCTTTTTTAGACATTAGTAATCCATACATTTATGATTTATCACATGTGAGAAAAGGAGGAGAAGGTTTAGGTACCTCCATTTTTTTATGCCTTATAAAACCTCATGCCTTTTATCTACACTTTGTGAACAAATATTTATTTAATTTGAAAAGAGGATAAAAAAAAGACAAAACATATATATAGAAATTAATGTGTGGTGTGGATCATATGCAAAAAATGGATTATTGGTACAAGTGGCAATACATTTGGGGGTTGATGAGAGTCCAGTGAGCATGAGGCAGGTGGAGCAGCAAACAGCTCCAGGCTCCTCGCAGCGGATCTGTCTCCAGTTATTGCGCTCCACATGTTTTACATTCATAGGTCGTGCTTACAGCTTACTGTACTGTCCAGCGTCGGATCAGAGCTCAGAACAGGAAACAGCTATACGGTCCAATGAAAACAGACAGCCTTTGTGGCTGCTATATCTATGGAATCTTCATTGTGTCTATCTATATAGTTTTTTTTTAAAATAAATAAGGGGTAATATCATGGGAGTCTCCTGAATTTTTTATTTGTGATAATTTAGTTTTCGAATTATTAATTTGAATAAATATCTTCTGAACTATGCAATTTGTGATAAATGACCCTCCAATTGTTAATTTACTATTTAATACTCAATTATAAATTATAAAATGATCAAAATGCCCTTATATGCCTATAGAATAATATTTGAAATATTTATGTTATATGAAGCTTTAATTCTCAAAAATTTAATAACTAATTTAAACATTATAAATACTCAATTAAATAATAATTACATAATATGTTTCTTATTTTATTCCAGTGTGTTATTTCAATTCCAATTGCGCTCTAGCTTGTTTTCAACGTTTCTCTCTTGCTCTCAAATGCTCTAAACTCCTGAAATCAAACCAAAACACAGCAATATCTCGAATTTGGTGCAATATTTGACTAAATGATCTAAAAATTATGTGAAATGATATAATTTTAGAGATCAAATCCTATCAAAAAATATATGCTATCATGGCTTATCAGTTGCAAATAAGGCCGAAAGGAATAATGAGCAATCTGCATTCATTATTCCTCCACAAATTTATGATAGACTGTGGGCCCATTTGTTCAGCCTGTTTACATCTTAGCCCAAAATTTTGGAAAATAGAAAGAGAAATGGGCCTAATTAATGTACATTTGAACACTGAATTGCAGAATGTTATCCCAAAAGTATCCTCGCTCCTGTTTGATATTGAAACGATTTGATTTCATGGTTTGAATTATATGTTAATTTTTTTTATTTTTTTATCTCGATTGTTCGATATTTGGTTGGATTGTTCTTGTACAAATTATTATGGAACAACACTATATTATTCTTTTGGCAGCAATTTCTTCTTCTTCTTCTTCTTCTTCTTTTCTCTTGTCTTTTCTTTTTAGTTTTGAGGTGAAATCAAATCTTCAAAATGCTTAAATTATTTCTACAATTATTGCGGTCTGCAATAAATATTGCGAATTAAAGTTAATAAATTTTATGTAATAATTGCGACCCGCATACACTTGCTGATGGAATTTTGCACAATTATTACGGGCTGCAGTAAATATTACGGGTCGCAATTTCTCGTGGCTAAGAAACAATTTTTCTGTAAGTTCGCTGGCACCTTTTCACTCCGATTTTGCGGGTCGCAAAATCGACCATGTTTCACATCTGAAAAGCCCAAACAGGCCTGTTCGTTTGGAAAATATATATAAGGGTCTAGGCTCGACTCCCAAGAAACCCTAGCCGCCCTTGGACCTCTCCTCACCTCTCTCCACGACTCTCCACACCAAGGAATTGATTTTGGAGCAAGATTCGAAGGATTTTGGGATTGCTTGAAGAGATTTAGCGCGTGACTTGGAGAAGAAGAAAAAGAAGGTTCCTTTTGCTTTGTTTTATCTCTTTATTCTCTCTCCTTCAAATTATCATTTGTCATTCTAGATACTCTTTTGAGATGATTTGTGCTCCTATGAGAGGCTAGTTCCCTCTCTAGGGGCGATGACATGTAAAATTCGAAACTAGTGCTTTAATTTTACTCGGTTTGTTGTTTTAATTGATTATTGTGATTTGTTCTTTTGTGAATTGTTAAATGCATGAATTGTTTTGTTTAACCAACTCTAGCAATACGTGTACTTAGAATTTTGAGTAAATGACTAATCAATCACTTGCTTGAACCCGGATTAAGAGAACAAAACTAGGCTAGAGGTGAAGTACCTAACGGTGAAACCAAAGGTCTTGACGGGTATTTTTGGTTATATTGAATTGCTTATGAGATGTACATATCGGTGAATTACAACTAATTAATAGAACCAAAACCTATAAATTAACTCGCACATATTTAGAAATTATAAAGACGCGAACCAAGTGAATTAAAGTCTAGTGGAAAGTAAGTCAAAGCCCTTAGAATTCTTATTATTAAATTAAATTTCAGGATTTTATTATTTATTTTGTTTTCATCCGGTTTAGTTAAAAAAACCAACAAAGATTAATTCGTCTAGCTTAGTGAATTAGTAAAAACCGGCATTTTACGAGTTTGTCCATGTGGATTCGACACTCCAATTACTACTTGATAATGTTGTATGCTTGCAACCGAATTAGATAAATTTAGGGTATTATTAGCTATAGGTGAAATATTTCCAATAGAGACGAGAATAAATTGAGGATAACTAGAAGATAATTTTTTTTGTGTGTTTTTATTTGGTATCAAGTTAATTTAAAAAATAATTTTATCTCTAAATTCTAAACCTTAAACTCTTGTGAGAGGTGGTGATAAATTTATCCCTCATTTATCCCCTTTATCCCCTTTCAAACAGGGCGGTGAGAGATGATAATAAATTTATCATCTAATTATCCCCCTCCTAAACAGAGCCTTCCTGTTTTTACTCGTTGTTTATTTGTTCTCGTAATTCTTCCTTAGATTACCAAAAATATATTTCAAAAAAGGTCTCATTCTTTTTTATGAATTAATTAAAAACTTCTGACGAGTAATTATTTATAAAACTGATTAATTAATTGTATAATTAAAGACTTCTTCCTGTGCCGAGCTTGTTGAAAGTTAAAAAGAGCATTGAAAGAGAAATTTTTTCTCTCCTTTTTTGTTTTCAGATTTGTGCCACATTGTAAATTTTCCTTTTTCTTTTTAAAATTTTTTTCCTTTTCCATTATTTTATTTTGCCAAACTTTTCCTTTGTTTTCTTGTAAAATATCCAATCAAATATTTGCTGCTCATAGCATGTGTTTGGTTTTTTTTTAATCAATCAGAAATACGGAACATTGGAAGTTTATTTCTATAGTTTATTACTTAGCAAGTTACTAATAAAACTAGTACTCAGCGAATAAAAAACAAAACTAATTCTTAACAAATACAAAAATATAAAAATAAATATTCAACTAGATCACTGATTCAAGCGAGAAGTTTTCATTTTTAAAAGATCAAAATAAGATTCGAGTCAATCAATTTTAAATGCGAGGAGTTTATTTTCACTTATACAATATTGATTGGGCTTAAAATAAATTTGGGCTTTTTTAAGGGATCCTATTTTCTATATATATATATTTTTTTCATTTCATCCAAATTTTCAGGTGCCTTTTCCTTTTCATATGATTTTTTAAGCTCCTTATTTATTCGTCCATTTATTTTCACCACTCACGTGCATTGATTCAAATCACCTAATAAATTTGTGGTCATGGTATGGTTTGGTTGAAAGTGAAAATACAAAAATATTGTGGTCCTGTATGCAAAATGGCCCACCTTATTTTTTTATTTATTTAGGTTGTAGCTAGTGGCTACCTTCAACTCAGGCTTACTCTGCTTGTATTGCTCAATTTTTGAAAGATAGAATTATTTTTTGGGGGTTTTATTTAGAAAGATTATTTAAAAAATAATTTTTTTTTGAAATAAGACAATTTTTGTAGAATTTTTTTTTTAATTTTAGACATGAA